>CM070874.1:0-620000 GCA_036365515.1 Torymus aiolomorphi
AGATTTTTATGACGTACTAGATGGCATCTTTGTTTCTATTGATTGAACTTATGAACACGTAGAAAAAGACTTTTAATTTTAGTAAGATTGGTTTTTTCTTTTTGAGACTCTCAACTCGATTTTATAAATAATTGTAGTAAACTGTAAATAACTATAAATAAATATTACAGAGGCCAGCAAAAAAGACAGAGACGAGCAAGAAGAGGAAGAAGATGAACAGGAGAGTGACCCTGAAAAGGATTTAGAAAGTGAAAATGTAGAAGAAGAAGCTGCTGCTGTAAATGATGAGTATGCAGAGTATGCAGAAGAAGAAGCTGATACAGATGATACAGATGATACAGAAATAGAAGATAATACAGAGAATGCACAAATAGAAGATGATGCTGAATTAGAGTATAGAAATAATGATAAAACACAATCTGTAGTTGGTGACGATAAAACTGTAGATGATGACGATGAAACTGTAGGTGATGACGATGAAACTGTAGGTGAAAACAAAAAATGTGGTGACGATGGAACTGTAGATGATGGCGATAAAACTGTAGGTGGTGGCGATGAAATTGATAGTGAGATTGCTAAAGAAGAATTGACAGGATTAGAAAATGAAGAGCTAATTGACCAGGTAGATAAAAATTTAGATGAAATTGAATATGATGCCAAGGATCCGTTAATGAGTTATAATGGAGAGTAAAATAGGCTATAACAATCAGTAGAACAATTTAAGAGTACCGATTTGAAGATTATATTTTGTAATACCATAGATATATTATATTTTGTAATACCAGTATATCATATAACATTAAAATAATAATGTAAAATAATACAAAATGAGGTAATATTTTTTTATACTTCCATAACCATGAGAACAAAATAATAATAGTTATTATTGTTTTTTAAAAAAATAAATAAATATCGTATTACATTCAGCATATGCTAACAAATTTTTTTGTTAACAAATACATTAAAATTACTATCTTAGATACGAAGAGATCATAAATCCAATTCTATTGATGCCTTATTAAACACAAAATAAACAGATTTCTCGAATATAATAAGACTAAGATATAATCTAAAAACAATCAATATGAAAAAACTGCTCACGATTTTAGCACAGTGATTCGGGAATATGGCTCTCCTTTAAGACGATTGGATCCTGTTAAAACCAACTTCGAATATCCTTATTCCATGCTATTTGTACTATGAAAATAGTTAACAAACAATTTAATCCTATATCAGATATCATTAATTATAACTTTTCAATCGCATTGCATTGATCATCATCTTATAAGATCAAATTGAATTATCTTGTTGTATAGCAATTCCCTATTAAATGCCATTTTATTTGTTACCATCGAAACGACTCTCTATTCGGAAACGGCCAATAAAAACCATTTAGATGCGATAATAGTCACTGGTACCAATTCAATCCCATGTAGGTCATAGTAGCAAAATCGTATTAAATCCAACGTTTGTAAGCTATATTATTCGAAACCGATTACATCCAATTTATAAAAACCCCTATTTAGTCATATTTCTATTAGAAATGATAGCAGATCATTCAATCCAATTATATTATGGTAGAACACTCCCTATTAAATGCGATACAAGATATTATCCACAATAGTGAAATACGTATTTGATCCTATGCAAATCGATTCGGGAATACGGCTCTTGTTTAAGTCGATTGGATCCTATTAAAACCTACTTCGAATATCCTTATTCGATACTATTTGTACTATGAAAATAGTTAACAAACAATTTAATCCTATATAAGATATCATTAATTATAACTTTTGAATCGCATTTCCTCGATCATCATCTTATAGGGTCAAACTGAATTGTTTTGTTGTATAGTGATTCCCTATTTAACACCATTGTATTTGCTACCATCGAAACGATTCTCTATTCGGAAACGGCCCATAAAAACCTATTACATGCGATAATAGTCACTGGTACCGATTCAACCCCACATAGGTCAGAGTAGCAAAATCTTATCAAGTCCGACGTTTGTAAGGTATATCATTCGAAACCGATTACATCCACTTTATACAAACCCCTATTTGATCATATTTCGATTAGGAATGCTAGCAGATCATTCAATCCAATTATACTATAGTAGAACACTCCCTATTAAATGCGATACAACATATTATCCACAATAATAAAAATCGTGTTGATCCTATGCAAATTGATTCGGGAATACGGCTTTGTTTAAGTCGATTGGATCCTATTAAAACCTACTTCGAATATCCTTATTCGATACTATTTGTACTGTGAAAATAGTTAACAAACAATTTAATCCTATATAAGATAGCATTAATTGTAACTTTTAAATCGCATTGCCTCGATCATCATCTTATAGGGTCAAATTGAATTATCTTGTTGTATAGTAATTCCCTATTTAATACCATTGTATTTGCTACCATCGAAACAATTCTCTATTCGGAAACGGCCCATAAAAACCTATTAGATGCCATAATAGTCACTGGTACCGATTCAATCCCATATAGGCCAGAGTAGCAAAATCGTATCAAATCCAACGTTTGTAAGCTATATTATTCGAAACCGATTACATCCACTTTATACAAACCCCTATTTAATCATATTTCGATTAGAAATGCTAGCAGATCATTCAATCCAATTATATTATAGTAGAACACTCCCTATTAAATGCGATATAACATATTATCGACAATAGTAAAAATCGTATTTGATCCTATACAAATCGATTCGGGAATACGGCTCTTGTTTAAGACGATTGGATCCTATTAAAACCTACTTCGAATATCCTTATTCGATACTATTTGTACTATGAAAATAGTTAACAAACAATTTAATCCTATATAAGATAGCATTAATTATAACTTTTAAATCGCATTGCCTCGATCATCATCTTATAGGGTCAAATTGAATTATCTTGTTGTATAGTAATTCCCTATTTAATACCATTGTATTTGCTACCTTCGAAACGATTCTCTATTCGGAAACGGCCCATAAAAACCTATTAGATGCCATAATAGTCACTGGTACCGATTCAATCCCATATAGGCCAGAGTAGCAAAATCATATCAAATCCAACGTTTGTAAGCTATATTATTCGAAACGGATTACATGCACTTTATAAAAACCCCTATTTAATCATATTTCGATTAGAAATGCTAGCAGATCATTCAATCCAATTATATTATAGTAGAACACTCCCTATTAAATGCGATATAACATATTATCGACAATAGTAAAAATCGTATTTGATCCTATACAAATCGATTCGGGAATACGGCTCTTATTTAAGACGATTGGATCCTATTAAAACCTACTTCGAATATCCTTATTCGATACTATTTGTACTATGAAAATAGTTAACAAACAATTTAATCCTATATAAGATATCATTAATTATAACTTTTGAATCGCATTGCCTCGATCATCATCTTATAGGATCAAATTGAATTATCTTGTTGTATAGTAATTCCCTATTAAATACCATTGCATTTGCTACTATCGAAACGATTCTCTATTCGGAAACGGCCCATAAAAACCTATTAAATGCGATAATAGTCACTGGTACCGATTCAATCCCATATAGGTCAGAGTAGCAAAATCTTATCAAATCCAACGTTTGTAAGCTATATTATTCGAAACCGATTACATCCAATTTATAAAAACCCCTATTTGATCATATTTCGATTAGGAATGCTAGCAGATCATTCAGTCCAATTATACTATAGTAGAACACTCCCTATTAAATGCGATACAACATATTATCCACAATAGTAAAAATCGTATTTGATCCTATACAACTTTGGCTGTGTTTTCAATATATGATATATATGATATATGATCCTATTTCAACCGATTTGTAAAGAATGTAGTGTGTGTCTATAACTATTTAATCCTACTTACTATATCGTAAGAAATCGATTACTATTTGTTCCAATTTAAAATTTGGTATCCTGTGAATTAAATTAGATTTGTATGGTATATCGCGGATGAAAATTTCTCATTTTATCATATTTACCGATTACCAAATAGGATTTAATTGATCTTTCTGACTAGGGAATTCATTTTCGATGCCAGTTATTCTTATGACAGGCTTACTAAGCTGTTCTTCTTCGACCTTGTAGAGGTGGTTGAGCTTGGCGTCTAGTAATCTTTTTGCTGTCTTGGCACTTTCCTCGTTCATGCATGTTATTGAAATTACATCTTTACTTTTCATATCAATTTTTTTCGTTTGGATTGATTTTTCTTTAAGTAGATAGTGGAATACTTTTTCCTTTATCACAGATTTCTCTTCTTTGTCTTTTCTTGTCACTACAATTTTCGGCACTTTTTTGGATTGTGGTATGTGTATCTTTTTTGACATTATATCTGCATATGTTTCCTTGTATTTACTCGGTCGTTCTTTTTCTTTCGTTAGAATTTCGTTTAAAAGCAGATTTTTATGTTTCAATTCAGTATTTAGTTCCCTAAGCAGCTGGTTTTCTGTTATTAGTGCACTTACTTTATCACTGTCCTTGTCTTCGCATGTAGTCTCATCCAGCTCATCAACTTGCATTCTGTTTTCTTGAAGGAGGCCTTCATAGTTGATTTTAAGTTTACTGTACTCTGATTCTATTTTCCTATAGTTTTTACTAAGATTCTCAATCGCTTTAGTTTTGGTTTGCAGATCTTCTTGTAGTTTTAGTAACACAACACGTGTGGGATCTTGATTTGAGGTTATGCTCAAATCGTGTTCATCACAAACAACTAACACACTGTTTATGTATCTTACATTTTTTTTTCTATTAAAGTCACTTTTATGAAAAACATTGCAACACCATATACATACTACCGTTTTAACCGCTTGCGTATTGTGACATCGATAGTATATATCGGGAGGGACTGCCTCCGGTGGCAGCCCACTATCCTCCATCTTGGTTTGCTTTTTCTTGTAACTTAATATTAAATATACTGTCTGTAAACAATTAATATATAACCCAATTGCATTTACGGCAATTGACAGATAAAAGGTTATAATAAGTGAAAAGTAATTTTTCTTAACTAAATCCTTATTACAGTGGCCTAAAAGACATTAATTTTATTTATGCTCGTAAGATGGATCTATAATTATTACATTAGATGACATAATATATCAAATAAAGAAATCCATTACCGGTTGTGTTTATATGTACTTGCTTGAATATACATATAATATATGCTTGTTTATATAATAAATAGCATATATTATATATTCGAGCAAGTACATATAAACACAATCAGTAATGAATTTCTTTATTTGATATATTATGTCATCTAATGTAATAATTATAGGTCTATCTTACGAGCATAAATAAAATTAATCTCTTTTAGGCCACTGTAAAGACTTAGTTAAGAAAAATTACTTTTCACTTATTATAACCTTTTATCTGTCAATTGCCGTAAATACAATTTGGTTATATATTAATTATTTACAGGACAGTATATTTGATATTAAGTTACAACTTAAAATTATAAATAATACAGTTAGTTGAATACATAAATATAAAATCTTGCTACTTCATCAACAAAGTAATACCTTTTATATGAGCTGTCATGAGAGTTCATGTTGAATCTTTGAGTGTTCATCGTGTGAAAGATACATGCAGTACACATTCCCAAATAGGTAGAATCTATAGTCTAGATTGTATAAAATCAATAAATTCCTTGGGAAAAAAATACACGCCTATAGTTGTATTGTGGATTTTCCCAACTAATGCACATTATGTGTAAAATGAATTGAATAAATACTCCTAAGAGAGAATCCAGAAATAATGTATTAATTACAAAGCTGTGTTAGTATAAGCATGTTTTTACTTACATCCTAACTAAATTCATTTTTATGGTTAAAAGAAAGTATATAGCTTAACATTAAAACATAAATAGCTCATTTAACGGGTTCAGTACACGTAATGTATTTGCCATCCAAAATATGGCAAATTACTTGATTTATGTGTATAATTTAGAATAAACATTCGTTTAATGATAGTTTTTGAATTTTGAATTAAAAGTTTTTTGTTTTCACTTTACACTGAGAGAAGGATTTATTTATGTATTTAATGAAAATATTATACTGAAAATGTACTGAGAAAGATTCTAACAATAC
Organism: Torymus aiolomorphi; assembly: GCA_036365515.1. Classification (NCBI taxonomy): domain Eukaryota; kingdom Metazoa; phylum Arthropoda; class Insecta; order Hymenoptera; family Torymidae; genus Torymus; species Torymus aiolomorphi. Next base: position 6,122 of record CM070874.1, read on the forward strand.
TACAATAAATAAAGGCCGTTGTTATTTGTACGCCAGATCGCTGTAGATAGGTATACCTATATATACGTAAAATCTAACCTTCAATTTTCTTTAGTCGAAGAATTGACGCTTGACTAAAGAAAAAATAGGCAAGGATTGACGTTTGACTAAAGAAATAATAGTCCCTTCCATATCAGACTCTCAAAACAGTGGTTTTTACATGTTTCTAAGTGGGTTATAGGTTATTTGTACGACAGATCTTTCGTACAAATAACAACGCCGATAAATAAATCATTCTTTCAGTGAAAGTCATTATTACCATAAAAAAATATGAAAAATGGGCTATTACCTGATGTTAATGTGAAGCTAATAATAAATATTTTATAATGTAAGGTAAGAACCAACGAATATAGACGCTTATAGAAGGGCAAGGCTGGGTTACGAAAATGGCAACGCAAGCTGGGGCACCGATTTTAGTTGGTGCTCCAGCCGCGAGATGGCGCCACTAATGAAGAAGTATATATATATAGATATACTGTAAGTGTTATTCGCTGGGGCACCAAAATAAATAATTATTTATGTTGTTAATTGATCATTTATGCGATGGAAAACATGAATGTAACAGCAAAATGAATAAATAAATTTTATTTAAAATTATTTTGTCATTTTGAATGATTTAAAAACATTGAAAACAAATCAGCTGATAGTGACAACAAGTCCGCGAAATGCGCGGGCAACTGTCAGTTGGTGTTTAGAAAACTCGCGCGCAAAACTGCTCAAAGAACTTACCCAAGATATGGCAAAATACTATCAGATTACAAAGTTTCAGCCAGATTAATTCAATTTTACTCCAGTTATCGAATTTAAAAATAAAACATTTTTTCAAAAACAATTTTTTTTCCGGAAACTAATGAATAAAATAATTTAAAAAGTGTATGAGATATATTTCAGGTAATTGCCGATAACCATGAATTTGTTTGAATTATTCTGATACTTTTTTTCGAGACATAATTTTTTTTTAAAAAGGACACCTTTTTCTGTATAACAAAAGATTGGCTTCAGCAAATTCAAAATTTCAAATGTATAAAGTTAGGAAATTTTATTCTCTTTCAGATGCATTTACTGTATTAACTCATTGTTAACAAAAAAACACGAAAAACTGTTTTCTGAAAATCGAAAAATACAATATCTTTTATTTTTTAAAAGATATTACATATTTAACAAAAATTAGATTTTTATGAATAACTCAAAAAAATATAGCATTCAGAAATTTTTTTTTTAAATTTTAGACAATTTCATGTGGACCATCTGCATTTTGAAGCTAACTAAAATATCGACTCTAACATCGTTAAAAAATACAATTTTTTTTTTTAAAAACATAAAAATCAATTGTTTGAAAATAAATAATGTCGTTAATTATTATTCTTTTCCACTCATCTACAAAACAAAAATTTGTAGCTATAGCTGAAACAATTGATCGAAAAATAAAAAAGTTGCAACATGCCACACACACACACACACACACACACACACACACACACACACACACACACACACACACACACACACACACACACACACACACACACACACACACACACACACACACACGCACACACACACACACACACACACACACACACACACACACACACACACACGCGCGCGCGCGGACATTTTTTAAAAATGGTGTATTTAGACCCCAAATGACTCAAAACAAACTTCTATATATATAGAAACGGAACAAACAGTTGTAACGGGGTTCAGTTACGGAGAGGGTATTAATCCCTCTTAGGGGTTCGCGGGGTAATCTACGGGTGCAATCTACGCCCGGGCAACTCACCGTTGTAGAATCACCTGTAGTCCGGCAGAAGCGCCTCGGCATAGGTTCCGAACATGCGAGCCCGGCTTCTATTGTAGAAAGCCTAGGCCGCCTTCCCCTAGAACCGGCGCTGCGCTCTGCCGCTGCTGCCAACTCCTGCCCGCGAACTACTGGCTGCTCGCTAAGACCAACGAATATAGACGCTTATAGAAGCGTATTTTAGATGGGGAGCGAGGCCGAGAAAAAAATAGTTCCGCTACGACCGAGGGATGGCGCTAGCATCAAAATTTTATGCTTTTCTTTTGAATTGCCGCGCCAGTTGCGGTGAGCTGAGCACAGGCTGCACAGATAGTGTCGACTGTTGATCTATCTCGCTGTAAAACACCTGAATCATTTGATAAAATTAAATTCATATAAATATAACAAATGAAATGCAGATTGAAATGCAAATATATATCAAAATTTTCTAAACATATTTGTGCATGGTTATTACGCTTGAAGGTGTTTTATACCGAAACTTGTTGGTTAAAAAGATATTAACAATTTAATTGTTCAACTGGCTGTAAAACTGATATATATTCAAAAATGTTTATTATATAAAAGTCGATCGGGTTATTGCAAATTCAGCTCTGCACTCGCTATAATTTCATTTAACGTTCCAACTTTCATTTTTATTCAAATTTTTTTTTTACTTATAATACCTCATTTTGAAGATGAGATCTTCTCCTATCGATATAGAAATAAATATTTACGTATATGATAAAAAAATTAATAACATTATAAACCAAGGTACGAGTAAAAAATGTATTTTCCCTTTATTTAGTGATTCATTTGAACACATTCTTTTGAAATGGTAATATTAAGACCAACATATGATTATTATTTAATTTAAAACAAAGGATTTAAAATATAGTCACGTTTTATTATTACCATTGGATTTAGTGAAATAGTGGTTAAAGCTTTAAGCGCGCAAAGGCCGTACGCGCAAGGGACAATTGTTTGATATGACAACCTATGAATTGCTCTTTTCTACGTAAAATAATTTACTTTACTTATAAACATGCAATAAATTATTTATTTACTAATATTTTTATTTTTTATTTATTTAAAAAAGTAATAAAAAGAAGTCTCTTTATTATCTATTTTCATAAATATAATCTTTTATATATGCGGAACTCATGCGCGTAAGCGCATCTCTGTGCGCTTATAAGTTTAATCGCTATTTTACTTGAGGTCATAATGACAATTAAACATCACTATGTATCAAATTCTTTAATGTACAATAAAGAATAATCCTATGTGAAAAAATGGGTTCAAATTTGTTATTAAATAGAAGAAAATTACATTTTTCACTGATATCTTTGATTTATAATGTTATTAATTTTTTTTTCTTCATATAATATGTAAATATTTATTTCTATATCGATAGGAGAAGATCTCATCTTCAAAATGAGGATTATAAGTAAAATAAATTTGAATAAGAATGAAAGTTAGAACGTTAAATGAAATTATAGTGAGTGCCGATCTGAATTTGCAATAACTCGACTTTTATATCATAAACATTTTTTAATGTGTATCATTCTTACAGCCAGTCGAACAATTAAATTGTTAATATCTTTTTTGTTAATTTCTTTTATGTTTGTAATAGTTTCTGTTTGTAATTTACCGTTTGATATCTTGAAAATATTTGAATTGACATTATATTTCGTAAAACACCTATATGAAATTTTACCATTCTAATTAAATGCCTTCTTTGGTAGATAAAAAGATGTTGCAGCTATTTCAAAATCATGGGGTAGTGAAACAATATCAGTATGAATTTTTAAAAACAAGGAACGTAAAAATCGACTGCTCGTTACAATCAAGATTGTTTATTCTCCTTGAATTCATGAATTATCCATCAATATGTTCTGCTCTCAGTTAATATGTGTTTACACAAATATTTTGCACGTTGCCTCCGTAACTTGATTTCAATAATTATTTAAAACAATACAGATATTATATGCAAACTCAATATTATTCGATGGAAACCAAGCGGGAAGGTGGCAGATATCTTCTATCAGGATAGGATAGGAAACACAGGAAGGTTAGGTTAGGGAACAACGAGTAATGAATATATTTGCAAATATTAGAAACATGCAAAAAAAAATGAACTGCAGAAATGAACACAACGTTACAACGCGAAACTTTTCACTAGAATTTATTTGAAAAACTATAAATAATTATTAACATCATTATTGTCCTTATACATGCATACATGCAACTAAATATTATTGATTTGAAATTTAAAACTATTATCATGCATTACACCGAATTTACTAGCTTAAAATTACCAGAATAAAGTATTAAAATCGAAATAAAACGTCAAGACGAGGATAAAAAATATTTTTTTTTCTGAAATTTTTTTCACCGTTACAAAGTTTTGTCTATGAGGAAGCAAAAAGATAATCGCCACCCACGTACCTCAAAAATTGCAGAATATTTTTTATTAACATATAATACAGCATATGCATGCAACATTGGTATTGGCAAAAAAGATGAATAAAATGTGACATTATAAATTTTGAAATTCTACTTGAAAATGTTATGCAATAAATATTGTAATATGATGGAAATTATAATTATTGAATGAATATAATACAAGTTTTTGTAAAATTAAATATAATATAGTCAAATACACAAACTTTTCTATTATTAAAGATGCTGAATTAAAAGTTATTTATGTTGTATAAATTAAAGAAGTGGAAAATTTCTACAAAGGAATTTCAAATTTAAAATAATAGCTAGTATAACTTTGATTAAAGAAAATCATAAAAATTATCATCACAAATTTAGTGTATTAATAGTCAATAAACGTCACCTTTTATAGTATCGCAAATATTATGTTCTGTAAAGAAATATATATGTATTTAATAATTGGCAAAAGACAACACAATAAGCACAGAATTTTGCCGAAATTGAGTAATGAAAAAATAATTATATTGCCACATAGTAATATATATATATATATATATATAGTATTTTGACTTATCCTTACGTATTAAATAAATTATTTTAATAAAATATATAATATTTAATAAATAAATTAATTAAAGAAATATTTAATATCTTTTATTCATGACTCAATTTCTGCAATTTAGCATTAGGCTTGTTACCAGCAAAATCTATTTTTCTTTTCTTTTTAGCGTCTCGTAAGTCAGTATTTATCCATTTTATTTTATAAAAAATATGAACTCTAACAAAAAACGCGATTAGAGACTCTCGATGGGATTTATAAGGACCGTCGGTAACCCAAAACTGTTCATGACGTTCCAGAATTTTAGACGTGATTTTATCAATTAAAACCTGACTAACTTTTGTATTGTGACTTATTTCGAGAAATAATGTATCAAAAGTTTCGATAGCCGTGATAATGACATTGTAAAAATCATCCGAAGGTACACAAAGATTTCCAAGTTCATTCGTTACATTAAATATTTTATACGCTTTGAAAAAAATTAATAAATCATCATTACTTTCAAAATTACGATTGACTCTAGTTAAAGAAGCTTCACAGTCTAAACAATTAAATTTTGAAATACATTTCGCCGCTATATATCCAGCAACATACTTCATTGCTCCACGTAATGGAGTAGATGAAATTTGATAATTTGGATTAGAATTATTCTCATTTCTTTCACGGTCATCATTATTTTCACCATAATTAACAAATTCATTTACTCCATTCACGGCGCCATCGAACGGAATTTCGTTGCAATCGTCGTCAATATCATTGTTTATTAATTCATCATTTTGACTACTTGCATTTTCTTCGAAGATATTGTTGTAATTTGCAGGAAAATTACTATTAATACTAAACTCTTCATTAAATACTGACACAGAATTGGTTACGTTTTCTGGTGGTTCTTGTAAATCAATAACATTTATAGTTTTCACACAACTTGCTAGTAACGGTACTGTTTCGTCAGATTCGCAATTCGTTAATTTAGATGTAGACATTAAATTTGCAGTGATAGTGTATTGCAAATTATGCCTTACTTGCATTGCAGTTGGATTTTGATTGTGACCAGAACGAGCCCTTAAATCTGCGAATAAATTTTCTATTGGATCTTGATTTAAACGCGTCATTAATAAATACACTACTCCATTTTCTGCCATATCTTCCCATTGTAAAATTATACTATTAACCGTCAAATAAAAACCATTAAAACATGGAGGATTACCGTTTTTATCAACGCATTGCCACGTCTCGATCCAATTTAAAGATTCTTTTAAATACTGTAAAACTTGAGGATTTAATTTTGATAGAGGACGGCGCAAAGGAATTTTATCATGTGGACTTCTACTATTCAAACAATCGAAAAGATCGTTAACTTCTTTAATGAAATTTGCGGTTTCTGTACAATTGGGATGAGTAAAAGGTTGCTTTGGTGCTACCGCACCTGCTAATAAGGCTTTCGAAACACTATTACTAAAAATTTGAGCAGCAAGACTAACTTTCATTCGTTTAAAACTATCTGGATCTAGATGTTCGTCCGATAATTTAGGTGCCGATTTACTTGGTAGATATTTTTCGCGGTTTCTTAATTCACGAATCGCGCCCCATGCAACTGATTCCCTATTAATTTTGAAATCACATGTACGAAAAGTATTACGCAGGCACTTGAGTAAATGTGGAGCATCAAAATTAAAGAAAATTTTACAGTTATTTGTCTGAAAAAATGGCTTGTCTTTGGTTATTCCCATTTTTCTTATGGCTGATTGATTTGGCGTTCCTTGGTCGCATACCATTGATTTTAATGTAAAACCGGCGTTTTTCACGTACTCTATAACATCTAAAATTATTTTGAACAACAATTTCCCACTTACACTGTTACAGGAAACATAGTAGCAAATAGGCTGTCTCCAATCAGTCTGCCTACCTCTTAACATAAAAACTAAAATATAATTACCATGAGTTTTCTCGCGACCATGTTTTCCCATATCAGTGTAACCTTCAATTAAATCTTTTTTTGGATTGTAATCTAGCCACGATTTAATACTCATTTCATCCCACATTAATACACACTCTCGTTCTTTTACTGTCATCATGCTTGATTTTAGTTGCAATAATTTTAATAATTTAGTGTTGTTACCGGGAGTTAAATCAAGTTCGTTAATCCATCGTCTTATTAAACCAACACACGGCAAAGCAAACTCTTTTTGGTCACGCAAATAACTGTAAACTTTTGGAGATTTATAAAATAAATTTATAGCAACTTCCTTTTCTTCATCGGACCATTTTCTTTGTCTAATATGATTGATTTCCATTTTAAAAAAATTTAAGACGTTGGCATTAAGCTTCACATAGTTATTATAAAAAGAAACTGCTTCCTTAGATTTTTCAATTTTATGCTCCAAATTTTTTATTCTTTTATTTTTGTTATGAATTTCTGCAGCAAGTTTATTAGATTTTTCTTTATACCTTTGTTGCTTCACATTTGCTTCTTTGGTAATTTTTTTTGCATATTTACACTCTTTATCTTTGTGCGATAACTGTTCTTTTAAACTAGCAATTTCATGTTGAAGTTGTTCAACTACACTTTGATATTTGTTACTTTTATCGGTATTTGTAGAATTAACGGTAGAGTTACAATCAAAATTCAACTTGCTTTGCATTCCTGAACAAGATGGCTCATTTGGATCATAACTTTCTAGCATGTTATCGCTAGTTTCTCTTAAAGATTCATCAAAGTCTAAATTTAAATCAACAGCTGATCTATCAAAAAAAGGAGCAAGGACATCAATTTCAAGGCCATCATGTTCATTAGCGTCATTAGAATCATCTGAATCAGTAGCTAAGCCCTGTTGAATAGGTATAGCAGTATTTTTTAATTTTGTCATACCAGAACCAATTACAAAGTCCTCTGCAGCAAAATGAATATTACAAAGCCGCTTGTTTGCCAGGCCTTTGTCATCCAGATCAAGAAGTTTGGTATTGCCTGAGCGAAGAATCCAGTCTAATTGTCTAATTTTTGAAAAAGTATGAAGATCAACATTCAGAATGTAAAGTTACAAAATAGTAAGAAAGGAATACACATCAAGACCACAGATACATATCAAGCAATTTCTCAAGTAATTACTTAAGTTACAACTTAATAATTCTTAATCCACAAATACCCCCGAGATGCGAGTTCCACATAGAAGCTGTGCGAAACACAAACAGGCCAAATACACTAAGTTGCAAATTAAAAATGATTAAGCTTCAAAATAATCTGGCATGCTCGTTTTACGTAGTAGACGTAAGGTACGCACACATGATAAAATCAAAACTGCTATTTAAAAAATGTTTAAACCCCAAATACCCTGGGGTAGTAAGTTCACCCTTGCAGAAGGAATGGAGCACGCAGACAGGCCAAATGAACTAGATTTCAAATTGAAAATTAATAAACTTAAAATAGCTTGGGAATGCACATTTTACGTAGTAGAAGTGAAGCACGCAGACATATTAAAAACAGTAAACTGCTAGTTAAAAAATTTCAAATCACCTGAGGATGCAAGTTCCGCGTAGAAAGAGTGGGTCAGGCAAACACGCTAAAAATAGTGAACTGCTATTTAATAAATTATTAATCCTGAAATTGCCTGGGAGTGCGAGTTCTATACGTAGGAGGTGTGAGGCACGCAGACACGCTAAAGGAACCGAATTGCAAATTCAAAATTATTAAGCCGCAAAGTAGCCTGGGGATGCACGTTTTACGTTGTAGGTTCGAGGCAAGCAGACAAGATAGAAACAGTAAACTATTAGTGACAAAATCTAAAACCCCGAATAGCCTGGTGAAAGTTCCGCGTCAAAGAAGTGGGGCACGCAGTCGCGCTAATAACAATAACATGCTATTTAAAAAATTCTACTAAATAGCCTGCGAATGACGCCGACACGCAAACGGGCTAGGACAGCAAGCTGCTCATTATGAAATTTTAGACGCCAAAAATTCTGGGCATACAAGTTCTACGTAGAAAGTGTAGGGACACACCGACGGGTTAAAGACCACTTTTTGAATTATTAAGAAGTTGTGTCACACACCTTCTACGAGCAACTCGCATGGCCAGATTATTTGAGGTTTAGTAATTTTTAAGTTGCAACTTGATCTCTTCAGCTTGTCTACGTGACGTCACTTCTACAACATGGAACTTAAATCCCCAGGCTTTTTGGCATTTAAAATTTTTTAAATAGCAGTTAATTAGCGTTAGCCGGTCTGCGTGCCCCACACCTTCTACGTAAAACGTGCATCCCCAAGCTATTTTAAGGTTTAATAATTTGTTTAGTGTATTTGGCCTGTCTGCGTCTCGCACAGCTTCTACGTGGAACTCGCATCCCCAGGGTGTTTGCAGTTTAAGAATTATAAAGTTGCACCTCAAGTAATAACTTACGTAATTACTTAAGCATTTGCTTGAGATATACCTGTGGTGCAACCGTTCGCACCGCGAAGGGAGCTCTGGAGCACCCGTTCGGTCTGTTTTTGTTTTATTTAGTTGATGGATTTTATGATGCTAACATAAAAAGTGGTTCTACAAGAACAAGAATATATCGTACAAAAAGCCTGTATGTGGATCATTGTAAGAAAATTATCTGATAATAAGAACGTTTCTTAATTCAGAATCATAGAATCCATCAACTAAAATAAGAACATATAACGCGTGCAAGACTGAAGTATTTAGCTAATAAGATAAAGAAAGAAGCTGTGATTGGCTAGGTACCAGTGCGCGGTCGACCGCAGCCAAACGCGCGCGTACGCGTTTATGTGGTCCTGGTCTTTCACTCACTTTTAACATAAAAATAAATAATCTAAAATTTGTTTGTATTCTAAATGAAGCACATTTGACTCGGTCGATTAAAAATCGCTCGGGGACACAGTACGCAATAAATCGAGATGTCATTATTTTAGTAATTATAGGGATTAGCTTTATACACTTTAAACATTTCACTAAGTGTAATATAGGAATATTAAAATGTAGTAGGATAAGAAAACATATTACGTTAAAGTTCAGGTTAGATTTAATTGCTTTATTAATTACTCCAAAATAATTTTTTTTAATTTACAAACATTCGTAGTATAATCGTAATATTTATTCTGATAGAAGTGTGAATGAAGTCTACTTAATCGCATTTCAAATCAAATACTGAAAATATTTTATCAGTTTTGCCAATCTAAATCAGGGCAAAAAAGATTAGCTTCCGAGCTACCATATTTTTCAACCGGCCGAGATACCATTTTTTCAACCGGACTCCAAGATACCACGTTTTCCAACCTGCCGCCAAGTTACCATGTTTTCCAACTGGACTCTGAGATACCGCGTTTTTTAACCGGCCGCCAAGATACTGTCTTTTTATACGGATGCGATGATATATTTATATAATACAGCGCTCACTTTTTTTGCATGCTCTGCGCGGGAATGCAAAGTGGAAAATCGGCTGCTGTGACGTACGAGCGCTCTAGGAGGATTACGCGAATGGAGGTCTGCGGATCCACGCTCACGAGTCGCGGCTTTCCTTTATATAGGGTAAAAGTGGGTACTACCGCGGTTATTCAGCACGGGCGTCTTATAGTACACGAATTAAAATCTTTGCCTCGATGATTTAAGTTGAATTCTTTTTTTAACTCTTCTTTAACTTACCAGAAATGCAAAAATGACTCTTATCATATGATGAAAAACATATAGTTAATTAATAAATGTAATCTAAAAAATAGATCCGAGGCTGATATTACTGCGGGTATGATTGAATTACCGCGGGGGTTTTACCGTGTGTATGATGGATTACCGCGGGGGTATTACTGCGGAATTTTACCTTGAGCTTGTTATATTATTTATAATTTTACAACCGAAAAAATGAACATATCTGTATATTTTTACGTCATATTTCATTTAGAACATAGCAGTTGGCAAATGTTCTCATATATATTGTAGACTTCTTGATTTCACTGTTTTGAGGTTACGTTGGACCAATGCCGCAGTAATACCAGCAATCGTATTTGTATACAAATGACGGTATTACCGCGGATGGCCAGACAATAATTTAGTATATTCATACAAATCATGCTTTATTCTCTTTTCAAGACAATTTCTTATATTAATTAATATTTTGTATGATCGAATAAATATTAAATGCCGAATTATACTATGAAAAATGAAATTGCAGAGCGTTTTTCGTCGATCCGCGGTAATTGCAGCGTCCGCGGTAATACCCACATTTACCCTACTTAGTCGCTGCCCGATCATCCGCCCGCTGCACGGATTGACAGGCACGCGTGCGTATACACTTACATGTGATAAGTCAACATCATATAATCCATCAACTACAATAAGAACATATAACGCTTGCAAGACGCACGTATTTAACTTATAAGATAATGAAATTGTTTCATCCCTATTGGATAAAGTTCAGCTTTTAAAAGAGTGCAAAGATTCTCACTGAAATCTCTGTAAAATCGCGGAGCGCCCAAGATAGTACTTTCTTACGCGCGAAACGTTTTTACTCCCAACCGGTGATCTGGAATCGACTAAAAGGAAAACAGTTTCATACCGTTTTCAGTGAGCGTTTTACAACGTACGAATTGTATATATACTTTCCACAAAATATACAGAAGTAGAATTTAGAAAGTGCCTGTTTACATATTATTATTATTATTATTACATATTATTATTATCCAAATAAAAGAAAAAAATGGTAATAAAAAATGTTAAATAACGCATATTTTACTGGAAGGTGACATATTTTTGTGTTAACGTTTATTGTTATCCGGTAAATAAAAATCTTATTTTATTGAAAGAAGGTCAACAACTATTTTTTTGAGACAACTTTTAAATAAAGGTTATGAACTTTATTGAAATATATTAAGAATCTTGAACGCAGTTAAACTTAACATTTGCCTAATATATACATATATATGATAGAATTATTATAAAATATAGGATATTGTTAATAGGAAAAGAACCGAACCGTTCATGCTTCGAAAATCTGTGAAAAATCAGGGCAGGATTTTTCGCCTTGCTGTTTGTGCATCCTTCGTATGCACAAAATGCTCGAGATGGTGCCATGCTCAAAAAAACTTGTTGATAAAATCAAAGACTACAACTAATAATAATTACTTTTAACAAAAACTAATAACTCTTCGGAAAAAAACTTGATCAACGGCGCCGTCAGATCTGCAACACTCCTGTCATATATCAGAAGAAGCTCCTCTCTGCGACTCTCGGCTACTCCCGCCTTTTTACAGTACGTTTCCCGCGTGATTGATCGAGACATATATATTACATCATTCCGTATTATGGAATAGGATATATTATTTTTTTTACATAAAATGTTTGATATAAATAAAAACAATAATTCTTTGTAAAATAACATTTTTATTGTAATTAATTGACTTAATTATTTTATATAAGCACCTTATACACGTGTGTGTATATCTATATAGGGTGTAGCGCCGCCTCGCGGATGGGTAACAGAACTAATCGGCTTGTTACCCAGACGTCTCGGCCGAAAATTTCTTAAGAAGTACGCTTCTATAAGCGTCTATATTCGTTGCTAAGACCTAGCGTTACCAGCGCAGCCGGCTTTTCCCGCGTACAACGCGCTCGGGCTAATCTCTCGAGCGGCTATTGAGATACTTACACCCTGCTACCTTGTCCCCTCCAGGAGACGATGTGCTCGGCTAACTGCAGCTGCTGAAATGGGTAGAGGGCGGTATTCGGGAAATCATGCATAGGTTAAGGCGCGCTCAATAAATACTCGTGACTCGACAAGTTAAGATAAAAACAAGGTTTTAATACGAAGAAGATGGTCGCGCAAGGGGCGCGAAACCCGAACAAACTTTATTACAACACGCGACAGGCCGAGACTTCAACTACCGCACGCACGCTCGCGGTTACGGCGGAGCCGCTTATCCGCAGGTGACGGGGGGGGGGGGGATGCACCACGCGCCCGTCACCAAGAAGCACCGATGCAAGTGTAAGCCCTACTTACTCGGGGCTGGCCAGCCATCGCACGCGGTGCTCTCGCCGTTCCTTTCTCTCTCTTCCTCGCGCTCCGCTGCCCTCGTGCCCTCTCTCTCTCGCTCCTCCACTCCTCGCAGTGGTGGCGGCGTGGTCACGTGGGTGGCGGCGGGCTCTCTCTCGCACTTCACACACGTTTCTTTTTCTTTCTCGCGTCGCGACCTCCGCGGACACTTGTTGCGCGTGATGGCGAACAACTCAACATGGCCGCGGCGTCCTTTTCGAGGCAGCACCGCGGCTTCTTCCCCGTTTGTCTCGGGAGCGCGCCGCGCGGCGCGCCACGGAGCACTCCAGGCGGGAGCGCGCTAGCTTCGCTCCCGCTTTACGTAGTTCACGACTCTCATTATCAGCGCCCGTTACACCCCCCACCCAGATTTGACGTCCCGCGGACGTCTCATCGAGGAAGGATAGGAAAGGGCGACGAAATGAAGTCTCTACTACGGGTTGGTTGGAATCAGACTTTATTGACTCACATCACTTCTTCCCCTCTTTCTCTCTTCGGTCCCCCTGGGTCCCGTCTGACCTCGGCTGCTTCGGCGGCAGGGGTGGATGGTTGGCTCGGTCTGGGCACCGGCGCGCTTGTGAGACGCCGGGCCTCCCACAGACCGAGCAGAACCGGATTCTGGCCGCCGCGGCTGGGGGCGGCTCGCTCGAGCCCTCACCCTGACGCATGGCTCTGGCGAGACGCTCCTCTAGGCGTCGCGCCTGTTCCACACGGGCGCGCGCCCCTAGGAGCGTCTCCTCTTCCGCCAGGCGTTGGGTCCGGGCCTGCTCGAGCTCGGCCTGGACGCGGGCCCTCACTCTCTCTCTCTCTCTCGCTCCTCTTCGGCTTGGCGGCTGGCTTCCTTCCACGCGGTGGCCCAGGCGGCGGACCGCTCGAGCTCAGCCCTTTTGGTCTCGATTAGCCGTCGCCACCGGGTCACCGAGTCCTGGGGTGCTGGGCTGTCGAAGCCCTCGAAGAGAGCGAAGGCCTCCTCCCGAGCCTTGGTGGCCTCTTGTTGGAGGCGACGCGCGCGCTCCAAGACGCCCTCTACCTCTGCCCAGGTGGAGGGAGAACGAGGCGGGTCGCCTGCCTCCGTCTGCGTGCCCTGGTCGCGGGTGGACGGGGCCTTCCTTGGCCAGCCAAGGGGAATTGGCGCGTCAGGGCGCGAGCGCTGATCATCCCGCGGCGAGGAGATGGCCACGCCCGGGCTGGCACGGTCAGTCTCCGCGTACTCGCCATCCCCCTCCTCGATCACGGGGCGCTCCCAGGCAAGGTCCTCTTCGCACTCTCGCTCCTTGGCCAGCTGGTCCTCCTTCAGTAGGTGGAGAAGGGCCTCCACTGTGCCCTCCATCGCTCCCCCCAGGCCCATACGCATCAGGGCCGCCAGGGCCTGGTTCAGGTCCTCCTCGGAGACCTCCAGAATCTGTAACAGAGAAGGGAGGTGAGGGTGAGGCAGGCGTTGGTAGCAGGGGGGGTCGTCGCCGGCACGCTGTGGTGTCCCACCGGCCGCGATGTTGGGGGGAGCGGGAAGTCTAGGCGGCTTTTCGAGGACGCCCGCGTCCTCACCGCGGTTGGGATGGGACGGATGTCACTGCCGGGGTGGGCCCGAGTGTGTCAACTACCGCTGCTCGGGCTCCCGCGGGTCTTCCGCGTCCCCTTCGTGGAGGAGATGAGGCGGGCGGGGTTACCGGGTTCTGCTCGAGTGGGCCAACTGCCTCTGCTCGAGCGCCCGGGGGCCTCCCGCGTCTCCTCGGTAGTCTTTCATCCATGAGGGCGACGCCGAGGGGCTCGTGCATTGGCGCGGCCTCCGCGCCGGCCGTCTCCCCCGGCTCATCGGGTTCTGGCGACTCCGAGTGGTAGCTTTTCAGCTGTTCCGCAGCTACCACTTCCTCTACCTGGCCTCCGTTACCTACTAAGCGGTAGGTGTTCGGACCAAGGGCGTCAGTAATCCAATACCCTCCATCGAACTTCGGCGCCAGCTTCGCTGCAACGCCTTTGGCGGCCGAGGATAGGGGGTGGCTGCGCTTCCACACTCTGTCGCCCGGTTTGAAAGTTGGCTCGCGCCGGCCGGCGTCATAGTAGCCGGCTTGGTGCTCTTGTGCCGCTCGCGCGCTAGTCCTGGAAGGGCCTCCATTCGCTCCTTCCAGCGAGCCAAACTTTCCTCTTGAGCCGGGACTTCCGCCGCCACCTCTTGCATCCTTCGTTGCGTACCAGGGGGTTCTGGCTGTCTCCCATAAAGCATTAGAGCCGGGCTCATCCCGGTAGAACTTTGCTCAGCCGTATTTATGGCGAAGAGAAGTTCCGGAAGCTTCTCGTCCCACGCACTATGCCGCTCCTTAAGGTAGGAAATGACCATCGTTTTTAGGGTACGGTTGGCTCGTTCCACGAGGTTAGCTTGAGGGTGATAGGGAGGAGTGTGAGTGTGGTGCACGCCACGCTCCCGCAGGAAGTCTTCCACGGCATGGTTCTTGAACTCTGTGCCGTTGTCTGACAGGAAGACTTCCGGGCAACCGAATCGGAGGAAGACCATCCGATTCAGTTCCGCTATCACCGTCTTGGCGTTTGCCTTGCGTATGGGAGAGGCCTCTACCCATCTGGTGAACAGATCTCGGAACACCAGGATGTACTCGGAACCTTTGGAGCTTCGAGGCAACGGTCCGATAATGTCTCCAGCCACGACCTGCCAGGGTTTGTCTATTACCCGGCGTCCCATGAGGCCGGCTGGAGCCCTTTGCTCCACCTTGAAGCGCTGGCACGTCTCGCAGTTTCGCACGTACTCCTGTGTATCCGCATAGTAGCGCGGCCAGTAATAGCGCAGCGCGACTCTGGCGAACGTCTTCTCTCTGCCAAGGTGTCCAGCGGTGGCGTCGTCGTGGTATTTTTGCAACACCTCGCGACGATGTTCTTCCGGTACTACCAGTTTCCAGGCATCGTCATCGTCGCCGAGGGTTGAGTCTACCTCTGAGTTCGGGCGGTACCGATAGAGACTGCCTGCTACGAGTTTGTAGGTGGGGTAGTCATTGGGTTGCTCCTTGACCTTGGCGCACCACTCCTGATACCACGTGTCCGCGGTGTCGGCGAACCACGACACCGCGGCCACTTCTAGCCCATCCTCATCCTCATACATACGAGAGAGGGCGTCTGCCACGTGGTTCAAGGCGCCTTTGCGGTGTTCGATGGTGAACTGGTGGCCTTGCAGCTCCAATGCCCAACGAGCCAACCGGCTCGTGGGGTTTTTCAGTAGGCAGAGCCACCGCAAGCTGCTGTGGTCTGTCACTACCTTAAACTCGTAGCACTCGATGTACGGACGAAACTTTTGTATCGCCCATACCACTGCGAGGCATTCTCGCTCGGTCACGCTGTAGTTGCACTCCGCCGGTGTAAGCACGCGGCTCGCGAACTCGATCACCCGCTCCTGCTCTTCCCATTCTTGAAGGAGCACTGCCCCTAGGCCCACGTCGCTCGCATCCGTCTGCACGATGTATAACCCCTCGGGGTGAGGTCGCTGCAGAACCGGCGCGGTCATCACCATCGCTCTCAGCAGCTCGAAAGCGTACTGCTGCTCCTCGAGCCACTCATATTTCTGGTTCTTCTTAGTCAGGTTTGTGAGCGGCTCAGCGATGGTGGCGTAGTTCGGTATGAATCTTCGATACCACGAGGTGGTGCCTAGGAACCTTCGCAGTGCCTTCAGGTTCGGGGGCGCTAGGTAATTCTTAATTGGTTCAATCTTGGCCGGGTTAGGCCGCGTGCCGTCCCGGTTAACCAAGAATCCCAGGTAGGCTACCTCTGGCTTGCAGAAAACACACTTATCTGCGTTAAGCGTCAATCCAGCGGCTACTAGCCGTTCTAGCACCATTCGGAGGCACTCCTTATGCTTCTCGAATGTCTCGGCGACAATTATGATGTCGTCGAGATAGGCATAGACGTACGGCTCTAGCTCGGGTCCGAGCACCTGGTCTATGTGCCGCTGGAAGGTGGCGGGCGCCTTCGTCAGCCCATACGGCATCCGCCGAAATTGGTATAGCCCCATCCCGGGGACTGTAAAGGCCGTTATGGGCCGTGCTTCCGCTGCCAGAGGTATCTTGTGATACGCACTCTTAAGGT
This sequence comes from Torymus aiolomorphi, assembly GCA_036365515.1. Taxonomy (NCBI): domain Eukaryota; kingdom Metazoa; phylum Arthropoda; class Insecta; order Hymenoptera; family Torymidae; genus Torymus; species Torymus aiolomorphi. Next base: position 23,038 of record CM070874.1, read on the forward strand.
CGAGCGTGGAGATGAACTTCGCCTTCCTTAGTTTCCGCAGAATATCCTGCATATTCGGCAGGGGATAGGCGTCCGGTTCTGTGACTGCGTTTACCTTGCGCAGGTCTTCACAGAACCGCCGTGTCCCATCATTCTTGCGGGTCATCACGATAGGGCTCGACCAACCGCTGCGGGAGGGCTCGATCACTCCTTTTTCGAGCATCTCCTTTACTTGGCGGTGCATCTCTTCTTGCACCTTGTCCGAGACTGGATAGTGCTTTTGCTTGATTGGTCGAGTGTCCCGCAGAGTGATCTCATGCTCCACGCCCTTTACGCATCCCAAGCCTGGCGGAAGCTTGCTCAGGATGGCGTTAACCATTTCCTTCAGCTCCGCCCGCTGAAGGTCCGTAGCGTCCTCGAGCCCGATGGCGGACACTGCGCTGGGATCGGGCGTTAAGCTGGCTACCTCCAGCTCAACGTAGGCCTCTGAATCCTTACAGAAGAGCCGATCCGTATCCGGGTCAAGTACAGCCCTGAACGCACGTACAAAGTTGACCCCTAAATAGCAGTCTGCATCGAGCTGGGGCATAATGGCGACTCTAATCTCGCGAGTAAACCCCCCCACCGTGATCGGAAGAAACACGTGGCCTAGCAAGGGACTGCGGCTACCATCCACGAGTCTCACACCTCGCTTTTCGGACGCTACGAAATCTTGTTTGAGCGCTGTGGCCAGTTGGAGGCCAACGGTGCCCATCACCGTTGTGGACGCTCCTGGATCCAACAGCGCTCGGAGATTGAACTCACCTACCTCCACCTGAACCCACCAACGCGTCTCGGCATCAGTTGGCTGGACGACGGAGGCTTCTCCTCGGTCATGAGGTGGGTAAGCTTCCGACTCCTTGGGGGCCGGGCGAAGGTCGCACACTGGAGTCGGGTCAGGAGACGGTACCACGGGTACCGCCGGGGTAGACACGAGTGGGTCTACTACCACTGCTCGAGCTCCCCGGGGGCTTGGGTCGGGGGCGACTTCTACCGATCGCCCCCCTTCCCGTTTCCCGAACAATTCGGGCAGTACCTCGCCGAGTAGCCAATCTCCCCGCATAGGTGGCATTTCCGCGGCCCTTTCGGCTCTCCCGGGGGTCTACCTCCGGAGTTGGCGGGCGGCGTGACGTCCCCTCCCTGACGCGCGCCCTTGTCGCTTGGCTTTGGCGCCGGGGGCCTCTCTATCCCCGTTCGCCCAGGCGGCTGGTGGCCACGCCCCTTACGCGGGCCACTAGGTGCGTGCCTCGGTGGGGAAGTTCGCCCGGAACTCTCCATCCGGGGGTTCCCCATATCCGCGAGGCTTTGCTTCAGGACCCTTCGAAGCATGTCCTCCAAACTCTCCTGCTTGGGGTCCTTCTCCTCTCTCACCGCTGCCACCTTGCTCTCCTTGCTCCCCCTCGGCCTGTGCTGGGTATCGCACGGAGGAGGGGGTTTGTACGCCATTTCTGGCAGCAAGGTGGATCCTGGCGGTGGCGGCGGTAGGTACGCCTTGGAGTACTCCAAGATCTGCTCAGCATCTACCGCCAGATCAAGCAGCTCCTCGATGGTTCGGAATTCCGATCTCCGAACCATGGGCTGCAACTGCGGCTTGAGGTTGCGGTGGAGTTGATCCAGCTGCTGTTCCAGGCTGGGGACGGGCGACATCTTCCTCATTATCGCTACGAGGCACGTGATATAATCCCTCACGGCCTCGTCCGTCCCTTGTGTGCGACTATTGGCTTCGGCAATCAGCCGCTGCTGGCACCCTTTCGTCGTGCCGTACCAGCGCCTCGCCGCCGATAGGAAGTCTTGCCATGTGGCCCACTTCTCTTTCTCATTGCGGTACCACGTGGCCGCCGTGTCCGTAAACAGCTCCGACAGGGACGACAGCACCTCCTCTTCCGTGAGGTTGGCCAGGACCCGGCAGTCTTCTAGCCTTGCGAGGAACACGTCTATGCTCTGGCTCTTCGCGCCAGAGAAGTGTATGTGCCATTTACGCACGATTTGGCCAATGTCTCTCGAGTGGTACAGACCCGACCTCAAGAAGTTGGCCGACGTGTTCTCCGCATTCCGCCAACTCGAGCCTCTCGCCGAACCTCGGCGATCTCCCCCCTCCCAGGCTGGATTTACTCCGTGAAGTCCAGCCTGAAACTCTGGGGGAGTTGGCGGTGGCGAAGGCTGCCTTTGTTGCCAGGTTTCTGTTCATTCTGGCATCGTGAACGTTTCCTCGAACCTGACATTTTGTCCTGGCCTGTTGTCGCCTAGCCTGGTACTTGATGCTGCGTGTCGCGACTGCTCCGGCATTCGGGTGTCCTGCGTCATTGGTCGCTGGGAGGCCTCTAATTTTTCCTCCAGCGATCGTACCCTCACTATTAGGTTTACTAATAGTGAAGTGACGTCCTCCACCACCTCGAAATTTGTGCCGTCGTGCGACACCAGCCGCATCATCTTTGGCTACGATGGGTGTCGGTTGGTTGTACCGGAGGCGCCTTCTTGTCCTCGGCCGTGCTCTCCGGTACCTCTTTCTTCCTCTTCTTCTTCCACGTCCTTGTCCGCCGTGTCTTCTGTGCTGGCGTCTTCGTCGCTCCTGTATGCCCTGTCTTCATGGCGTTGTGTTGGGTGCTGGGCCGGGGTCTCAGCATCCTTTGTCGATTTCCGTAGCATGTTTAGAACCGCATCGCTAACCTTTATTACTTGTAATGGGTGTCGTTCCCAACCCGTTGTTTCGACAAAGGTGTCGTTCGGCTCCGACACGATCCTTTCGATCAACTGTTCCCGAAGGATCGTTCGTCGCGCGATGGCCCCTACCGTGTCCGCCGACTCTGCGAAGTCTTGCGGCACGTAAATGCCCAGCATCCAATTTTTCAGTCTCTCGCACAGGCGGAAGAAGGAGCCCTGTCGCCTCAATTCCAATTGCGACAGGTAGTCGTCCAGCTCGTTGCGAGAGATATACAACAGCCAATCCGTCAAGGCATCGTCGATGTTGTACGCCATTACAAATCAAACGACGTGGCGTGTGTGTGCAAGGGGATTGGTCTTCAATCCCGCGGGTTTTAAGGTGCTTTTGCACGGTCAGTGGTATCCTTCACAAGGTACCTACTGGATTACCACTGACTAAGGAAAACGCGAATTTTCCCAACTGGTGGTTTGGTCTCTAATCGCTAAATCAGTGTAACTCGCTTTTTAACCTGCTTGCTTGGAGGTTATGTCGCTTTTTGGGTATGCGCGAATGTGGTTCGCTTGTTTGCGCAATATGCTAACGCTTTTATCGCATGCGCGACGATTCGGCGCCTGCGCAAGCGATAAAGTCGGTGCCGTAGCGATTTCGCGGACGCGTGAGCGGTTTGGCGGGGTTTCTCCCTTAGAGCAAGCGATTCCGCGGCCCCGAACGAAATTTCCACTTTTCCACCCTTTACGCCTGCGCGAACTCGAAGTTAATGGTTCGCGCACCTCCCCGTGAGGTGTACTAGCGATTTCGCGTGCTAGGTCGAAATTTCTGTTTTTCGACCCTTTGCGCATGCGCGAACTCGAAATTCGTGGTTCGCACACCTCCCCGTGAGGTGTACTAGCGATTCCGCGTGCTAGGTCGAAATTTCCGTTTTTCGACCCTTTGCGCATGCGCGAATTCGAAATTCGTGGTTCGCGCACCTTCCAGTTAGGTGTACTACCGATTCCGCGGGCTAAATCAAAATTTCAATTTTTGGCCCTTTGCGCATGCGCAAACTCGAAATTAGTGGATGCGCGCACCTCCTGGTGAGATGCGCTACCGATTCCGCGGTAGTGATTTTCCACTTTCTTTTTCGATTTCTGCGCATGCGCGGCCTCAAAATTGCTGCGCGCGCACTCTAGATTATCCCCCGCATCCGCGCTTACGCGTATTTCCCCAAAAATGCGGAAATTTCCGCTAATAACCCGAAAATGCGGAATGGGTACATAAACTGCCACTTTACGCCCCGGCGTGCACGTCAGTTGTCCCACAAAGAGATTGAGCGCTAGGAACCTACTGTTGCTTAACAAAAAAAATGTTAAATAAATAATTATTATTTAATCTCTTTGTTGACCTCACTAAGTACTTCCACAATGCTCGGCCTTCACAAGCAATGTCCTCGCTAAGTACGTGCAGGCCGGGTTATTCCCCCCAAGCAAGGTTAGAAACCATCAGTTGGTTACCCTTGCACACACTATACACTTTTATAATAATTAATTATCCCTCTCGATAATTAATTATTCGCACGCGAGTCTCGACCTGTTTAAATACTCGAATTATTCCCTAACCTATGCTTCCCAACACGTTAAGGGCGCCAGTTGTAACGGGGTTCAGTTACGGAGAGGGTATTAATCCCTCTCAGGGGTTCGCGGGGTAATCTACGGGTGTAATCTACGCCCGGGCAACTCACCGTTGTAGAATCACCTGTAGTCCGGCAGAAGCGCCTCGGCACAGGTTTCGAACATGCGAGCCCGGCTTCTATTGTAGAAAGCCTAGGCCGCCTTCCCCTAGAACCGGAGCGGCGCTCTGCCGCTGCTGCCAACTCCTGCCCGCGAACTACCGGCTGCTCGCTAAGACCTAGCGTTACCAGCGCAGCCGGCTTTTCCCGCGTACAACGCCGCTCGGGAAAACCTCTCGAGCGGCTATTGAGATACTTACACCCTGCTACCTAGTCCCGTCCAGGAGACGATGTGCTCGGCTAACTGCAGCTGCTGAAATGGGTAGAGGGCGGTATTCGGGAAATCATGCATAGGTTAAGGCGCGCTCAATAAATACTCGTGACTCGACAAGTTAAGATAAAAACAAGGTTTTAATACGAAGAAGATGGTCGCGCAAGGGGCGCGAAACCCGACCAAACTTTATTACAACACGCGACAGGCCGAGACTTCAACTACCGCACGCACGCTCGCGGTTACGGTGGAGCCGCTTATCCGCGGGCGACGGGGGGGGGGGGGGGATGCACCACGCGCCCGTCACCAAGAAGCACCGATGCAAATGTAAGCCCTACTTACTCGGTGCTGGCCAGCCATCGCACGCGGTGCTCTCGCCGTTCCTTTCTCTCTCTCTTCCTTGCGCTCCGCTGCCCTCGTGCCCTCTCTCTCTCGCTCCTCCACTCCTCGCAGTGGTGGCGGCGTGGTCACGTGGGTGGCTGCGGGCTCTCTCTCGCACTTCACACACGTTTCTTTTTCTTTCTCGCGTCGCGACATCCGCGGACACTTGTTGCGCGTGATGGCGAACAACTCAACATGGCCGCGGCGTCCTTTTCGAGGCAGCACCGCGGCTTCTTCCCCGTTTGTCTCGGGAGCGCGCCGCGCGGCGCGCCACGGAGCACTCCAGGCGGGATTTATCTTTTATAATTTAACTTTTTTTTGTCACTGTCAAAGCTTTCTCAAAGTATGGAATCTTTCCTGAAGCTTTGTTTATGGTACCTTGAGATAATTAATTTATTCATTGAGCTATTTTTTTAAAGATTTTTTTATTTATTATACAATCTTTTAGTAATTTTAACATTGAATAAAATAATATTCATGCATTAAATGTGAATGAAAAGAGCGTTTACATGGTAAGTATCAACAAGTCTTTCGTATATGAGTTTAAATAATTTGAAAAAAAAGACATTAATATTATAACTAAAATGAGACTGAAGTTAGCAGCCGCTTCCAGCAGCCAGTTCGAATTTTGCAGTGGTTCTCAATCAAAAAGAACTATCTCCCATTATTGAGACATACAATGCTTTATTGATGGATTTTTCACTATAGAACAATAAAGTATGATTAAATAAAGCCAAAATATACAAAATTTATTACTCAATTGTTTAAACAATCAAAATATATGAAAAAAGGTCTAGTGGCTCAAAACTCATGTACACTCACAAAACCACAACACAGACTTGTTAACAAATGAATATACGCACTTCCAACATCTCTAAAAAATTGCTAAACAAGTATCGTGACATGAACATGCTTAATTGTTTATTTATACGTCCGTAATTGCAAAATTCGAGACGGCTGCCGTCAGATTAAGCTCGTCTTTCGGCTGTCAAAATAAAACTAAGCCTCTTCATTGTCTACAAATGGATACACAGACTGTTTATGAGCCCAAAAAATTGTTACGAAAGTTTTAAAACAACGAACACCTTCCATTATTTATTTATAAGCATTTTATTGCAAAATTCGAGCCGGCTACTACCGTATCGTCTTGGTTTTTCGACTGCTAAACTAAAACTAGGACTGTTCATTTTCTAGAAATGGATCTACAGCCTCCTAATGAGCCCAGAATGTTGCTCATAATGTTATAAAAAATGAACATCTTTCATTATTTATTTATAAGCGTTTTATTGCAAAATTCGAACAGTCTGCTAGCGGATCGGCTCCGTTTTTCAACTCCTAATATAAAACTAAGCCTGTTCATTTTCTATAAATGGATATACAGACTCCTAATGAGCCCAGAAAGTTGCTCAGAAAGTTATAAAAAATGAACAGCTTCCATAATTTATTTATAAGCATTTTGTTGCAAAATTCGAGCCGGCTGCTAGCGTATCGGTTACGTTTTTCGACTGCGAAAATAAAACTAGACCTGTTCATTATCTATTAATGGATATACAGACTCTTAATGAGCCCAGAATAATGCTCAGAAAGTTATAAAAAATGAACACCTCCCATTATTTATTTATAAGCATTTTATTGCAAAATACGAGCCGGCTGCTAGCGTATCGTCTTCGTTTTTCGACTGCTAAACTAAAACTAGCCCGGTTCATTTTCTATAAATGGATCTACAGACTCCTAATGAACCCAGAATGTTGCTCATAAAGTTATAAAAAATGAACACCTTCCTTTATTTATTTATAAGCGTTTTATTGTAAAATTCAAACCAGCTACTAGCGGATCGACTCGAAAAACGTAGCCGATGCGCTAGCAGCCGGCTCGAATTTTGCAATAAAACGCTTATAAATAAATAATGGAAGGCGTTCATTTTTTATTACTTTATGAGCAACATTCTGAGCTCATTAGGAGCCTGTATATCCATTTATAGAAAATGAACAGGCCTAGTTTTTTTTTAGCAGCCGAAAAACGGAGAAAACGGAGCCGATACGCTAGCAGCCGGCTCGAATTTTGCAATAAAATGCTTATAAATAAATAATGGAAGGTGTTCATTTTTTATAACTTTGTGAGCAACATTCTGGGCTCATTGGGAGTCTGTATATCTATTTATAGAAAATGAACAGGCCTAGTTTTATTTTGACAACCGAAAAACGGTCGTAATGTGCCGGCAGCCGGCTCGAATTTTGCAATAAAATGCTTACAAATAAATAATGAAGGGTGTTCATTTTTTATAACTTTCTGAGCCACATTCTGGGCTCATTAGGAGTCTGTATATCTATTTATGGAGAATGAAGAGGCGTAATTTTATTTTAGCAGTCGAAAAACGCGTAGCCGATACGCTAGCAGCCGGCTCGTATTTTGGAATAAAACGCTTATAAATAAATAATGAGAGGTGTTCGTTGTTTTAAAACATTTGTAACAATTTTTTGGGCTCATTAAGAGTCTGTGTATCCATTTGTAGACAATGAACAGGCTTAGTTTTGTTTTGACAGCCGAAAGACGAGCGTAATCTGACGGCAGCCATCTCGAATTTTGCAATTACGGACTTATAAATAAACAATTAAGCATGTTCATGTCACAATACTTTTTTAGTAATTTTTTAGAGATGTTGGGAGTGCGTATATTCATTTGTTAATAAGTCTGTGCTGTGGTTTTGTGAGTGTATATGAGTTTTGTGGCACTAGACCTTTTTTCATATATTTCGATTGTTTAAACAATTGAGTAATATATTTTGTATATTTTAGCTTTATTTAATCATACTTTATTGTTCTATAGTGACAAATTCATCAATAAAGCATTGTATATCTCAATAATGAGAGATAGTTCTTTTTGATTGAGAACCACTGCAAAATTCGAACTGGCTGCTGGAAGCGGCTGCTAACTTCAGTCTCATATAACTAAACCCATAAACTAAAACCCTTTAACCCTAAACCCTGTAACTGCACACCCTAAATCGTTGACACCTACACCCACAAACTGTAAACTGTCGTACTCTAAACCTTCAAATACTTAACCCTGAAACCTTGAAAACTAAAATTGTAAACCATGAATCCCTAAATTATGAAACTCAAGACTCTATACTATGTAAACCCTAAACCGTAAACGCTCAAACTGTACTTGATAAATGACTGCTTTTTATGAATTGTGATCTAGTCTTACACAACCGGTATTTAAATTCAGTTTATGTAATACAAATTAATTCTTATTTTCGCTATGTTAAAAAAGTGATACCATTACTTATGCTTCTTTTGTAAAGTGACGAGTACTTATTTCATGTAATTTCTACATAGTTGTAAAGAATCTTTGTAATAAAACTATTTTGTAATAAATTGACTTCAAATTAGTACTCAGATCTTAAGACTTTAAAATTCATTGTTAGATTACATTAGATAGTAAAAAGAAAATTTTTGCGGCATGTTCTTCGTAGGCGTTCAGAATGGATTCTGCGGTCAGGAAACTTTGCGCTATTAGATTTGAAGGAGTCAACAATAAATGAGAAGCGTATATGCTCTGCCCATTTCAAAGGTGATGATATTAAGTATATTAGTAGAAATGGTAACATAGTGTACAAAGATACTGCGCTTCCAATTGATCATTCTCTACTTTCTGCTGATTCGCAGGGTATTACTGATGAACAAATTGATAAAAAACATGTTGATTCAAATATCGACTATAATGATTCAATTCTGCCAGAAAATTTATTGGTAAAATTACCTATTCTTAGGAACGAAGTTCATCCATTAAATATTCATGCAGATAAACCAACATGTTCCAATTCTCAAAATGTTCATCAGAATGATATTGTAACTAGTAACAGTAACATTAGCCAATCGAACATTGAATTGAATAATGAGAAAGTAAAAAAGCTTGAAGATTTAGTATCAAAATTGCAAATTCAGCTAGAAGCTGCAAACAAAAAAATTAATTTTATGAATCAATCTTCCGCAAGCAGTAATCTGAAAGAAGTAAATCGATTAAAAATAAAAGTAAATAAGTATAAAAAGATCGTTGTAAATAAATCGAAGAAAATAACTAGACTTGAACGGAACCTTGTAAGAAGTGAAGAGGAAGAATTTTTTTATAAAAACTTTAAAAAATTAAATAAGTCAGTAATTGATTTTTTTAAAATGCAAGTAAATCACATTAAATTAAAAAAGTGGACAGACGAAGAAAAACAATTTGCTATGTCATTATTTTATAAATCTCCTAAAGCATACTGTTATTTACGTGATGAAAAAGAATTTGCACTTCCTTGTATTAGGTCAATTCGAACATGGGTAAATGAATTAGATTTAAAAACGGGAAAAACGGAAAATTTGTTGAAATTATTACAAGTAAAATCTGAAAGTATGACTAGCAAAGAACGCGAGTGCGTGCTGATTTGGGATGAAATGGCAATTAAAGAATGGTTAGAGTACAATACAAAAAAAGATCTGATTGAAGGCTACACTGACTTGGGAGAACGCGGTCGCTTGTCTACAATTGGTAATCATGTTTTAGTATTTATGTTGAGAGGTAGACAGCACAATTGGAGACAACCAATTAGTTACTACGTTTCTCGCAACAGTGTATCTGGAACTAATCTTCACAAATTAATTGTAGATATGTTAGATTTTGCTGAAGATTGTGGTTTTTCAGTTCAAACAATGGTTTGCGATTTAGGATCACCAAATCAGCTCGCAATAAAAAAATTAAACATTTCCTTAGAAAAGCCATTCATTGAACGATATAATCGTAAAATTTTTTTCAATTTCGATCCTCCTCACTTAATGAAATGTCTTCGAAATACTTTAAAAAATCATCAACTTAAAAGCGATAATCAAAACGTGTCGTGGGGACCAATTGTTGAATTATACGAAAACGAGAAAGATAAACCGTCAAAATTAGCTGCTAAACTTACTTATGATCACGTTTATCCTCAAAATTTTGATTTAATGAATGTAAAATTAGCAACTCAAGTAATTAGTCATACCGTGTCATCAGCTCTTTTGACCGGGCGACTGCTAATTGTGAACCGTTAACTCATCCAGACTGTTTGGCGACGGCAAATTTTTTAAAAAAAGGAAATGATTTATTTGATTGCTTAAATAGTAGAACCACTCGTGATAATAATCCTTTGCGACGTCCTCTGTCGGTTCAAAACAATCAAGTTGTAGAATATTTGAAAGATAGTTTGTCGTGGATTGAAACGTGGGAATGTCTCGGCAGTAAAACGAATCCTCCATGCTTTTGTGGTTTTTCTTTAACGGTCACAAGCGCTTTAATGCAATGGGAGGATATTAAACAAAATGGCGGTCTTTATTTATTGACATCGCGATTAAACCAAGATCCGATTGAAAATTTATTTGCAGTTTTGAGAAGTCGCGGCGGTCATTGTCAAAATCCAACCGCGATGCAGCTTAGGCATAATTTGCAATATTCTATGACAGCTAATTTGAATTCATTGTCTAAAGTAAAAAACTGCGAGCCTGATAGAACAGTAGCATTACTAGCAATTTCAGAGCCAGAATCCAGCACAGACTTGCAAGATTGTAGCGCCAATGATCCCGACAGTGTGCTTGAATTGCAAGCAGATGTTCAATCGCACACTGTAAGTGAGAGCAATGCATTAAATAATATTTCACTTGAGGAAACCTGTCAATCACATTGCAATACATGTAATGTTGATAATAATTTAGAGACTTCTTTAATGAATGACATTGATAGTAACGAGAGTGAACAATTGTTTAATGAAGAAGTGGATAAGCCAATGAGGAACACTGCAGATGATAGAATTCCAGTACAAGATACTGTTTCTAATAGTCACGTTGCAGATGACATTGATGCTTATGAAGAAATTGTCTCTGTTAGTAGTAGCAGTCAGTCAAGTTTAGGGAACCTTTCTGATAAATATGACCAAATTTTCTGCAACCCTCTTGATTCATCCACCCCTTTGCAAGCTGCAATGAAGTATGTTGCTGGTTACGTAGCTGAGAAGTGTTTCTCCAAATCAAAATGTACTGATTGTAAATCTGCATTGACTCGCGAAAATGTCAATTTTGAGCAAAACAATGATCTGTTCATCTTTTTTAAAGCTTATGCTACTTCCGATAACAATGAACTTGGTAACTTGTGTGTTCCTTCTGATGATTTCACCAATGTTATAACTACCGCGGTAGAAATTTTTCAAAAACAATTTTTAATTAATAGTCATTGCAAAAATATTGGTCAAAATTTATTTAATGAAATTAGTAGAATTATCAAACAGAATCACAAAAACTTTTGGAATGTTGACGATCCTTGTAAAACACATTACGAATTAATTATTAAATTTTTTGTAAGAGTACATATATTTTACAAATTGAAGTGGATGAACAATCGCTTGCGAGTAGATAAAAAACGCAAAAAACATGAAATTGCTAGTAACAGACGCAATCGGAAACTGCAGAAATTAACTCATCAATAAACATTTTTTTTTATTAATTATTACTGTTAATTGACTTGTTTTCATTGAATTATGTATTTTAAAGGACTAAATTTTATTCGTGTTAATCAGTAAAAATATTAATTTTTAACAGAAATTGTCTCCTTTTAAATTAAAGTATCTATTGTATTCCAATTTTATTCGTGTTAATCAGTAAAAATATTAATTTTTAACAGAAATTGTTGCCATTTTTTAAATTAAAGTATCTATATTGTATTCCAATTACAGTATTAATGTAGAATAATAATATTATAAGAGTCCAATAAAGTAGATATTAACATTTTCAGCTAAGATTTTAATGTGTTTAGAAAATCTGAGGTAAATAATCATATAAATATAATTAGTAAATATTTAAATTATTTTTTGGCATGATAAAATAATTTTTATATTTATAATCCTTAATGAATAAAAGCTTTATAACAGAGTACTTATTATACTCCTCTATTTCTTACTCTTTTCTCTGTTAAGGAGACATTTATATGATTATTTATGTACACATAGCAGAATACAAATGGAAAGCAACATTTACTTCTGTATAGTACTGCGCTATGCAGATAAATATATTTCTAAAATTGAAAGTGTGTTGCATTTCCGTTTATTTTTGGTATGTGTACAACTTGAGAGAATTAGGTTGAGGACGAAAGTGGGTAAACTTTGCCGAAAGATCTACTAGAAATAGAGAAAAAAATTTATTGGCAGAAATAAATTTTTTTTCTTTTTTAGTAGACTTTTAAGTAAAGTTTGTGGGTTTGAGGTCTTTCTCCTTGGTATCGTGGTTATGTAGGGCTATTGGCGAAGGTTCCACGGCTAATGTTATTAATAATGGTATACGTAATTGCAATAAATTACATTTAATTTTGCCATGCCGCAAAAATATTTGTAATTGCTATTTCATTACGGCAACAATTATTAGAAACATTAAAAAAAAAAACCAACGCGCTATTGGCAGTACCTCTAGGTAGTGCGGAAATCTGCCAGAAAGTACATAAAGTTGTACAAATATGCAGTTTCAGTTTATAATAGAAATTGTTAAATAATTATTATTTAGCTGAAATGATTTGTTTTTCATAATAAGCTCAAAGAAATAGAAGTAATTTAATAATTTACTTAAACAATTTTTAGTATTTCTTTTTCCATAAAGTCGAATTATTTTGGTCTCGCTTTAAATAAAAACAATTAAATATAGTACATTGTTACAATTTTACATAAAAATAATTTGATGATAGATGTATTAATATCTGTGGTTGCCGAAAACTCAATATTTTAAGAGATAATAGCAACTGAAATAATGAGCTAAGTCCATTTTGAGGGGGAAAACGAGCTAAGTTCACGTTAAAACGATTTAAATTTTTAAATAAATTATGGTCATTGGTTATACGTGAAAATAACTAATAGTGATTATTTCAGGAGTTAATTGGCAACAAATTTAATAATAAAAACACGCGTTAGTAATTTTTAACGTCTCTTTTATAATATGGCTTAGGGCGAAAACGAGCTAAGTCCACGTTAAAACGATTTAAATCTTTAAATAAATTATAATAATTGCTTATCAGTGAAAATAATAATATTAAAATTTAATGATTATAATTTAATAATAAACAAAATACAATATTAATAATAAACTTTGCAAACAATAATACTGTGTAAACAAATTTAACCGTAAACCCAGTTCAATTTCGGAGTCGGAGAAGCAGAAGTTCAGTTGGAACTTTGGAAGTATTAAAAAATCTGCATTATTAAAACAGATCCTAAGAAATGGCGCTCTAATAGACATTAAAACCCTTTAAAATTAAAATAATTGATTGTATTTTCATCCTACATTCATGTTCTGAGTGTGAAATATTTATTTTAATCGATAATAAGCTTAAATAGAGAATTTAGGGGGGAAACGAGCTAAGTTCACTTTGACGGGGGAAAACCGCCCAATTCGCAATGTTTGCTTCACTGTATCGACACAACGAAGCGATGGTACTCTATACCTCTATACATCGAAAGGTATTACTGTTTTTAATAAGTACAGTATGCCACCTTAACATGTACGTTTGGAACTTGTCGACGAGTGCAAAACTTTAAATGCCGTTTTCTCGAAAAGTCGAAAAGTGAACTTAGGCGGTTTTCCCCCTCGACCACAGATATTATCAATAATATGAACTTTATAAGTATTTTCTGTTTAGAAGCCCTGGTGAAAATTTTAACACATTTTAATACGTGTTATATTATATATGATCATACGTATTGTAATACGTACTTTCACACGTACTATAGTACGTATGTACGTATTATAATACGTACTATAATACGTCAGAAAATGATGACGCTATAATACGTATTACAATATGTATTATAACACGTATTAAAACACGTATAAATCATTTGAAAAATATAAATAAAAAAATTAATTTTAAAATTTAAATAAATTATTTAATTTTTTAAATCTATTTCGTCTTTATTATAAATTTAAAACTGTATGCATTACGACATTTAATATTAATTTAATATTGATTACATTTGAATTAATTTATAGTTTATATTCAATATTTTTAAAATAACAAATAATTATTTTATTTAAATTTTAAAATTTATATTTTTCAAATGATTTATACGTGTTTTAATACGTGTTATAATACATATTGTAATACGTATTATAGCGTCATCATTTTCTGACGTATTATAGTACTTATCATAATACGTACATATGTACTATAGTACGTGTGAAAGTACGTATTACAATACGTATGATCATGTATAATATAACACGTATTAAAATGTGTTAAAATTTTCACCAGGGAGTTATTACATTTATATATATTATTTTGAACTACTATTTTTTTGATATAATTAAATAAAATAATTCACGTGTTTAAAAAGTGTAAATCATTTATTGAAATTCATTGAAGAACCTGTACAAAATAAATAGACCATTATTACGACGCCCCCGACGAAGAAAATCTCCTTTAGTAATTTCGCGGCGAAGAGTATCCTATTTAGCAATTCTGCGACGAAAAGAATCTCTTTTAGTAATTTTCCGGCGAAGAATAACCTATCTTGCAATTCTGCGACGAAAAGAATCTCCTTCAACAATTTTGCGGCGAAAACAATCCTATCTAGCATTTTTGCGACGAAAAGAATCTCTTACTGATTTTCCGGCGAGAGTATCCTATTTAGCATTTTTGCAACGAAGAAACGAATCTCCTTAAATTTGTTTGCGACAAAAACTACCCTTCGGCGTTTTGGTTCTCGTACTTGTAACTTATAATTTAACCTTTTTAATGACTAAATAAATAAATAGATAAAATAAAATTTTATTCAATTTTTTTTATAATAAAAAGCAGACTTTAATAAGGATAGTTAAAATTGGCAAGTTGTCAAATAGAACACTAAATTGATAAATTTAATTAATGTAGTTATAAAACACGAAAATATTGCTGTAAAAACTTATTTGCATTTTTAGTTCTATAAATTTTGCCAGAATATTTTTCATTCAGTAATTAAATATAGCGAAATCTTATTTAATCTATAATGATAAGAAGGTATATTAACACTCCAGAGTTGGCTCAATTTCTGCTGCAAACCTTCAAGCTTCGCAGGAACTTATTAAATAAACATATTAGTAATTATAAAATTGTACCGCAGAAAATCTATATAAGAAAAATTTACAAAATTTACAAATTCACGTGGAAGAACTATATTATCATTTTACAGTGAAATCAAATTATAAAAATTGTTTAATGAAAATCATTCATTTATATTACATATCCTAAAGTATTTTAATATCGTGGAATTTATTTAATTTATTAAACAATATCTACTTCAATTTGAGAAAGCCTCGTGCTAATTTTATTAACATTTTATTCATAAGCTGTAAAAGCTTATCCACGCCTGATCAGTGAAACCGCGTTTTGGCCCGGGCTCCGGCTTCAAGAGCCGTCTGCGCGGAGCGCACTTCAAATTAACCATGCGCGCGACATCTTGCGGCCAGTTTGGTACTACCGGCGCCAAGTCCCTCCGGCCGATCTGAACTTACGCTTCTATAAGCGTCTATATTCGTTGGTACCTGTGACTTTGCATTTTCATCTTGTTTAGCTACATCATTGTTCAATGTGTTATGAGCTTTTCCTAAGACGGAATGACACTTTTGCACTGGTGATCCCGTCAACCTTTTGGTCTTAAGAAATTTCGCCAAAGTTTCATAGTTTTCTAAAAAAATAAACAAAATTATTAGCATTATTTACATTAAAAAAAAATTTTTTGGTTACAATATGTAAATTATAATAATACATACCACTAATTTCTAATACTATGGCTTGATGAATAACGTTTTCAATTTTCACAGAATATTTATTAGTTTTCTTGTGGCTCTTTTGGTTAAAATTTTGTATATTGGCTACATTGCAAATTTCGCAGTCTTTATACTTGCCATTGTTTATTATTTTTATCACGGCAAACATTGTGAAAACAATGAAAATGCTTATAATGTGATACATAATGAAAATGCTTACAATGTGATACACAATTATGAAAATGCTTGCAATATGTGATACACAATGAAAATTCTTACAATGTGATACACAATAAAAATGCTTAAATACGTATAGCGACGTAATCCTTACAAATCTCGTTTACATTGCGAATTTCGTAGACGTATTAAAGACGTAGGTAATCCTTGCAAATGTCGTTGTTATAATTAACCAAATTGGGCAAATTTCGCAACCTCGTATTCGTATTAGCGACGAAATCCTTGTATATCCTTGTTAATTATTAACAAATATGGCCGAACAAAGGCGTGCTCGCCGCCTGAGACAGAAGCATGAAGTAAGAGAGAAGGAGACGTAACTCCATGCGCTCCGGTGACCAAAAAGTGAGCCGACTTTCCCGACAAAATTCGCCAAGTTCGCTCGGCGGAATAGCCTCCTCTAACTGGTTTCAGCGCCTCGTGCGGCGTCTCCCTACTGCAAAATCTCAGGTGACTTCTCAGGTGAAATCTCAGGTGAGATCTCATGTAAAATCTCACGCCAAAACCTCATGTGACTATTAGAAAAAAATTACTTTACATGAGATCTCAGGTGAGATCTCATTCAGTTAAAAAGAGTTACAATAGTTATTTTCGATACAAGTGCGTGTGCAAAATCAAGCTTTGCTCATGGAGTGTTAAAAAATTGTTTTAAATTGAAATTTAATTCAGATAATATTGTTGCAAAAATAAATTGTCTGATAAGATCTCAGGTGAGATCTCATCTAAAAAATAGCTTTTTTCAACACATGCATGAAAAAGGCCCTTTTTCTGCATAGACAAGTGAATCGGAAATGAAATACTTTTTCGCCATACCCTGGCCGAAAGTACCACTTTCGCTCCCGGCTCAAAAACGCGAATGTGGTATTTTCGGTCTGGGTATGGGATACCCCATACTAAGAAATCTCAGGTGAGACCTCAGGTGAAAACTCAGGTGAGATCTCAGGTGAGATCTCAGGTGAGATCTCATGTCAAAATCTCATGTGACCCATGTCAAAATTTTTTGGTGAGAACTCAGGTGAGATTCTCACCTGAGTTTCCACCAAAAATTTAATTTTTCTTTTTCATGAGATTTTGTATGTCTTATGAAAACTTTCCATAAAACTCAGTTGAGAATCTTACGTGAGTTCTCACGAAAATATTTATTTTTATTTTCTGCCACAAAATTTTTTAACGAAAATAAATGGTATTTAACATTCAGACTATAAATTCAGATGAGAACTTATGTGAGAATCTCAGATGAGTTTTCACTAAAAATTTAATTTCTTCTACAAGATTTTGCATGTCATGAAAATGTTTTGCCCTATTGAAAATTTATGGCGAAAATTCAGCTGAGAATCTCACCTGAGTTCTCATGTAAAATTTAATTCTTTAATTTATTTTCACTATGTATTTATAATTAGAAAATTGGTCAACCCATATCTCGTGTTTGTCACCTCCGCCTTCGGCTTGTGTGGTAATTTAGACGAGATATTGTCTGCCCAAGTTTTTTCCTCCCTAGTTGCGTAATATAGTATTTTTGCCTAACGGACCGAAAGTACCACTTTCGCTCCCGGCGGCCGATCGTGAAGGTTGTATTTTCTGCTTCGCCAGGTAAGAAAATCGTATACACAACATTTATAATCAAATTAAAGAGAGAGAGAGAGAGAGAGAGAGAGAGAGAGAGAGAGAGAGAGAGAGAGAGAGAGAGAAGGCGCCGAGCTTACAGGACGAAAGCGCGCGACGAAAATCCAGTCGAAGCGAAGGTGAGCGTCATCACCCAGGGAGCGACGAGAGTACCCACTCCGTTGGCGACAGCGGGATGACCGGCACGACCTGGCAGCCGGCGAGCCGCCAATTGCCTTCACTAAGGACCAACTCGGTAGCGGACTCGTAATTTCCCGCATTAGAGCAGAGCTGCACAGAACGGGAATACCGGTGATTTCAATATCTGAAAAAGACGAATTGAAAAATCACAAAGTATTTGTCCGAAAATCACACTGCTTTTGAGCACGTATAGTTTTATCATGTAAAAACGATGAAAGTAAAAGGTGAAAAAAGTAGAATGATTAGAAGGTTAAGTTCATGTACTTATTTTTAAGTAAGAAGAAAAACTTATCTGAAACGAATGCCAGTGACTCCGCAAATCAGCAATGTTAACATTTTTAATAAAGACGATTTTTATTAATTCAGCAGATTCTTTCATACTAATGAACTCCACTATTTAACAACGAGAAAATTTTATTGTAAACAAACATCAAGATTCTATATCTATAGAAAGACTATCAATCAATAGTCGTTGTTATGGTAACGAACGCGTATATTGCTGAGCAGTTTCAAATGACAACATTATTTGTTTGACTGTATTTTCGATCTAGTTGTAATTTTTACACTTTAACTCCACCATTATAGCAGCCAAAGTCAATAACATGGGTAGTACAACAAAGATTCAAGATTTCTGGAGCCGCAGACATCCTTTTCAGATAAGTCTCTCTTCTTAAGTACTTAAAAATACGTACATGAAACTTAACCTTCTAACCATTCTACTTTTTTTACCTTTTACTCTCATCGTTTTCACATGATAAAAACTATACGTACTCAAAAGCAGTTCAAATAACGTGATTTTCCGACAAATACTTTGTGATTTTTCAATTCTTCTTTTTCAGATATTGAAATAACCGGTATTTCCGATCTATGCAGCTCTGCTCTGAGGCGGAGAATTACGAGTCCGCTGCCGAGTTGGTCCTTGGTAAAGGCGATTGGAGGCTCGCCGGCTGCCAGGTCGCGCCGGTCATTCCGCTGTCGCCGACGGAGTGAGTACTCTCGTCGCCCCCTGGGTGATAACACTCGCCTTCGCTTTCATCCTGTAAGCTCGGTGCCTCGGCTCTCTCTCTCTCTTTGATTTGATTATAAACGTTGCGTATACGATTTTTTTTAAATATAAACTTTTAGTCAAGTTCAAATAATACAAGTTCCTAAAACTCAGGTGAGATTCTCATCTAAGATCTTATCTTAATTTTGAATATTGATGTTACATACAATTTATTTCTAATTATTAAAACTTAGTGGAAATAAATTAAAGAATTAAATTTTACATGAGAACTCAGGTGAGATTCTCAGCTGCGTTTTCGCCATAAATTTTCAATAGGACAGAACATTTTCATGTCACTTCCTTAAAAAAAGGTCATGGGATATACCCCCCCCCTCATGACCCAGGACTGAATTCGCCCCTGGTCAGAAGTATATTCAATATCGAGATTATCGCGATATATTGGCGCAAGAGTTTTGTCTTGTATTGATTATTGATATGTATAATGTATAATATTGGTCTTGTATTGTGAAGATTTAGAAAATATCGTCTCGATATCGATATTGATATTGGTACAATATCAATACGATATCGATATTTATATCGACTCTTGCGGCAGCCCTAGTACTTACTTATCACATGAAAATATAATGATACTACAAAAAGATCTATTTTCAGAAAATCGAAATATATAAAGAATTATATAACAGAGATTTGGTCAAATATGAAAAATAAGCTGTATTCAAATCGCTATACCAAAAACAAAATCAAAAACCCAAATGGGGGCAGTTCTTATAAGCTACATTTAAAAATATATTTAAAACTTTCCCGATAGTGTAGTGGCGCGCTCGTTGGTCTATTATGGTAAACGTCTGAGTTCGATTCCTGAGGCCGCCGCTAATATTTTTTTTTTTTTCATGTAACTGAATTTTAAAAAAGATTTAACAAATATGATGTATAATTTACATGTTTTTGAATTATACCATATCGAAAATTAAACTAATTATTTTATAAAATTCAATACAATAAAATTTTGTTTAGACATAAGTACAGAGTAGGAAATACTTTGTAAATGAAATATTTTAATTATACATTAAAAAAAAATTCATAGTAGTACTGAAAAACGAAGGAAAAATATGTTAATAAGATTTCATAAATAAAAAAATTATGTGTCGATATATGAGAAACAATGATATTTGTGTTTGAAGGCGATTATGTGTTAAGTTCAAAAGAATATACTATCATGCATGAAAAGTAGGTAAGTAAATTAAATGTTGCTGAAATATAATATTTTAAATATTAGTAGGTATATACCTACTACTTATATACTATATATATATATTGAAATTTATTTAAACCAGAGTAGTAGTAGTATATATATATATATAAGTAGTAGGTATATACCTACTAATATTTAAAATATTATATTTCAGCAACATTTAATTTACTTACCTACTTTTCATGCATGATAGTATATTCTTTTGAACTTAACACATAATCGCCTTCAAACACAAATATCATTGTTTCTCATATATCGACACATAATTTTTTTATTTATGAAATCTTATTAACATATTTTTCCTTCGTTTTTCAGTACTACTATGAATTTTTTTTAATGTATAATTAAAATATTTCATTTACAAAGTATTTCCTACTCTGTACTTATGTCTAAACAAAATTTTATTGTATTGAATTTTATAAAATAATTAGTTTAATTTTCGATATGGTATAATTCAAAAACATGTAAATTATACATCATATTTGTTAAATCTTTTTTAAAATTCAGTTACATGAAAAAAAAAAAAATATTAGCGGCGGCCTCAGGAATCGAACTCAGACGTTTACCATAATAGACCAACGAGCGCGCCACTACACTATCGGGAAAGTTTTAAATATATTTTTAAATGTAGCTTATAAGAACTGCCCCCATTTGGGTTTTTGATTTTGTTTTTGGTATAGCGATTTGAATACAGCTTATTTTTCATATTTGACCAAATCTCTGTTATATAATTCTTTATATATTTCGATTTTCTGAAAATAGATCTTTTTGTAGTATCATTATATTTTCATGTGATAAGTAAGTACTAGGGCTGCCGCAAGAGTCGATATAAATATCGATATCGTATTGATATTGTACCAATATCAATATCGATATCGAGACGATATTTTCTAAATCTTCACAATACAAGACCAATATTATACATTATACATATCAATAATCAATACAAGACAAAACTCTTGCGCCAATATATCGCGATAATCTCGATATTGAATATACTTCTGACCAGGGGCGAATTCAGTCCTGGGTCATGAGGGGGGGGGGGGGGGGAGTATATCCCATGACCTTTTTTTAAGGAAGTGACATGAAAATGTTCTGTCCTATTGAAAATTTATGGCGAAAACGCAGCTGAGAATCTCACCTGAGTTCTCATGTAAAATTTAATTCTTTAATTTATTTCCACTAAGTTTTAATAATTAGAAATAAATTGTATGTAACATCAATATTCAAAATTAAGATAAGATCTTAGATGAGAATCTCACCTGAGTTTTAGGAACTTGTATTATATATATATATATATATATATATATATATATATATATATATATATATATATATATATATATATTAAATTATACATCATATTTGTTAAATCTTTTTAAAATTCAGTTACATGAATATATATATATATATATATATATATATATATATATATATATATATATATATATATATATATATATATATATATATATATATATATATATATATATATATATATATATATATATATATATATATATATATATATATATATATATATATTTATATATATATATGTGAGAGAGTGTATGTGTGTGTGTGTGAGTGTTCCAAAAAACAAACGCGCAGCAATTTCCTTATAAAATTTCGTCCGCGTAGTACTTGGAAAATCACAGCTCGTCGGTAGTTGACTCTAAGAAAAAACCATTATTTTCACTAGTCTTGCAGCAGATACGGACTGTATCGTTTCTCTTGTTATAGTTTAACAAAAAATCTTTATTCGCGAGTGTATTATTAAGTCACCCCCAGACGGCACACATGTTCGCGATGAGTTCATAAAGAATTCGCTAAAAGAATTCTAAAATTACTTTTGACACCAAAACTTAATGACTTCTTAATGAATTAAAAGTATTCATATTGTATTAAGAAAATATTCCATTGGTTATTCATAATTAATTCTTAAAATATTGTTAAAGACACTGAGAGAAATGTTGTAGTAAAATTTATTATGAACATAAGAAAAATTACTATATTTTGTAGGAACGGAGGGACAAATCGAAATTATAACAATTTTTGCTATGCAACATAGTAATTTTTATGAATGACCTTAAATTAAAAAAAATTAAATTTTTTCTCGTTCTTCCTGTTTTCAGAACTATTTTCAGACTCTAATCATACAATATTTAATGTGAAAATAAATTAAAATGAGAAATAAAAAATTTTTTTTTACGAGCGTTGGGATCGAACCTGCAACCTTCACCGCGGCAATCGGACGCGCTAACCACTTACCCAAATAGGATTCTTGAGTGTAAAATTTTGGAACTTGTACATGTCAAACCATCGATTTCAAGAAAATTTCAGATAATATTAAATAATGACAATAAATAACTTTGATAACACAAAGAAACTTATCATTAATGTGCATAATATAAAAATAAAATAATTGAAGTAAGGTTTTGAATGTTTTGTAAACTTAAAAGCAAGACAAAGTGAAATTCCCGTAGAAACATAACCTCTACTAGAAAGTACTAATGTTGTAGCAATTTTTACTATGTTGGATAGCAATTGGATAGCAAACTTTCTTATGGCCTGTAGCAATTTTTGAATGTGGCACTTTTTACTATGTTTATAGTAATTTTTAATATGCTACAAAATAAAATTTATACGCTACAGAATAAAATTTAAACGCTACAAAATAAAATTTATATTCTATTCTAATAAAAATTAAAAGCATATATTTTAAATTTTATTATATCACAGTTTTTGCTATGTGTGTAGCAATTTTTCTTTTATTTCGTAATACTTTCTAATCAACAACTGTCATAAAAATTACAAGAAATTTTGTAATTATTCATACAATTATAATAAAAATGCAGCATAAAGTGTATTTGTCTCACCCTTCCTATACTTTATAGTAATTTTTATTACAGTTATAATAAAATTTACTACAACATTTTTCTCAGTGGAGTTATTAATGAATGTAGATATGTCCGGGCGTATCCAATCAGTATGCATTCCTAAAGAGTCTGTTCATTTTTAGTTTGCATTTTTTTTAGCCTGTAAAAATTGACCTTGTTTTACGGCAAAATTTTAAGACATGTCGTAAAACTTTTTAGTCCTCAATGTAAAAGGGATACCAAAAACAAGGCAAGCCTTGTAATTTCGGACTCTGCGTGAAGAGTCATTTCAACGATTTGAATTTCACGGCTTATATACTCTCTCAGCACTCCAGTGTATCCACAGAAAGCATCACCGGAGCGCCGCATAGTGGATGAAAAGCCGAAGCTTGCCTATCGAGAATTGCGTTTCACAAGAATCCTTTATGATTAGTTTTATGGAAGAAGCGTTCCATAAGTAATCTTAAACAGTTGAACAAAAATTCTTTTATACAACTCTAACCACAAAAACACAACTTTGATATGATTTTTCGGCGCTCGTGGTATAAAATACCGTTCGAAACTAGTGCGTAAGTCGATTATTTAGGTGGTGTGACTTTTTCGCACTCGTTTCGCTCGTGCAAAAAGTCACACCAGCTAAATAATCGACTTCCCCACCTGTGTCGAAATGTACTATTATAGCACTGTGTGACCTAAATCCGCACTTACACTGTGAAATAATGAATTTACTTAAGTCACAGGTACGTAATTAACGCCAATTATCTACCAAAACTATTCAAAAATATGATTTTACATATAAGAATGAACAGGAAAAGAAGTAAAACTTCGTTAATAGTTGACAAACCACAAAGAATAAATAAAAATGATGATAATAAGGCTTCTCTATATTATAGGTTAGTTTCATCTGTTATGGAATAGCAGACCGCGCGCTTTTTAAGTATTCAATATTAAACTGTATGGATTTTAGTTTTAAAAGTCTTTTTCTTTAATGATATAACGTATACAAATCTTTCACTTTCATAAACTTCAACTTATTGTTAAAGATACAAATCAAATTGCCAAGAATCTAGTTTTATGATTTTTTTTATGTATATATTCAATATTCTAGATTCAATAATAACCATATTTTATATCAGGTATTCTATTATTTAAATAACTTCTTATTAATTTTTTTCAGGGCGGGGGGCTGCGCCCCCCCCCCCCGACTCCCGCTCCCCGCCCCACACTTCTCACACCCCACATCCAACTATCATTATAAATATGCACAAATAAATAAAATAAGAATATGGCGGATTTATATCACACGAGCTATAAAATAGTATACGATACTCGTGACTTAAATGGCTCATTATTACACGGCATTTAGCGCCCTCGCTGCGCTCGGGTGCTAACCTCACGCCGTGCAATAATGGGCCACTTAAGTCACACGTATCGTTATATACTATTAGATCATTGCGTGATCTCAAAAGATTCCCTCTATTCTCTAAGAGTTCGTAAAGATTTCATTCCAAGTTTTAGCAAAGAGCTCAAATTTTATATATAGAAAAGTATTCATAATTTAGTTTGTAAATTGCTGATTATGAAGTCATATTATGGAAATAATATTTTTCGTACAAGAGTTCGTATGTTCCTAAAAAATGTATTCATAATGAACTACTATTACACTCTTTTCGAATTTGATGAAAACATAAACAAAACATCAAGTGGGCGGGGGATCCGAGTTCCACGCGTATACGGAAGCGCGTCAGACGTGTATACAAGGCAAAATAATTATTTATGTAATTCCTAACCCCAAGTAGGCGGATGATGCGAGTTCCACGCGTATACGGGAGCGCACCAGTCGTGAATACAAGACAAAATAATTATTTATATAATACCTAACTCCAACAAGGTGGGGGATGCGAGTTCCACGCGTATACGGGAGCGCATCAGTCGTGAATACAAGACAAAATAATTATTTATATAATACCTAACCCCAACAAGGTGGGGGATGCGAGTTCCACGCGTATACGGGAGCACGTCAGACGTGTATACAAGGCAAAATAATTATTTATATAATTCCTAATCCCAACTAGGCGGATGATGCGAGTTTCACGCGTATACGGGAGCGCGTAAGACGTGTATATAAGGCAAAATTGTTAGATTATAACGAATGCTCACATTCCCATGCGATACATATACACTCCCATGCGATATATATAGTTGTATGGTACGGCGCTACGGGCGAGCCGTTTTGCGTTTCAGGAGAGAGCACTCTCATGTATTAGTATCACAGAGTCTCTGTTGCGGACAGGACGTGTCCTTATTAATAAAGGTTCCTTTTGTATTTTAGACTATGTTCTTTTCTTTTGCGTTCACACCCAGCCACATAACACTCTAACAGGTTATGATCCCTGAACTGCTTCCACTGGGCATAGTGTAGCTACAATAAACAATAAACGTTGCAAAATTATATTCGGGTGTGCTAGTGACGGCGAGTTCTCTCTGGTGGGTTTTTCCTCGTGTAGTCAAGGAATCTGTACGTATATACGAAGGTGAGCATTCTAAAGGCGAGAGAGATGAATGAGCAGGGTGAAGGTTCACTCATAAATTTCAAGGATGAAGAAGACAGTAAGTAACAATTCTTATTGTTTGCAAAATTTCACGTGAATGTGAAAAAGGATTTAAAATTCGGGTGTGTTGAATGTGGTGAGCGAAGTCGTTTGAAAAATCAAGCAAGTTAGCGCGATGCGCGTGTGGTAAAAATTTGATTATTCGCTTGTGTTGCGTGGTAGTGAAAATGGCGTCAAGGATCGTTGAAGAACTCAAAAGGGTTTTGTGCGCGAGAATACGGGGCGCGTGCCTCGACATGCTTGCTTGTCCCGTAACCGAAAGTGTTTTTGTTTTTCCGGGAACTCGGTGTGTGCCGCGGGAGGGGCAGGCGGAGAGAAGGAGAGAGAAAGAGAGACGATCGGCAGAGTGGGGATGCCACTCTCCTAGCGAGCCGCGTCGGGCGTGTGTTCGTGTGCGTGTGCCGCGACTGCCGCGGAGATCGCATAGAACGATGTATGTGCGCGTGACTGGTGTGTATATCTCGCTCGCACAAAGGCGCGAAGTATGTTATGCTGATATAGTGTACGGACGAGAGTTATAACACATGTTTTGGGCGAGTACACTTAAACGCTGTTTCATGCGTGTGTTCTGTATGTAAATATACGGCACGTATATGTAATTGTGAATATATATGTTTCTTGTTGTCTCGTCCGTGGGCGTGTGCGCGGCGCGCGCGCGCAGATCTGCATGCTCTCTCGATTCTCGGCGCGAGTTTTTCTTCCCCTTGTGTGAGATTATTTTCTTTGACGCACATACTCGCTCATTTTATATATATATATATGAGGCGTTTCGCCTCAACTCTCCCAGCGCGGCGCGCGAGCGTCAAATCATGCCATTTTCAAGTCGTGTTTACGATATCAATATGAATTTCAAAAAATTATGTGATAAGCGTTTCCGACGTATTTTTTCCTCAGCTTTCCAATGGTGTAAGTGGTTTTTCCGAAATTTTCCATTTTCACCCTCAAAAAGTATAAAACATACTATATCTCGGAAAGTATATTTTTAATATTTTTTTTATCATCTAGATCGAAAGCTGAGCATTTTTTACGTCGGAAAGGATTTTTTGCAAAATTTGCTCGAATGTTTTTCTTAGAGAAACAGAACGCAAAAGAGCAGACGCAGCGTCTCCTTCGTGCGCGGTATGCGGCGCGCTGTACAGCGCGTGGACTAGATGTATTTCGCTCTCTAGTAACCTTATTATTTTTATTTATCATTTTTAATTCTTTATGGAATATCTTTTTGCACTTCGAATTTCACTTATATGCACGATTGACATTTTCATAGGTTATTTCGCAAAAAAAAAAAACCGCTGCCAATTCTTTGGCACTTAGCTTCCTCAAACTAATTCATCGTTTCCTAATTAAAAATTGAAATTCTGAAAATACATTTTTCATAAAAAGGAATGCTAAAGAATTTCAATAATACTTTGAACCGATGCGTCTTATACCAGTTTCTTGCAAAATAGTATATTACGTACCTATTTTAAAAAAAGCTTTGACAGACCACCAAGTTTAAAAAAAATTGAGATTAAAAAGAGATAAAAGAAGGGGCTAAAAATGGCACTATTAATACGTTTTGATATTTTAATTTACTACATTATATAAAAATATTAAAATGATAGTTCTCGAAAATAAATGTATAATATATATTCATATAGATAATCACTTAAAATTGCAACACAATATTGCCACCAACAAGTGTAATAAGTAACAGTTAAAATTTCAAGTCGATAAATAAATTATTTTTTGAGATATTAATTTTTTAAATATAAAAAAGTTTTCATTAATAACAAATGACAGAGTGAAGATATTTTAAATTTTAAATTTTAAAAAAAGAAAATGTAGGTAATTTGAATACCTTTTAAGAGAAGTATATTATTTTATGTAATAATTACTATAAGATACGAAAAATCAAAAAAACTAAAAATTCAAAATCGTTTTTTGGTTATAAAACAAAAGAAAATCAATAAAATCCCAAATCCATCAGGGTACTTTCCTTTTGCCGCAAGACGAAGCGAATAAGCTTTACCCGACGAAAATCGGTTGATTAGTTTCGGAGATATTAAGAGTTGAAATATACACACACACACACACACACACACATACATACATCCACGAAATCAAAAATCATCAAAATCAAATAATATACACATATACCACCATAAAACATCTTTTTGAAGACTTTTTTTCGAAAATTTTTTTCACCGTTACAAAGCTTCCTCTTTGAGGAAGCAAAAACATTACAATCAATTTGAAATAGCAGACGCAACGCTTCTCACTTACTTTTTACCCGATAGGTGGCTTGCGTATAGAAAATTTTTGCCCGAGAGTAATTTGTTGTATCCAATTATATAAGTCTGATGAATTTTCGATCTTTGTTATCCTTGAAATTGTTTAAGAATTTTAACGCTGTTTCCGTTATATTTGTGTTCTTCGTGTGTTTGCTGATTAAATCATAATTTATTTTTGGTTTATTTATTGCATTTATTTTCTCGCTACTGAAATGGATCCAGCTTTGAAGCTGAAATGCATAAATCCTTTTAATAAAATTAATCACTCTGTGCGTAAAAATTTGTCGAATTTTCCTTCAATATTTAGGAGTGCGTATCCCCTCGTACCAGAAAACGCGAAAATTTGTTCCAACTGTCAACGTCAACTTTATAAACATAAGTTAGATTTACCTTCATGCGATGCCAAAAAAGCTAAAATTGAATGTACTGATGAATATCATAAAGCAGGCGTGGCAGTTCTCAACCAATTAAAAAAAAATTTTTAGAATCACCGGGTAAGGAAGATAAAATTCAGCTACTCACGCTTGCTCCTGATTTTTGGTCTCGCAGAGACTTAATCAGAGAGTTCGGTTGTACTGAGTGGGAAGCTCGAGAAGCGAAAAAGTTAGTAACTGAAAGTGGAATTTTTTCAAAACCTGAAAAGAAAAGGGGCAAAATATTTCCAGTTGAAAGTGTAGATTCAGTTAAACGTTTTTATGAGAGGGACGATATTAGTCGTGTAATGCCCGGATTAAAAGATTGTATATCTGTTAAGCAGGATAATGGTAAAAGAGAACATGTACAGAAAAGGTTACTACTTGGTAATTTACGTGAAATTTATTGTTTATTTAAAAAAGAGCATGAATCTGTTAATATTGGCTTCACTAAATTTACTCAATTGAGGCCGCCGCATTGTGTTCTAGCGGAAAGCAGTGGTATGCATAATGTATGCGTATGTGTACACCACGAAAATATCAAGCTGATGTTAAATGCTATTAATTTACAGAGTTTAACTGAAGGTACTCGACTATTTCTTAAAAACTACCACGATTGCATCCAAGCAATCGTATGTAGTAATGCTAGTTCGAAATGTTACTTGAGAGACTGTTTAGATTGCCCCAATATGCCTGTATTACGGAAACATTTACTTGAATGTTTTGAGAGAAATGATATTTTTCAAATACAGTATGAGTCATGGCTTCAGACAGATCGTTGCACAATAGTATCTACAACTGTAAATGTTTATGAATTCATGAACATACTGGGAGAAAAATTAATAAAATTTAAAACTCATGACTTCTTTGCGAGAGAACAATATCTTTTCTTAAGCGATTTGAAAAAAACCTTCAAAAAGGAGAATTCCTTGTTTGTTGTGATTTTGCAGAAAAATATGCGTTTATAGTGCAAAATTCAACACAATCGTTCCACTGGAACAATAATCAAGCAACAGTTTTTACAACAGTGGTATATTATAACGAAAATCAAGATCTTAAACATATAAGCATTGCTATAATTTCTGATAATCTAAATCACGCTACTGTTGCTGTTTATGAATATCAAAAAATTATAATATCGTATTTAAAAAGTAATTTCATAGTCAAGAAAATTTATTACTTAACTGATGGAGCAGGTCAGCATTTTAAGAACAAGTCTACCTTCCAAAATCTTCTGTTTCATCAAAAAGATTTTGGAGTTCCTGCTGAATGGCATTTTCATGCAACAGCGCACGGTAAAGGTGCGTGCGATGGTATAGGCGCAAATTTGAAAAGAGGGGCGAAAAGAGCAAGTCTTCAACTCTCTTCGAGTAATCATATTTTAACACCAGAAGACCTTTACAACTGGGCTTTACGTAATTGCAAAGAAACTAAAGTTTTTTACAGCACTAAAGAGACCTATGAAAAAGCCGTTTTGAAACTAAAATCAAGGTTAAGTAAAATTAAATCTATACCAGGAACTTTACAGTACCATGCCGTTATTCCAATGAATAAAACAACATTAATACTAAAAAAAACGTCAATGAGTTCAGAATATCAAATCTTCCCTAAAAAACCCTTAAAACAAAACAAAATAAAATTATCTACTTTTAAAAAAAAGAATTATTGATATAAATACTAGTTTATTGTTGCTATTATTAAGGAAATCAAAATTTTAAGTGGTTGTTAGAGAGCGAAATGCATCTAGTCCACGCGGTGTACAGCGCGCCAAAAACCGCGCGCGAAGGAGACGCTGCGTCTGCTCTTTCGCGTTCTGTTTCTCTAAGAAAACATTCGAGCAAATTCTGAAAAAAATCCTTTCCGACGTAAAAAATGCTCAGCTTTCGATCTAGGGGGTAAAAAAAAATATTAAAAATATACTTTTCGAGATATAGTATGTTTTATACTTGTTGGGGGGGAAAATGGAAAATTTCGGAAAAACCACCATTTCGGAAAAACACGCCATTGGAAAGCTGAGGAAAAAATACGTCGGAAACGCTTATCACATAATTTTTTGAAATGCATATTGATATCGTAAACACGACTTGAAAATAGCATGATTTGTCGCTAGCGCGCCGCGCTGGGAGAGTTGAGGCGAAACGCCTCATATATATAATTATATGTTTATGTATTTGTACATACAATTTAAGCATGCTTAAGGTGTGAATAGTAAAAGTTAGATAGTTGCGCACGGGTGAGAAAAACAAAATATATTTGATTCTGACGAGATATTTAAAACTTTAATAAATAAAAATCAACCGGTTGAACTAATCTAAAGTCAAACATTTTCAGAAAATTGTGTGCTGTTGAATCTTTGGGAATACCTTACACGCACTTTCAAATTGAATGAGATCCATACTGATGAAAATGTGACCTTGGAGGTCAATGACGAGTCGTTGATTCTTAAACTCTCGTCAGGAAATGTCTATGAAAGTGGTGAGTTTCTTGAAATACGTTAAGGCGATGGTATACGTGTATTTATAGACAATGCTTGTATGCAATAAAAGTGCCAGTGTATTATAGCCGGCATATAATTACACAATTTGTATTTGCACTTATTCTTATGACAGGCGAGGCAGGTGTGAAAAATAATAAGTAATGAAAAGATCATCACTAAAACTAAAATTATAAATAAACAACTTCCCAATAATAAAACCAAATCCTCTGATGAAAATAATGATAATAATTCCATATCTAATGTTATAGTACTGGCGAGATTAGAAAATCAAGAAGCAAAGGTGGGTGAGTTAATCTCAGCCGTAAACAGGTTCTGCCAAGTTTCCTCTGACACAATGGAATGTTACAAAGAGACAATGAAAAGTGTCAATGTTGAGTTAGCTACAAGCAGGCGTGAAAGAGTCGAGCAAAATAAAAAATTCACTGATTTGAAGTCCATAATCCGCGAGGATTATGCAGTACAGATCACTCGAGTAAATGATATGGTAGTTAAGCTCGAAGAAATTCAGGAGAGTTTGCAATTTGAAGGCGAGGAAGATGAAAGAGAGGTAATAGAACATACGGGAAATGATAGTCGATTGTTTGAACAAGGGAATTCTGCATATCTGAAAGCAGAAGTTGATAAGCTAGTAAAAGAAAAATTTGATAAATTAAGGTTAGATGAATCAGCTCTGGGTCAGGATGGTATAGCTAAAAGTTTAAAAGATTCAATAAAATTGGAAATTGTTAATAAAGGTGCTAATTTTAAACGTGATTATAAATTAAACAATAGTATGAAATTTGAACTCTTTTACGACTACTTTTCCTCAGAGCTGAGATCTAATGGCTTATTGCATGTTGTGGACAAGAAAATAACCTCAAATGTAACAGATGCGAAACTTATTGAGGAACAGTGTTTTAAGGTGCGTGACATTCTGATTAATCACTTAGAGCTACATTATCACTTTAAGGTGATGCACTTGCAAAAGCGAGATGAGATTTTAGAAAAATTAAAAGAAATTAAAAGATGTGAAACTAATGTAATGTCCCATACTGTACGAAAACAGTTATACAGCATGCTGTATGTCATTGGCAAAATTAATGCTGCAGATTTCTGTAATAAATTTGAAGATACCATTAGAAATTATGAGAACTCTTCAGGCGCGGTACCTTTATCTGAAGAAGAGAAAAGAGATGCATTTTACAATGCAGTCATGGTATCGGTTCCGAGTGTTCAAACAATCGATTTCATATCTAAACGAACTAAAGGTAACAGAACGTCTTATGACGAATTAAAACTCATTGTAATGCAGGACGAGGCAGAGAAAAGTCAGACGAGCAATACAGCAGGTGCGTCAGGCGGGCAAACACAAACGAGAACAGCGAATTTTGCGAGCCGTGAAAACCCTCGTTGCTTTGAATGCCAGGGACAAGGACACATTGGTCGTGATTGTCCCCATAAAGGCATGGGCATCAAATGCTACCGTTGCAATCAGTTCGGAAATCATAAGGCTCCAGATTGTCCGAATGCACAGGCGAGACCAGACAACAGGCGAGGAGGGAGCTTCCGAGGAAATCCAAGGTATAAACATTCAAATAATAATTCCAGAGGATTTGGTAGAAATAATCGAGGGCGAGTTGCTAAGAGAAAGTTTGAAAATGGCAATACAAATAATGCCAAAAGGGGTCGTTACAGAGGTAGAGGAAAGGGAGTTTTCAACAATAAACAAAATTATACCGATAAGCAGCAAACTCAGGGAAAATCCGATCAACCCACTGAGAAAACCTCTGACAAAGGTAAGCTCGATTCTAATGATTTAATAAATGCTAACGATAAACTCGAGTTTCCTTTACTTATAAACAAAAACCCACTTAAAGGCGCGGAAGTAATGTACACAGACCCGACTAGTAATGATAAAAGCAAATTCATAACCAAGTTCTTAGCTGATTCAGGTGCGACAGAACATCTTACACACTCAAAAATTATTTTTAAAACATTCGATGAATCTAATTATGGATTGATTAAATGTGCAAATAAGGATAGTTCAGCAGACTTAAAAATGGAGGGAGTAGGAAATGTTGAGATAAAATTAGAAAATGGTAATATATTAAAAATTGATAAAGTTATTTTT
The DNA here is from genome assembly GCA_036365515.1 of Torymus aiolomorphi. Lineage (NCBI taxonomy): Eukaryota > Metazoa > Arthropoda > Insecta > Hymenoptera > Torymidae > Torymus > Torymus aiolomorphi. The sequence goes on from CM070874.1 coordinate 55,947, forward strand.
GCTGAAGCACTTAAAGAAAATTTACTTTCTTTAAGAAAATTTGCCGACATGGGTTTAGGTATTTACCTAGATAATAAAAAGTTTGATATTTTTGATCCACATTCTAATGAAGTATTTTTATCAGGTGTGTATAGTCGCCCGTATTGGTTAATCGAACTTGAAATAAATAAGAGTGATGAGTGTAATGGAAGAATGCCTCAAATTATAAACAAATATATATTAGCTAATTTAGCCTCAGAAAATACTGATGAGATAAAATATGTAACACGCAGTGTAACTGCTAAAAGGAAATTGCTTGATAATGAGAAAGAAGTTCATGAAATAAAATCTGAATCTAATGTTGAAATTGTAGAGAAGTTAGATAAGACAGATGAGAATGAATGCGGCGAGACTTCAGGAGAGAAAGTTCAATTTCTGCATTTGAACAGCCACAATTCTGGTGAGAAAGATGTGATGGATAAGACCAAGAAAGCTCATTATGACCATTCCAATTTTGACACTACTATCTGGGATCGTGAGATTCATGATGTGGATGAAATGCCTTATACTGTTTTGAGTGAAAAAGAAACACCCTTGTCAATTGTCAATAAGAAATTCAATAAAGAAAATAAGGCAATGTTGTGGCATGTAAGGTTCGGTCATGCATCTGTAGATTATCTAAAAGCTTTGCAGGCTAAATTTCCAGATAATAAAGAATTAAATAAAGCGAGTTTTCATGATGTTATAAAAGATTGCGAAGTGTGTGCAATAGCTAAATTTAAAACATTGCCATTTCCTTCAGTACGTAAAAGAGCCACATCCCCTTTGCGAATTATACACTCTGACGTAATGGGTCCCATTTCTCCGTCATCTCATCCTAAAGGATACAGATTTATATCTGTATTCATAGACGACTTCTCCCGGTTATCGACGGCTTATCCTATGAAGTCTAAAAGAGATACAGGGCATTGTTTTGAGATGTTTGTGAGAAGTACGAGAAACTTGTTAGGCAGTGATGCCAAAGTATGCTATCTGCGTACTGATCAAGGCTGCGAATTTACAGGTGGGTACACCGTAGAAGTTCTTAAGAACTTAGGTGCAGAGTTACAGCTATCCAGCCCTGATACGCCTGAACACAATGGAGTTTCAGAGCGGTTTAATAAAACCATTCAGAAAAAGGTGAGATCTTATATATATGATGCTAAGCTATCCGAAAATATGTGGGACTTAGCACTATCAGCGGCCGTGTATGCTTACAATCGGACTCCTCATAAATCTAATCAGATGATTACTCCATTGGAAAAATTTGCACCTCTACACAGTTTTAAAATTGAACAGATTAAAAGATTTGGCTGTGTTGCATACATTAAAGTTCATAGAAAAACAGGCCCAAAGTTTAGGTTTGAAGGAAGGCGCGGCATTCTGGTGAGTTATACCCCTACGGGTTACTTGTTTCTCAAACCTGAAGAAGGCAAATTTTATAAAAGTCGAAACGTTCGATTCAACGAGAAGTTAGTATATGGTGATTTGTATGGGAAAAATGATATACTAAATTTTCCAAAAATGGAGGAAAATCTAAACAACAATGAGTGGTTTGTTGTATTTAATAAAGATGAGATAAATGTAGATGAAAAATCTGAAATGGAGGGAGAGAACAAACGTAAAAGAGGGAGACCGAGGAAAGTTGAACAAACAACTAAAATAAGAAAACTTGATGTAGATGAGAATATAAATGATACAAGTTTCAACACATTAAAAATAGGTGAAGAACACCAAATAAGTGCCCTACTCTCTGGCATTCTAAATGATCAAGATTCAGGTATGTATATTGAAGATCATGACGAGTTATTAATAGTAGTTAAGATTCTAACGACAGCTGCATATTACTTGAGTAATGAATAATTGGCTTTAACGGTCCTGCTGTCCAAAGGAAGGGTAAGTCAAGGATGACGAAATGACAACCCACGATGATATATTAATCGTCGACGTTTCGAGTTTTTATTTAAACTCCTTCTCAAGACACTAGTACAAATTTAAATAATAAAATACACATTAATGAAAGTTATAAACTAAACAATAGTAATCGCATCTAAGATTAACGAACAAGATTTACTTACAAAGTCTAGGCAGTCTCTTAAAGTTACGTAGGTGATCGCTTCAGTATCACCAGTCAATTGTTACAATAATGAACATTCAGGCTTTATATATTACATAGAATGCATGTGTGCGTTACACATATATGTAAATACTATTTGATCAAACGCGCGGGGTGGTTCTAAGTGTTACGCGGTCTCGCAAGTATTAGGCGAATATATGTAAAAGAGCCCAGGTGGGGGGTGGGCTAATACTACTCGTTATTCAAAAGTGGCAAATGGGCGTGGTCATATCTTTACTTTCATACTTTCCTAATACTGTACAATGATATTGATCGTGCTTTCATGAGAATTTCTATTGTAAGAAGTGATTTTTATTTATAAATGTCTTATATTCAAATCTAAGTGTCTTTGTATCTTGTTGATTATTAATATATTGTGGTTGTGCATGTATAAACAACATTTCGGCTAATTTGCGCTTCCCTAATAACTGTTCCGTATGTAATACTTTTACATTATTGAAATTAAAATTATGCTCAGTTTCTTCCATATGAGTGTAAATTGCCGAACCTCGATCTTTGTTTTCGCATTTTTTCTTATGTTCCTTAACTCTAATACATAATCGTCTTTCTGTTTGACCTACGTATGTAGCCGCACACTCATTACATTCTATCCGATAAACGACATTGGTTTTCTCATCTTTAGAACTCACGTCTTTACCCAATTTTATAAAACAGTTCCATTTATTTACAGTATTATTTAACACTTCAGTATTATATTTTTTAAAAAATTTTGAGATAATCGGATTTAATTCATTTATGTAAGGGATCACTATGTGTAATTTTTTCTCACGCTGTATTCTTTTTTCATTAGTGTAATTCATGCTTCTAAGTCTTAACTTAAACTTTTTAATCATACATATTTATCTTGCAGTGAATTCATAGAATCTATAAAATTTATTCTACAAAATAATTTTTTCCAGTTTAATGATCAATTTTATAGACAAAAATTTGGTTCTGCTATGGGAAATCCTATCAGCCCAATTTTAGCGGATATTGTAATGCAAGATTTAGAAACGTACGCCCTAAGTAAACTTTGTTTTGATAGTACCTTTTATTTTAAATATGTTGATGATATATTATTATGTGTACCAAAGAATTTAATAAATTATACACGAGAAGTTTTCAATAGTTATGATGAAAATTTACAGTTCACAACCGAAAAGTCGATTTATAATAAAATTAGTTTTCTTGATATAGAAATTATTGTTAATAACAAGAACATAATAACAAACTGGTACAGAAAACCAACATTTTCCGGTAGGTTATTGAATTACAACTCACAACACCCACAAAAAAACAAAATTGCGATTATTTACTCACTAGTTGACAGAGCAATTAAACTTTCACATACTTCGTTTCATAATGTAAACTTAAATTTGATAAAACAGTTCCTAATCAAAAATGATTATCCAATATATTTGATAAACAAATACATAAAATTAAGACTTAGAAGCATGAATTACACTAATGAAAAAGAATACAGCGTGAGAAAAAATTACACATAGTGATCCCTTACATAAATGAATTAAATCCGATTATCTCAAAATTTTTTAAAAAATATAATACTGAAGTGTTAAATAATACTGTAAATAAATGGAACTGTTTTATAAAATTGGGTAAAGACGTGAGTTCTAAAGATGAGAAAACCAATGTCGTTTATCGGATAGAATGTAATGAGTGTGCGGCTACATACGTAGGTCAAACAGAAAGACGATTATGTATTAGAGTTAAGGAACATAAGAAAAAATGCGAAAACAAAGATCGAGGTTCGGCAATTTACACTCATATGGAAGAAACTGAGCATAATTTTAATTTCAATAATGTAAAAGTATTACATACGGAACAGTTATTAGGGAAGCGCAAATTAGCCGAAATGTTGTTTATACATGCACAACCACAATATATTAATAATCAACAAGATACAAAGACACTTAGATTTGAATATAAGACATTTATAAATAAAAATCACTTCTTACAATAGAAATTCTCATGAAAGCACGATCAATATCATTGTACAGTATTAGGAAAGTATGAAAGTAAAGATATGACCACGCCCATTTGCCACTTTTGAATAACGAGTAGTATTAGCCCACCCCCACCTGGGCTCTTTTTACATATATTCGCCTAATACTTGCGAGACCGCGTAACACTTAGAACCACCCCGCGCGTTTGATCAAATGGTATTTACATATATGTGTAACGCACACATGCATTCTATGTAATATATAAAGCCCGAATGTTCATTATTGTAACAATTGACTGGTGATACTGAAGCGATCACCTACGTAACTTTAAGAGACTGCCTAGACTTTATAAGTAAATCTTGTTCGTTAATCTTAGATGCGATTACTATTGTTTAGTTTATAACTTTCATTAATGTGTATTTTATTATTTAAATTTGTACTAGTGTCTTGAGAAGGAGTTTAAATAAAAACTCGAAACGTCGACGATTAATATATCATCGTGGGTTGTCATTTCGTCATCCTTGACTTACCCTTCCTTTGGACAGCAGGACCGTCAAAGCCAATTATTCATTACTCAAATGACGAGTTATTGTTTGCATTTTTTGCGGATATCAACGACGATCCTGCAAATCATAAAGAGGCAATGAAAACAGACGAGAAAGATCAATGGTTGAAAGCTATTGACGATGAGCTTAAATCTATGAACAAAAATCAGGTGTGGAAAATTGTGGATCGTCCGGAAAAGATGAGGGATGGAAAAAGAGTAAATATTATAGATTCCAGGTGGGTGTTTAAACGTAAAATTGATATAAATAATAAGGTGAGTTTTAAGGCGCGATTAGTCATTCGTGGTTTCAAAGATAATAACTGCTATGAATTATGGGAAACGTATGCCCCAGTATCAAGATTGCCATTGGTGAGAGCAGTGATTGCGATAATTAATAAGTACAATATTGAAGTCTGTCAGTTAGATGTTAAGACTGCCTTCTTAAATGGGTTTATAGACGAAGAAATATATATGGAATTGCCCGAAGGAATGACACTCACTGAGAAACATAGTAAAAATAAGGTGTGTAAAATTGAAAGGGCACTTTATGGCTTAAGGATTAGTCCCAAAAGATGGAATGTTAGATTCACACAAGCAGCTCTCAGTATGAACTTGAAAAATTCTGACTTAGAACCTTGCTTGTTTACCTGGAGAGAAAAGGATAGGTTCTTGATTTTATTACTATATGTCGATGACATTCTAGTAGCGAGTAATGACTCTGAAAAATTAAACGAGGTGAAAATTAAATTAAATGGCGAGTTTGAGATGAGTACAATTGGTGATCTAAAGGAATTCTTAGACATAACAATCAGGTGAGATCGTAACAGGCGAATAATTGACTTGAATCAAGAAAAATATATTGACAAAATTTTGGAAAGATTCGGTTTTACTGAATCACACCTTCAGAGAACACCGATGATAACAACCCAAATGTTTAATCAGGAGAGGAAAACAAGAGAATGTGAGTACAATGATGATTTGTTAAACCAAACTAAAACAAGAGAAAATGCCCCTTATCGTAAAGCTGTGGGTAGCCTACTCTACCTGGCGGTTGCAACCAGGCCGGATATCTCCTACGCTGTAAATGTTTTAAGTAGGCATCAGGTGAGCCCCACTGAAAAGGACTGGAAGATGGTAAAAAGAGTTTTCCGATATTTAAAGGGAACAAAAAGTCTGTACTTAAGATATTCAGGTGAGACAGATAGTATGGAAACATTCTCTGATGCGAGCTTTGCTGATTGTAAAGACGCACGGACTACTTGTGGCTTCGTAGTAAAAATTTTTGGTGTTGCTATATGCTGGCGAACGCATAAACAGTCTTATGTGTCTTTGTCCACTTGTGAAGCGGAATACGTGACTATGAGTGAAGCATGTCGAGAAGTGGTGTCTCTCTATAACTCCATAAGGCTGATACTAGACAGCTCTCTTTTACCTATTACTTTATGGTGCGATAATAAAGCTGCAGGTGCGTGTGTAAAAGTAAATGGAGGAAATAAATTAAGACATATGGTTGAGATTAAAAGACACTATGTTAAACAGTGCGTAGAAAGAAAAATTGTAAAAGTAAAATGGGTGTGCTCTCGAGAACAAATTGCCGATATTTTCACCAAACCACTGCCCTTTGAAGCTCATAGATACTTAACCAATAAAATTATGAATATCATCTAAAATTGCACATATATATATATATATAAATATATATATATATATATATATATATATATATATATATATATATATATATATATATGTCGTTTATCGGTTTTGGAGAGTTTTTCTAGATATTATATACCGGTTTTGAAGAGTTTCTCCGGTTTTGAAGAGCCTCTTCACACCGGCAAAGATATATATGACCGGTCTTGGAGAGTTTTCGGCCATTTTCTAGAGTCTATAACCCCAGGGTCCATATTTCTTTAGTCACGTTAACATAGGCAACTCTGAGAAAAAGGACTATACCTCTCCAAAATCGATTCACCCACATACTTATATATATATATATATATATATATATATATATATATATATATATATATATATATATATATATATATATATATATATATATATATTTTGTATTATTTGTTCACAGGAAATAATTAAATTCAACCGATGTGTCAAGTGAGCAGGAGAGTCCATGGTGTCAAGCATTCGGGAGGGAGTGTTAGATTATAACGAATGCTCACACATACACTCCCATGCGATATACATAGTTGTATGGCGCGACGCTACGGGCGAGCCGCTTTGCGTTTCAGAAGAGAGCGCTCTCATGTATTAGTATAACAGTCTCTGTTGCGGACAGGACGTGTCCTTATTATTAAAGGTTCCTTTTGTATTTTAGACTGTGTTCTTTTCATTTGCGATCACACCCAGCCACATAAAACTTTAACAAAAATAAATATTTATATAATTCCTAACCCAATGTAGGCGGGGGATGCAAGTTTTACGCGTATACGGGAGCGAGTCAGACGTGCATACAAGGGAAAATAATTATTTATATAATTCCTAACCACAAGAAGGTGGTGGATGCGAGTTCCACACGTATACGGGAGCGCGTAGGGCGTGTATACAAGGAAACATAATTATTTATATAATTCATAACCCTAAGTAGGTGGGGGATGCGAGTTCCACGTGTATACGGGAGCGCGTCAGAAGTGTATACGAGACAAAATAATTATTTATATAATTCCTAATCCCAACTAGGCGGATGATGCCAGTTCCACGCGTATACGGGAGCGCGTCAGACGTGTATACAAGACAAAATAATTATTTATATAATTCCTAATCCCGACTAGGCGGATGATGCCAGTTCCACGCGTATACGGGAGCGCGTCAGACGTGTATACAAGAGAAAATAATTATTTATATAATTCCTAACCCCAAGTAGGTGGGAGATGCGAGTTCCATGCTTATACGGGAGGTCGCCAGACGCGTATACAAGGCAAAATAAATATTTATATAATTTCTAACACCAAATAGGCGGATGATGCGAGTTCCACGCATACGGGAGTGCGTCAGACGTGTATACAAGGCACAATAATTATCTATATAATTCCTAACCCCAAGTAGGCGGAGGATGCAAGTTTTACGCGTATACGGGAGCGAGTCAGACGTGCATACAAGGGAAAATAATTATTTATATAATTCCTAACCACAAGAAGGTGGGGGATGCGAGTTCCACGCGTATACGGGAGCGCGTCAGACGTGTATACAAGAAATAATAATTATTTATATAATTCATAACCCTAAGTAGGTGGGGGATGCGAGTTCCACGCGTATACGGGAGCGCGTCAGAAGTATATACAAGACAAAATAATTATTTATATAATTCCTAATCCCAACTAGGCGGATGATGCCAGTTCCACGCGTATACGGGAGCGCGTCAGACGTGTATACAAGAGAAAATAATTATTTATATAATTCCTAACCCCAAGTAGGTGGGGGATGCGAGTTCCATGCTTATACGGGAGCTCGCCAGACGCGTATACAAAGCAAAATAATTATTTATATAATTTCTAACACCAAATAGGCGGATGATGCGAGTTCCACGCATACGGGAGTGCGTCAGACGTGTATACAAGGCACAATAATTATCTATATAATTCCTAACCCCAAGTAGGCGGGGGATGCAAGTTTTACGCGTATACGGGAGCGAGTAAGACGTGCATACAAGGGAAAATAATTATTTATATAATTCCTAACCACAAGAAGGTGGGGGATGCGAGTTCCACGCGTATACGGGAGCGCGTAGGGCGTGTATACAAGGAAAAATAATTATTTATATAATTCATAACCCTAAGTAGATGGGGGATGCGAGTTCCACGCGTATACGGGAGCGCGTCAGAAGTGTATACGAGACAAAATAATTATTTATATAATTCCTAATCCCAACTAGGCGGATGATGCCAGTTCCACGCGTATACGGGAGCGCGTCAGACGTGTATACAAGAGAAAATAATTATCTATATAATTCCTAACCCTAAGTAGGTGGGGGATGCGAGTTCCATGCTTATACGGGAGCTCGCCAGACGCGTATACAAGGCAAAATAATTATTTATATAATTTCTAACACCAAATAGGCGGATGATGCGAGTTCCACGCATACGGGAGTGCGTCAGACGTGTATACAAGGCACAATAATTATCTATATAATTCCTAACCCCAAGTAGGCGGGGGATGCAAGTTTTACGCGTATACGGGAGCGAGTCAGACGTGCATACAAGGGAAAATAATTATTTATATAATTCCTAACCACAAGAAGGTGGTGGATGCGAGTTCCACACGTATACGGGAGCGCGTAGGGCGTGTATACAAGGAAACATAATTATTTATATAATTCATAACCCTAAGTAGGTGGGGGATGCGAGTTCCACGTGTATACGGGAGCGCGTCAGAAGTGTATACGAGACAAAATAATTATTTATATAATTCCTAATCCCAACTAGGCGGATGATGCCAGTTCCACGCGTATACGGGAGCGCGTCAGACGTGTATACAAGACAAAATAATTATTTATATAATTCCTAATCCCGACTAGGCGGATGATGCCAGTTCCACGCGTATACGGGAGCGCGTCAGACGTGTATACAAGAGAAAATAATTATTTATATAATTCCTAACCCCAAGTAGGTGGGAGATGCGAGTTCCATGCTTATACGGGAGGTCGCCAGACGCGTATACAAGGCAAAATAATTATTTATATAATTTCTAACACCAAATAGGCGGATGATGCGAGTTCCACGCATACGGGAGTGCGTCAGACGTGTATACAAGGCACAATAATTATCTATATAATTCCTAACCCCAAGTAGGTGGGGGATGCAAGTTTTACGCGTATACGGGAGCGAGTCAGACGTGCATACAAGGGAAAATAATTATTTATATAATTCCTAACCACAAGAAGGTGGGGGATGCGAGTTCCACGCGTATACGGGAGCGCGTAGGGCGTGTATACAAGGAAAAATAATTATTTAATTTCTAATCCCAAGTAGGCAAGGGATGCGAGTTAGTCATATACGGGAGCGCGTTAGACGTGTATACATGACAAAATAATTATTTAAATAATTCTTAACCCCAAGTAGGCGGTGGATGCGCCTTCCACGCCAATACGTGAGCATTCGCCGCCTACATGAGGTTAAGAATGATTTGAATTTTTCCATGCATACACGTCGAACGCGCTCCCGTATACGCGTGAAACTCGCATCCCTCGCCAACTTGGGGTAAGGATTTATATAAATAATTATTTTGCCTTGTATACACGTCTAATGCGCTCCCGTATATGCGTGGAACTCGCATCCCCCGCCTACTTGGGGTTAGGAATTGTATAAATAATTATTTTGCTTGTGTACACGTTTGACGCGCTCCCGTATACGCGCGGATCTCGCATCCCCCGCCTACTTGGGGTTAATAATTATTTATATAATCATTTTCTCTTGTATGCACGTCTGACTTGCTTCCGTATACGCGTGGAACTCGCATGCCCCGCCTACTTGGGATTAGGAATTATATAAATAATTATTTTGCCTTCTACACACGTCTAACGCTCTCCCGCATACGCGTGGATCTCGCATCCCCGGCCTACTTGGGGTTAGGAATTATATATATAATTATTTTGCCTGGTATGCACATCGGACGCGCTCCCGTATACGCGTGGAACTCGCATCTCTTGCCTACGTGAGGTTAAGAATTATATAAATAATTATTTTATAAATGATCCTTTATAAATGATCGATGTTCGTTAAAATATAAATCCATAAGATCTTTAATATGTACTAATTCTTGGATGAAATGTAACCTTAAAGAGTTAATTTGTGAAGTTAATATGTAATAAAAACTTATAAATGATAAAAAAAAATTACTTATTCTTACAAATTTATCAATAACAATAATGCAAGATCTTGATAAAAAATGTTGTGAAGAATATGTTCTTGGTTTTCAAGTCTTGGTGTTGACTTGTTTTTTTTTCTTCGAATATTGTCTTGATATTGTCTTGATTTTCAAGACGATACGATACAATATCAATATATATCTTGAGTCTCGTGGAAGCCCTAGAATAGAGGGAATCTCTTGAGCTCTTTGCAAAGACTTCATACATTAGAAAATCACCCAATGATCAAAAAGAATTATTGTTGAACTCTTTAAGATTACTTAAGGAACGCTTTTTTAATAAAAGTAATCATAAAGAATTCTTGTGAAACGCAATTCTCGATATAGAAGCTTCCGCTATTCATCCGCTATGCGGCGCGCCGGTGGTGCTTTCTGTGGATACACTGGAATGCCGAGAGTATATAAGCCGTGTAATTCAATCATGGTAATCACTCTTGATGCAGAGTCCGAAATTACAAGGCTTGTCTTGTTTTTGCTATCCTTTTACAAATGGGGACTAAAAATTTTATGACATGTCTGCGTAAAATAAATAAATTTTTTATTTTAAAATTAAGCTGCAAAACAAGAGTGATTTTTGTAGGCTAAAAAATTGGAATGAACTGTTTAGGAACTCTAGGCAAATATTTTTGTTTAGTTTAAAGTTAATAAAAGAATTAATTAGAATAATTTCGTATTCGTAAAGAGTGTAATAATAGTTCATTACGAATACTCAATGAATACTTAGTAGTTCATTGTGAATTAAAAGTGAATACTTTTTTTAGAAAAAAATGAACTCTTTTACATGTCCGGTATTGTTACTATAATGTGACTTCAAGAAAAATTATTAATGAACTCTTTATGAGTACTAAATCAAAAAAAGAACCTATGACAAACATGAAATGAATTTTCGGACCGGACATAGCACCAATTCTTAAGGAATTCACTATGAATACTTTGGGGATAAATACTTATTATTTCGCGAATTCATGGGAGCTCTTTCGAAGTCTTTATGAATTCTTTAAGAATTGTCTGTGCTGTCTGGGACCATTAAAATACGTGTATAAGATGTGTTTTGTACAAGGGTGCGGTACGAAGAGAAAAAAGTTATAAAAAGACGAAGAACGGCTTACTTTATTCAGGCCAACAAGCGTAATATACTATTTTAATTAAGAATCTTATGTCATAATATGTACAATATGATGTATCGAGAAGTGCTATTATTATTAAAAATTATATCAAAACAGAAAATATGGGACTCATTGCAACGCACAAAATTTTGAAAAACTTAAAAGCAATATATACTTAATGGAAAACTATGATTATTCATAATTATTAATATTTTTACTAATTGATATTTTTAATGATAGGATGAAGTCCTGCGTGCATGGCAAAATGCTGTACCACAGGGCAATTCATTAAGCAAGCACCATTTGATCTGTGAGTTACATTTTAAAGCGGAAGAAATATCTAGATCATTTGTTAATAAAATGCCTGATGGTAGCGTGCATGAAATCTTTAAAGATAAACCTTCGTTAAGAAAGGGTACAGTACCCAGCATTTTCCCAGCAATTCCCAGTACTTGTGAAAGCAAGAAAGTTTTGATAGAAAAATACGCTATCAAATGTAATAGTTTTGAACAGATTGGAGTTGCATCTAGTAAGTTTTTTTAAATTTTAAATTCTATACTTTTAGTACTAAAAACCGTAAAATATATTATAATTGTTATTTCAACTGACGTTAGTATATAATTATTCAATATAATATTAATATTTTCCTGCTAATATCTTTCTATGAGTAATAAAAATGATTTGTTTTAGTAAATTGTTTTAAAATAACTTAATATTATTAATATTTTTGTATAAGTAAATAAATCAATTTTTATTGTAAATGAAATTTTTAAATACAAAATAATAGTAAATATATCGGAAAAATAGTATATTATATATAAAAAACCGATGCCAATTCATTGGCATGTGTCTTCATTAAACTGAATTTACTAATTACTTTAATTGATTTTAATGCCAAAAAAATACATATAAAATTTTTTATTTTTATTAAAGCCTCTACACGGAAAAAAATTTAGGATCTCCAGACCTCCGGTATATATGGGCTTCGTGCAATACCATCGATCGTCTTAATTTATGACGAATTTGGAATTAAGGCGCATCCAAAGTTGAACCTGTAAGAATCCAATATCTTCGGAGTCTTCACGATTCAAAAACGTATGTTCTGAACTCCAATTCGGTCATCCCCAGACTCCGAGATTTTCGGTATTGTAGCGATTCCACTTTGGACGTCTGAGGCCCCCATCTCTGGTATCATGGTGCGACAGCGTTGAGAGAAGGGGAACGGTCCGCATTTGCGCGCGTTTTTCTTATATATATATGCGTTTCATCATTATATATCAAAGTATTATTATAGTATAATATAGCACACACGTTTCGAACCGTTTATATACATATATTATATTAGTATATTTATGAAGCGGCGCGCGTGAAATACGTCCGAATGTATAGCCGACCCGCCGAGATACCAAGAATGGGGGCCTGAGGACTCCATCGGGCGTATCCCGACGGTACCGAAAGTCTCGGAGTCCCCGCCATTCCAACATGGCATACACATAATCCCATTTTGAGATCCGTACACTACCGAAATTGTTGGAGTCCATGCAATTCAATTTGGAAGTGACTACATTCAATTTTGGACGCGTACAGATACGGTATTTTTTGGATTTCTGTTAATTCCATACCTCCGACATCCCAGGCTTCCAAATTTTTTTCCGTGTACAACTAATTCAAAAAATGCAGAAACTTCGATATTACCTATAGTAATGTTTGCAGAAGATATTGAAATTACTCCAAAATCTCCTTCGACAATTTCACAAGCAGCTTGTGAAAATGAAATTTCGGAAGCCATTACCGAAACCGCAGAAACTGTTGTACCAAATAAAATTACACAACAGTGCGAAGATGAGGGATCGCCCAGTGAAATTGTAGAATCCAAAAAGTTGTTATTTATCAATATATGTAATTTACTGATAGAAAATCCAGAATCGATACCATTACCTGATTGTTGGATACCACAAGTTATTGTTAACGGAATCAAATTTATAATGTGGGTTCTTTGGAAACCTATGTATTCCGGGATCAGTAAACGAATCATTCTTTTTACTGATATGACTGTTCGCGTAAGTAGTTTTATTTTTTAACTTTTTTGAACGAAGATGTTATCTATTTTCGAATCACTTTTAATGAAAGAAGGATTATTTTACTTAAAATTTTGCATTAGAGGTATATATCGATGCCGCGTACAAAGAGCAGGAGAATTCGCGAAAACAACTTCCCTACTATATTGGAAATCACCAGTATATTGATAAGTGATTAAATCGTATGAAATATACAAGTACTTTAAACACAATTTGTGAACGCGCTTTCTTTTTATTTAAAAGTTTGTAGGAAATTTATTGTCTTTGAATAAACGATTGTACCATACAGTATAGGAATTGCGTACGAGTAACAAACTTGAGAATACTTCATGTTGAAAGGTTAAAATTTTGTACAGAAGTTGGTATTATATTATATAATTTTGTATGCATATAAGGAACATTATCAATGCTTTTTTAAACGTTTTTAAAGAAAAATTTAGAGAAAAGTTTTTTATTTAGAGAAAAGTGAAAAAAATGTTTTCTCCATATCAATTCAAATAGTTTTCTTTTGATTTATGTGTGGTATAGTTCCTTTGGAGACCTCGTAAAAAATTTGATGCCATTTTGAAGCCATTACTTAAAATTTCTATACAGCGTGCTATAACCAAATCTCTTTGAGAAAGCAATCTGCTAATGCAATTTTGCTATTCGTAAGGTGTACTGTTTATAAGAGTGTAATAAATAGTGCTGTCTTTCTCGTCCGAGCGCGAGTCGTGCTTTTTTTCGTCCGAGCTTTTTTCGTAAGGGACGCGAACTGTGCATTTTTTCGTAAAAAGCCTTGAGTTCTGCTAGTTTTCGCATCGGCCTGAGTTGTGCTTTTGTTCGTACGGGGCGGCGATATAATCATTAAATAGTATAACTGTTACGATGATACGTTGATTTTATACGTTATTTAAATTATTAATATAAAGTAAAAATAAATATTAAGAAAATAGTTCGAATTTACTTTTGGACATACTAGTATTAAAAATACGTATATACTAAATACATTTATAACAATTTCATTTTGAAAATCAATACATTTTTTTATTTATTAGATTTACATCGAAGAAATGTTAGTCACTTTAGAACATCCACATAAAATAAGAAATGTACATGATCTAAAAGAGTGTATATCATATGTGTCAGATACTGTATTTTCTTGTCAGACAATTAATGGCATTAAAAAGTAAGCAATTAATATATTATTATTCATATCTTATTATTTAATAAAGTAACAATTGTAATCTTAAAAAAGTTAATATTTCGTGCTAGCCTGAAAAAGAATATTGTTTATTTGAAATATGTTGTTAACATAAATTTTTTTAACTTTTAGATCTGAAGAATGTCTTGGTTACGTACTTCGAAAGAAATCATCAGGTCCGAAGGTCATCCAATGTAGTAAATGCATTGCGATAAAATCGAGCATCAGAAAAAACGTAAATCCCACCCAAAAAACGCATAAGCTAAAAGAGCAAAGTAACAATTATTTATTCAAATTGAAGAATTTTAAATGTAAAACAAAAAGGCTCAAACATAAGGTAATGAAATACGCAACCGTATTTTTTTTAAATATAAAGTAATAGTTACATCGTAATAGTGCGCGCGTCTTTGTAACAAAGTAAATAAAAAATTTCAGGATTTCAAGGTAAACATATATTAATTGTAAGTGTATTTTAGATTAATACTTTGAAAAAAAAAATTGCTTTTGTAAAAAAAGAATGTGGTAATGCGAATGTTAAGGCACTTCAAACTGCTTGTGAGAAATTGCCTGAAAGTCAGCAGTTAGCTGTTCAAGCATGCTTTAATGCTTCTAAAGTAAAAGACAGCAGGGGTATAAGATACACAAATCAATGGATTTATGAATGTTTACTTTTATGAATTAAAAGTAAAAAAACCTATAATCATTTAAGAACCCATAAAATTTTATGTCTACCTTCTTTGGAAACTTTAAGTCGCTATATGAAAGCTATGAAAGGCGCATATGGATTCAATGAAAGCATATTTAAAATTTTAAAAATGAAAACTGAGACTATGGATTCTCGTGATGTAAGAGGTATGTTATAATATTTAACTAAAAAATGACCCCATTGATTGATGAAACATTCATTAATTCGCGCGTACTATTTTGTTCATGGCGTTATGAACACTATTTTTAACTATGATTTAGTTTTAATTAGTTTAAATGATAAGATAATTAGATACATGTTTTAAACAAAAAATCATTAAATGTTTTTATTCTATTTTAATTATTTAGTAGTTCTATAAATACTTGAGTTTCAAAATTGAAATCTAACACATTTTCAATCTAAAAAATAAATTCTTATCTAAAAAATTCAAATATTCGCGCTTTTTTCAAATAACCAATCACATCTAGTCTTTAAATGAACCACTACTTCCGTCTATCAATTTTATTTTTTATCTTTGTATTTTACAGGTGTTTTACTCCTTGATGAGATGAAACTTTCGAAAAGTCTCAATTTTAATCGGCAAAAACTTGAAATTGAGGGGTTTATAAACCTTGGGAAATATACTCCGAAACACCAACAGGGACAAAAAGGTGATCACGCGTTGGTGATTATGTTCCAACCTTTTAGAGGGAAATGGGTACAAACATTAGGCTGCTTTTTAAGTAAAGGAAGCGCCAATGGGTCCGTTTTGTATCAACTCGTATTAGAAGCTATTATATTAGCCGAAAGAGCTGGATTAAAAGTAGACGCGATTGCCAGTGATGGTGCAAGCTGGAACCGATCTATGTGGAATTTTTTTGGCGTGACAGAAAGTAATGTGAGTGTGGAACATGTAGTTGATCCCGGACGTCGGTTATGGTTTATTTCCGATTTTCCACATTTAATTAAATGTTTACGGAACGCTCTTTCGAAGCTAAATAAATATGACAAATTTTGGGTTGGTATTACGTTTTGTTAAACTCAATAATATTATATTTTATTAAATTATATATAATTTTTATTAATAATTATTCTAGACACCCGACGGATCAATATCGCTAAAACACTGGTACGCTTTATTAGCAATAGAAAATCCAAAAGATTTTAATTTAAAAGTAAATTACCACCTGCGAGAAGAGCACATTAAACCCCAATATTACCAAAAAATTAATGTTGCTCTCGCTTTTCAGGTAAAATTATATCAATGGTTTTATCGTGTTTGCTGTTATAGATTTATTAAATGTTTAAATTCGCTTACTTGCAAATATTTACTTATGTAAATTTACCAAAATTCTATATGGTATTTCGTTACTGTGGAAAGGTATGGGAATGCATTTCTTTTAAATTAATTAAGTATTATTAGAGAATAGTTATTTTCGATACAAGTGCGAAAAAGTGATTTTATCCTCGTGCAGACGTTTGCGTCCGAGCGAAGCGGTAGGAGGATAAAATCACTTTCTCACTCGTGTATCGAACACTATTTTTTGACACGACGTATGAGAAGCTTAATTTAGGGCATGCTTTTTTATTAAAGCGTGTGCGAAATCGAGCTTTGCACACGGAGTGTTAAAAAATAATTTTAGATAGTCGTGAGAAAAATGATTTTTTTTTTAATGAATATAAAAATATAAATATAAAAATTAATCATTTTTATCGCACTAGTATCGAAAAGTAGTATTTTCATGCACTGTTATAGATGCAAAGATCAATATAATAATATTTAAGATAATACCCTTATAAAAATATCCTATAGAAAATCCTGTAAGAAATGCTATAGAAAATCCTGTAGGCATTCCGTAGAAATCCTATAGGAATCCTATAGGATACTCTATAGGCAGTCCTATATGAAATTCTATATAGGAAGTTCTATAGGAAATCCTATGTGAATTTCGCGCTTTTCCTGTAGGAAATCCTATAGGAAATCCTATAGGAAATTCTGTAGGTAATTCTGTAGGAAAAACTGCAGACAATTTTACATGGAAAATCCTGCAGGGAATTCTGGAGTATTTTCGTGAAAACAGTTTATAGAGGTTTAGCATCTTATTAAGCGCTGTAACATCGCACAGCAGAATCAGTGGCAAATAGTCCTAGATAAGGAGTTGCACCTAGGGACTGCCGTGCTCGACTGCCGGCGCTTGCCGATTAAGCCCAATGAGCTCAGATATCAAAATCAAGGTAATCCTTGTCATATTGACTCTCCGTAAAGTCGTTCAAACGGTTGAATCTCATGGCTTTACATACCCTCGCGGTTCCAATATGTTTATGAGAATCTCGACTGCTGCGCTGCGCTGCGGCATGCGGTAGAAGCTTGCTTCTCCAGAGCCTCGTTTATGTATGTTCGCTGCTATACCGCTATGGGGCGCAACAGTCGGGACTCTTATAAACACATTGGAACCGCGAGGGTATGTAAAGCCGTGAGATTCAACCGTTTGAACGACTTTACGGAGAGTGAATGTGACAAGGATTACCTTGATTTTGATATCTAAGCTCATTGGGCTTAATCGGTAAGCGCCGGCAGTCGGGCACGGCAGTCCCTAGGTGTAACTCCTTACCTAGGACTGTTTGCCACTGATTTTGCTGTGCGATGTTACAGCGCTAAATAAGATGCTAAACCTCTATAAACTGTTTTCACGAAAATACTCCAGAATTCCCTGCAGGATTTTCCATGTAAAATTGTCTGCAGTTTTTCCTACAGAATTACCTACAGAATTTCCTATAGGATTTCCTATAGGATTTTCTACAGGAAAAGCGCGAAATTCACATAGGATTTCCTATAGAACTTCCTATATAGAATTTCATATAGGACTGCCCATAGAGTATCCTATAGGATTCCTATAGGATTTCTACGGAATGCCTACAGGATTTTCTATAGCATTTCCTACAGGATTTTCTATAGGATATTTTTATAAGGGTAGTTTTTATGATTTCTACTATTTACAATTTTCGCCTTTCTAAGAGCCTTCATTCTTTAGTTTTTTGGAGTTGCTGATGCAATGAAGTTACTGAAAAAAAGGCATCCAGATTTACAAGACTGTGAAAGTACTATCAAGTTTTGCAGGAGGGTTAATGAACAGTCGAACACCACTGAACACTTTGAAACCGGGAAATGACATGTGGTGGCAGGTGTGTAATATGTGTAACAAAATAATACAAAAATTTATTTTAATATTTATAACAACATTTTTGCATTACAGAGTATCGAAAGCTTTTTGAATTATTTGCAAGAGTCGGAAAAGGAAGCAAAAAATGAAAAAAATCAGTACGAATTTATTACAGATTCAACTTGTTATGGATTGAAAATTTCACTTCAAGCTGCATTAGAAATTTGTAAATTCCTTGTCGATGAATGCGACTTTCAGTATTTGATGACTGCTAGGTTGAACGAGGATAACCTTGAAGTAATTGACTGTTATATTAATTATTCTACTGAAACCTTTCTGAATTATTGATAATTTTTATAGCACTGCGTGACTTAAGTCCGCACTTATGTCACGCATATCCGTGCGATAAGTAGTCCATTATTTCACCGTGTTTATCGCTAACCTCACAATGCAATAATGGACTGCTTAGCGCACGGATAGGCGTGACAGCGGACTTAAGGGAGGCAGTGTTATAAAATAATGTAAGATACACGTGTCATAAGTCGTTCTTTACGGCACGGCGTTAAGCGCACTCGCTACGCTCAGGCGCTTATACACGCCGTGCCGTAAAGTGGGATTTAAGCCACTAGTATCGTAATGTACTATTATATCTTAAAATTTAAGTATGTCAAATATAACATGAAATTTACTAAACTAATAAATCGTAAGGTGAAGTAGAGGGTATTTACTTAGCGATCGCCGCCTTAAAGTTCAAAATCGTTTATTTATTTCGATCGATAGTCGGGAAAGAAAAAGTAGCCGACAACTAAATTAGATGACCGATAACTGGTGCTTTTACCCTACATGTACTATACGTCGAAATTATAAATGTAATATTGCATATTTATTTCACCTATACGTGTATATAAATTATCTATTTTACAGATTTAATTAATATCTATTTTACAAAATTAATTAATATTTATTATCAACACTTTTCTAATTATTCAGCGTTCTGCCTGGTAGAAAATTAACCATATTTGATAACTAACGTGTTAATTAAATGGAAGGATTTTTAACAAAAATCATAATGCAAAAATAATATAATTCATCTAAAAGTTTTACTATTGCTTAAAATACATATTTTATGAAGTGTAAATGCCATCATTTATTTTGGATTAGTATATAATTATGAAATACAAACAATGTTTGTTTCTAGCCACGAAGTTAACTGAAAAACTGCTAGCTTCTGATTAGCATTTCTACAGGGCTGTTACTTTATCTTTTAATAATTATTCATATTTTTTTATGAAAATTACTTTGTTAAATTTTAAATTTAAGTATATAGAATATATTTTTCATATTATGCACTTGTTTATATTATGAAAAAATATATTTTATTTTATAGATTTTTCGGAATGATGCGCCACTGTTGTGGATCTAACGATCACCCAGACTCAACCCTATTTATACAAATGTATAAATTAGTATCTACATATTCTTTAGTAAAACCTCCAAAGGGTTCTAACGTTTCTGGTGGTGATATTATTAAAGTTTTAATAGATATCAAAGATATCACACACACAGCAGTGGACGAAAGGCAGGAGCAATGGAACGCTCAGATAGACACTATCCTTGATAAAGGTTTCAATACTGACGCCATAATTGATGCTGCTGAAATTCTGGAAAAACACGACTATTTTCAGTGCTCAACTTCCGATTACGTATTGCCGTACGTATCAGGATTTGTGGCGCGAAAAGGTTCTCGATTTGCTAAGATAAAGACAGGTAACGACTGATCATAAATAGTATATACATACATATACATTAATTAAAAACTTTATATCGACCGCCTTTGCTCTAATAGAAATAATTATCAGTAGTCTAGATGTTCTGATAAATAAGTATTTTCTTTCAGGTAACACATTTTCTTTGTGCGAAGACTGTATTTCAAGTCTTCGCTTAGCCGAAAATAAAAGTATTCCTGAATACCACAAATTAATTAGTATTAAATCTAAAGGATTTTTGTACGAGCCCTCAAAAAAACTTTTTCACTTGATCTCATTATTAGAAAAAGCGACACTAAAAGTTTTGAATAATGAACAAGTTTGTTCAGAAACTTTGTTTAATATTACGGCAGCTGTAGATGAATTGGCTCCATTGCCATACCTTGGGTGTGAAAAGCATAAGATGACTTTTACTTATCGAATAGTTACTTTTTATTTAACTACCAGAATGTTTTTTATTACCAAACAGAGTAATAAAAATGATAATATTGAAAAGGAAAGAACGAGAGAGAAACGAAAATTATCAAAGCTTGCTTACGCACCTGATCAACATGCTGATGAGATTATTAATCAGAATACTGACACGAATACACGAAAAAGAAAGATAAAAAAAGCAAAAGGCGAAGGGAAAGCAGAGAAAAAAAAGAAAAACAAGACAAAAAATAGTACTGAAATGAAAAAAGGATAAGAAAATAAATTTTTATTTAGTCAAACACAATAGATTTTAAAACAAACCAAAGAATATAGGTATTAAAAATATCCTAATTTTAAAATTATTTAAAAAATAAATATTTATTATTTATTATTTATATATTGTATTTTTGTATAAATTCATTAATGTACTTCTTACAACCAAATATCCTTTATTAATATTAAAATCATGAAGTAAGATTCATGATTACAATTTCATGATTAAAATTTTAGTCAGCAGTTGTCTGGTAACTGCTCCTATTTGGATTTTTTAATTTTGTTTTTGGATTAGCGATCCGAATACAGCTTTTTCATGTCTGATGAAATCTCTGTTATAAAATTCTCAATTATAATTACATTTTTTATACCGATTTTCTGAAAAAAGATCTTTTAGTAGTATCATCATATTTTCATATGGTAAATACCCATTTATCGACTGCGTGATAAACGCATCGCGTAGGCCATTTAGTTCCGCAGACGCCGCGTGAAGCGCTGACACCAGTTAGGGGAGGCTATTCCGACCAGCGGACCTGGCGAATTTCGTCGGGAATTTCAGCTCACTTATAGTATATGGAGTTATGTCTCCTTCTCTCTTACTTGATGGACAGAAGTCATACACACGAGAAAATGAAACATGCGGAAGTTAGTTAGGTAGAGGTTTGCGGTGATTGGTCGCTTAGTCTGAGCTGATTAGCCGCTTCGTCTGCGCGTGCGAGCAATATAATACACATAAACAGTTTTCACCCCGCAAGGTCGCAAGCCGCAGTTGTTACAAGTTGTGTGATGTATGTGTGCATATGTATGGGACTATGTACATAAGCGTCGTGCTGCTCTGCCTCTGCGCCTCCTTGCGACGCGCTTCGCCCCGTAAAGCTGCCTCTACACGCCGTGCCGCGAGCCGCGAGCCGCGTGCCCTAGCTAGACAAAGACAGATATACGATTCCTATAGGATTTCGTATATCTGTCTTTGTCTAAGGCCGCGGCTCGTGGCTCGCGGCACGCCGCACACTGGGGCCATACGGATTTTTTGGTTCAAAACCACCTAGAGGTCGCAATTCTCAATGGAATCTCAAAATGTTTGCTTAGGAACATTCGTTATCAAATATCGAAGAGCCCTACGAAGCCTGATTTTCAAAAAAATTAACCTATAAATCTAAGGAGTCATATAATCCTATCACATCAACCAATCAATTCAATTTTTGACCTGCAAATCCCAAAAATACGATAAACCTTTAATTTGTAAGCCCTTTATTCGTGAACTCTTGACCTTTGATCCAGTAAGCCATGCACTCATAAACTCTAAAACTATAAGCCCTAACCTCATAAGTCTTAAGGGGGTCTTACACCTAGTGGCTTCTGAGGCCAAAATCAGCTATAAAAAAGAGAAAAATGTTATTTAAACACATACAATGTATATCCTAAAAATATACACTAGTTCTGACAAAATGGATCTTAATCTGTAGACCAATTTTATGAATCAAGGTTAAGAGAGCATGTGTCAAGGACTTATAAATTGAAGTTTTATAGCATTTTTGGGAATCACAAGTGTAAATTTTGGGGTTATAGGTTATAAATTAGGTTTATAGGTTCATATTTTCAAAATTAGGCTTCGTAGCGGTCTTTGGTATTTTGTCACAAAAGTTCCTGTTTTTAAATTTTCAAATTCGGTTGAGAATTATGGAACCTTTCGGCCCCAGTGTGCGCCGTGTAGAGGCAGCTTAACCGTCTCAATCTAAGATCGCGCCTCTGGTTGACATTTAATTATCAACTAATCAGCGTTGCGATCTGCGAGGATGCGATCGGCGGGGCGCAGTCACAGCGCGGCGAAGCGCATCGCAATGAGGTGCAGTGCACCGCGGCGCTTATGTACATACCTATAGTCCCTACTGACGATAACTTTTGAACCATTCGGGGGGGGGGGGGGTCAAAGTTTAGACGACTCATTTGAAAATTGAAGTCAACTATAGCCGTGCTCGGTTTCGATATAAGCTACTGCAGATTGTGCAAAATTTCGAAATTCTAAATTACAAAAATCATATTTTCGAATGTAGTAATTCACCTACTGTCCAAAACATCGAATTTCATTAATAGAATTTTAATAGGGATACAATAAACATATTTCGAAATAAATCATTAGAAACAAGTATATTTGCTTTGAAATCGTATTGATGAAATTCGATGTTTTGGACAGTAGATGAATTGTTAGATTCGAAAATATGATTTTCGTAATTTAGAATTTCAAAATTTTGCACAATCTGCAGTAGCTTATATCGAAACCGAGTACGTCTATAGTTGACTTCAATTTTCCAGTGAGTCGTCTAAATTTTGGACCCCCCCCCACACCATTCGATCAATTTTCACCGGAAAAAAATTATTCTTTTCATTTCGGAGGATCTTTTGGACATAACATATGTTTATGTTAATCGTTTTTTTATAAGCAAAAAACAATTTATAATTTTTCGTTTTTTCGATTTTTTAATATTTTACTGCTATTATTATTTAAAACCATAAATTGAAAGGTCTTAAAATTACCTACGTTTTCTTTTTTTTTTTAATTTAAATTATCTTTAATCTGTCATTTGTTACTGAGGAAAATATGGTTTATACTTCTTTAATTTATTTCTAAAAAAATATTTTATTTATCTACTTAAAATTGTAATCACGTATTACAGTAATCTAGTACAACATTTAGCTGAAATTTAAAGAGATTATCTGCAGTTGTTTTCGAGAAAAAAATTATTTTAGAAATAAAAGAGTACGGTTTCGTTCTTCTACAATAACAGGATCGTGCGTACTCTTCTAATATTAATATACTATATATGGGTAACTTCATGTCAAGTGTGACAGGTCAAAATTTTTAAATAGCTCAAAATTTTTTTATTAGTTCTAAATTAGCCCCAAAATACAACCCTAGAGTTTTAGAGCAAAATATTCAATGGTTCGAAAGTTAGAATTAATTGAAAATTTGAAAATTTTGAATTTTTTCATAAACCTTCAACATTCATGATTTTTTAACTCAAAAACTTGAAACTTTTTGTATAGCACATTGAATGGGAAAAAGTTTACAAATTGTAAGTAGACTTGCTCAGAATTTTTCCAGATTGATGCCAATTATATTGCTAATTTATATGTAAGAAAATACCATAAAAAATATGCTTAAGGCGGCTGTGACATGATTAATATCCCTCGACAGAGGCTAAAAATTTGATACAAAATATTACTTTTAAAATAAAACCTTGATGAAAGTGGAATGCAAACTCAGAAATAAGTAACAGCGACAATTAAAACTGTCAAAACAGTGAAAAATACTATTATAGTACTGTTATAGTACTGTTATAGTACTTTTCACTATTTTGACAGTTTCAATTGTCTGTTAATTATTTCTGAGTTTGCATTCCACTTTCATCAAGGTCTCATTTTAAAAGTAACATTTTGTATCAAATTTGCGTGCGGGGAAGGAGGAAGGTTTCCCCTCGCACCGCGGGCGCCGCTCTGCTCACCGCGCACCCCCTCCTCCAGCCAACGAACTCGATAGTTTGTTTACGTTTTGCCGCAGTTACAGTACCCAGAATCGAAGTCTATAAACGTATACGAATCGACTTCGTACAAACATTCTCCTGTATATTTGCTATATTGCGAATAGTTTTTTGGATCATTCTTATATTTTGTAAAGAATCGCATCCTAAGTGTTTGTGTTTTAGTAAAGGTATGTATTTCCATAAGAACCCGTGCATAAGAGTTGAACTTTGAAGTTCAATAATTTTATAATCATGTGGCCAAACGATCTAGAATTTCGCATACTTATAGAAAATCTATATGTACTATAATAGTATTTTTCACTGTTTTGACAGTTTTAATTGTCGCTGTTACTTATTTCTGAGTTTGCATTCCACTTTCATCAAGGTTTTATTTTAAAAGTAACATTTTGTATCAAATTTTTAGCCTCTGTCGAGGGATATTAATCATGTCACAGCCGCCTTAAGCATATTTTGTATGGTATTTTCTTACATATAAATTAGCAATATAATTGGCATCAATCTGGAAAAATTCTGAGCAATTCTACTTACAATTTGTAAACTTTTTCCCATTTAATGTGCTATACAAAAAGTTTCAAGTTTTTGAGTTAAAAAATCATGAATGTTGAAGGTTTATGAAAAAATTCAAAATTTTCAAATTTTCAATTAATTCTAACTTTTGAACGATTGAATATTTTGCTCTAAAACTCTAGGGTTGTGTTTTGGGGCTAATTTGGAACTAGTAAAATAATTTTGAGCTATTTTAAAATTTTTACCTGTCACACCTGACATGAAGTTACCCATATATAAAAATGTTTAAAATGCGAATGACAACATATTATGATTAAAAAATCTGCTACGACCGTAAAGTAAACAAATTTTTTCAGAATTTAATTATGGGCGATGAAGAACCACAAAAGAAAAAATATAAGGATATGGATAAAATACACACTCGTCATATTCAAACAAGGCAAACGTGGCAAACTAAAATGGAAATTGGTAAGACTTGATGCAAAAAAATGCATATAAATAAATGAATTGCATAATATATGTAATTAATACGGAAAATATTCTTCTTTCATTCAACCAGAAAGAAAAAATATTGACCCAGTCTTATGAATATTTGAAAAATTATTTCAAATAAAGATAGATAGAAAATAGATGTATGAATATGTAGATAGATAAAGGTTTACTTGTTTTTATAAATATGAAAAAAGATATTCAAATTGTACTCCTAAAAAAAATTTCACAGCGATTAAGCCAATTTTAATCTACTCGTAGTATCAATGCGTGCTCCGTGCGCCGTATTGTGGGACAACCAAATTTTACATGTCCATTTCAAATCGACTTATCACAATCATTAGAGGTGCCAATCTTTTTTTTGTATAGGATAGTTATCGCGCAGTCAAGGAAATCACTTTTGTTTTAATTATTTTTTTTTCTTCAAAAATAGTCAAGAAATTTAGTTGAAAATGCATGAAATTATAGTATTCTTTATTCTTCATAACGAAAAATATTCATGTCAATGTCTTTTTTAGTTACGAAAAATATAACCTATTTTCAAAGAAATACGACAATAACTTAGGACAAACAAAAAATTACATCAATAACTTAGGACTAACGGATAGCGGCATAATTTTGTATTTAAATTGTAGAGTATGTTAGCCTGTATAGAGCGAATTCATAATATATAGACAATATTAGCTTTAAATTGTAAAAAAAAAATAAAAATAAAATTTATAAAATCGAAAAATCGCTAGAAAAGAAAAAAATCAATATTGACAAAAAAGGGATATTGACTCCAAATGTGTAAAAACTCGAAAAAATGGACCCTATCCAGTTAAAATCGATCGAGTAGATCATGAGATATCAGCGCGCACGCACGCGTATATATACACACAGCAATATCGTATATGTGTACATCTACAGAAACCTACAACGAAACCCGAAATATGGTTTTGAAAAATTTTTTCGACCAGACCTAGTTTTTCTCGTTGTTGGTAGTATATATAAGAGAAATTTGCGGTTGTACAACGTCCACCGAATGGTATATTTTTTCTAGAAGAACTTCTTACTTTTTAGAAAAATGGCAAAGAAGCCCTTCTCTTTCAACTTCAGCCATTTAGCCCAGTGTTACGAGTGGTAGCTTCCAGAGAGAAAGCGCATGCGGCCATGAACTCATACAGACTCTCGAAGAACGAAGACACATAGCCCAACACAAACTCCCGGTCAGCAATATGCCGAGCATTAATAGAGGACGTCGAATGTCGAAGGTGCATGACATCAACCAATGCCAGTCAGCAGAACAGCGAATCCGCGAGGCACTGAATCACCAGCACGAGATCTGGACGTCGAATTAGGGGGAAGAAACGAACAGCCGATGAGCAATGATCCCCCACTTACGATCCCCAAGACAGAGATATAAAAACCGAGGGAAGCGCATCCAGAGGACAGAAAGAAAGAGAACGAAAGCGGGGCCAGAGAGAGGACGGAAACGAGGAATGAGGGACGAGGACGAGCGGATAACGAATTCACGAGAGGACGTCGATCGGTTGCATCGCGGACGCGTGTTAGGATTATCCCTCGCGCCTATAAGTATTTTAATAAATAACTCAAGTATACTTTAACTCTCATTAAAAATATTACTTATGTCGACTGCAATTTAATATCACTGATAAGAATTTTTCCATCGGTCTTACAGTCTTACAAATTAAATTAAAATAATTAATATTTATGGCAGTCAGATTGCCTTTGTTTATAATCACCCCCGCAGAATCTGAAATAAAAACTTAATTAAAATCTGGAAAAAACTTTGTTAGCAAAGGACGATCTGACTGCCCACCACCACCACATTGTCCGACGTTTCGAGCCTGCTCCGGCTCCTCCTCAGGGACTCAAAGAGTTTTCCAGATTTTAATTAAGTTTTTATTTCAGATTCTGCGGGGGTGATTATAAACAAGGGCAATCTGACTGCCATAAATATTAATTATTTTAATTTAATTTGTAAGACTGTAAGACCGATGAAAAAATTCTTATCAGTGATACTTTAACTCTAGTTGTATTTCACTGCATCGTTTCGAGTCTCGGCTTGGAACGACACGAACACCTCAGAACCCTTCGTACGTGCGTGAACCGAGATAGGCTCACACACGTAACAATTTTCTGGTGCTAGATGTGGGGTGTTCGTTAGAAATACATCTGAATAAAATCGCGAAGTACGAACCCAATACGTGCCACTCAACGCTTGACAGGAAGGGAGGATGTTACACGTCTCCATCATCCTTATTGTGGTCTGCCTACAAGGGTAAGTGAAACTTTTAATACCCAATTATTGCACCCTGTCTCTCGTGGGGAATCACGTGACCAATAAGGAGTGAGTTAAGAGAAGGTAAAATTACGGGCCGTGAATACTGAGTGATTTTGGTTCGCGGAACACTTTAAATCGATCATGTTTAAGAAACTCTTGTCGCGTCGAAACATGAGGAATAATGAAGAATATAGCCTTGTCTCCGCGTGGCAAAATGAAGCCGCCGGATTCGATCCCGACGTAGAAGTAACGCGATGCTCAGGGGCATGCCCTCGAACCCCCGGATTTCGAACGACGGATCAGCTGGAGGCCGACATTAATGGTGCTCTCGCCTGTGCCGACATGGCAATAGCTCTATCCTCTCCCGAGGCTTTGGAAATCGCGATTCGGAAGCTCGATCACGTTTTATCTGTGGGGGCCGGAGATCTGGGGATCGACGAGGTACAAATTATTACGAACTATAGAGAAGAATTCGCGGCTAGATTACAAAAATTACCAAAAACGCAACCGAAATCCCCGAACCCGTCAAGAGAACTATTGCAGGCGACGTACTCCACCGGGAGGGCGTTGCTCGGGAAAAGTGAACTTAATAATGGGGGACTCCCGGCAGCGCCCAACGCCGCGAGCGTGGATCGCGACTTACTCTGTGCTCCGCACATCGCCACAGAAGCACCCAATGACTGCATACCGAAGTGAGTAACGCCTGACCAAATACCAGAATTTAAGGCGAGAAGACTGTCGGGTTACAATCATTTCCTCGCGCACGCTAAAAGGGCTAGCGGATTAACAAATATAGAGTCACAACTAAAAACAGAGCTTCCAGGCTCTGTTGCAGGCTATATAACGATGCGTCAGCCCCTCGCCGAGCCACTGCCCGAGTTCATCGACCTCCCACCGCCACACCCGCGCGTCTCCCGGTCGAGAGACGCTGCGTGGACATTTTCACTGCAACA
Organism: Torymus aiolomorphi; assembly: GCA_036365515.1. NCBI lineage: Eukaryota > Metazoa > Arthropoda > Insecta > Hymenoptera > Torymidae > Torymus > Torymus aiolomorphi. The sequence continues at coordinate 84,919 of CM070874.1, forward strand.
GGCTATGAACACGATTCCTCCGTTCGACGGCAATCCCGACTCGGTGGCATTCTTTTGCCGCGTTGTGCGCAATGTACTCAACGAATCTGGCCCGTCAGCAGAATGCTGGTTGATGAGCGCATTAGCCTCCAAGTTTCGCGGGCGAGCTGCAGATGGTTATATGTGCCGTATGAACCGTTTTACATCGGTCGAAAAAATACTCGAAGATATTACAATGAGAATGCACGCACGCTGAAGGCGCCGACAGATTACTCGCCGAACTTAAGGTTATCAAACAAGAGAAAGGGGAAAGCGTCGGAAGTTATGGACAGCGCGTAAAAATCTTGCTGAATCGACTACTGAATACCTACGATGCTGATAGATTCTTACAAGATTGCGAGAAACTAACTTACAAAAACAGGAGTGACTCGGAAGCTCTCGATCAGTTTCTGTACGGACTTGAAGGGGATCTGCAACACCAAGTAAGAGCCGCGAATCCCAAAACCCTGGTAGAGGCGATAACAGAAGCCGTAAGAGTGGAACAGAGAACCGGGGCACGACGCGGGGGGACGCAGTCGGGCCCATCTTCGCAGAAGGTATTCTAACCGAACTGATGGAACAATACGCTAAACTAAAAAAACGACAATCTGCTGGAGGCCATGATCAGGAGGACCCCCGCTAAGGATCGCTGCGGCGTCTGCGGCTTGGATGAGCACCCCGAGGGTAGGTATAAGGACACAGAGACGAAATTTTGCATCTTCTGCCAAAAGAAGGGACATCAATATGGCGATTGCTACGCCCTGCAAAAAGCCCTGAAGAACGGAGAAGTTACCCTAGAGAACCGAGACAAGCTGGCGGCACCATCCCCACTACAGCCACCACAAGTCGTATATACCCCGTACCCAATGGGTCCGGCTCCCCCGGTGACATACCCGACAGCAGGGTATCCCGCGCAACTCTCAAACGCTAACCCTCGGGCCGGACCGTGCGACATAAACAGACAAGACCCAAGGAATTACGAGGGCCGACTTGACCGCTATCCCAACAGGGACCCGAGAAATAACCCAGATTCGCGAATAAATTGGAGACCAGAGTACCGACCCAATAACTATCGAAATCAGGGAGGCCGCGGAAATCGCGATGTGCGTTATCGTCCCAATTACAATGAAACTAACAGAGATGACCGCCCGAATCGTTATCCGAGAGATGGATATCAGGATCGCAACGAAGATCGAAGATACCAGGATCGGAACAACGATCGACGTTATGATAACGGACGAAATGGCGCGGGAAATAACGTCAACAACAAGGAGCCGAACAGGGAGAACGCGACCGGTCATTTAAACTTCCAGGATGCTCGGCGCCAGAGTCCTGCGGAACCGAGCAAGTAAAAGAGGAGGCAAGCGCAAGTAGACCCGAATACGCTATAAGATTCGCCCAGGCAGGACGCCGACCCCCCATAGTTAACGTGAGAAGCGCACATCTCAGAAGAAATAGGGATCGATTTTATGTTGATACAGGAGCAGATGTGTCACTAATTAAGCAAGAGTGCGTTAGAAAAGGAGCTATAAATACAGAAAAGTTAGTTACTATAAGTGGCATCACGCCTGGTAAATGCGTGACTCTAGGAAGCGTAAATGTAGCATTAAGCGGACTCCCCTGCGAAGCGCACGTAATCCCTAATGATTTTCCCATAGATACAGACAGACTGTTGGGGTGGGATATGTTAGCTAAACACGGCATCAAAGTCAATGCCGCTAACAAATGGATAGAGGCAGAGCAATTAGTTATACCCTTTGAGAGGGAAGAGGAATTTATAATCCCGCCACATACAAGGCAGGTAATTTACGCGAGAGTCCAAAATAAAGAGGAGAAAGTAGGCTAGTCCCCTTACAAAAATTGGGGCCCAAGGTATTATTTGGGAATTTCATAGCTGAAAATAGAGATGGTAAAGTACACGCACTCTGCTACAATATGAGCGAAGAGCCCATACGAATTAAGGCTCCGACAGTCACGTTAGAACCCTGCGAAGTGATGCGCGAAAAGGACGAAGTATTCAGCGGACCAAACATAGATGATGTCAGTGAACAGGAACACGCGAACGTCCTTCGCTTGCTCTCTTACGATGAAGAGGACCGAGCAACAAAAGTATTCAAGGCGCTAGACCCCGACACTCTAAAGGACCTAAATGAAGAGGAAATAGCGTATATTAAAGAATTAATAAGGGAACAGCCACATATTTTTGGATTACCAGGAGAAAAATTAAAAGCGACGCATTTAGTGACGCATAAAATAGTGACCACAACAGACGAGCCAATACGAGCTAAGAGGCCTCGTCATCCGCCTGCTATAAAGGAGGAGATGCAGCGGCAAATATCCAAATGTTTAGAGGAAGGGGTGATTAGACCCTCTGATAGCCCTTACTCATCGATGATGTGGGTAGTCCCCAAGAAAAGTGGAAAAAATGGAGGAAAGAGATGGCGAATGGTGACAGATTTTCGCCTATTAAATGAGATAACCGTAGGCAATAGTTACCCGCTTCCACTTACAACAGATATTATAGAATCCGTAGCAACGGCCCAATATATTATGGCGATTGATTTGAAAACAGGATTTTACCAAATTCCAATGGATCCGGAAGACGCGCATAAGACTGCTTTCGCCGGACCGTACGGACACTACGAGTACACGCGAATGGGCATGAGCCTGCGCAACGCGCCCGCTATCTTTCAGGGCCTAATGGACCTCGTATTGAGTGGACTACAAGGGGTAGAATTATACGTCTATCTAGACGATATAATAGTCTTCGCGACGGATTTAGAGGAGCACGGGAAGAAATTTAGGCGACTTATGAGAAGACTAGACGACGCCAACCTCACTATAGAGCCAAGTAAATGCCAATTCTTGCAACGGGAGGCTAGCTTTCTGGGTCACATTGCCGGCAACGGGAAAATACGACCAGATCCGAAGAAGATCGAAGCAGTACGCAATTTGCCCGTCCCTACAAGCAAAAAGAAAATCAAACAGTTCCTAGGGTTAGCAGGATAATACCGCCGATTCGTAGAAGGATTCGCATAAATAGCCTGGCCCCTATCAAATCTTTTAAGAGAACGCGATCATATGGGCAAGCAGCCGTTTGTATGGGGGGAACCGAGCAACAGGCGCTCGAAAAAATAAAAGATGCGCTCTGCAGCAAGCCCATCTTGATGGCGCGCGATCTATCAAAGGAATTCATCATAAAAACAGACGCAAGCGACTTTGCCCTAGGAGCCACACTAGGACAATGTGAAATAGGAAAAGACCATGTCTGCCAGTATGCCTCTCGTTGCCTAAGGAGACAAGAGCTACGTTATTCGACATACGATCGAGAGCTCCTTGCTATTGTTTTTGCGAAAGAACAATTTAGGCCCTTCTTATACGGTCGAAAATTCACGGTTATTACAGACTACGAGCCGCTGAAGCATTTTCATAACACCAAGAAGCCGGACTTACGGTTTAACCGGCTGAAGGCGGAACTGTGCGGCTACGACTTCTAAGTTATTTACAGACCGGGACCGTGAAACTGCAACGCAGATGCTCTATACAGGAACCCAATCATACAGGAGGGGGAAGAAAATCCGGACCAACCCCGGGTAAAACTCTACGAATTAGCGGAAAGACAAGAGAAAGAAGACAACTACAACGAATACGATCCCCGGCGAGGATATTGTACGCAACAAGATCTACCACAAGGCATGCCAAAAGAGATCGCGACGAAAACGGCGCCCAAATGTTGGGTAGCGGGGAAAGCTCCGGTGATCTACGGGAGAAAAAGATACCCAACTTAGAAGCCTCAACAGACTCAGATGAACGGGAAGGCTCGTCAACGGACCCGGATTACCGAGAGGGCTCGGATACGGAAACAAGGACTCGAGGGCCGAAAAGGCGGAGATACCGGAGACAAACGAAGGAAGAACAGGCCGCAGGCTTCCCGTATGTGGGAAGATTCCTCAAGGCACAGAACCGGACAGAAATTCAGTAATAGCTCAGGCGGAGGAAAATAAAGAGCTAGCATACTTAAGGAAGGAGCGTAACATGCGAGATGGGATCCACATAGCTAGTACGCCATTAACCTCAGCCGCCAGGCCAGTCCCAGCCGCCCCGCGGGCCCAACCGCTTATATACGGGCAACTACCCCCGTTCGGCGAAACTACTGATAGCACACCAGCAAGTGAAACAAATCTTAACAGGATCTCATTACCAGGTGAATCAAGTGGTCAGCAAGGCATGCCAATTGTTCTGCTTCCAAGAATAAATCCCGAAGCATTAAGCCAAAAGGAAAGGGAAAATCAAAAGGAAACTGAATTCCCGATCTTATACAAAAAAGGAGAATTTCTCGCTGTACGTAATGTTGACGACGGCTTCTGGCTCTGTCGGTTAAACCGCGACATACTCAAATCAAGACGCCAGGTGCGCGTGCACTGGCTTACAGAATCAGACGACAATAAACAGGTGTACACGCTGTCTTATCACAACAACATAGAAATCGAAAGCATATTGACTAATGTCAATCTGACGAAGATATCGAACTACAGATATCACCTGCCCAAATCGGAGTGGGAACGGATAAACGAGATATTGAGGGAATCCATCGAAGCGGAACCCAACCCCACGTCAATAGGATTGGGACCACGGTCATTAAGTAATAGTAAGATCTCAAACATTCTTAGAGGCGAAATATCCCGGCACACCAATGGCTGGTCTGACTGGAAGACAGGAGTTGGATATAGGACGATCGGGACCCAAGGCCGCCCAAAAAAGCAACGATGGGAATGAACTCCTTCTCGAAGACACGTTGGGTTCGCAAAATATAGGCCCCGGGAGCGAGTCCGTAAAAGACAGGCTGCGCCAGTTGCTAGACAGTTCCGTTAAAAGAGGGGTAATAGTAAAGTTCATGGTGGAAATGGAGGAAAGAGAGAAAAACAGCCGATCAGGATTCCGTATAGACATATGGGAAACACCCGCTCATCCGGAGGCGGACGCCCGACCTCAGGGCAACTCTACACTCCATCAGGAACCGACAGCTCAGGATTCACGCCTGACGTGGGACGAAAGTTCAGCAGCGATCTCGCCAATAAAAAACGCTAGTCCCGCGGGCGAAAGACGGGAGATTCAACCAGAAAGCGAAGAGGACGTGGCACCTGCTACGGGAATGTCATCCTACACCGAGGATCTAGAGGTGACCCCGACGCACGCAGGGTACGATTCACGCCAGGGGTACTATGATGTCACCCCGATAAATGATGGAGATATCAGCATGAAAAGCATAAACGATGACGGCGCGGCCTCGGAATCGACTATAACGAAGCCCGGCACACGGGCCGAGGGCATTGACCAAAGGTTTAACACCCCCGGAATCATGAACCCGGTCGAAGAATCGGAAACCGGACTTTTTACTGGTAGTGAGCCGGAAACTTCTCCTCCCAAGGGAAATAATCTGTCACTGGACCAGCGAAGAGACGCAATGCGCACAGCCGGACCTACCCCTCGCCCAAGATGACATACCGAGTTCTCCGCACGGGAACTGCCTTTTTTTCTCCCTGATTAAAGCACTGCAATTAGATACATCCCCGGAAGAAATACGAGCAAGGTTATTAGAGAGCTCGGCTCTGGCATCCTGTGGAAACCCCCTGGAGGCCTGTCGTATTCTATCAGACATCAACGAGTATGCTGATGGAGACTGCATTTACATATTCTCACAGGAATACAAGCAGAACGTATGCATTTCCACGTAAACGAGCGGGTGAGATTCCTCCACTATAAGACAAACGAAAACCCCGAATTCGCACACATAAACCTAACAGGGGTCCACTACACTCCATTTCTCCCTACAACGGAAAATACCCCCGATCAGCTTGAACGCAATAGAACGTCCGACGCAGCCATGGACGAGACCCATATAGAGGAGGCACTCCCAACTCCCGCGCACTGCACGGGATTAATGACTCGATACCTAGTAGCCGAAGCACGACCATCACACATGCTGCCCCCATGGCTAATAGACAGGGCCAGCGAGGGGACATTTACACACGTACAACTACAGGATGAGCAACCATTCACGTACAAGGAAAATTTAGTTTACTTAATACCAACGGAGTTATATTTCGAAACGGAGGTACTACAGGCCCTTCTAGAGCGACGATACATCTCGGAAGATGACCTAAGAGGATCACCGCAGGCCATAGGAAAAATACACCTTATGGAGACAAGTAGAAGTCGAATATTGGGAGTGTTTGTCAAAACACACATAGATAGTAAAGCCATGCGACCCGATATAAGGCAATGTATTCGCACGTTAAAACAGTTGGTCCTACAGTTCGAGATAAGATCCATAGGCATTATCAGGGACTTAGCCGTACTAACTTTGGCCGATTGGAGTTTTCTTATCGAGCAATGTAATCAAACGTTCAAGGGGATCGATATCACGATAGTCTTCTTTAAAAATAACCTCCCAGTACCAAAAGTGGAGGAGCGTTACCGGATCATTAAAGAATATCACGAATCGGCTATAGGTGGTCATAAGGGGATAACTAAAACCTATGATAGACTGGCCCACGAGTATTACTGGAGGAATATGCAATCGGATGTGCGACAGTTCGTACGGGCCTGCCCGGACTGCCAAACCGACAAACTCGTCTGGGTAAAGACACGGCTTCCGATGATAATAAGTGACACACCCTCAAAACCGTTCAGCAAAATTTCAATAGACGTTGTTGGGCCGAAGGAGGTGACTAAACTAGATAACCAATACATTCTGACAATACAAGACAATTTCAGTAAATACTGCATACTCGCGCCAACCAAGCAAGCTACGGCGGGAGAAGTGACTCGCGTGCTGACGGAGAAACTAATCAGCTACTTTGGGGCCGCAGCAGTTATTATATCCGACCAAGGAATCCACTTTGTGAACAAGATGATGAACGAATTTGCGAAAGCCTTTAAGATAAATAAATTCTGCACTACAGCTTACCACCCGCAGTCAAATGGGGGAATCGAGAGAATGCACCACACACTCAACGAGTATTTGAAAATGTACCTGAACGCATGCGAGAACTGGGACGAGTTATTGCCACTAGCGCAACACTTGTATAATGCCACGGTACATGAAGGATTAGGTTATAGCCCGCACGAGGTACTATTTGGAGACCGGGCCCGAATCCCCTCTAGTTTCCCCCCACGAGAGGAACTACTAACCTATAGCGAATATCTAGCCGACGCTACACAATCGTTAGCACAGCTGAGAACATTGGCAGCCATGAACTTGGCCCAAGCAAAATATAAATCCAAATTTTACTATGACCAGAAGCAAAACCTCCGTCACTTCCGGGGAAATGGTATATCTCATGAAAAACCCCAAACACGGCAAAATGGACCGGGAGTACGTAGGGCCGTGCGAAATCATCGAAATCAATTACAACACACATAACGCCAAAATACAAAAGGGGGAACAAACGCGAACGGTACACCTCTATCTCCTAAAAAGAAGTTATGAGCTACCCAAAGGGATAGAGGATCGCGAGCTTTCGAGAAGCGAGTAAATATAGCTTCGGGAGGGATGGTCGAGCACGGAAATTAACCGCGGCCCCTCAGACGACGGGCGCGCATATTACATATGTTCCGGGAACAAGAACGAAAATTTTTCCGCGGCCCCTCAGACGCCGCGCGTGTGAAGGTCGATGTCTCGTACGTTCTTCTAAAGAAAAAGAGGGAAACAACAAGCCAATCGCGAGGTTTTCGCGCGCCCAAGTCAAAAAAGGGGCACATTACACGTGCAAAGATATGTCAAATATACAAATTTTAAATAGGAAATAATAAATATCTTTAGCGCCGGCAATGAGTGTCGCTAGAATACCAATAATAATTGTATGCGTCAAAATTTAGAAAAAAAAAAGGAAAAAAAGAGTAGGGTACGCTTTAGTCATAACAAATCATTCACACAAGCAAATGATTCTAACGAAAATACAAACGGGGAAACGGGAAGCAAATTTTTAGGTTACGGCGCAGAAATATGATTTTCGAAAAAAAAACAGGAAAAAGGAATGGAAACCAACTCATCAAATTCCATGATAGCAAGCGAGAAAAGCAATTTACCTCTTAATCGTAAAAATAAACAGACGTATGAGTCACGCATTAAAAATGAGTAGTCGGGCCGAATTCGCTAAAACCTATATACAACGTATAAAGAAGCAGGTGCATGCACCCTACCTTCCCGCAGACACAGAGCGATGGCCCGATCATCGGTTCCTGCACGCGCCATCTCCCTTACCTTTCGAAGGTCAGCTCCCTTGTATTGTATCGAACTAGCAACTCGAGTACTCGTAAAGGGAGGAAGTGCGCTTACGGAGTGGAGTCGCGGCAGGAACTCGGCGAAAGGGATCCGCAGATGTGAGTCGCGGAGCTGGAAAAGAAAGAAGAAAAAAAAAAAAGAAAAAAAAAAGGAGAGAAGCTCTCAATTGGCTGCATAAAAAAAAAAAAAAAAAAAAACAAAAGTGCAACGACGCAAGTCGTATCTCGGCGCTGAGCAGCTTTGAGCCCAATGGTCACGTGACGTGGAGGGGAAAACGACAGCTTGCTTGCGGCATCTCTCCCACGTCGCGGTCAGGGCCATGGTGGGGCACGCTAACGCATATACGATAGAACGCGGGTTATGCAGCGAACCGTACGCCTACTCATTATCTAAAGAATTCTTGGCCAGAATAAGCGACATAATATAGTGAATTGCTTTTATCAACCAGCTATCTCATGAGAGATCTGTGTATGAGTGATTAAATTGATTGAGTTGTTGCACGAGGAAATCATAGGCCCGCGCCGGGTAAACGCGCAAGGAATTTATAATATGCACGAGGATAGTTAAAAGAGGAAAAAGAAACCCATTTATTAATAATATAATAGTAATCGCTCGAATGATTTGCTTAAGCTAATACCAAATCCTTAGAAAATAGTAAGCAGGTACACACGGCAGATTTTGGAAATGACAATCGAGCATGTTGGGCTCGTGACAAATGAGTCATAATCAGAAACTAAGCGAGGCATGTATTATGTAAACGTAAACTAAACTGTGGAAGGCCGCGTATTAAGTTAAATCAAACGCCAGCACAAATGTAAAGCGCACACTCACCGCCGTACAACTAAAGAGCAAAATTCGAAATAAAGAACGGAGAATATACAACTCGACTGACCGCGCGAATTCTTAACCCTGGGACGGATACATCGCGAAATAGAAAAAAAAATGTGCGAGATATCCGACCTCCTCCGTGATAAAAGAATACCGATACCCTCCATTATGCATAAAGGAACCACATGCGCCGAAAAGGATTCTCTCATTATGGGAAGGAAGGTTAGAGGAATTATTTTTAGGACAGGCACGGAAATAAAAACAAACATCGTGTAGGTAAAATTGTATTATATTGTAAAATAAAAAAAGGACTGGGTATGCAACGACATGCACAGAGTAACTGTGAAACTTATCGCAGTACGCGTGCAAAAAGACGACCACGCCCGATATCTCGACACGCAACTGGTCCCCTATTGACTGGCTCGGTGTCAGCCACTACAGAAGGGGTAGGAGAACGCCGCCTGCTACTGGCGCTCGACGATCCAGCAGAGGATCGTGTCAATATGCAGCTCCCCTGTGACGGGCCATCGGTGCACTGATCCGGCTCTGGACTCAAAATTCGCGTCGGAGGACGCCAGGGTTGAACCTCAGCCTCAGCCTGCCGCTCGCCTGGGCGTGAGGGCGAAGGAGTCTGCACGTAACTGACTACCTCTTCGTAGGTGGGAGGCTGTCCATCCCTTCGCCGCTTGGCTTCCAGCGCCCGGCGAAATATAGCCTGTTCCCGGTCCCGCATGTCCATAGCTACGAAGCCAGTCGGCTCGGGCGAAAGCATCCGCCGACTAGGGGGACGAACCGAACCACCAGCCCTCATCGGACCCTGGCAATCCATAACGCACGACGACGACCGCCGACCATGTGGACGAGTCAAGCCCTCGACTTCCGTCGGGTGCTCGGATTGCATGGCACCTGGAGAAGGTCGGGCAACGGGTGAACGAATCGAACCATCGGTTCCTGTTGGCCAGCCGGAATGCATAGCGCATGGAGGTGTCGGCGAACTGGGTGGACGAACCGGACCATCGTGTCCCATCGGCCACTCCGACTCAATGGCGCATGAAAGTGCCCGCCGATCGGGCTGATAAGAACCCAAAACACAGAAGTACATCTCCCAGTCAGGCAAAGAAGCAGGTTCGTCACGTTCCAAGTTCATAGCACGGAAAGGCGCCGAATGGAAACCACCGCGGCCCCGTCCACCCCTGGTAGGCGGCGGACGCCGGGCTTGACGACCAGGACCATTACGGAAGGAAGTCGTGCAGTGACTTAGCTCGTCCCGCACAAGGCCCCTGGATTGTGGCGGACCCCAGTAGCCGCTCCGCGCACCAAGACCGCGAGGACCCAGTGCTTGAGCCCGACGCTAGAACACAGAATAGAATCGCGAATAAGGAAACATGGAATAGAATTAAGAAGGAGCAAAACGAAAATGGAGGTTAAAAGGAAATCAAATTGCAGAAGAAAATAAGTGCTAACCTGTACATTCGCCCATCTCGCCAACGGTCGGGCAGTAACGAGGATAGGAAATCCAGCAAAGCTTCCAGAGATCTCTATGATTACTAACAATTCCGAGGCTACTTCAGGCTACCTTTATAGGCAAGGAATCGGGCTGCAGTCAGCAAGTACCCCCACGCAAAAAAAAACGGAGCGGTAGCAACACCATCTTGGCGCCAGACATTCGTCAGCCAAGAGAATCCGCACCGTCAACGGAATCCGGCGGACAGTTACGCGCGGAAAGGGAAGTTCCGACACAGCGTGTTTCACCGCTGCAGATGATTCAAGTGCGCGTGGCTGCTGAAATTCGTAGGCTGCATCGATAGCGGAGGACAAACTTGCGGAAAGGTTAGAGGCCGGGTTTTGAGTGGCTCAAGATTATGCAGGAGTGTGAGTTATTAATTAGTCTCATTAGCAAGGGCTGGCTCAAATTATAATACTAAATAATTACTAATTCGGTTACTCAATAAAGTAATTTACTTATACCAATCGCATCGCAATCTAATAACGACTCCCAACAATTACGAAATTGTTAATGAAAATTACAGTAACAAGGTATAACCTATTATTAACGTTGATACAAAAATAGTCAAAGGAATATATATATATATATATATATATATATATATATATATATTTCGTAGAGGTAAATGAAATAAAATAAAAGGTAGATGTAAAGAAAACAGTCTTTATTTAAAAACAGCACGACGTGCTGGTTGGGAAAAATGATATACATAGAACAACGGTACAGGTGGAAAAGAAAGTACACGTGCACGTATGCAAAAAAAAAAAAGCAGCGATCAAAAGGTTCTTAAAGTTATCGATACATCAACTCATAAATAATAATGGGATCTTAATTAATAATAATTTACACAAGTAAATATAAACGCTTATTAGTGTATTGTACAAGTACAATCATAATTTTCCGGAGTCAATCACTCCTTAAGTACACCTTTCATATTCATGCTAAAATGAATATATTAAAACTATAGACTTTGTATACGTATTAAGTATTCTCGTAACCACACGTAACAATGTCGCGTGGTCAGCAACAAATACCAGGGTAGTGTCTCCTAACAGGTAAACCACGGTGCCAGCACCTAATCAGCAGAACGCACCAACGTCGTAGACATATCGCTCAGCTACGACGCCGACGGTCGAGAGCGGCATGTCAGTCGATGCCGATCATATCGGCCGGCCGAATAACTAACCTGGCACCACGTACACGTGAGGGGCCCCCCTTGCAAGTCCTCACGTGGCGACTAAAAGAGGCACCGTAAGATTCACCACAAGAAGGGCAAGCCCTTTGAGGCCCTAGCACCGCAACAATTTGGTGGGCTACAGTGAGGTGTTTCCTTAAGAAGCGCTCCTGCAGGTATACCCGGGGGCACAGACGGCAAGTAAAGATAGCCGACCCAGAACCCGGGCCATGCTGACGCATGTGGGCACGTTCGTGGTCAGCTGTCGGCGATGCTACCTGACACCCTTTGACCGGGCACTCACGGAAGAGAACGGGTTTCGAATGAGTATATTCCATTGAAGCCCTATTCCGGCGAACAGGACTGACAGCGGCCTCCGGGCAATGACACACGGGCTGGAGGAAGTTGGAGTTCCACCGAGGACTACCCACATTTACGGCCTCGGCAAGGAGGACGCCGGTGTTCAAAACCTGGTGCGGAACTCCACCAGACACATATATGAGGGTACCGGGGCGTTGACACACGACCTGGTACATTATGCTATGGCGTTGGAGGAACTCCGGTGTCACCACAATATTTTTGTGGTGATGAGGGAAAGGGCAACCATCACGCCACGAGGAAACGTCCTCTCCATCCGCTCGCATCTTATCTATCGCCTTGGATAAGGCGAGGTTGAAGGCTCCTACAAAATCCCGGTGTACGAAGAGCCAAAGTTTCTCGGCGCCCGGCTCACTTCAGTGGACAATGTTGCAGGAATCAAGGGACCCGTCCTCCGTGTGGATCTCAGAGAAGGAGAGCGTGCCCGATAAATAGTACGTAGGTACGTTGATTCCGAAGCTCTCGTTGAGGGAGGGGTTCCTCTTCGGATCTATATGCAGAGGCACCTCCCTCAATGCAGACGGAAGAGCTCGACCAGCCGCGTCGAAGTTCGCCGCATAAAGGGGCGTAAGGCCACGAGCTGCGACGGTACCGAAGGTGGAAGTGATGAACCTCTCCTCCGCAGCCATATCTATCACCGAGGGATGACCGGTAGGCGCACCCTGAATAAGGAAAGGAGGACCTCAATAAAAAAGAAAAAAAAAAAAAAAATTAAGGGGAAAAGAAAAAAAAAACATATGTGACTCTATACACACCTGCAGCTGCGACCACACAATGCCTGGCGCCAGTCTCGTCGAACACCGCTCCCTCCTACTGATAAATAACCCGGAAGAACTCGTACATCGCAACCGGAGAACCTCACAGCTTGCCTTTTTACTCATAAGTAATGATCGCACGATGGAATGAGCATCTTCATCGGCGACGGGCGGCGCGACCGCGGTAAACCAAACAAGAAAAAAGGGAGATTATGAATATAATTATTCGTAACAGAGAGGATCAAGATATATATGTATACATATACTAATATATAAAGAAAGTGATAACATGTTAGTAAATACGGGTGGTCCAAATAAATTTTATTTATCCAAATAAAACTTATTTGAGGAATAATTAATAAAGAAAACAATGTTTCATAACAGTAACCTTAATTTGATAAATTAAAATTATAAATTAACTAAATTTCAATTGATATCTTAAATGAAAAATTGTTTTAAATCAAAGTATAATAAGTAGCATTATTTCAATTAATTTTAAATTAATTTTAATCAATCTATAAAATCTTTATTGTTAGTTCCCTCAATAACAATTGGTATAAATCTATGATTAATGTGAACCAAACCGAGTTATATTAATTCGAATTTGATTGAATCGACCAGGAACAGCATCAATTTTAATACCCAAAGTAGGTAAAACACCTTCTACAAAATTAATAAATTTATGCAAATAAATACGTTAAAGGGTATTTACTATACGTTCTTCACATTGTTATTAGTATTGTTTTAGTTTAAGTATATCTATACTCCGGACCTGCAAACAGGATTTATTTTTCTCTGCAAGGTTACTACAATGTAATATACTTCGGTAATGTACTCCTTGTTAATAAACGTATAAAATTCAATTAATAATTAAATTTTAATTATATATTAACATAATTTAAATTATAATATAATTCTATATTTAATAATTAATAAATGAATACTAAATGTGTTGGATTGAATAGTATAATTCAAAGTTTTATATAAGTGGATTTACTTTTTATATTTTTATGTTAATAGCATTTATAACTAAGCTTCCTTTATTTATATTTCATGTACGACTTTTATATGTTATTAATTTCATATGAAAAACCGCTGCCAATACATTGGCACTTAGCTTCCTCAAAATAATGTATTTATTCATTTTTAAAATTTTTTTATCACAATAATTAATTGTATCGTACCCAATTTTCTTTATGAATATTCGCAATAAATCAATATATATTTTTCGAAAATTCATTCTTGTTACACTTTTTTTTCGTGCGACAACCCGATATTTTTATAAATCAATTTTTTCAAAATATTATCATATGTTCAATTACTTTTATTCTAAACCTCAAATATCTTTCGTCGTAATAGTTCGATTTTAGTGGGCAACGAATTCAGTTTGAAGATATAAAAAAAAAATATATCTCTCCCAAATTTTAGGACTATTGGTTGATTTTCTTAATGTTGTTATCGCGTGCACCTTCAACTTTGGGTAATATTTTAAATCCATAATATTTTGAAAACTTAAAAATAAATTCGAACAAATTATCAAACTCTGTATTACATATATTCGTTTAATACACATATGAATGTTTCTTATAAAGTCACGAATCAAGTCAATCAGTCAAGAGACTTTCCAAAAAGGTTACAACAAAAATACTGGTATATTCTGCAAGTAACATGCAAACTTTTTCCCAATCAATGTTCTATACAAAAAATTTCGATATTTTGAGAAAAAAAAATAAAGATAATCTTTTGAAATTTCAACCAAATATATTCTTCAATGAGTCTAATAAGGTTAAAACTTGATCGCGCTGTAAATTACCCTCAATAAAAAACAAAAGCAAGTGAACAACACACATGCATAGCACGTGTTATTTCCATTTTCTAGTATAGATATATCCAAAAAAATTACGAATTGAAAAGAAGGCTAAATCAGTTTTAACCTCGAATATCTCTGAAATTCATAAACGAATTCTTTTACTCTAAAAACGCATATAATAAATAATATACATTCTACATCTCCGCCAAAAAAAAAAAAAAAAAATTAAAATTAAAACAAGTTTTCTCTAGTTATCAGGCGACAAATAAAATAACTTTGTAAAATAGGAAAATTTTGAATATCAAAAAGTAATCGTACGATCTTGATGAAAATTCACATACATAATATCTATATCACATACAAAATTGTCTAGAAATCTGTAGCTGATTCATAGAACCGTTCTTGAGAAATTACGAAAAAAAAAGTTTAAAAAAAAATTTTAACCTCATATACCTCTTATGGACCAATTATTTTGCCCAAAGAACTCGACCAAGAGCTATCCAAAATCTACCTCCACAAGGAATTTTGAAGAAATTACGACTATTTTCCCTCCGGAATCGTTGGACATACAAAACTCATTTTTTCATTTTTTCATTTTTTCTTAAAAACTAACCAATGGAATGGATTCAATTTTATACATATTATAGCTATTCATAATCTCCATTATCATGATTTTTCTCAAAAAAAAAAAATTGACCATTTAGTTTGGGAGTTATAAGCATTTATAAAAAAACACGTTTTTGTTAAAAACGAATCAGTTAGTCGTACAAAATTATTTTTTTTCCGAATTCGGAATCAAAAAAAAAAAAAAAAAAAAAAAATGGGACCCGTCCGGTTAAAATCGACCGCGTAGATCAGAAAATAAAGCGGTATACATACATACACACACACACACACACACACACACACACACATCCATACAGACATTTTGAAAAATCATGTGACACAAACTTCTAACACCTTTATTTACCAAAATTTTACTATTACAAAGCTTCTTCTATGAGGAAGCAAAAATACTTACCACATGAACCGCGCAGTAGACGTGACGACCGCCAGGCCGATGCATGAAGGCACGGGCTGCCGCCAAATCTTGACCCACATGATAATGAATGAACTCCTGGTGAGCCCCTCCGCAAAACGAAGTATTAGCAGTCATAGCGATTTTGGAGAAAGAACACCAGAAAAGAAAAAACCCGCACCACACACTACTCACTCCTGACGGGCGAGCAAACGCATGGAGCACACGAGAGGCCAAATGCAATCTGTGAACGTGCAGCGCGGCTTTGCAACAACTACAAATGCAGTCAAATGCATTGAGTTATAGCTCGGCGCGCATATACGTACACACATTGCAACAACTATATAGAAAGAAAAGCGGCGTAATCATTTATAAAAGCACACACTGCACGCGGCGGTGGTAGCGCGGCCAGGCACGGGACCGCGAGGCGTAGGAATACAGTGCCGCGCCACACCCTGATAAATTTGAAATTGATACGAACAAATTAAGGTAGTGTTTTAAATTGCAAAGACTTGACATTGTATGAAATTCGTATGCACCACAAATAACTATATAGTAAACCGACTAAATGGCAACCATCATTTAGATGTCACCCTCCAATGGCGCCACAGTAATAATGAAACCATCGGCATGCGATATTAAGACCCCCATAGGAAGTCAAGGGGATAGGCGAACAGCTTACCGACTGCGCCATGTGTTACGTTATTCTTATCTACATTTTCAAAAAAAAATTAGCGAAATTCATGCGCACTGCGCGCGTTATATGTGCTTTCAATCGGCATTCCGTATAACTTATAAGGCGGAAATCCTTTTCTTTCAATTTTGATGCATCTTTAAGCATTGATGTAATACTGTGGTACATCTACTCTTAACAAACACAAAATTTTGGATATTATTGACATGATTCATTCTAATAGTAACATAATTAATTCTTCCAAGATTAAAACAATGCTTATTTTTTACTTTTACCGTGCAATTCAATAACTAATCGGATTGTGTTTTGAAATTACCTTTCTACTTCTGGCCATCACTTTAACAAATAATTAAAACATGTTATTTTTTAAGTAACAACATTAATTTGATTATTATTTATTTAATAATTGTCACACTAAACATTTTCATCCCAATGAATGTTCCAATAAATAATATCTAATTGTCAAATAAAAATGCATATCTAATTTCAAAAATTCTCGCGCCTTTTACCCAAGAGCCAATCACAGATATAATCTATAGAAGCTTCACTTCTCCCGGTCGCAACACGCCACGGGTCTATCTAAAGGACAGGAGGGAAGCAAAGGAATAAATAAATAAACGGGCAAAACACACGGATTAAATGAAAATAATATATTAAACAGAAAACAAAATACATAATGGACAGAAAAATATATGCAGTACATAAAGATAACGTATAATACATCCGCAAAATCTAACCGAACGCCATCCACTGATGATTCACGCAACCAGCGCACACGAAATTCCGGAGATCCTCCTGGTGATCTCCAGAGGCACAATCCAGGATCTGCGCCGCGTCCGGCCCAACCCCAGGGAAGAACAACTTAAAACAGGGCCGGCAGTTCCTCCACATGGGGAGGGGGACCGAGCAGAGCTCGCAGTAACCGTAAACTGTGCTGCCAGCATGCGCCCTACCCATGGGGAGGTTGAGTCTTTCCCCGTACGTGCGTCCCTGCTCCTCGTCCTCCGGAGGCGGGCCATACGTGAGGTATAAATAAATCGCATAAGCCCCCTCAGGCTCGGCTGGGTCCTCCAAATCCGGACTCGGAATCTCCGGCTGGAGCCACTCGTTGCAGAGCCGCAAAGCCTGTCGATCGCTGTGGCGCTGGTAGAATGGCTCAGCCGTTCGGAGCACCGCCTCTTGGAAACTACCGTGGGTGGCGAGAATGTTGATCGCCAGATCGGCCGGACTGCGCCCCCGAGAATGATAGCACGGAATGCGAACCACACGCCGGTCCTGGTCACGGCGGGCAGTGGCCAAAGCGTAAGCGGGACCAAAAGCGCGCCGCAGAACCGACCCATGATGACGCCAGTCGAAAGGCCCAGGCTCCGACCTCTTGATGACGCACTCGTCGGCGAGGCATGCGCCGGCCTCTCCGCTGAAGACGCCGCTGCACGCGACGGGGCGCCCTGCGCCAGTGCTGTAGGGCTACACCAGCAGCAGCCAAAAACGTAATCGTCAATGCACAAGCTGTCACAAACCCCATGGTTGTAACCGTCACGAGTGGAAGAAAAATAAGGCAAGGAAACACAGTGTACTGTCAGGGCAAGCAGACGAACACTGCTCATGATCGCGCAGAGAAGCCGCGAGATTATCAGCTAGGTAAAAGAGCCGAGGCAGCAAGCAGAAAGCAAGAGCGAGAGAACCCGTAAGGAGTAGACTGCAACAGCAGCGGTCTCGAGAATACCGAAGAAAATATATAAACATCACGAGCTACAAGTAGCGCCCGATCTGATTACCGGCAATGCGCGTTTAGCTAACTCGACACCGGAAAGTGGCGTCGCGACCGTTCAGTAAGACAGCAAAACGAATGAACCCGTCAGCGCATCAGAGTGATCGGTTGCTAGCAGCTGACGGGGAGGGAGGCCACTCGGATCATTACACTTAAGCGAGACCCCACTAGCACGGATTCAGGGACAGGGACGAAATATACCCGACGGAAATATGATAATAAGAAATGACGAGTCTCGTTGCAGGTCCGTGGTCGGCCTCCACAATAAGGAAACCACGGTAAGAGCCGTTAAGGAGAATCCAAGAATACTAGTGGAAAGACTCAACCCACTGGCCGTGTCCAGTACCTCATGGCGGATAATTCAACAAATCGATCTAGGACCCTTGACGCAGCAGGGAGCAGAGTTACTGTACAACTGGAAGGCATTGAACCAATCCCCGCAGGAAGCTTCACACAAACACCTGCTAGAGAGAGTTTTTAAGCAAATTGATAATTGCAATCGGAATATGGTAAGGACATTGGGACTGATGGAGAAACCCGTGCGAGTGGCCCATAGACGGGAACGTAGCGCATGGTTCTCCGGGGTCGGCAAGGACAGCAAGTTCCTCTTCGGGACCGTGGATGAAGACACCGAGAAGGAGATACAGGACCTGATTGCACGAAACGACGCGAAGTTAGCAAAACTATCGAAACTATTGGTCAATCAGACGGAAATCGTATACAAGGAATTCAGATTACTACACGGTAGAGCCTACGCCCTCGAGAGAAGCCTGTTAACGCTACAAAATGAACAGAGAAGGGAAGGCAAGGCAACCGCCTTCATGAAAGCCATGCACATCTTAGAAGAACAGGTGCTGCAATACGAGATAGATATACAGACACTGACGGACGCTGTAC
Source organism: Torymus aiolomorphi (assembly GCA_036365515.1). NCBI lineage: Eukaryota > Metazoa > Arthropoda > Insecta > Hymenoptera > Torymidae > Torymus > Torymus aiolomorphi. Next base: position 104,056 of record CM070874.1, read on the forward strand.
TGTTTGCAGCTCAGGGCGCTATCTATCCACAGTTCACCGACCCGGCGCAAGTACAGGAGACCGCAGAGCTAGTAGCAAAATCAGTGCCGGACGCCAGGTTTCCAATTTCCTACGAAAACGGAACCTTGGCTGACTTGGTAAAGATCGCCGATTTGTCAATAATGCTTTACGACACGCGATTAATCTATCATATCACCATACCCCCTATCGGGTACAGCCAATACGACCTGTAAAAGGCGACACCGTGGCCGACGCCACAAGTTACGGTAAACGGATCGACTGTCTACGCGTACATATGGCCCAACTCTTCCTTCTTCGCACTTAGTCAATCCAATGACGCGTATATCAATATTCGACCAGAGGCACTGTCTAAATGCAAACAGGCACGAGGGTTATACATCTGTCAAAATACCGAGCCGGAGCAAGGGGTAACCGAGCAGGTAACATGCGAAATAGCAATCGCTAGAGGACTACGAATCCCTGACCTCGCAACCTGCGACGTAAGAGTCGTCAAACTCGAGACCACATTTTGGGCCGAAAAGGTACTCGTAATTCAGGGTGTGGGACTGCTCGAACTGGCGGCCGGATGTTCGGGACGCTCAGACACTACACGGCTCCTCGCTAATCGCGAAATAATCACGAAATTCGAAACTGTACCATACGGGGGAAATATACTCAATATCACCAACATCATCTCCAACGTCACTACTGACGGAGGATCGATGCTGCAACACATAATGAGAAAATCTGATAGCATGCCACAAAGCAAGCTCGCGCGGCCCGCTTCCCTAGAATTGGGAAACGAGCTGAAGAACATACTCAACCGCGCGCAGGAACTAGAACAACGCGATGCCATGGGCGGCGAGTTTGTAGCCCTAAAACAAGCAGTCTCTTATTCAGGCGGGTCTATTGTCGCGATCATAATCGTCCTCGCGTTGGGTTGGAAACTCTGGCCTAGGGGAAGGGAGCCCCCGCTACTAATCAATAAAGAACTTTTTCCAGGTACACCATCGCAAGCGCTATTACCTTCAGCGGTACATTATTCGACTACCACAGGGAGAGTCATCACCCTGCCACGCCGTCAGCACGAAGCACGGGTTGAGAAGAATCAGAACCGCAAGTCCGATCCTATATAATGTCATAAATAAAGAAAAATATATATATACATATCTATTGTTATATCACTACATCATGTATCCAAGTACTAACATACACTATGTACAAGAAGAATATATAATAAGAGGCGAGAGAGAAAAATCGTTAGGTTTAGAATTGTATTGTTAGGTACACTCACGCAGACACCACAGTACACACGAATATTAAGACTGTAACATACACACATCATACCCTAGAAAGATGAATAATTTTGTTAATACTCCCGACCGCTCGACGTCAAACTTAGCCAACCCTAGCAGTATATAGACTTTTGTATCGAACTAACCCTAACATCAAGAAAAAAAGGAAAATTTTTCTCCCACCCCATCACTTGTTTCATCGCCCCGGAGGTCGATGTCGCGGCCCTCAGACGTGTTACGAGTGGTAGCTTCCAGAGAGAAAGTGCGTGCGGCCATGAACTCATACAGACTCTCGAAGAACGAAGACACGTAGCCCAACACAAACTCCCGGTCAGCAATATGCCGAGCGTTGATAGAGGACGTCGAATGTCGAAGGTGCATGACATCAACCAATGCCAGTCAGCAGAACAGCGAATCCGCGAGGCATTGAATCACCGGCACGAGATCTGGACGTCGAATTAGGGGGAAGAAACGAACAGCCGATGAGTAATGATCCCCCACTTACGATCCCCAAGACAGAGATATAAAAACCGAGGGAAGCGTATCCAGAGGACAGAAAGAAAGAGAACGAAAGCGGGGCCAGAGAGAGGACGGAAACGAGGTATGAGGGACGAGGACGAGCGGATAACGAATTCACGAGAGGACGTCGATCGGTTGCATCGCGGACGCGTGTTAGGATTATCTCTCTCACGCCTATAAGTATTTTAATAAATAACTCAAGTATACTTTAACTCTAGTTGTATTTCACTGCATCGTTTCGAGTCTCGGCTTGGAACGACACGAACACCCCAGAACCCTTCGTACGTGCGTGAACCGAGATAGGCTTACACACGTAACACCCAGAAACGATCTACTCAAAGTTTCAAAAAAGAAATTAAAACTAGAAAAAAAGAGCTTTGTTGAAAATGTTGATTCCTTCAAAAGTTATAAGGGTTTGAATTTGAACGTCGAAAAGGCATAAAAAGGCACAAATCGCTGGAATCGGCAGCGCCGACCTTTTTTATGCCTTTTCAACGTTCAACTTGAAACCCTTATAACTTTTGAAGGAATCAACATTTTTAATTTAAAAAAAAATGAATTAAAGCTCTTATTTTCTAGTTTTAATTTCTTTTTTAAAACTTTGAGTAGATCGTTTCTGGGCTAAATGGCTGAAGTTGAAAGAGAAAGGCTTTTTTTGCCATTTTCATAAAAAGTAAGAAGTTGTTCTAGAAGAAGTATACCATTCGATAGATTCTGTTCAACCACGAATTTCTCTTATATATATTACAAACAACGAGAAAAACCAGGTCTGGTAGGTGTGCTCGAAAAAAAATTTCAAAACCATATTTCGGGTTTCGTCGCAAATTTCGGTAGATTTGCACTTATGCATTAAATTCTGAGGTGAAAAATACTGCAAATACCAGTCGGCTTTATTTACAACAAAATTCGAATTTAATTAAAATAAATCATAGAAGAGGTTAAAAAAAGACATTGACACGCTTACATTTATCACTAGACGCTATAAAATTTTCTAAGGTACACCCCTAGGATTAAAATATTAGACGCGCTCCGAAGGCCTAATTTTTTTATGTTAGATGCGCCTTCGATCAAAAGAATAAATATTTTACAAAATAATAACACTTGACATTCAATTGTCTATCGCAAGACTATAAAATTACACTGTAAAAAGTATACAATTTACAGAGATTATTTAATTACTTCCAGGACAACAATATTTAAATGAACTGAAACCCAAATCCAGTTCATCAGATGAAAATAATATAGATGAGGAGAAAAAAAGCATTTCAAGCGGAGCACAAAGTGATGAGAAAAATAAAGATGTCGACATCGAAAGTTATAGTTCGGAAGCTCATGATGGAGAATTACCACTCGAGTATGATTTACTAAACGAAAACTCTACTGGTCAAAACTTTAGTGATTCTCCATTGCATTGTGATAATGATTGCATAACGGAAGAAGCAATAAAAGACTATAATTCCCACGATTCCCAAATATTAAAAGAACACTTTTCTCAGTCTTCATGCGATAGTTTTTCCGATACAGACGAGAGTATACAAACTGAAAATGACTTAGATACATCTAAAAAAATTACTGAAATGTTTAATATTATAATGTTTGAGAAATCAAAAATAACTTTAAAGGAAGTTCTTGATATGATTGAATGCATTTATGTGAATTTTAACCTGTCGAAAGCAGCCAGAGATGCAGTTATAGATTTGACCAAAGTTTTAGCTGAACCAGAATTTACTTCTATAAATATTAATTCTTATTTCATGTCTGAGTTGTACAAACTTTCCAAAGACATTAAAACATATACCTTTTACTGTCCAACATGCAATGCAGCACTTTTGGAACGAATGTCAAAAAGCCAATTGAAGAAAAAAACAAATATTAAATGTCAAAATTGTGAAAAATTATTTATATTATTAACAACCAAAGACAACTACTTCTTAAATATTGATGTAGAATATCAAATTATGAATATTTTAAGTAATCAAGATATATTACAAATTACCATAAAAAATGCGTTGAAATTAAAAAATAAACGAAGTATACTTAATGATAGCATTTGCGACATTCATGATGGAGATGTGTATAAAACTAATGGTTTTTTTAATCATAAAAATAAAGAAGATGCTGTTTTAACTCTTAATGTTAATAGTGATGGTGCATATTGATGCATATTCAAACCACAAAAAAAAGCTTGTGGCCAATTACCTTAATAATTAATGAATTACCATTAAAACTAAGGTTTAAAAATCTGATTTTAGACGAGGCTACATTTCAGAGTACTGGTATGTTGAATCGCCATAATTGCCACTACTGGTCTCCTGTTAATCCTCATTGGATACGAGAAGTTGGTCATCAGCATCGCTGGAATGTAACGGTATGGTGTGGTATTATTAACGGATGTCTGATTGGACCTTATTTTTTTGAAGGTCACGTAACTCAACATACTTATTTACAGTTGCTGAGAGACGAGCTGCCACTCTTTCTAGAAAACGTTGATCTCCATACAAGGGCCAGAATGTGGCTACAACAAGATGGTGCTCCTCCACATTATGCCAGAATTGTCAGAGATTTTCTTAATGAAAGGTTTAACGGTCGATGGATTGGTAGAGGAGGTCCCGTAGCATGGCCACCAAGATCTCCAGATCTGACATCTCCAGATTTTTATTTATGGAGCTTCCTAAAAAATACAGTCTACCGCAACAGGCCAACTACAAGAGATGACATGATTCAAAGGATTACACAAATCTGCTTAAGTATTCCACGTCAAGTATTATTAAATACTGTTAGAAACTTTAAAAGGAGAATAGAATGTTGTCAACAAGTAAATGGTGCAACTTTTGAGCATCTTCTTCAGTAAATGGTGACCGAAACACTTGGATCCTATGACTAAATACACATGAACGTGGAATTTTCCAATGAATTTTTAGCTGGCCTGATCATCCCCGACCTTGCCTTAACTGGCCGGGTCATCTCCGACCTTGCCTTAACTGACCGGGTCACTCCGACCTTGCCTTAACTGGCCGGGTCATCTCCAACCTTGCCTTAACTGGCCGGGTCATCTCCGACCTTGCCTTAACTGGCCGGGTAATCTCCGACCTTGCCTTAGGTGACCGGGTCATCTCCGACTTTGCTCTTAACTGCACGGAAACTGACCATAACTTTGACCATGACCTTGACCCAAGGTCATATCAGAATTTTTCGGTTTTTCTATTTACGAGGTCAAAAGTGAGGGTTGCCGTTAAACAAAATTGATTTAACCTTCAAACGACATCATCCTTGACCTCAAGTTCATGGTCAAGGTCACGATCAGTTGGGCCCCTCCAAACACTACAACTTCTGTATTTAACACTCGTATGCGTAATTATGGGAATGTTTGGATGCGTTGATTGATTTTGATTTTAAACATGACCATGACCATGACCATGGCCTTGACTCAAGGACATATCTGAACGTAAAATTTCCCGCTCTTTCCATTTACGAGGTCAAAAGTGGGGGTTCCCATTTGAAAAAATCGATTTGATCTTCAAATGAACTTGATCATTGACCTCAAGGTCATAACCAAGGTCACGATCAGTTGGGCCCCTCTGAACCCTACAACTTTTGTATTAAAAGTTTTTTTCCATCTCCCTTAGTTTTCGAGATATTTGCCTGGTGGTTTTAAAATGGGACACCCGGTATATATGGTTTTTACGCAGAAGGTTCAATGAGGTATCCAATGGAACAATCTAAAAGCGCTGTAGCACGTACCTACGATAACTACTTTAAAGATGTCCAAGATTCGAAAATTAATTCAAAGCCTACGAGAGGTGTAAAAGGAGAATCAAGACTTTGTTCCATTTTATATTTCTTTGACCCAATTTGGGGCTTTCCTTTGGAATACATGCACGGTATTATAATAGGCGTTACAAAACAATTGTGGGAAAAGTGGACAAGCTCAACATGTACATTTAAATTAAAACCATCAGCAATGAAAGAAATTGACAAAAGATTGACGTCCATAAAACCAACAAAAGATATGTATCGGATTCCACAACAATTAAAAAAAAAGTCAACATGGAAAGCATTTGATTGGTTGAACTGGCTTATTTTTTACAGCATTCCATGTCTCCGGGGTATATTATCGTTGGACGCGTTCAAATCATACGCACTGCTCGTTAACGAAATCTACTCTTTACTATCAAGACATATATCTAAAGATACTCTTACACAATGCAATAAAGATTTAAATGTATTTGTGGAAGATTGTGAAAAATTGTATGGAATATCATTTATGACTTTTAATATCCATGCATTAATGCATGCATGTAAAAGCGTAGAGAAAAGTGGACCGTTATGGTCTACTTCTGCATTCCCATTTGAAACTGAGATAGGACGTTAAAAAAAAAAGTCATTGGATCTAATGGTGTTGTTGAACAAATAAGTAATAGAGTAATTGAAAGTATTGAATTGGAAAAGCATTTAACCGAACGACAAGAAAGTGCTTGTACGAATTTTTGTTCACAACTAATGAGCAAATATAAAGACATAAAAACATTTCATAGATCTAATGAGAAAGCCATTATTCCTTACGATAGTTTTAGTTTATCAAAAAATATGTATAATCGATGCATTTTTAAAGGAACTATACTTCATTCAAAAATATATGAGCGACCAAAACTCACCGATAATACATTCATTCAACTGAAAAATGGAGTAATTGCTCAAATAATGTACTTTTATTTAGTTGAGAATGCTTGCTACGTTAGCGTAAAACGTATTGAGACAGAACATATAAGAATCGGCAACGTACATATTAAACACATCCAAATCATAATTAATAAGAATAGTAAAAATGAAGATTTTTCAATTAATGAAGTAGAAAAAAAATTAGTCCACGTAGAAACATGTGATTTGGAATATGTGTGCATTCCTACTGATATACTAGATGTTCGGTAGATTTAATTGCAAAAGAATCAATATCGAAACTATGAATATTGACACTATGAATGTCATAAAAAGTTCCATGTTTATACAGTATAATTAAATAAAATGCAATGAGAATGTTTCAATAAATCAAAACTAAATTCACAAAATTTATTGTATTTATTAAGGATTATCGATTACCGTTTAGTTGAATAATAGTTATATATAGAAAAAATAATGAAGATTTCTATTCTGTTTTAATATAAATGATTTGGAGTAAACAATCTTATTTATAGCGCGTTGGTTTGAACATCGTTGTTCCTTACTATTTAGACCGATTTCACAAAGCCTACTGACCTAGCCCATATCCTTCAACACTTTTATCTCCATTTTCCTACTATTTTTACACATACCCTATAAATTTTCCTGTAGACCTCTTCCTAATGAGGAAACCCCATCCCAGGTCAATGTATTGGAATAATTCAGTTTGGAAGTCTATAAGGTTGTATTCCGTAGGCTTACCACCCACTCAATTTTTCAGAAAGCCAATTCAACACCTAAAACCGGTCACACGACATAGTCACAGAACAAAATGCGATCACCCATCCAAGTAGTAATCGCGACTATGGCTGCTTAACCTCAGTGATCCCCCCAAGGTGGCAAATGTGCTATCTGTGAAACTATTGGTTAGAAATGTCTATAATGAATTTAATAGTTGGAGCTATTATTAAATACTATATATAGTTAAAATGTGCGAATATTTTGTTATCCCGAAACTTAAAAAATTCAATTATATTACTTGTATATTAAACACTTCTGCATCAAACCACCTCAATTCCTCAATTTAAGGTGAAGCGTCGTCCGCATATTTATTCCCATTACAATCACGTTTAAACCATAAAGTAATATTAAATATGATTTACAGCCTATTAAATATCACTTTCCCTATGTAGACAGATTTAGATATATGCCGATTTAATAACGAGAGCTACTATTTAATCCTATATAGTAGTAATCTTAAAAAGTTGTGAAATCTCTTTAAAAAATTATTTTACAAAAGTAAAAACTTATAGGCAAGAATAAGTTTGGTTACTATTCTACATAATTTGTACTTAACAAACATTATTTATTAAACTCTCCCACCCTCTCTTCGCCCTCTCTCTCTCCCTCTGTACCAAAAACTTTAATGAGAGCTTAAATATTTTTTCAAAACAATCAACACGTTCTTTAAAAAACTAATTTTTTAAAAATATTCTATCCACACCATTTGTCTATAGTCCTTTTATTTATTCTGATCTCATATATTCAATAACCACTCTCTACAAATGGTAAGAATTTTTTCATGACTGTACAAATAACTTTTATTTATTCGAATCTCATCTATTCAATAAGCACTCTGCAAATGGTAATAATTTTTTTCATGACTGTACCAATAATAATATTGTTAATATAAAACTTTCTACGAAAGTATAAAATAAGGCAAGTATAGACGTTTTTTCTGTATAATCTATAAAATAATAATATTTATGTTTTTTTAAAAGAAATCAAATAAATACCAGTGAAAAAGTCTTTTACTTCTTTGAGTCATTGTATGCTGAACAAATTATATGTAAGTAAGTACATTCAAATTGTTCATTGCAAATCAAACAAATGAAAGTTGTGAAATCAATTATCGATAGTCAAGTAATGCAAACAACTCTCGGAAACAACTGTATGACTATTCTCACAAGCAGAGTACCGGAACTGTCAAATTCAAAAAAATTCCAAACCCATATTAAAAAGTAGACCTCCATGCGAGATTCACGAAACCATTTTTTTATCGGCTGAGAAGCGCTTTATAAGGGTTAAAATCACCCCTAAAGTTTACCCCAAAGAAACGTTTTTTTGATATATCTCGGCTTCTAATTAACTTTTTTTAACGAAACAAAATGGAAAGAGTTTCTTATTAAAAAGCCAAGAAATCCGTGGTAGTATGAACATTAAGGGTTGCATCCCTTATTTTTTATAGGGTGAAATTGTGTTTTTTTATGAATAATTTTTGTTGTGAGAATTCATAAAATAATTAAAAATAGGTCAAAACATTATTTTTACCAACTACAATAAATAACAGTTGGTGTTTTTGGGCATTCTTCGCGAAACAACCCCTTAAGAGGTGGTAAACCACCCCTAACACAAATGAATTAGGTATATTTTTTGGCAATTATTTTTTTCCTTAAAATGGGTTCTTGAAGTCGTTAATCGGAATCCAGAGTTAGATCCACAATAAAAATTTGAAAATAGTGAATTCAATATGGCGAAAAATTTTTTAGAAATATTTTAAATTCCACGAAAAATAGTATGTAGACCCCCTAGCGGAAATTATATTATGTAAATAAGTGTATAATAATGTAACAATGTTTTGTTATTTTATTCTATTATTTATTATTTTTTTATCATACACTTGTTTATCGTACGATAAACAAGTGTATGATAATGTAGTTGTTTGTAAAAAAGTGTAAGAAAACGTAACAAATTGTACTTTTCTACTGGATTTCGGAGGCTTTTACATTTTACCACAGTTTAAACCATTTTTTAATAATTTCTTACCTTTCCTTACATTTGTCTACGTTTTATTACTTTTTAATTTGTACTCTTAATTCAAATTTTATAGGCATTCTTACACTTACGTACATCTTTTTACATTTTATTATATATTTGTACTTTTAATTACATCTTTTTACGTTTATATACAAATTTTGATACACATTTTACATCGTATCACATATTTGTACACTTTTTTCAAATAGTTCATAATTATACTTTTATAATAATTTATAATTGTACTTTTATTTAAATAAAGCTATAAATAAAATATTTTCAAAGATGTAAAGAAAAAATACTAAAACGTAATAAAATGTAAATTATTATGTATTAGAAATATAATTAATATATGTTACAAAATGTAAGTTACTGTATAAAAGTTTAAATTTTTACAAATTCTTACAGATTTTTACAATTTATTATCTTTTAATACAAATTCTTGTTACGTCCGGAGACGTATTATCATTTTAAAGAAAACACATTATTAGTATCAGATATTTCCTGACACATAAAAGCGAGATGCAATTTTTACAAATACAGCATACAGCGTTATGACACAGTAGGTCATCGAATTTGCGAAACAAAACGATATTTTCATTAGGGTCAGCATTTCTCCATGCTACGGTCGAGCGAGAATCTAAGCCATCGGACTCCTCGGTAGTCGAAAAACCCGCACTTTGCAATGCTCAGCATTTCGCAAGTGCGATGACCCAGTAAACTCGTAAGCTGTCAAAAGATGAATTCTACACGTAATCATGCTTCCTCATCTTTAACCTAATTATTCTGCGTTATATAAACGGCAAGGGGCGCCGCGTAAGTTAGTCACAGCGTACAAGAAACCTGGCGAACTCCGTGTACCTCTACGACATTGAGAAGTTGAAATCGTAAGCCTTACTCGTCTAGTAAGCAGATAGTATAAGTTATTTATAGTAAACCTATAAAAGCAAGCATCATAAAAAAGAATTGTAATTGAAATCACAACACCTCGACCTACCAGAAGCCAGCAGATTGTATTGGTAATAAATTATCGTATTTTATATAATAAACTTATATTAAACCAATTACTATTTATTTTCATTTATTTCCGGACTTAACATTGGTTCCGGTACGAATCGAACATTAGTTCACTAGACTGTTTGAAATAAAAGAATAAAAATAACTATTTTTCGGAACGTAACAGTGGTTCCGGTACGAATCGAACATTAGTTCACTAGACTGTTTAAAATAAAAGAATAAAAATAACTATTTTTCGGAACGTAACATTGGTTCCGGTACGAATCGAACGTAAGTTCACTAGATTCATATGAAAATAAGATCGGAATAGTGAAAAACGAATTGTATTTGGTTATACTAATAATTTATTACTAATTGCTTCCGAGCTTCTCGTTATGCAGTAAGAAGTTGAGAGGATCATTGTAGCATGATCGTTTAAACTTACGAAGAAAAACGTGTACGGCTCGTCGAGTTACTAACAAACTAACATATTATAATTTCAAGAAAATTAATAAAAGCGAAAAAATAGGTGGTTAGTGAAAAGAAATATTCAAATGAAAATAGATTACGTGAAAAATAAAAAACGATCTAGTTCAAATAAGAAATTGAGAAAAAAAAAATCAATAATAAAACGATTTAAAAAGGAAAAAATAATAAAACAAAAGAAAGTTATTGCAATATATAAACAAAAGATCATAATAATAAACTACAATTACAAGATTGAAAAATAATTATCAAATAAATAAAAAAAAATAATATACTGTGTGAAAAATAAAGAAATAAAATAATGATCAACACAGATAGAGAAAAGTGAATAATAATAAATTGGTTAATTAAAAAACCATTGCATAAATAAATATAGTATTTTTGAAAAATAAGAAATACAAATACAAAAATATATACAGCCTAGTACAAATGATAATTGAAATCATAAGGCATATTAAAATAAAAATGTTAACAAATAAATAAAACAAATCCAACACGAAGGAGAAAAATGAAATAATAATACAAAATAATGATCATTGAATGGATAAATATTATACATAAACAAGAAATAAGAATATCAGAAATCAAATTACACGAAAAACATTAAGAATAGAGATATAAAATTGGCAAATAAATAAATAAATTGCCAAATAAATAATACACAAAATAATATATAGTTGAACTAATAATAAAAGATATTTAAAAATAAATATTAAGTATACTGATACATAAATAAAAAGAGTAAAGAACAAAACATAAGAAATGAATGAAGAGAAATAAATAAAGGGAAATAAATAATAGAGAATTTACACAATACAAAATAGAAAACATATGAGAGATATAATCAGTGTATAAAATAATCAAGTCATTTTTTATCAAAATAAGGAAATCAAAATAATAATAAAAAATAACTAAACAAATGAAAAGTATTACAATAAAAGTAAGAATATTATAATGAAGAATCATACCAAAAAAAAGATTACAATAAAATATTACATTGCAAAAGGGAATATAATAAAATAAGAAAATGAAAAATATTTAAATATAATATAAAAAATAAACAACACTCAAACGAGAAAATGAAAGTAAGACAATAATAAACAAAATAAAAGATAAATTCAAAAATAAACTACAATAATAATTACGAACATTTAATAAAATGAAAAAACCATGATGAATAATCAAGCTAATACATTTTATAATTTTAAACAACAAAACCATTATTATACTAAAGTATTTCATTGTCAAATTTGCCGAGATCAATATCACGAAGCATTGTTTTGCTCTAATGCAGTTTGTGTTTATTGTAAAAGTAAAGATCATATATCTTATTTTTGCAAGAATGCTAAAAATAAAATAGAACTTTTTTGTAAACTCTGTAATCACAGAGGACATTCTGTAGAGAAGTGTACATTTAACCAAACAAATGAATATTATTGCCAATACTGTCAAATGATAGGACATGCAGCTACTCAATGCCCTGTTATAAAGAAATATGAACTTGATTGTGAGTATTGCGGAAGCACGGGTCACTCAACTAAAGACTGTCTGTCAGCAGTATGTATGAAATGCAATAAACTCGGGCACTGGATAAAATACTGCCCTATAAACGAAAAAATAATGTGGTGCGCGTTATGTAAGGAAGAAGACCACGATTCATCAGATTGCAAGCGTGCGATTTTAAGAAATAGAATAATTTGTCAAATTTGCAACAGAATCGGACATACAGCAAAGTATTGCCCAGAAAGAAATGCTCATTCTCAAAATAGCACAAACTACAAAATTTTAGAAAATAAAGAAATTCATCAATTACCAAATACTACAAGAAATTATAACCGATTCATTAACAAAACTCAAGAACAAAATTACAAGCCAAGAAACACGATTTTTAATAATCAACAACCCAATACAGTAAATAGGAAAAGAATTCAATGTGATTATTGCAAAAGAATTGGACATGACATCGACAACTGCAGAAAACTTAAAAATCTTATGATGCAATATAATGCAATGGGAAATCATTGTGATCTTTGTAAAAATCCAGATCATACTACTGAAGAATGTGAGGAAATCAAACAATATCCAAGTATTAATACTGATGAATCATACCATAATGTTACGAAAGAAACAATTAACGAATCAAAAATTCAGAAAAACGAAGTTAATACAACGAATATTGAAAGGTATAATGGTAATGAACTAATTACAGAAAATAAAGTAAATAAAATTAAACAGGAAACTAATATCATAGAGGAATCTACAATAATTAATGATGATAAAGAAATCAATTTAATTATCGTACCTTTTATAAAAATACATGAAATCACTGATGAACCAAAAGATAATAATATGATTATAAAAAATCATGGAAATACTAATGAAATTAATTTTATAGACTTTAACGAAATTTTCAAAAATAATCATGAAATTGAAGAAATTATGGAAACAAATTTAATTGATTCTATTGAATCTACTGTAAAAAATTATGAGACTAATGAAGAAATGAATTTCAACGAATCTAATTTAAAAACTCATGAGGATTGTGATGAAATTAATGTAATTCATTTTAATGAATCCAATATAAATAACCAAAAGAATGAAATTTCGAATGAAAATAATAAAGAAGGTAATAATTCGTTGGAAACAGTAACTTTTTATGATGATCTTAAAGTCATTTTAGACATAACTTTTGCTTTAGCTGAACCATTTTCCGAAGATGATCAAATGGAAACTAAATTCCAACAAAACTCGCTTGAAAATTCGTTAAAAGAGAATATAGCATCAATACATTCAGAAGAGTCTTTATTAAATGATACAAAAAATCTAAAGAACTTATTAAATAATAGTAAAGTAGTTTTCGAAAATGAAAATCAACCAAAAGATATGTTTGATAATCAAAAACTAAAAAACATTTAGAGAATAAAAGTCATCTAAAAATATTTGATAATCAAGAACACCAAGAACAGCTTGACAATAAAAATCAACTAAAAGAAACTTTGGGTAATCAAGATCATAACGTAATAATCAATCTAAATACAAATCGTAATAAAGTACACCAATTGCAGTTATTTTTTAACTATCCTATCAAAGTAAAATCTAATAAAAACGTCAGAAAACTAAAATGGATATCTAATTATAAAAAATATTTAAAAGAATTATCAAAAATTACAAAACTAAAATTAAAATCTAAAGGTTACTACAATAAATTTACTATCAGAAAAAGGTTTAAAAAGGGAGACAAAACATGGCCTATTAAAGAACCAAATATGAATAAATTTCAAAAGGATCAGCATAATAAGAATTTTCAACGCTATTAAAATGAACAAAATAATATCTTAACTAATTATGAAAAACAAGCAAAGCAATATTATAACAAATAATAACATAACATTTTTGTTTTAGGATGTGGACAACATACTCAATATTAACATCTATCATAATCTCTTCTTATTTTTCCAAATTTAATACAGGATTATAATTGCAGCTGAACTTTTCCATTTGAAGCAAAACCATCCTACTTCTTGGTCAACTAATATATAACCCTAAGGTGATCCAGATTTTACCAAATATACAATTTAAAATTATAACCACTTATTCGTTTGTCTACAATTGTTCGTATCAACTTGTCAGTATTTTATGAAAAGCAACTATATTCCCTAAGAAAGCTAATAATTTTAGAAAAATGCGATTGAAATAAGATACACTTGAATAATGAAATTTTAGAAATAATACATAAATATTGCGATTAGATATTAATACAAAGTAACTTTGGTCTTATAACAATCAAACAATCAAAAAAATTTGACATGTGAAAATGATGTGTTATTAAATAATAAAAATATATAAAGTAATTATTTAATCACAAAGTAGAAAACATTACAGGGACGAATTAACTTATGATCAATTTAATAGCTTATGATTTTATCTTTGAATAACAAAGTATAGAACTAATCCAAAAGGAAAAGAAGTAGAACCCATTCCTAACCCTTTTAACGTATGATAAAAAAAAAGATAATAATAATTTGACTAATTTTATGCAAAATTAAACTGTATTTACCTACAAAAAAAAAAAAAAAAAAAAAAAAAAAAAAGGAAAAAAAAGGAAAAAAATTGTTGATACTCATCAAAATTTATTAAAGAGTTTCAGAACAAAAAAAATATTCAGGTAGCTACGTTCACATTGCTAAGATTAAATAGAATATATGTATTTGGAATGATCAGTTCTGTCATATACTAACATGATCATCCTATATAAGATACACTATTCCGCACTGTATTGAGTATGTAAAACATTTTTCTACTCTAACAGATTGCGTATTCTTTAAAGCAGATATGTGAATGCTACCTATGCCGAAACAAAAGTTCAAGTTCTAAAATGAACTTTTGAAATGACTGAAAGTTTTCAAACAAAGGTAAAATACAATGATGCATAAAAGCAATAACAAGTCAAAATTTATCAATATCATTTCAATTATTCACTTCCTTTTTACGAAAAAACCTACACCATATATAATTGTATTTTTCTTTTGGAAATAATTATAATACGATTGTTAAAATAATTTTGTTATGATAACATCAAAAGCCCTTTAATGTTATTCTACTTAAACAAAGAGAGGAAAAAAAAAAACATATCCCTTGCCAAATATCTAAGCAGGGAGGGAAGTGAATGATCACTTGAATCATTCCCTATATATTTCTCATCGTTTATTTACTAAAAAAAAGAAGAAAAAAAAATTATTTAATAAGCACATTATTTCTAAGCTTAATTAACGAATGACTATTTTATGTAAATACAGCAGAACAAAAAAATTATTACATATTACCGATAACAAAATAATTAAATTATCGAAATCTATATATATATATATCTCTATAGGAATTCTTTCAAATTTGAACGTTAGAAAAATCGGTACAAAATAAATCAGTAAGTTAAGTGCAAAACTAGTATTAGGAAGAAAATAATTAATTTATTTTAAAATATATAGACGATTCAAAAATTTATTTAAAATTATTAATTTTATATTATTATTATTATTATTATTATTATTATTAAATCTTTTGTAACGAAAAAATCACTGATAACTCAAATTGATCATTCAATTACTTCACTTGTTGAATTTCTACGACATTCAACAGTCTAAGGGGGGAGGTAATACGTCTGGAGACGTATCATTTAAACATTCATTAAATAAAACGTAAATCAGTGATTTTTCGACATACAGAATAATGTATACGCGAATTTCGACAACTATGCACTTTTAACTGTACGGCCTCGCGACACTCCAAGTCAATGAACTCTTCAAAATACAAATACAGCAATTTTTATGTTCCAGCAAGAATAATATGCGCTAAATACAACTGTCAATTTAAACAATGCGCACCAAAGTAATTAACAATTTAGAAAACTTAAACTTGATAACCATGAATGTAAAATAACCAATGATCATGATTCTGTAAATCAAAGTATTAATTGTTTAAACCATAATTTATGAGAAATTCATGTCGATCCAAGACTGACGGGTATTATTATTATTATAATTATTATTACTAATATTACTATCACTATTATAAATCGTATTATTATGTTTATCATTAAATCAAATTTTGTAACGAGAAATCTCTGATACATTTGTTGAATCTCTACGACATTCAACAGTCTAAGGGGGGAGGTGTTACGTCCGGAGACGTATTATCATTTTAAAGAAAACACATTATTAGTATCAGATATTTCCTGACACATAAAAGCGAGATGCAATTTTTACAAATACAGCATACAGCGTTATGACACAGTAGGTCATCGAATTTGCGAAACAAAACGATATTTTCATTAGGGTCAGCATTTCTCCATGCTACGGTCGAGCGAGAATCTAAGCCATCGGACTCCTCGGTAGTCGAAAAACCCGCACTTTGCAATGCTCAGCATTTCGCAAGTGCGATGACCCAGTAAACTCGTAAGCTGTCAAAAGATGAATTCTACACGTAATCATGCTTCCTCATCTTTAACCTAATTATTCTGCGTTATATAAACGGCAAGGGGCGCCGCGTAAGTTAGTCACAGCGTACAAGAAACCTGGCGAACTCCGTGTACCTCTACGACATTGAGAAGTTGAAATCGTAAGCCTTACTCGTCTAGTAAGCAGATAGTATAAGTTATTTATAGTAAACCTATAAAAGCAAGCATCATAAAAAAGAATTGTAATTGAAATCACAACACCTCGACCTACCAGAAGCCAGCAGATTGTATTGGTAATAAATTATCGTATTTTATATAATAAACTTATATTAAACCAATTACTACTTATTTTCACTTATTTCCGGACTTAACATTCTTATACAATTCTACCAATTTCTAAGCAGCACAACGACCAATTTTAAATCCTACGGGTCAGCCAACAGCAGACGACAAGCTAGCTAATTATTCTGACGATCATGGATTATATGTTTTACAATAATGATATTCATGAAAAAAATGTTGTAAACATAGCGATTTTTTGCACCATGAACATGTTATAATCGGTCGTTTTCCACAAATATCGCATGTAATAAAATTAGAATTGAAGCAAAATTTTTTTGGGTTTTCAATTTTTTCTGGCCCTTCAGCAATGTAACCGGCGGCGTACCAAGCATATTTAAATAAATTTTGAATCCTGGGACTTGATAATTGATTATGTACTAATGAATGCATTTTGATTATATTATTTCTATCGTGTAAATTGAGATTCTCATTTGTTAGAAATATCATATCCGAAAACGTTTGAACGAAGTTCTTCCACATTCGAAAACCGTAAATATCAAGCGGTTGAAGTTCACTTGTTGTTCTTTGTGGAATTTGTAGAATCGTTAAGGTTTTATGTTCCGGTTTTACTTTATAAATTATATGTAGGCAGTGACCTCTCCATGAATCAAGCAATAGGGTACTTGTTATGGTAGTTGATGGAAAATATACATCTTGCGCCCAAGTTTCAACATGTTCTTTAGTCAATTTACCTGATTTCGATGCCATTACATAAACATTTTCTGCTGCAAATAAATTTTTTCTGACTACAGTTCCAAACTCTCCCTTTGGTTCTTGCATGAGTAAAAAGAAGGGTGATAGAAGTTTTCCTTCAGCAGATACAGTAGGTTGGATAGTATAAGAATGAGTTGTCGAATGCACTGATTGCACTATACTCTCTACACTTTTATCTCCTCTAAGATTGAGGGTTCGACCACTGTGTATTTCGTAATTGAAACCACTTTGGTCGGAGTTATAAACACGTTTTGCATCATATTTTATGATGGCATTTTTTACTCTATTGCGAAATTCCTGTTTTTGTGCTGACCATTCTTCTGAATCATCTATAGATTTTTTAGTAATAATTTTTGTTATTTTTCGAGAAACGATATTAAATCGCCGTTTAAATTCATTTAACCCGTGTCTAGAAGCTTTAAATTCATTGAAGTTTAACTCTAATGCTTTTTCTTTTGCCATACGTCTTACATCAATGTCATGAATGGGTATTCTATTCGATCTGGCTACGTTAAATTTTTGTAAACAATATTCCTCAATTTTTTTCAATTTATCGATCCTACTTCCTCCTATTGCCACTTCATCTCTCCATCTATACAGCTGACGTGCTGTTTTTAATTTTTTGAATCGATTTTGGACTGTTTCAAATTTTAACTTGTCTTTGCTACTTAACCAATACTCCACAGCTTGCTTTTTGTAGTCAAAATTAAAACTCTCTGATTCGGTCCTATATTGATTTTCAGTTTCGGGTGTTATCATATCTTCTGCATCGATATCTTCATGTAAATCATCTGCAGGTATGTCATCGTAAGGTTCGTAGGTATCATCATAATATAGAAATTCTTCCGTTTCTTCGTAAATACTACGATCATTTATACTTGATATTATAATATTATACACTATATTAGAAACATTTCTTTCAGCGTCATTAACAGGTAATTTCTTTTCTTGATCTTGAAACATACTGTTTAAAATAAATAAAACATTCATCGCATTAACCAAATTCATATTTATGGAAAATATTTTCTTTCTTCTTTTAGATACGTTGAGTCGCAGTATAAACCTGTAAAAGTTTTAGTTATTATAGCCTTTTTATAGCCATAACAGTATAGGAATGTACAATAGTATGAATGTACAGTAAGTGTAAAAAGTATTCAGACATCCAAAACTTTTGAGGAAAACATTTTACTAAATTCCTTTGTAAGTGCATGGGAATTCGTTATTGTTTGTCAATGTTTTGTCTACAAGATACACTATTTTATTAGCATTAAATAGTTCCTAAACGTTATTATTAAAAAAAAAGTACTACTTCTATTCACTCGTATGAATATTTTTTTACACTTAACTTAACTGATTAAATCGTCAGTATGTCATATTTTATATATTAGAATAACAGTAATGTAACAGTAATTCTAAAAATTAAAATCAAAACATAATTTTTACTATCATAAAATAATTCAATGCATGTATTAAAAGTAAAGTTTCACTATCAAAATATTTACAATTGGTACAATAAAGATTCTATAATAGATTTTTACTGAATTTGACTTTCTTAACTTCGGCCACTTGTTCAAGATTTATTGTATATTTTGACGAGTTTTATATTTAAAAATGCTGCATTTTATTTAACTTTTCAATATTATATCTATTATATCGTTCTATTAGAAATATTTTGAATAATTATGTAGAAAAAAGAAATTTCAATTGTATGGTTACTTACAACTATTATTATTGTTGTTATCATTCAATTCAAATAGGATTTCGTACTCGTAAAATGTTTACTTGCCATTAAAAAATATGATGCAAGTACCTCCAGACACTTATATTTTCAATTATTACCCATAAAATAATGTTGACATTGAATATTAATTTAACACGAGCGTAGCCCGGGTTCTATCCAACGAAAAATGAGCATTTTTCTATGCTACCGGGCGCGTCCCCAGGTTGTGGATCGGGAAACGGCCAGCATAGTCTGGTCAGCCGTGAATATAATGAATAAGCGGTCGCGAACAAAGAAATCGTGAGAATGGCAGAATGAGTGAGCATTGTGCGAATGGGCTGCGGCCGACGGATTGTGGATATTCCTGCTAGACTAGCCAAAGGGAGAGTAGTAAACTCCCTAACCGGGGTGGCACGAGATGTCAGTACCTAACCTCTGCGTTTATTATTATTATTATTGATAAACGCATGTTCAATGTGGAAGGACCGCTCTAGTGCTCACTGACTGGAGCCAATGGTGGGGTTGAAGCAATCATTGTTGGGCGCAGGTCTGAAGGATTACCTGGTCAGTATTTCCTTATACCCGAAGTTGCGTAGGGCAAATCGCACACCGTCTAGCCCGAGGTTTGGGTCAGGTGTTGGGACGGACCCGACATCGCCCACTCGGTAGGGGTGACGTTAAACCTTTGTTTCATTATGGCGCGGGCCTATCCCGTAACCTTTTTTGTAGAGTCACTAGGTGCCGATAGGAGTGACCATCCGACAAACCGCCTCTCGGCTTCGGCATCCATAACTAGGGTTCCTTATAGGCGGGGATAGTAGCCACACCGAGGTGTGGCTCCCATAGTGGGCGAACCGTCTTAAACAACATATTCTATGCATGATGAATTCAAACACCCAACACAACCAACAAACTAAGGAGAAAGAAGGTGTATGCCAGACTGCGGTGGAGAAGGTGCTCGCAGAAATGCGAGCGCTCCTCAAGGTTATGGTGCAGGCGCTAAAAGCTCAGCCTAATATCAAAAACGATATTAAAAAGGGGTTGCCAGTTATGGTAGATCAACTGGAGCAGCTCGAAAGCGCCGTGAAAACGGAACTACGTGCTGCTAAGCAAGCCAGGGCTTACACACCAGCCAGGAGGCAAAGGACGATGTCCTTGGTAGAAAGTATGGGGACACCAACAGGGTCACTTGGCCCCGAGCCACTTGGCGGCACGAAGCGAGGCGCCTCTAGCCCACCTAGCCTGGATACGGGGGAAAAGCAAGTGAAGAAGAAAAAGGCGGATATCCCTAAGAAAGATTGGGTTGCTGTAAAAAGTAGAAAAGGGCGGAAGCAGTCGAAACAACAGCAGCAGCAGCCACAGAAACAGCAGCCGCAACAACAGCAGAGGAAGCAGAAGACAAAGAAGAAGGAAAAAAAGGTAACAAAGCCGGATGCGATCGTGCTCAAAGCGGCAGGCGGTAAGTCGTATGCGGACATTCTGTCCACCATACGTAAGGCTGTCAAGCCGGAAGAGAGTGGAGTAGAGATCCGATCCATCCGGCAAACAAGAACAGGTCAGGTACTCCTCGAGCTGAAAGAAGGCAATTCAGTAAAAAGAACTGCCTTCTCAGAAGCACTCAGAGAAGCTACTGGAAACGACTGCACCGTTGTTAGGGAACTGATCCCCAGAGTCATCCTGGAGATCAGAGATCTCGACAGTTGTACGTCCAGTGAGGAAGTAGTGGAGGCCTTAAAAAGAGACCTGCAGGACTACAAGGGGTTCCTGCAGTCTGTCTTGACTAGGCCAAATGCGAGGGCACAACGGATGGCCATAGTGACGGTGGACACACCGGCTGCGGAAAAGCTAATGGCCACCGCCCGCATAAAGATAGGCTGGGTCAACTGCAGGATCCGTAGGGAGCCACGGTTACCCGTTGCTATAAATGTCTGGGCTTCGGCCATCTTAGCTCGGACTGCAAAGGGCCCGACCGCAGCAAGCGATGCTATTGCTGCGGGGCGGAAGGCCACATGATCGCAGGATGTAATGCCACCCCACGTTGCTTCCTGTGTCCAGAACAAGCGGACAAACCTGATTCCCGCAACCATACAGCGGGATCAGGAGCCTGTAGGGCCTTCCGAGAGGCACTTGCAAATGCCAAGAAAAAATGGCGGTAGTTCTGTAGGGTAATATGCACAGGAGCAGGGCAGCTCACGACCTCCTGGAACAGATCTGTTTCGAGAAAAACGCTGATATTGTACTAATCAGCGAACAGTATCGAAACAGAGATGGTCTAGGATGGTTTGCCGATGACCTGGGCACCGCAGCCATTTGGAACCGTGACCCGCAGAATATCCACATTGCGGATCATGGCGGCGGCAGCGGTTTTGTTTGGGTGAGGCACCAGCAAACTCACTACATAAGCGTATACCTCACTCCAAACCAGACCATCAGCGACTTCCAGGCCAAGCTGGAGGGCCTGGAGGATGCAACACGGGAGATGCAGGGTGAGCTGATTATCGCCGGGGACTTCAATGCTAAAGCCCCGGAGTGGGGGGAAGCTCGGTCGGATCGTAGGGGCCGGCTGGTTATGGATATGGCCAGTCGGCTAGACCTCGTGGTACTAAATAAAGGTACCACGTCGACCTTCAGACGACCGGGCTACAGGGAGACCATTATCGACGTCTCCCTGGCAAGCGAACGCCTAGCCGGGCGAATCCAGAGCTGGCATGTGATCGAGGACTATACAGGAAGCGATCACATGTATATCACGTTTCGTGTGCGTGATAGCAGACCGGCTCCGTTTCCGCACAAGCGCGGCCCCCCCAGGTGGAACATCGCCAAGATGAACTACGAGAGGTTTGCCACGGCGATAGAACACGGACAGCGAACACTGCGTGAGATCCCGGAATCGCTGCCGCTATCTGCGCGGGCAAAAATGGTGACCGACTACACCATGAAGGTCATCGAAAAGGCCTGCGCGGAGACGGTTCCCAGGAAATCAACACGTGGGTCAAGACGACCTGCTTACTGGTGGACGAACGACATCGCGGACCTTCGTAAGACGTGCCTGCAGTTGCGACGCAGAATGCAGAGGGTCAAAAAACGCGATCTCGACGCAGCCCCCTTGGCCGCAGAGTACAAGGCGGCCAAGAAATCCCTAAAGAAGGCCATCAAGTCCAGCCGGCAGCGATGCTGGAAAGAGCTGGGGGAAGAGATGGAGCATGATCCGTGGGGATTAGGGTACAAGATCGTTATGCGCAAGCTGGCTGCCTTCGGTTCGTCAGCGCCGAAAGATGCGCAAACGATCACGAACATCGTACGTGCCCTTTTCCCCGAACACCCAAGGAGACTGGATGGCCCAGCAACATCCGGCCCGTTCGAAACTCCTCTGTTTACGAACATGGAGCTCTCCATCGCAATAAAATCTTTGCGTAATAAGAGAGCTCCGGGGCCGGATGGATTACCAGCAGAGCTGCTGAAAGCCATCGGCGGCAGTCACCCGCGCCTCTTGCTGGACATGTACAACTCCTGCCTGAAGGCGGGCATTTTTCCTGCCCGCTGGAAGACAGCGAGACTTGTCCTCATCAGCAAGGACAAGGGTCCAGCAGACAGCCCGTCGGCCTACCGCCCGCTGTGCATGCTAGACACGGCGGGAAAACTCCTGGAGAAACCGCTGAAACCTCGCCTCCAGGCAGCCATAAGTGCGTTCGGAGATCTGGCTCCGCGGCAGTATGGCTTCAGGCGAGATAAGTCAACCGTAGACGCAATCCAGGAGGTGGTAAATGCCGCCAGGTCAACGGAACAGGGCAACCATTTCTCTCGCCCTATTTGTCTGCTGGCCACCTTGGACGTTAAAAACGCGTTTAACTCAGTTAGGTGGGACAAGGCGCTGGAAGCTTTCGAGCGGGACTTTCGTATCCCCGCGTATCTTTTACGCATTCTTGGGGATTATCTGAGGGACCGCTCGATAACTTACGACACTGAGGATGGACCAATAAAGAGGGAAATAACATCTGGGGCAGCTCAGGGCTCCATGCTGGGTCCCGATATATGGAATGTATTCTATGACGGGATCCTGCGCATGGAAATGCCCGAGGGCACCTTCCTGGTTGGGTACGCTGACGACATAGCGGTGGTCATCGTAGCCAGAGACGTTGACCTCGCTAGGCTGCTACTCAACCGGATAATGCGTCGCGTTTTCTCCTGGCTGGAGGATCACGGGCTTGAATTAGCCACAAAGAAGACGGAGGTCGTGCTACTCACGAAGAGGCACATCAATACCATGTGCCCCTTTCAAGTAGGAGACGCGACGGTCCAGGCAAAGAGTGCGGTGAGGTACCTGGGGGTGACGCTTGATAACAAGCTCACCTTCAGGGAACACCTCACCATAGTGACGGAAAAGGCGGCAGCAGTAACAGCCTCGCTGAGTAGGCTCATGGCCAATACCGCCGGCCCCCGGCCTTGTAAAAGGCGCCTACTCATGCGTGCCGCCGAAGCCGTCATGCTGTACGGAGCGGAGGTCTGGGCCGATGCGCTACGGAAAGACGTGCACAGGAAGCGTCTCGCCGCGGTGCAACGGAGAGCAGCACTCCGGATCGCGTGCTCTTACCGCACGGTCTCCGAGCCCGCGATATTAGTGGTCGCTGGGGTAATACCCATCGACCTTCTTGCACTGGAGAGACGCTTCGTCCATCAGCAGAAGCCTGCTCTTGGGGTAGTGGAGGCCCACCGAACGGCCAGGGCCAATACCATCCAGGCTTGGCAGCATCGGTGGGAATCCTCCACTAAAGGAAGATGGACGGCCAGGCTGATCCCACAAGTGGACACCTGGCTGTTCCGAAAAGAGGGTGAGGTAAATTACTACCTCACCCAATTCTTGACGGGGCACGGCCTGTTCCGCGCATACCTACATAAGATGGGTAAAGTCGCGGAGCCAGGCTGCGCCTATTGTGAGGGCCTCCCGGACGACGTGTTCCACACCTTCTTCGTATGCGGAAGGTGGACCGTCGAAAGGGGTGCACTAGAGAGGGACCTTGGCTGCATATCACCTGACAATATAGTCAGGCTGATGCACCAAGGTCCTCAACAATGGGCGAAAGTCGCCTCCTACGTGGAGGCGATCTTGCGCCAAAAAAGGGAAGAGGAGAACAGCAGATCAGCCGTCCGCAGGGCGCCGTAGCTGTTCACGGGAAAAAAAAGACCCCTGCGGGTCTCAACGGCCGATCTGAAGTGAGAAGGTGCCGCTCAGGCGAAGCAAGCCCTCCCCTGAAGTAATGTGTAAAACGGTGCCGGGGGAGGGTCTGTACAGTAGTGCAGAGCAGAAAGGGTTAGTGTTTTTAGTGGGTAGGAATCCCACACGCCGTGGGAGTGCGGAGCCTCTTGCGGTGTCTCCTGGGCTGGCATGGATATGCGGCCCAGGCGGTCCGGTGGAGCATTTGGTCCACCGGACTGATGCGAGATTTCACTGTTTCCCTCGTAAAAAAAAAAAAAAAAAAAAAACACGAGCGTAGAAAAACGTTCAGTAACGTATATTTGTTTTCGACTGACCGATGTTTCACTTATTTATGAATAAAAGAGGAGGAATCGGGAGATAAGCCATATCAATGCAAGTGTACGTAATCTTGTATATTGCGCAATAACCATGAATTTCTATAATTATCATTATATTAAAAATTTTGTTCATATTAATTTATATTAATAAATCATAAATAAACTTTTCTAATTAAAACCTATCATAATTTCAACAAGCATGAAAATCTCTCCTAGCTGAAATTATAAAATATGAAAGAAAATAAGAAAATACTTATAAAATGGAATAAATTGTCGAAAAATGTAAGAAATCATACGATACTGGATTTCGGGCATATTTAACAAGTTGTTAAAATTTCTTACATTTTCTTTCAATTCCTTATGTTTTCTAAATATTTCCTTGTGTAGCTTATTTTTATGAAATTATAAGGAAGTATTTGTTAGAAAAATCTGTAAGAATTAATTTGTTAGAATAATCTGTAAGAATTTGTAAAAATTTAAACTTTTATACAGTAACTTACATTTTGTAACATATATTAATTATATTTCTAATACATAATAATTTACATTTTATTACGTTTTAGTATTTTCTCTTCACATCTTTGAAAATATTTTATTTATAGATTTATTTAAATAAAAGTACAATTATAAATTATTATAAAAGTATAATTATGAACTATTTGAAAAAAGTGTACAAATATGTGATACGATGTAAAATGTGTATCAAAATTTGTATATAAACGTAAAACGATGTAATTAAAAGTACAAATATATAATAAAATGTAAAAAGATGTACGAAAGTGTAAGAATACCTATAAAATTTGAATTAAGAGTACAAATTAAAAAGTAATAAAACGTAGACAAATGTAAGGAAAAGTAAGAAATTATTAAAAAATGGTATAAACTGTGATAAAATGTAAAAGCGTCAGAAATCCAGTAGAAAAGTACAATTTGTTACGTTTTCTTACACTTTTTTACAAACAACTACATTATCATACACTTGTTTATCGTACGATAAACAAGTGTATGATAAAAAAATAATAAATAATAGAATAACATAACAAAACATTGTTACATTATTATACACTTATTTACATAATATAATTTCGGCTAGGGGGTCTACATACTATTTTTCGTGGAATTTAAAATATTTCTAAAAAATTTTTCGATATATTGAATTCACTATTTTCAAATTTTTATTGTGGATCTAACTGTGGATTCCGATTAACGACTTCAAGAACCCATTTTAAGGAAAAAAATAATTTCCAAAAAAATATACCTAATTCATTTGTGTTAGGGGTGGTTTACCACCTCTTAAGGGGTTGTTTCGCGAAGAATGCCCAAACACACCAACTGTTATTTATTGTAGTTGGCAAAAATAATGTTTTGACCTATTTTTAATTATTTTATGAATTCTCACAACAAAAATTATTCTTAAAAAAACACAATTTCACCCACTAAAAAATAAGGGATGCAACCCTTAATGTTCATACTACCACGGATTTCTTGACTTTTTAATAAGAAACTCTTTCCATTTTGTTTCGTTAAAAAAAGTTAAGTAGAAGCCGAGATATATCAAAAAAACGTTTCTTGGGGGTAAACTTTAGGGGTGATTTTAACCCTTATAAAGCGCTTCTCAGCCGATAAAAAAAATGGTTTCGTGAATCTCGCATGGAGGTCTACTTTTTAATATGGGTTTGGAATTTTTTTTAATTTGACAGTTCGGGTACTTTCCTTGTCAGAAATGTACTAAAATTTGTTCATCCTTCTATACAAATTAAACACAAGAAAGTACTGAAATCAATTTATTGTAGTCAAGTACCCATAAGTTAACTTGCCTGAATAATACAACTTTTCGTAACTACTTAAAAATTTTCAGACAGCGGGCATAAAGTACTACTTAACGCCTAACAGGCGTAATAGCTCCCATACTCCTACCAAACTTTATAGAACCTACGCACTTTACGCCCGTGTGGGCGAAAATTATTTTAATTATATAACTACTATGCTTTCTTTTTATTTCTAAAATTAATAAGAATTTTATCAGATATTTACGAAAAGACAAAGCCTATATAAAAAAATTACATAGTTACCACCACACCTCCATTTTTCATTGATCTTTCTCAATTTTGAAATTTCTATAATATTACGCATCTTGGGAGGACAATAGAAGTCTATAGAGCTGCTCTAGCAGGGGTGGTCCTCCAATCTCCCATACATACTTGGCGGGCCCGACGACATGAAAATGACCATGTCTAGACCTTAAACTGCAAACCGTCGGTAGTTACGAAAAGTTGTTTCAAGCAGTTACGAAAAGTTGTATTATTCAGTCAAGTTAACTTATGGGTACTTGACTACAATAAATTGATTTCAGTACTTTCTTGTGTTTAATTTGTATAGAAGGATGTACAAATTTTAGTACATTTCTGAGAATAGTCATACAGTTGTTTCCGAGAGTTGTTTGCATTACTTGACTATCGATAATTGATTTCACAACTTTCATTTGTTTGATTTGCAATGAATAATTTGAATGTACTTACTTACATATAATTTGTTCAGCATACAATGATTCAAAGAAGTAAAAGACTTTTTCACTGGTATTTATTTGATTTCTTTTAAAAAACATAAATATTATTATTTTATAGATTATACAGAAAAAACGTCTATACTTGCCTTATTTTATACTTTCGTAGAAAGTTTTATATTAACAATATTATTATTGGTACAGTCATGAAAAAAATTATTACCATTTGCAGAGTGCTTATTGAATAGATGATATTTGAATAAATAAAAGTTATTTGTACAGTCATGAAAAAAATTCTTACCATTTGTAGAGAATGGTTATTGAATATATGAGATCAGAATAAATAAAAGGACTATAGACAAATGGTGTGGATAGAATATTTTTAAAAAATTAGTTTTTTAAAGAACGTGTTGATTGTTTTGAAAAAATATTTAAGCTCTCATTAAAGTTTTTGGTACAGAGGGAGAGAGAGAGGGCGAAGAGAGGGTGGGAGAGTTTAATAAATAATGTTTGTTAAGTACAAATTATGTAGAATAGTAACCAAACTTATTCTTGCCTATAAGTTTTTACTTTTGTAAAATAATTTTTTAAAGAGATTTCACAACTTTTTAAGAGTAAAACTACATTGTAAATAATGTCTGTTAAGTATAAAACTACACTTTAATTGATTTCACAACTTTTTTGGGTTTGACTTTCAGTATCCGCGTGAAAGAAATTTATTTCGACTTTAGAACGCAAACATTTATTATTTATTCGTAGAATTCCTTTTCATAAAATAAAACGTAAATAATTTTTTAGGATATTGTATAGGTTTCGGAAAATAATATTATTATTTTATAGATTATTTGTACAGTCATGAAAAAAATAATTACCATTTGTAGAGAGTGCTTATTGAATAGATGAGATTCGGAGAAATAAAAGGACTAGACAAATTGTGTTGCTTTTTATAGATTATCCAGAAAAAACGTCTATACTTGCCTTATTTTATACTTTCGTAGAAAGTTTTATATTAGCAATATTATTATTTGTACAGTCATGAAAAAAATTATTACCATTTGTAGAGTGCTTATTGAATAGAAGAGAGTAGAAGAATTAAAAGGACTAGACAAATTATGTTGTTATAGAATGTACTTAAAAAATTAGCTTTTAAAAAACGTGTTGATTGTTTTAAAAAAAATATTTAAGCTCTCATTAAAGTTTTTGGTACTCAGGTTGACGGAAGTTGAGAGAGAGGGAGGGAGGGAGAGAGAGTGGGGTGGGAAAGAGTAGGAGGGAGAGAGTTTATACAGTCATGAAAAAAATTATTACCATTTCTAGAGAGTCCTTATTGAATAGATGAGACTAAAAGAAATAAAAGGACGAGACAAATTGTGTTTTTAGAATTTAACGTACTTAAAAAATAGCTTTTAAAAAACGTTTTGATTGTTTTAAAAAAATATTTAAGCTCTCATTAAAGTTTTTGGTACTCAGTTTCACGGAAGTTGAGAGAGTGGGAAAGAGAGGGGAGGGGAAGTGAGAGAGAGGGAAAGGGAGAGAGAGAGAGAGAGAGAGCGAGAGAGAGAGAGAGAGAGAGGGAGAGAGAGAGAGAGAGAGAGAGAGAGAGAGAGAGCGAGAGAGAGAGAGAGCGAGAGAGAGAGAGAGAGAGAGAGAGAGAGAGTGATAAAGGGAGGGAGGGCGGACGAGACTAATACTTGTCTTAGTTTAAACTTTTGTAAAATGTTTTTTAGATATATTTCACAACTTTTTAAGAGAAAATAATAATTACACAGTGTGATAACATTATGAGGGTTTATTATAGTATAGTATATTTTTAATATCATTAGTAAATGATAGTATTGTTATTCACAAAAGTTTTAAATTTGAATGTTTCTTCAAGGAGCTCGAAAAATGATTACATTAGTATAGTATATTACGAGACAAGGCCAGGAAGTTGGATTTCCTGGCCGGCGCCATTTTGACGCCCGAGGCGAAGCCGAGGGCGTCGATGCGCGCTGGCCAGGGCATCCAACATTCTGGCCAAGTGTCGTATACTATTTTTATTCATCCCCCGCCGAAAGTACGCCCATATAGTTTTGATATTAATTAATAAAATTGCGTTGTTGGTTGCTAACTACGGCTCGGCCATATGTATAAAAGGCCTGCTTCAGCGCCACTTTACATATCGCGGAGCGTAAGGCTCGATGTCTCCTTTTTTTTATGCCCGCCCGACTTTTGCAAAACGGAGGCGAAGCCGAGGTTTTGCTGGTCGGAGCGGGCATCAAAAACACTAGCAAAAGATGCTTAAAAGAGATGATGGACCAACAATATGTACATACTTAATTGATACTCATTTCAACTACAGAACAACCTCTCAATGGTTCCTCTGTTTGTCTTTTTCTATCACATAAGCGATACATTATAGAATGAGAGTCAAAAAACTTTCACATATAAGTATATAGTTATACCATGTCTTGAAACTCAAAATGTAAACATCATGTCTATATATGTATAGAAGCTTTCTGACAGCGTGTATGCAATATAAGAACATAATTGATTATCAGAGTTATAAATATATTGTTCAATATATTAATAATATAAAATTAATTTAATACGCCTATATCTTTTCAATTTTCCGATTTTACAAATGATTTTCTTGTCATCACGGAAGGGTTAGCATAGTTTAGGTTACAACACATGCGCTGTCGCGGACGTTGCCACGCAACGATCAACAAAGAGCGGCCACAAAAGTCGCTCTTCCCGGCGCGAAATCGAGCTGGGAAGACCGTACTTTCGGCTAGGGGATGAAGAAAAAATTTTTTGAAATAATATAATCAAACGCGTATATTCTTAGGTATGATGATAATTTAACAATACTATTAATTATCGTAAAGTCATATGAAAATATCATTCTTTTTATGTTTTCAGTTTGCAGGAAAAACTTATATACATACCTTATTGTATACTTTCAAAGATTATTATTAAGAAGACAAATTACATAAATACTAAAGGGATCGATATTTTTTTTAACAAATTAGATCTTAAAACGAAGCTTTTAGTTTATATTTTTATAATTTTTTTTCAGGGCATATATTATAAGTATTTTCATTTTTTGGTACTAGAAATTGATTATTAAAGCCTTAAATTAGTTCTACTATAAGACTGCTATATGATAATATCATTAATTATATTTGTAGCTTCGCAATTAATTATTGGCACCATGAGCCAATAATTAATTATATTATTCTCAACACTTGGATTTGTTGAAATTATCACTAGAACCCGGTCAAAAATATCCAGCTAGGATACCCAGTTGGATCTGTCACATGGGAAATCCAGCTGGATCCGGGTGGATTTACACAGATTTCAGTAGATTAAATTAGACCACTTGTATTAATAACCCATCATTGCTACACGACTTGTAAAATGTGAGAAAAAAAGCTTTCTCGATATTCTTTTATAGTAGAGATATAAGTTCTTGAAATTATTATTGAAACTACTTAAATTAATAACCCATCATTGTCACACATAATCTTGTAAAATTAAAAATGCAACCAGTTTATGAACTAAGAATCACTGAGAATAAAAGCTTTCTTGACATTCTTGTATACATAAAACTTTTTGAAATTATTATCTGAATCTGGTCTAGAAAAATATTTACTAAGAACTCTGAGACATTTTGACGTCTCCCATGGTGAGAAATCATATATTAGACTAACTGAGCACTTTTATTCATTGAAATTTTCACAATAACATATCATTTTTACTTTTTTCAGTATTTCCATGTTCATTAGGTATAATCTTTTTATTGGCACTTGAATAAATATGTACAACAGCACAGCACTGATATCGACTACGTTTTTTGAAGGTGACAGATGCTTTTTAAACCAAGGCTCAGACCAATATTTCAAATCGGCATCATAAATTATATTGTATATTTATAACCTCATATGTCACTCAGCAATATTTTCTTCTATGCAAAAACTTGTTATGAAAATTATGAGCCTCATAACACATAATTATTCAATAAACACTTGTTCTATTCTCAAAACATTTGAAACTGATTTTTAATAGAAGTTTTAAAATTTGATTATAAACACTTCATGTAACATGGCATACTATATTTCATTTATTATTGCACAAAACACTGAAAATTATATTGTATATTTATGACCTCGTGTATCACTCAGCAATATTTTCTTCTATGCAAAAGCGTATTATGAAGTTTAGGAACCTCATAACACGTAATTACTTATTAATACATACTTGAGCTATTTTCAAAACATTTCAAACTGATTTTAAGTAGAAGTTTTAAAATTTGATATAACACTTCATGCAACACATTTTACCGGTATTTTATTTTTTTATATTACGCAAAACACTGATTAGATGCCATTTTTTAATCACTGTGTGATTTGTTATCAATAAAATTTGATTATATATGCACTTCATGCAGCACATCATGTTGGTATTTTATTTTATTTATTACACAAAACACTGATTAGATGTCATTTTCTAATAATCACAACATTTTTATTATCAATATAATTTTCAACTAGATAAACGATCTATGAAAATCACAATTTTCTTTTCTTATTTTGAAAAACTTACTTCAAAACATAATACTTCTTTCGTACTTTGAGTCTAATACTGTCTAAATAAACATCTTAGTTGTTGTTTGTTTTATGTTTGATTCATTGAAAGCAATGAAACTGTCATTTTCTTCATTGACATCCACGTACTCTATTTGCCCTGTCAAATATGAAGACAAATTTTTAATATTCTTCTAAAATTATATCTCATATGAAAAATTTTCATGTTAAGAATATATAGATACATCTTGAAAAATATTGTATCGTAAATAGTATTTGCCTGCTCTTCCATAATAATATTGGTTTGGTTTTTCTTTCTTGGGTAGTATTATATTCTTACTATCTTCTTTAATATAAATTATTCTATTCTTAAGCGTCTGTTCTTGTATTAAAATAACTTTTTCTTGTCCATTAATAATAAAATAACCACCAGGGTCATGAGGGCTCTCGTTCATTTTTGCTAATTCAAAATTAGATTTTTCAGACATTTCACAATTAGAACTCAACATTATTGGCTATATTACATATATCTCCATATTTCCACAATGAGTCGAAAAAAATCTTCTGGTATAATATCTGTAAGATAATAATTAATGAATTCTTCTTTGTTAAAAAATATTTTTTAACAGTTATTTATTTACTTGGTAATATCCTTATATTTTCTGATATACTCTGTAAAAATAAAAACAAGATTTCACAAAGTAACAATACTTATTATAAACTTTATTGATTTATAACTTGATTATAAAAGTTTGCTACTTATCTGATTATAATATATTGCTATTGCCCATTGATATTCACAGCTGCTTACATAGGTTATTTTCCAATCCACTTGAAGATTTAAAAATTTCTTGAGACTCGTGGACATACAGAAGATTCGGTTAGCCTACCCTACTTTTTCGATGAACTTGAATAATTAATAATAATTAATGAACTCTTCTTTTTTAAAAACTATTTTTTAAAAGTGATCGATTTACTTGGTAATAATCCTTACATTTTCTGATATACTCTGTAAAAATAAAAACAAGATTTCACAAAGTAACAATACTTATTATAAACTTTTTTGATTTATAACTTTATAATAAAAGTTTGCTACTTATCTGATTATAACATATTGCTATTGCCCATTGATATTCACAGCTGCTTATATAGGTTATATTTTTCCAATCAAATCCATTCCAATTCATCCAAAATGAAATAATCTGTATATGTATCTGTATGTATATATATAATAAGTACTTATCTAACTAATAAAAGTTATTTTCCCGGTTGATTGATACACATAATTCTTCTCATAATTAGTTGATTTCTTGAGATCTTTGAAATATATTATTATTAACTAACTCACTAAATGATAACATTTGTATATAAAAATACTGACATGTTATATGTAAGGTTAGGCGTCGACCAGATACGGGTGTGTATATGTACTATATATATAAATATATATAGATATACAAGCGTAAAATAGACGACAACCGGAAGTGTCGTAAGAGCTGCAAACCGGATATCTGAACAAGGAGAAGAAAAGTTCGGAAAGGAAACAGAACATAAAAAAATTCAGCTCTCTATATCTTTTGAACGAGATAATATTTTTAAATAAAATCTTTTGATTTGAGTAGAGTAATGAAATGGCTTTCGATTAAGAGGGATATGTTATATAGTAAAAACTAACGCAATATACGCAAAAGCGCATTGAATTTTTCGTACACCCATTTCAATGTATATGTAGCACGGATCGCTCCTTTAGGTTTCTTCTATAACTTGCCTTCGGAGCGCTCGCGCGCTCCTTGATATGAAAATATTTATGGCTATGTTGAAATTCAAACCCGTTATTTGCATATTACAAACTCATGCACGGAAATTGCTACATTTTCCAATGTAATGACTAAGCTCGATTCGCATATTTATTCCTATAATCGTGACGAATATATAGTAAATATTAAATACAATATACCGTCTCTTAACTTAAATATTACTTTTCCCCATTGAAAGCGATTTTGATTTATAATGAGTTAATAACGAGAGTTACTATGAAATCCTATATGGTTGTAATGTATTCATATATTTTGGTATGCATAGGAGATAGTGAAATCAAATCCTACTAATTGCATATTAAAAAGTTGTGCATCCAACTTCCTTAATTATCCATTTTATTGTTAAGCTTCTTTCGCATATTTATTCGCATTATAATGACGTGTAGAAGGTAAACTGATATTTAATACGATTTATCGCCTATCGTTTTGAATATCACTTTTCGACTTGAATCTCACTTTTACGTATTCAGACCAATTTAGATTTATGACAAGTCAATAGCGAGAGCCACTATTAAATCTGATATAGTAGTAATATGCAAATCTTAGGCTATGAAGGAGATTGTGAAATTCAACCCCATTACTTGCATATCACACGCTTATGCACGGAAATTCCTACATTTTCCAATGTAATGTTAAGCTTGATTCGCATATTTATTCCTATAACCGTGACGAACAGATAGTAAAGTAATATTAAATACTATTTAGAGCCGATCGACTTAAATCTCACTTTTATCCATTTAAACCAATTTAGATTTATGACAAGTTAATCCAGAGCTACTATTTAATCCTATGTAGTAGTAATATGCAAATATTCATTTATACCCGCGTAAAAATATTTTCCTTGATCTAAACTTCATGTGAAGTTCGCGTTTTCCACAACTTCGGCCGTACTTGGCCAATGAGACTTTCCCAAACATGCATTTTCCAGTATCATTTGGCATAAGTTTTACACAACTTTTTCTAAAGTTACAAAGAAGTTTATAAAAAAAAATTTTCTATGTAATATTTAAAAGAAGGTAGGTAGATCTTTATACAAACTTTTATACAAGTTGGTAATAAGTTACCAATAACTTTTTCTAAATTTAGAAAGAAGTTAGTCGGATGTTTATACGAAGTTTTGGATACATTGCTAATAAGTAAGCAATAACTTTTTCTAAAGTTATAAAGAAAGTTATGAAAAATATGTTCTGTGCTATGTTTCACAGAAGTTAGGCAGATGTTTATACAAAGTTTTAAATAAATTGATAATAAGTTAAAAAAGACGTTTTTTTTTTTAAATTCTATATGATGTTTCTGGAAAGTTAAGCAGATGTTTAGCTAAAGTTTAAGATAACTTTAAAATAAGATACTAATAACTTCAACAGAAAATGTTTTTTTTTAATGTTTCGTGGAAGTTATGCCCATGTTTATGTGATGTTTCAAACAAGGTAGTAACAAGAGCTTGATTAATATTTTTTTGAAATGTTTGGCATAAGTTAAGCAAATATTTATCCGAAGTTGGAAATAAGTTAATAATAAGGTATTAATAACATTATAAGAAAATGTTACTTGCAACATTTAGCGGAAGTTGTGCTGATGATCATCTAAAGATTCAGGTAAGTTTATGTAACGTTAAATTTAGAATATTTCATTTTTATTTACTTCTCATAATTTTTGCATGACTTACTGACTTTACCATATAAATGCAATTAAATGCAAGTTTCTGTAATAAATAAGTTTAATACAAATGTCTTTCAATAAATAACAAAGTTATAACATTTATTAACATTTATACATTTTTTCGAAAATATTATTTAATTTTCAGATTCATTATTATTTGTGAGCTCAACAATAAAGAGATTCCTGTCTACAGATATCGTGTAACATATATTTAATATGTCATTAACTTTAATCAAATGTAAATTTTCGGTTTTACAGCTCGAATGAATTGTTCGAATGAAACTTTGAGTTACAACACATGTGTACGTTTTCAGTGGTGCATTCCGAAATAATAGCATAATTTTCACATCCATCTATGCATTCTTCGCAGGAAAAAACACATAAGCATTGGCAGATTCTAAAAAATGAATGGATAAAACCTATATGTGCAACATTATCGTGTACATATTGAATACATGAAGAGTTGCTTTTTTTATTTAAAGCATACTGTTCTGTTTCGTAATAAATGCCACTTTTTAGGAGTCTGTTGAAAAAGTGGCATTTATTTACATTAATTCTTAAATCGCTCGAATTACAAATATCTATTACATAATCTGGTAAATCTTTGTGTTTAATAGAAACACCGCATATAAAGGTTTGTTCGCCTACTTTTTTTAGCTTTCGACGATGAGTGCCGGAGTTTTCTATTTTTTTGCAAAAATGATAGATACTGCTATCTTCTTTTATTAGTTTATCTTTCATTTCATTTAAACAAAGAAAAGTTGTTACAGCAGAACGAATCTGTAGCTGAGGACGATTCGATCCATGTACATAACTTTTTAAAATACCATTGAAATTTTCATACGTAAAACATGTAAGTATCCACAAAGGACCGACTTTTTTCACTTCATCAGGTAAGTGCAGTAATAAATGAATATTACATGTCATGTGTTTCCGACCATACAAATTTTCAAATCTTGATACGAATTCCGATAAAATACGTCTTGCAGTCTCTATTGTGGCATTATCTATACTTTCCAAATTTAAAAGCGTTATTGCATGAACTAATAGTATATGGTGTTCAAAGTATCTTTTATCCACAATTCCATCTAATACAGGTAAACTATAAACTAACAAAAATGTTTTTAACTCTGAGGCCTTCCAATACGAATACTCAGATATTTTTCTTGGCATACGAATAGCGAATGATGGAGGAGTTATATTTTTCATTCTTTTATCGATGATGTTGGAAAAAAGTAGTAAAGATGACGGGTGACTATTATGTTCGACGCTAAACCATAAATTTATTAATTTTTTCATAACTCCTTGATAAACGCAATGCATTGGATCTATAATTGTAGATTCCATGTATTTGGACATTAACAAATTTAAAGTTGGCGGACCCTTAACACCAAATACAGGCTCTTCTCTTTCCAATGCTAGCAGTGCATATTCCTTCGTACATTCAGTGGTTCGTATGGTGCAGTTTTCTACTATCGGATACGTTTGTACATTATCTACTCTTTTTGTTTCTATTTGACAAGTCGGGCAACCATGCTTGCCGTTGAAATGCTGTATATTTAAGAATAGAGCTTTAGCAGGAAGGTCACATGTGCCGGCTATAAGCATACTCCGTATTTTTACAGGGTCTTTTATGCCTGGAATTTCAAAATCCACCCCTCTGTATAATTCGTCAAGATCATTTTCGAAAGCTGTTAAAAACAAATTTGCTGGTGGTTTGTACGCCAAACCAAAGTCCCGCAACAATCGTATTTTCCTTCTTTCCACGCAGTTTAAATGCTAATTCATTAATAGTTAAGTAAAACGGTCATATGCTAATTTTCGATGACTTAAACAGGGGAACTCCATCAGAATTCCAAGAAAACGTTATATTATTTACATTATTTATAAAATCTGGAGGCAACGACTTATAAATAGATCCATCATAAATATCTTCGACATTATTGAGATCTTTTTTATTCCGGTTAAAGCGATGATTTAAAAGTTCTTTGAATCCAATTCTTTTATACATTGAAGATAGTTGTTTTATAATAGAGACTTCCAAAAAGTAGCTAATGTGCTCACTGTTGGCATACATCACAAAAATAATCTTCTACGTGTGAAAAGCACAAGTCACAATAAAAATGTTTGATCAATGGAGTTTCAATAGAGCTAAAAAACTTTTTAAACTTATACAACGTCGTCAAGCAATTATTTGGTCGCATACAATGTTTTTCTATTAATTCCAAAATACCAGATAGTAATACTCCCGTTGTTGGACATCGAGCAATAAGGGTGAAAGTCGCTAAGAGGCTCTCCGCTAATGTTACCCCTATAGCACTGAATATTTGAGGAATATTCCCTCAATATTCATTTACCATTTTCGCAATTTTCGCTAATATTCCCTCAACGTTAATGAACATGAAAGAAACCCTTAGGGAATATTCCTGCAAACCTTGATGACCGTTTTTCCATTCCTTTTCTAAAATGATCAGGTGGGCTACCTATTATTGTAATATTGCAGGAATATTCGTACAAGGTTAATTAATACTAGACGAATATATAATTAAGTTTCACCAATTTTTCCTCGATTAAGCAGTATTGCAGCAATATTCGTACAAGATTCATCGACACGAGAGGAGCATTCAATATATTCCCCTATAACACTTAATATTGGAACAATATTGCTTCAATGTTGCTGCGACATATTCGCCATATTCGCTAATATTCCCTTAACGTATACAGGTAACGTTAGTATTTAAGTTGTTTATTTCACATAGATAAGGCGTAAAATTTTGAGTCCTCATCCCCCATTACAAACGGGATATAAAAAACAAGGCAAGCCTTGTAAATCGGACTCTTCGTAAAGAGTCATTTAATCGGTTGAATTTCACGGCTAATATACTCTCGGCCATTCAGTGTATCTACAGAAAGCGCTATCGGCGCTCCGCATAGCGGTGATAAAGGGAAACTTGTGATGGACGGCTCTCGATACGCAAGCTTCGGCTATTTATCCGCCATGCGGCGTACCGGTAGCGCTTTATGTGGTTACACTGGATGGCCGAGAGTATATAAGCCGTATAATTCAACCGTTCAAATGACTTTTTACGAAGAGTCCGAGTTACAAGGCTTGCCTTGTTTTTGATATTCCGTTTGCAATGGGGGATCAGGACTCAAAATTTTACGCCTGATCTATGTGAAATAAACAACTTAAATACTACCGTTACCTGTATACGTTAAGGGAATATTAGCGAATATGGCGAATATGTCGCAGCAACATTGAAGCAATATTGCTCCAATATTAAGTGTTATAGGGGAATATATTGAATGCTCCTCTCGTGTCGATGAATCTTGTACGAATATTGCTGCAATACTGCTTAATCGAGGAAAAATTGGTGAACCTTAATTATATATTCGTCTAGTATTAATTAATCTTGTACGAATATTCCTGCAATATTACAATAATAGGTAGCCTACCTGATCATTTTAGAAAAGGAATGGAAAAACGGTCATCAAGGTTTGCAGGAATATTCCCTAAGGGTTTCTTTCATGTTTATTAACGTTGAGAGAATATTAGTGAAAATTGCGAAAATGGCAAATGAATATTGAGGGAATATTTCTCAAATATTCAGTGCTATAGGGGTATGGGAGCTCCTGCATACAAGGGTTCATTCGCTTTTTCGTTGAATTCGTTTTCTTGATCTGACTCTTCATCGTCGGTTTCTTCCTCTTCTGACGATCAATCGAAGTTTGAACTACTCTGCAAATCAGAGTCAGAACTTGTGTTACTTAAACCTGGACGGCCCTCTTCAAAGACATCTATTTTAGAAAAATAAATCAATTTTTTAAAAGTGTGGGAGTATCTAATTTAATTTAAGTAAAGTATACACGATTATTTGAGAGAAAGAGAGGGAGAAACAGAGAGAGAAACATAGTGATACGAGCGTGCGATATTTTCGCGAGAAAGCGGGTATTCGCAACGGCGCGGCAGCTCGCATAGAAACGCGAAAGATTATGGAAGGTCCGAAAAACGAGAGAAAGAGAGAGAGTGTGTGAGTATGTGTGTGTGAGAAATAGGCGCTATATGTGTGAACGTGAGTGTGTGTAACAGAAAAAGAGGAAAATGGGTGTGAAGGCGAGAGAAAGGGATGCGAGCTTGCGGGAGTTTTCGTGAGAAGTCGAGTATATGTACGCGATGTTGAGGTTTTTCATGAGTGAGCGTGGGGACATAGAAACGCGTAGAGTCAGGAAAAGTCCGAAGAGAGAGTGTGTGTGTTTGGGTATGTGTGAGAAATGAGGAAGTGCATGCGTGAATGCGGGTGTGTGTAATAGAAAGAAAGGAAAATGAGTGTGCGTGAAGGCAAAAGAAGGGGATACGAGCTTGCGGGTTTTTTTGCGAGAAGACGGGTATTTGCGATGGAGCGGCATCTCACAGGGGAACGCGAAAAAAAGGTTATCGAAGGTTCGAAAAGAATGTGTGTGTGTATGGGTATGAGAAACAGGAGCTGTACGTGTGAATGCGAGAGTGTGTGTCTAACAGAAGGAGAGGGAAATGGGTGTGTACGTGCAGGCGAGATGGTGATGAGAGCTTGAGGGGTTCTCGCGAGACGGCGAGTATTCGCGACGGAGTGGTAGTACACGCGGGGCCGCATGGGCACATGGGAACACGTAGAGTCATGCAAAGTCTGAAGCGAGAGAGTGTATATGTTTGGGCATGTGTGTGAGAAATGAGGAACTGTATGCGTGAATGCCGGTGTATGTAACAGAAAAAGAGGAACATAAGTGTGTGTATGGAGGCGACAGGGTGATGAGAGCATGCAGGGGTTTTCGCGAGAAAACGAGTATACGCGACGGCGCGAAACTTCATGTGCGAGCGTGGGGACATAGAAACGCGTAGAGTCATGGAAAGTCCGAAGAAAGCGAGAACATGTGTATTTAGGTATGTGTGTGAAAAATGAAGAAGTGTATGCGTGAATGCGGGTGTGTGTAACATAAAGAGAGGAAATGAGTGTGCGTGAAGGCAAGAGAGGGGATACAAGCTTGCGGGTTTTTTGCGAGAAGACGGGTATTCGCGAGGGCGCGGCAGCTCACTTGGGAACGCGAAAGGTTATGGAAGGTCAGAAAAAATAGAGAGAGAATGTGTGTGTATACATGTATGAGAGATAGGGACTATACGTGTGAATGCGAGAGTGTGTGTAACAGAAAGAGAGGAAAATGGGTGTGTGCGTGCAGGCAAGAGAAAGGGATACGAGCTTGCGGGAATTTTCGTGAGAAGTCGAGTATACGTACGCGACGGCGAGGTCTTTCATGAGCGAGCGTGGAGACATAGAAACGCGTAGAGTCAGGAAAAGTCCGAAGAGAGAGTGTGTGTGTTTGGGTGTGTATGAGAAACGAGGAAGTGCATGCATGAATGCGGGGTGTGTAACAGAAAGAAAGGAAAATGAGTGTGCGTGAAGGCAAAAGAAGGGGATACGAGCTTGTGGGTTTTTTTTTGCGAGAAGACAGGATTTCGCGATGGAGCGGCAGCTCACAGGGGAACGCGAAAGGTTATCGAAGGTCCGAAAAGAATGTATGTGGGTATGTGTATGAGAAATAGGAGCTATACGTGTGAATACGAGAGTGTGTGTGTAACAGAAGAAGAGGGAAATGGGTGTTTACGTGCAGGTGAGAGGGTGATGAGAGTTTGCGGAGGTTTTCGCGAGAAAGCGCGTATTCGCGACAGCACAGTAGGCCATGTGCGAGCGTATGGACATAGAAGTGGAGACACGCATAACAAAATTTACGTTTGGCAGAACCTTTACTCAAAACACTTTGCCAAACTTTGGATTTTTACTTAGCCGAAGTCACACGGAAGTTTTGGATAAGTTTATCCAAAGTTCGTTTTCTTCAGCTTATTTTCCTAATGTATGTCGGAAGTTTCGCCGAAGTCTACATAAAGTATTGCTATACATAAATAAAAATTGGTGAAAGTGTGTCTAAAGTTTTGCGAAACTTTTAACAAACTTTCGTCAAGAATTAACGGATGAAATCATTATTTATTTCTCGTGCTATAATAGTTTGGAGTAACTTCTGCAAAACTTCTGCATAACTTTAGCTAAATGAAAAGTTGGAAGATTGTCAAAGTCTCTTTGTTCGGCCACTTAGTGAGATTCTACAGAACAGTAACGTTGCCTATATTTGTTGGTTTTTTCGCGACAACGCGGATAGTTGTGACGGCCAGGTATTATACGCGAGAGCGTAGGGTTTCGGCACGGAGTGGTAGTTCACGTGAGAACGCGGGTCCTCGCTTGGGCTTCGAAATAGTATCTTGTAAATATTACACATCACGAAAATTCAAATGGCGATAATCCTTTTAAACGTGTAAAATGAAATTTTTATGAATGACATACCTAAATTATATTGAGTGTCACTTTGATTATTTTCACATTCACTAGCAATTACATGAAAAAATGAATCTGCATTACTATCTTCAGCGGTATTTTGTAAATTTCTTGTATTTACTTTGCGTCTTTTATTTAACTGAGCTGTAATAGTATTTAATCGCATTATTAGTGTGCAAACATTGTATTTATATTTTAATAAATATTCGATCATAGCACGCACCATAACATTTTCTTTTTTATATTATTTTACATAAAAATTATTGATAGAAGAGATAAAGATGTTTTTTAATCACTGTATTGGTACATTAAAATTCCATTTTGCACATAAAATTTCAATTCAATTTATATTTTGTATATGCTTAGGTAGAGCTTGTGCAACATTCAGGAATCATGGTGGATAATTAAAAAATAACGAATATTCTCTATATCCACAAAAAGAACCCCAGAGAAATCGTTAGACAAACCATGAAGCTAATTTTGGGGGAAGAAAATTTAAAAAGAATGTCCCCAACTGGAAAAAATGGATGGACACCCATTCCCGAGAATGTCTTCGAAGGAGTAGAAGTAAGTTCCAATTAAAAAAGGAAAACTTTCTTCACGAAAGAAAAACTCACGAAACTCTTATACAGTCATTAAATTCATTTTCCTTTCTTGGGCCTTTGCATAGGCCCAGGCAAAGCTTGCATCTACCGTTCCTCGCCTTTGCACACACACATATTTCTGCCTTTTCTCTTACACACACTCTCACATTCACACGTATACTCTCGCATTTCTCATACACACTCTCTCTCTCTCTCTCTCTCTCTCTCTCTCTCTCTCTCTCTCTCTCTCTCTCTCTCTCTCTCTCTCTCTCTTCAGACTTTCCATAACTCTATACGCGTTCCTATGTACTCACGCACCAGTAGTATACATCCTACTATGGAGAGACTAAACAAATGACGTCATCGTGCCCCACCCGGGCTATCTTATCTTTGTTTACATAAACAGTAATTAAGATATCTTAATAGCCTGTTGTTATGGTTTGTTTACATAAACAATCAATAAAGAAGCAATTAAGATATCATAATAGCTGTAAATATAAACAGAGAGGTCCCGTACGGGAATCGGTGACACATTTTCGTCTCTCTCCATAGTAGAATGGCGTTCTCGGGAGGCAGTGATGTGGCCCCTCTTATTATTATTATTATTGGTGTTCAACAATATAGTAATTAATGTGTCTTTATTGATTATTTATATAAACAAGCAATTAAGATATCTTAATTACATGAACAAACATAAAAATGTTTTTACAAAACAATTAATAAAACACCGATTAAGATATTTAAATTAATGTTGCTAAACAATAGATAAGAGATTTTCCCGTATCGGAATCGATGACGTCACGAGCCTACGCCATAGTAGAAAGTATACTGATTTATAATTTTAATTAATCAATATTCTTATTGTTTAAACATAATAAACAATAAAAACATCAATTAAGATAAATGAAATGTGTGTGTGTGTGTGTATGTGTGTGTGTGTGTGTGTGTGTGTGTGTGTGCGCGTGCGTGCGTGCGTGCGTGCGTGCGTGCGTGCGTGCGTGAAGAGTGGAAGACTGGAATGGCAATGAAAGATAGGAGAATAAAAAAAGTTACATCATTTTTATATTTTTATGTTAAAAAATTGACTTAAACAATTACAAAAAATTACAAAAATTATTTTATATAAAAACATTATAGTTCTACATATTATATTAATTTCATTTTTTACGTTAAAAAACAAACTTAAAAAAATTACAAAAAATTATTTTTCACAGTTTTATACATTAAGTATACAACATACCGTATTAATCTATAACATATATTTCTTCTTCGTCATTTACTGCATATAATCCGTGGTACTCAAAGTCACCTGCATTTGTGTCCACCTCGGGTTCTTGCTGCTGGTGCTGCTGCTGCTGCTGGTGCTGCTGCGAGAACTGTTGAATCGCGTGGAAGCATGTGTGCTTCCGATTTCGGACGCATACGCCACACAGCC
Source organism: Torymus aiolomorphi (assembly GCA_036365515.1). Taxonomy (NCBI): domain Eukaryota; kingdom Metazoa; phylum Arthropoda; class Insecta; order Hymenoptera; family Torymidae; genus Torymus; species Torymus aiolomorphi. The sequence continues at coordinate 148,011 of CM070874.1, forward strand.
ACATATTACACCCTTCACACTTTCTCCACGCACAATTTTTCTGTTTTTTAACTAACACTCTATCGCATACTAAGCATTTCGCTAGTATGTTACACTGATTATAGTTTGATGAAGCACGATTACTGTGTCTTGAAAAGTCCGCAATCTCTTTACGTACGCTTTCCAGTAGTAGAACTTCGCTCTTGATTGTATTTTGGAGCAGTTGTTTCGCGTTTTTTATTCAAGATAGAAAAATATATTTCCTGTTCTTTTTTCTTTAAATTATCTATCCAGTCTGTTACTGCAGACGCTTTCTTCATCCATGTCATCTTGACTGTGGATCTTTGACGAATGCTGACTTGACTAGAGTGTACCCTCCGCTGTTTAACCTTTGGTAAAAAATATAGCGCAATAGCGAGCGGAGACGGTGTCAGATGCACGATTTCGGGTCCAGCGCGATGCCTGGCCACAGCCTTATCGTTTTGGCCATTATAAAAGCCCGCATCAATAGGGTGTGTAAGAGAATACACCAAAAGCGCATCGCCTAAATGAATCTGCTCACGTTATATCAGTTTCGTCTTATAATTTAAACACGTGCGAAGGATGTTTTTTTCGCGATAGTACGTTGGGGTATTAGTTACGTACATATATATCTTTATATGTATGAATCTGTTCACGTTATATCAGTTTCGTCTTATAATTCAAACACGTGCGCAGGATGTTTTTTCGCGATAGTACGTTAGGGTATTAGTTACGTACATATATATATATCTTCATATGTAAATCTGTACCTTTGATAACAATTCATCGCTCTGTGAAATATGAAAACCCTGCCTCGTGTGCTTCTCATGTTTTATTATTTCGTCAAAACGTAACGGTTTCCCGTTCTTACGCTGTGTACACTGAGCGAGGGATAAGAATGGTGAGTGGATCATTTTAATTATATTTTGTCTGGAGCTAATATCCATAAGTATTATCAAATCTGACCCTGCGTACACATCACCAAAATAAAATTGAATTCGAAGAAATGATATTTATATCTGGAGCTTCGATCAAAATTTGTCGCTATGTGCAATATGAATCCCTGCCTCGTGTGCTTCTCATGCTTTTCATTATTTCGCTGAAAAGTAACGGCTTTCTGTTCTTACACTGTGTCTTCTGAGCGAGAGATAAGAAGGGTGAGATGCGTGGATCATTTGAATTATATTTTTTTGTTTGGAGCATATCCGTAAGCATTATAAAATCCCCTGCATCGCGTACGCATCATGTCAGTGTGCCAATGCGGATCATGGCGAGAAGTAACGCTTTTTTGCCAGAGATGCAGATCGACGAACATAGCGATTTGCGTGAGTTTATTTTCCGCATCGCTTCTACTTTACGTTTTTACAGTCAACCTTTATGGCATAGGTATAGAGATTCATGGCGACGGCTTTTGCGTACAGTGCACTATTCGCTTTTACGTCGCGAACTGCGATTTTTACTCGCCCATAGCGGTCATCGTAGAATCGCCGTTTATTACGAACGATTTTTTCGCAATAATCGATCGGGGTTGATGATAGCGGGCGAATTTGTCATAGAAATACGCATGGAGAATGCAAATGTTCTCGATGACATGATGTCGGCGTTTAGCGAACAAATTGGTAAGTAAAAGATTTTATACTCATTTTTTATGACGAAAAAATATTTGTTATATGTTTTAAAATTTTCAAGCCTTCGAAAATCTTCTCGCCGATGACAGCGTTGCATCAACAATTTTTATGAACTACAGCGGGCGTGAAAATGAGGCTGTAACGAGCCCAAGCGAACCCGATATCTCAAGTAGCGAAGGAGAAGAAGAAGGAGAACATCAACAACAACAGCAACAACAACAACAACAACAACTTATACAACAACCTATACAACAACAACAACAACAACAACAACAACAACAACAACAACCAATAATCCATGTAGCAAACGAAGAAGATGATGATAGGCGCTCGAATATTTTAGAATCCGACAACGAGAGCGAAAGCATGATTAGAATAGACTCGTCGGATGAAGAAGATAATGACACAGTTTTAACGCGCGGATTAAACTTGGCGCTCAACCACTATCGGGAACCACGGGTCGCAGTGGAGAGAGCCATAATGAGCGAGGGCCCGCAGCCGTCGACTAGTGGAAACATCGGCCAACCTCGCGCAGGGATGCTTCATAATTTTTATTCAACTAGAGCACCCCTGTCGGAGCGGAGTTTTCGTAATATCGAGGATAGCCATCGTCTCGTTTGGAACAGTTTCGACGAAACTAGTCCTCTAGATCGACGAGTCAACGAATGTAAGAATTTTTTTAATTTGAATATTTTTTTTCATGTAAAAGGCTGTTTTTACAACTTTCTCTTTTTTCAAAAAAGTTATTCGGAGAAGAAACAATAGCGGCGACGGATTGGCCACTCCGGGTTTCGACATACCATTTCTATTGATTTACGCGAGGAGAATTTTGCATATTCGGCGTGCGCAAGAATTGCGATGGTTTCACGACCAGGCCGAACATGAAGATTCTCCATTATATACGTCGAACGAACTACAAGATTTGTTTCAACGGAAAATCTGAAGATTAACTTTTTGGTATTATAATTGTGAAAACAAAAAACATTTATTTTTTATTAATCATTTTTAATAAAAATTACAGCGGACGACTTGTTGTTTACAAGCTCAGTATGGCCATCGCTCCCACCATCGCCTACAGTAGACGCAAATTCATGCATAAGAGAGAGTGGAGAAACTCTGCAAGTGGGATACGGCCACAACGATGATGGCATGACCGTCGATTACGACGGAGGCGATGAAGAGGAGGAGGAGGAGGAGGAGAACAGAGCCAATGATGATGCTGCAGAGGAGGAGGAGGAGGTGGATGAGGAGGTGAATAATCTCGACATAAGACCTCCCGGAGTAAGATTTATTGTGATAGACGAAACCGAAAACCATGTGCAGCGATTTAGAGTGGTCGGGCGCTGTATTAAACTGCGTATCAAAGACTCGCCTATCGATTGCGATAATCCCCTTGTTTGGATGGAGGCAGCAATGCACGACATTCACGCCCATATTATTTCGTTGATACCGAATGAAGAAAGGTTTTTGATCGGTGTGGTCGTTAAGAGCGAATACTTTGCGAATGGCGTAGGTGGATTATCTTTTCGACCAATTGAAAATTTTCATTACGCTGATCTTTGGGATTTGATTGCAAATCTGACACAAAGTAATGAAAATTTCCAAATCGACGCAAGTTTTGTGTTACACATTACATTTGTAAGTATACCCGAAGGGATGGGCGCGCGTAGAGCGAGAAAATTAGCGATCAATTCGGTGACACAAAGATCAATACTGTCTAATGTAAATATCGATAATTTATACCTACCGCGTTCGTTAGTTGTAGGTGAAACTTATATCAAATTCCGGGCAAACGATACGGATGAAGCTCGAAAGGAATGGGGTGTCGTGCGCGACGGACGACGTAAACTACAACGAGAACGCGCCGAAAAATTAATGCAGGATGCTAATGTTCGTATACCACCCACGGGAGCAGGTTTCTTCGAAATTGAGCAATTTAAAATTATTATTTACACACTGGTATAGCTATAGTAGTATACGATAAGAAAACTTTTGGCAGCGGTGAGCCCCCATTTTTTGATGGGCGTGCTGTTGTAGAAAGACAGACAGGATGTGAAACACAGCGTATAATTAATCTTTGTTATAATTCTAACGCGAAACATTATGATACAATACTGAATTTAATCGGTGTTGCGCGAACTAAATTCTTTTGCACTTTTTGTAACAAATGTTTTAATTTCATAGACCAACACAAATGTTTAAAAACATGTTCCAAGTGCTTTGTCTCTCCCGCATGTAAAACAGATAATATCGATTTAATTAAATGCTCGCAATGCAATAGAAATTTTTTTTGGAAATATGTGCTACGATAATCATTTAAAAGATGGCTCTTATAAAAAAAAGAACAAAAAATTGTGCGATGTAGTTAAACTTTGCAATAGATGCAATAAAGTTACAAATTGTTTTCGTTCGAAACACACGTGCGAAATGATTTGGTGTAAATATTGTAAAAGAAAACATTTTGTCAACGAATTCTGTTACATGCAACCGATAAGTAATGAGATTAATCACGAAAAAAAAAATTTTGTTTGTTTTTTATGATTTTGAGACGCGACAGGATGAGCCTTATCTTAATCACGAGACTTCAAATCTGCACATTCCAAATTTATGTGTCGCACAGCAAGCGTGCTCGGATTGCATCGATGATGACGATGTTTCGCGTTGGTGTAATACTTGCGGCGTTCGCGAACATGTTTTTCGAGAGAATCCTGTCACTCAGTTGATCGAATTGTGTATTAGAGATAAGACAAAATTTGCGCAAATCATATGCATTGCGCACAATGCACGAACATTCGATGCGCAATTCATATTAAAAGAATTAAAAGAATTGGCAGAGTGTACATCTGAAGTTTTACCGAGTATTATTTTAAGTGGACAGAATATTATTACTATGCAATACGAGCGAACGAAATTCATAGATAGTCTAAACTATTTCCAAATGAAGTTGAGCGCTCTTCCCGCTGCTTTTGGCTTGCCGGAAAAGAGTAAAAAGGGGTATTTTCCCCACTTATTCAATACTCTACAAAATCAAGAATACGCAGGCCCTTTACCCGATGCGAATTTCTACGCGCCGAATTCTATGAGTATCGATGAGAGAAAAGACTTTTTTAAATGGTACGAAGAGAACAAACGAGACTATGTATTCAATTTTAAAACAGAAATCGTCGAGTATTGTCGCATGGATGTACAAATTTTACGCCGCACGTGTATAGCTTTTCGAAAAATGTTTCTTGATATTGGCGGCACTGACCCCTTCTTTTCCGCAATTACTATCGCCTCAGCTTGCTCTTATTTGTATCGAAAAAAATTTCTCAAGCCAAACACCATAGGAATTTTACCGCCTACTGGCTACAGGCGCGCTGATAACTACTCTCACAAAGCTGTTGAGTGGCTATTGGAGTGCGAGCGCGAAATCGGGCGAGAGATTATTCACGCAGGTCGGGCGCGCGAGTATAGATTACTCGAAGGATTCTTGGTAGATGGATATTTGCCACCGTCAGAGCTTCCGAGCTCATCAACGTCAAGCGACAGTACCGCGGCCACAGATAAAGGTATAGTATTCGAGTATCAAAGGTGCTACACACATGGGTGTCCGCGATGTTTTCAAAACAAAAATAGATAAAATAAAGTCACTGGGCTACGAGGTTCGTGAAATTTTGGAGTGCACATTTGACCGGCGTAAAATTGAAAATCCTCGGATCGCAAATTATGTGAATAATCATCCGTTAATAAGCAAAATGGTTTTAAATCCGCGAGACGCGTTTTTCGGGGGTCGCACGGAAAATATAGCTGTACATTATAAAATAAGAGAAGGAGAAACAATAAGATATACGGATATTTGCTCTTTATATCCGTATATCTGTAAACGAGGCCGGTTTCCGCTCGGACACCCAGATATATTTGTTGGCAGTCAGTGCGACGCGTTGACGAAAGGAAATAACAATGATTTATCACGAGTAGAAGGTTTGATCAAATGTAAAATATTGCCTCCTCGTAATTTGTTTCTTCCTCTCTTACCAATAAAAATGCATGGACGATTAGTCTTTGCTCTTTGTCGCTCTTGTTGCGAGGAGATGCGACAAGAAGATTGTACTCACGAATATACTCACGAGTGCGAATTCACGGGGACGTGGGTAGCCGACGAACTGTGAAAAGCCATCGAGTTGGGTTACCAAATAACGGAAATATTCATAATATGGCGATATAAAGTAACGCAATACGATCAACAGAGTGGCACAGGAGGATTGTTTGCAGACTACGTGAACGCGTTTTTGAAAATAAAACAACAAGCTAGCGGATGGCCATCGTGGTGCGAGAGCGATGTAGATAAGGAACGATATTTGTTAGAGTACGAGCGAGACGAGGGTATACGAATGGAGAGAGAAAAAATCGGAAAAAATGCTGGCTTGCGCGCAGTGGCAAAACTCTGTCTTAATTCTTTTTGGGGAAAATTTGGGCAGCGTAGCAACTTGAAACAGACCGAAATTGTAAAAACACGCGAGGCCCTCCTTAAACTTTTAGTTGCGCCGGAAAAAGAAGTATTTAGCGTAATGTCTGTAAACGACGAACTTTTTTATGTAAACTGGCAAAATATCGCCGATGCTGTGGCACAGGCGTCCAATACAAATGTAGTAATCGCAGCATACACTACGGCGCAAGCTCGACTCAAATTGTACGATTATCTTGAGAAACTAGATCGACGAGTTTTATACTTTGATACCGACTCTTGCATATTCGTTTGTAATGAGCGCGCGAAGGACGAGGAATACAGACCCCACCTTGGCACGCTATTAGGTGATATGACGGACGAACTGAAGAGTTACGGACCAAATGTACATATTGAAACATTCTTATCGGGCGGTCCTAAATTTTACGCCTATAAAGCAATCGATTCATCGACAGGAGAGACATTTGAATGTTGTAAAATCAAAGGTATAAGGTTAAATTATGCTAATTCTTTAAAAATAAATTTCGATAGTATTAAACGATTGGTCGATACCTTGTGAATGGCGACGATACGGGTAATATTAAATTATATTTTAAAGCCATAAGGCGCACACCCAAGCACGATGCTATCACGCGAGACGAATACAAGACATGTTGTATAGTGTTAAAAAAACGGCGCTACCATTCCATAAAAGAATTGTCATTGCCTTTTGGCTATAAGCGTTAAAACATTTTATTAATAAAAAATAAGACTTATTTGTAAATATTGTTCTTGTTCATTGTAGTTATTTTTATTTCCCTCTTTCTCTCTCTCTCTCTCTCTCGCGTGCGCGCTCTTTTGTCCACACGCAAGACCACGCGCGCTGTAGCAGCTGATATGCGCGCGCGCGCAAAGTATTCGCTTCTTAAAGCGGGGAGTATCAGCTTATACCGCGCGGAGTACAAGCTTGTACACGCGCTCCGGTACGCGGTGCATATCAGCTGATGAGCACCGCGCCGCGCCGCGCTGCGCCGCCGCCGCTGCCGCCGCCGCCCGGGGATCGTTGGTTTTTTTCACGCTGAAAAAAAAATGTGTTATCGCTATAAAAGCACGAACAAATTCGGTTTTGTCGTCATTCATGAAAATGGATACGCGTTGGAAACATCCATTTACATGTTGTGTATGCGGACCTACCGGATGTGGCAAAACTCAGTTCGTCAAAAAGTTTCTTATTAATTTACCGAAAATCTGTAACGTATGCTTCGATCGCATACTCTTTTATTACGCCGAGTGGCAAGAAACCTACCGCACGGAGTTTGTGACCCGGGTGTGACGCACCGAGTACCGAATTTAGAGAGGGTCTGCCTCAAGTGAGTGATTATTCTTGTGACCGCGATAAAAAAAAGTTATTAATTCTGGATGATTTAATGCGAGAATCTTCGTGCGATGTTATACTAGATCTATTTACGAAAGGTAGTCATCATAAAAATATCAGCGTTATATTCATAACGCAAAATATTTTTCACAAAGGAAAATCGCAACGCGATACAAGCCTGAACACAAAATATCTCGTACTCTATAAAAACCCGCGTGATCGCGCTCAAATACAGCACTTGGCGCGTCAAGTATATCCGGAAGATCCGAAATTTCTGCAAGAGGCCTACCTCGACACCACGCGAACCCCACACACGTATCTTTTTTTCGATTTATCACAAGACTGTCTGGATGAATTTCGATTCTGCTCCTGCATATTTCCCGACGACAAAACGCACTACGCTTATGTACCGAAATATTCAAAGTTTCGATAGTCTAATTATATTGAAAGAAGGAGAGGGGGAGTGAAGAAAAAAAAGAAATAGATATGTCAGATGCGCGAGTCTTGAACCTCCAGTCGAGAGATAACAATGGCAGGAGCAACACGGATGAATTCTAGACGCTGTTCGCCTTGTACTAAACATTTTTCCAAAAAACATTTGGCGGTTTTGGGAGCTCTCTCACACTGCGACGACAAACAGCGTTCGGCCATACTTCGCACGGCTGATAAATCGCTTGTCAAGTGCATATGCGAGTGCGCATTAAACGTTTTACACGGCGTAGTGAAATTAAGAGATTCGGAGAAGGAACAGCTGAATAAGCACAAGATCGTATTGCGCAGATTAATAATTCCAAAGTCATCAAGTTGGAAAATTAAAAAACGCGCAATAGTACAGAATGGAGGATCTTTTTTGCCAGCTCTTCTAGCCCCCATTGTAGGTGCGCTCATATCTAAACTATTTGGAGGAGGAGGAAAACAGTAAATAGAAGAAGCAGTATGGAACGTGCTCGTAAAATGGTAATCGTGCCCGAAGATGCAATCGAACGCGCACAGTCTACACCTGCTGAATCAACAAAAACAATTGCCCCGAGCGAATTCTCCGGCGAAAATTCTGTGCAAACTCCTTAAGTGGAGCAATGCCGGTACAGTGAGTATAGATGGCCGCACGGTAGAGCGTTCAAATATTATAGAATTACTGAACGATGTGGTTGGAAGAAGAAAGGGAAAAATGACGACGAGGAAGCTCCAGTTGGACGCATGGGGTTTTCTAAATTTGTTAAAACTTCCGATACTCCGACAAATTTAATAGGTAACAGCGAAGTTTTTAAAATTGGCAGAGTACTCACGGCGCCTTTAAATACGGCCAAACGACGACTGAATAAGGAAGACTCTAATGCAGAGCCCTCTCCCGTGCTTACGAGAAGAAGAAAGGCCGAACAAAGTAAAAAAAAGTGGTTACAATTCCAAATATAAAAGCCACACGCGTACAAACACACGCACACATGCACGCGGGCAGACATGGCGTACGAGAAACAGTATTACGATCTCTCGTACGAGGCAGGATACGCGGGTGCGCGTAATCTTGTGCGTGTAAATAAAAAGAAAGGTAAGCCCAACGAGAAGGTTAGAATATACGCATGGCTCAGTAATCAAGATGCTTACACGCTTCATCATCCTATAAAGCGAAAATTTCCGCGACTGCGCTACAACGTCACCAACGTGGACGATGTGTGGGAGTGTGATTTACTACAGTTAACCTCGATAAAAGACTACAACGACGGCTTCTGCTATATTCTCGTTATTGTAGATGTGCTCAACAAGTATGCGTGGGTCGAACCATTACGCGATAAAACAGCGCGCAACGTTACCAGCGCGTTCGAAAAAATTCTAGACAGCGCAAGCCCACGAGTACCGATGTGTTTACAATCCGACCGTGGCAAAGAATTTGTCGGGTCAGCTTTTCAAAGCCTTCTAAAATAATATGACATACAATTTAGAGTAGCGCGAAATCCCGATATCAAAGCGACTGTAGTCGAGAGACTCAACAGAACAATACGAGAGCGTATGTGGCGTTATTTCTCGCACAAAAATAAAAAAAGGTATGTCGACGTAGTACAAAAAATTATATACGCTTACAACTACACATTGCACAGTGGAACAAAAATGAAACCATCAGAGGTAAATCTGTACAACGCAGCGAAAGCCCGTGAAAATTTGCAAAAGCGTGCTCTTCGTCAAAGCGCAGTGCAGAGAAACGGCCGCAAGAGGGCTCACCAAGCGATACCTAAATTCAAGGTGGGCGACTTCGTTCGAATCAGTCGGACTAAAAATACCTTCGAGCGCGGTTATGAAAAAAATTTCAGCGAGGAAGTGTTCAAGATAAAAAGGGTGTCGCGACGACAGAATATCTACACGTACGTTCTCGAAGACTTAAACGGTGAAATTATCGACGGATTTTTTGACACAGAAGAACTTGTATTGGTTGGCCGAGGACGCATCACTAACCATCAAACATTTAAAGTGGAGCGCATAGTTCATACGCGCGGAGGAGGGGTAAATAAGCAACTACTAGTCAAGTGGTTAGGATACCCTGACAAATTTAACTCTTGTATAAAGGCGAGCGATCTCGATAGTATCTGAAAAGAAAAAAGGAATGGAGAGCCAAGATGAATTTTATATGGTGTTACCGAGTAATAGCAGTATGATGTATTTCAGCGATAATACTACAACTTGCTTCACCACGCATTTACAGCGCGAGATTAGGCTGCACGGTGAATGGCTCGTAGGTCTAGCTGAAATTTACGTGCCTTGTACTATAAACCACGTACAAAATACTGAAGCTTCTTATTCGTTTTGTTCCTACGACAGGGGTAAGGTAGTAAGAAAAGACGTTTGCCACTTTCCCGACGGTATTTATAAAACTATAGAACAGCTAGCTGACGAGATAAATAGATCGAACGACGTATATCAGCACCAAATGCTGGAACCGATGAAAAGCCGCTTAGGATATTACGCCATAAAGCGAACATCCCATTGTGAAGAGTTTCACGTGACGGAATTCAATGATAAAATTTGTCGTATTTTTGGTATTGAAAAGTTCGTGACCAAAGGAATGTTCACGACCGTCAACGAGGGCACCAGAGACATTGAGGGTGTTAGATCTGCTTCATTGTCTCGCGCTGTCCCTGATCAAATGTACGTTTACACGGACATTTGCGAACCATACACAGTCGGGGACACTCAAGCATCTCTTTTACGTACAGTTTCAGTCACAGATCCAAATTACAAATTTGGTTGTAACTACGTGCAGCGTTTTGCTCCGATACATTACATTCCGTTACTTTATCACAATTTCCACAATATAGTCATAGATATAAGGGATCAGCATGGCCAACCTATACCATTCGAGTATGGTACGTTGACGGTTACGCTAATTTCAAACGCAACCGCTAATAAATTATAGCAAATATGAGTTACTACATTCAATGCTACGACGACGACGAGCAAGTCGGGGGTGGTGGAGTTAGGAGAGTTTTCGCTGGCTCTACTTATCAAAGAGGGCGAGGAGTGGGAGCATGGTTAGGAGGTCTGTTTCGAAAAATGCTGCCTTATATCTCCAGTGGAGCGAAAGCTGTAGGAAAAGAAACCATACGAGCGGGGTTAAATATTTTCGATGACGTGGCAAATAACGGTGTCAATTTCAAAGAAGCAGTGAAGGTCAGAGCCAAAGAATCTAGAAAAAACTTAAAGAGAAAAGCAGCCGAAAAAATATCTGAGATGATGAAAGGCTCGGGTTATAAGATGCCTGCTCACAGACGAAAACGTCAGTTGAGGAAGACAAGTTCGCATCACCGAGAACAAAAAAAAGAAGAAGAAGAAGGGACGAACAACTGCAAGAAAAGGCGGGAGAGTCAACAAGAAGAGGAAGAAGCACACGTTTAGAAATATTAACGACATCGTCGGCCCGAAATAGAAAAAAAAATGCCGTTCTTACATTCGCACTCGACAGAATGTATGTCCAGTGAGTTAGACATTTTTTCTCTACCAGCGACTCAAACTTCCATAGAGCGTAGCAGTTTCTTACACTACAAGCCCGTATCATCGCTCAGTGACGAAGGAGATGCTCCCATAGAGTTTGTGGTGCCAAGTGGTAGTGAACATTACATAGACCTTGCGCAGACGATGCTTTACATTCAAGCAAAGGTTGAACCAATAGAAGGCGAAGCGGAAAACATCAAAGTCGCGCCAGTTAACAATTTTCTTCATTCGCTATTTAATCAAATCGACGTTTTTTTTAATCAAAAACTCGTTTCGTCTCCCAACAACGCCTACCCCTATAGAGCTTATATTGAATCATTGTTGAGTTATTTTCCGGCTGCTAAAGAATCGCATTTAACTACAGCACTTTGGTACGATGATACGTTTGACAACTTTGAAGCTGCTCCGAATATTCCTATAGAAAATGCTACCGCGAACAAAGGAGCCCTATATCGTCAACATTACATACTTGGAGGGAAAACCGTCGATATGATTGGTCATTTGCATTGCGACGTATTTAATCAAGATAAAATGCTTATCAACGGAGTTGAGATGAGAGTACGTCTCGTACGAAGCAAAGATGCATTTTGCTTGATGGATGTGTCGGATGATGGTAAATTCCGTGTCAAAATCAAAGAAGCCAGTCTCATCATACGCAGAGTAAAGATAAGTCCTGGTGTTTTACTTGGGCACGCCAATGCCTTAGCTAAAGCTACAGCTAAGTATCCGATAACACGTGTCGAAGTTAAGTCTTTCACGCTTCACACTGGAATTCTCGGGGATACTCTCGACAACGTCATCCTCGGGCAGCTGCCTAAAAGAATAATTATAGGTTTCGTCGACAACAAAGCGTTTAATGGAAATCGTAAATTCAACCCGTTCAATTTTCAACACTTTTCGATAAATTATCTTTCTTTGTACGTCGACGGAGTGCAAATTCCAAGCAAACCGTTACAACCTCACTTTACCGGAACAGCGGTCTCTACATAGATGCTTACCATACGCTGTTCTCGGGTACAGGTATACATTTTCTCAACGAAGGCAACGGCATCAATCGTCACAATTATGCGCGAGGAAATTTTTTGACTGCTTTTGACTTAACACCAGATTTATCAGCTCATTGTGCTACATACTGGAACCTCGTGCGGTCGGGTAGCGTGCGCGTGGAAGTACGATTCGAGGCGCTCTCACTAGTACCATAAATTGCATCATTTACGCAGAATACGATAACGTACTGGAAATCGATTCGAGCAGGCAAATCCTATCGGATTTTAGCGCGTAAATATAAGAAGAAGGAGAAACAAGAGTAGTGGGGATAAGCGTATATCAGAAATGAAACGCCTATGCGTGAGGATCAGTTGTCATTTGATCTTTTACATAGCGATACACTCTCGCACTCACTCCTTAAATCATGGATTTCATTGTCGACATACAAGGTTTTCGCGACGTTAACAGAAATTTTTTGTCAAAGGAAGTGGCTGTGATCGCATTGCAAGAGCTCATAGTCGGTCATTGGATAGTAGGCCCACCTTGTAATTTTTTGCATTTGCCACCAGACATAAAGACGACAAACAGGTATTGCACAGTTCGCTTACACGGAATAGAGTGGTTCGAAGGTGACGTATCATTACGACGATTGCGCCATCATCTCTACAAACTTTTCAAGAAGGGGAGAAATATTTACGTGCGAGGGGATCAAAAACGAAGGTATCTCGAGAACGTGCTTGGAAGGTGCGTTATAAACCTCGAAGAGTGTAGGTCGCCATCGTTTAGTAAATTAGAAGGACTATTTCCGAATTCATTAGTGTGTACAAGTCATATCGAAAAACATATAGAAAATAAGAAAGACTTTTGTGCACTTTTCAAAGCAAACCTACTAAGAAAATGGATGTACAGTATAATTCCAGAAGAGTGGCGCGAAGTAAATGAAACCATACAAAGCGAAAGATTTTACGCTGCTCTTTGCAAGTATCTAACGAACGCAGAAAGTCTTTTCGCTTTGGTGAACCAGGTGGAGTAGATGTAACCGACGGAGACGACGACGACGAAGACAGTAGCACACACGCGGTAAAAGCAAACGACGACGACGATGACGACGACGACGACGACGACGACGACTTCAACATCGTATTTACTGAGAACGTTCCCAGTGAAAAATCTGTAAATACAAATATATTCAGGGAGAATCAATTACATGATGGACACAAGGACAATAATGCATGCGATACGTGCGCTAAGAGCGAATACAATAGGTGTGTATGCTGCTGATCACATTCCAAAAATTTGAAGTCCACCTGTGGCTATTGTGACCAATCTAGATACAGCAAATAAATCAGGATCGCATTGGGTTGCCATTTACGTAGACAAAAATGGATACGTATATTTCGACAGTTACGGGATCGCCCACACCTCAGCACTCCATCTTGATCGCCTACGAAGAAACTGCGTGCGTTTCCAGTGGAACAAGAAACTATTACAAAGTTTTGATTCAAAAGTGTGCGGTGAATATTGCATTATGTTTTTGTATCATATGTGTAGTGGTAGTTCTTTATGCGCGTTTTGTCGCATCTTTTCATATAATACATACAAAAACGATAACATAGCTACTAAATTTTATAAAGTTATTTCACAAAAGCGAGCCAGAAAGGCGAATCATTACAGAAATCGTTTTCTTCCAAGAGACACTTCATTGGGAACTGAGCAGAGTAATCAAACATGTAATGCAAAATTATAAATTTTTTCTTTTTGTAATCATAGATGTAAGAGTAAAATATGTATACTTCTGTAAGTTCTTCGTAAAATAAAAATTGTATTTGTAACAAATTTACATTTAGTGTTAGACTCTTTTTCACATCCTTACCTACCTGATTCCCCTGCATGCTTTCAAGAAATTATCACGTTAATATTATAACAGTATCTCTATTTTGCTTATTTTCATATCATACGTTCACATCGGCTGCGATTGTAACTGAAATTTTTATCGCGTAATACAAAGCCAAAAGTAAGGTTAGGTTACATATAAGAATTTATTTCGTCGTCATTTTTATCTCGTATTCGTTACTGTTTAAGCTCACGTCATTTCAACGTACTTTTTTATTGCGAATACAAAAGGGAAAGTGAGGTTACGTTACATTCAAGGATTTCTTTCATCATAATCTTTCTCCGAAACCATTATTTTTATCTCGTATTCGCGTTACTCTCTAAGCTCACGTCATTCCAACGTACTTTTTTATCGCGAATACGAAACGGAAAGTGACGTTATGTTACATTCATCGATTTCTTTCTCGGAAACCGTTATTTTTATCGCGTATTCGTTACTCTCTAAACGCACGTCATTCCAACGTACTTTTCTATCGCGAATACGAAACGGAAAGTGAGGTTATGTTAAATTCATCGATTTCTTTCTCGGAAACCGTTATTTTTATCGCGTATTCGTTACTCTCTAAGCTCACGTCATTCCAACGTACTTTTTTATCGCGAATACGAAACGGGTAGTAAGGTTATGTTACATTCATCGCTTTCATCTTGTTGAATTCTATATATATTGCAACGGCATCACTCCGTTCACTGATTGGATGAGGGAATGGTACGTAACGGATTCATCGGCCAATGGGAAAACAGAGCATGGTGGGGACGTACGTGTAAAAGCTGGAGCCCGACGTGCTTGCCTTCAGTTACGAGTATCCATTCCATTTGAGAGTACGCTCCCGCGTGGATATTCCAGTGTCCGTTCAATCTCTAAGTATACTCTTACTTTAAAATGGACAAAAACGAAGCATCAGTAGTGCTTCCTACACCATCAACAGCAGCTTCAATAGCAGTAACTCCATCACCACTACCTCCGCCATCAGCTGCACCACCACTACCTCCACCAGCAGCAGCAGCAGTACCAGTAACATCGCGAGTTAATAAAAACATGGATCTGCCAAATCTCTTCCTGTCTACAACCTACGCTATCAATAAATCAAATTCCAAAAGAGTCGTTGGATTGGAACACCACGCAGGATTTTATAGAGCTGTGGTGAAACTCTGTAGTACAGGGTCTCCTGCAAAGTACATAACTCTCGAAAAAAACAGTTGGGAACTGATCAGCGACCAAATGGACGCGATGATGGGGTATGTGCTAGATTCATTCACCTTCTACAAAGACTTCGGTAAGCCTTCAAAAATTTTTTTTCCAAACCATGACATCAATTTTACAACGGCGTATGAAGTGAGGTCCATCCTTATCGACGAGAGACCTAGTATACTGACACCGAAGCTCGTCAGAGGAGACTTCCCCGAAGGGCAACCAATAGACGAGGAGACGCAGTTTCCAGACAGTTGTTCACAGTTCAAGACACCACAGAAGAAAAGAAAATACGAAAGTCCACCCGGGATCGTCATGCAGCAGGCAACTTCGAACGGCCTACGAGAAGTGCGCGAATGTGTCGATGAGTGGTTAAAACGTTTAGAAGAAAGTGCCGGATTTATAAATTGCGGTATCGATAACGTAATTGAGTTTTTAAAAGTTGAGTTAAAGAGAGAAAGCACTGAAAAAGCAAAAAATATTTTGGAAGACACTGCTGCGTTTAAACAATATTGTTCATTGCGTAAAAATGAAATTAATAATAGAACAAAGTTGCACATGGAATTCGGTAATATGAATAAAGATTTGTACGACATTTTTCTTATGGAATTTTATGCATTTGGCTTATCCAACTTTGTTATATTTGTTATATTATTCAAAGACTTAAACAATATATATTCAATTTTTAATTAGAAACCAACAATCTTTTTATTTTGTACCTTCTATCTTATCCACCAAACTTTTCTTATAAAATTCATATATCATAGATATACTCTGCATACTCCATTTTGGCGCCACCAGATCCTATGCATGGTGTCTACACCACATGATGCAAAGTATATTCATTTATAATGCGATGAGCGAAACAAGAGGTACCATTTTCATATTGAACGCCAAACAAGCAAGAAGTATGGGGCCACCGCAAAGCAAGAACGCTACGAAAAATTACACCGGCGATAAAGAGAGCAGCCGCTTATACAGCCATCATCGTCGTCATCATCAAAATCGTCATCGCACAATAGCTTCTCCAAGAACACCTTCTCGTTTCCAGAGAAACAAGCATACAAACGATTTTAATAATCGTTTACTGTTAATTTTTTATCAAAACGGTCCTTTCCAGGACCACAATATAATATCACGTAAAACATACTATTCGATATCTTCTCTCTCACACACACACACACACACACACACACACACACACACACACACACCCGCACACACACACACACCCACACACCCACCCACCCACCCACACACACACACACACACATACACACACACACACACACACACACATTTCATTTATCTTAATTGATGTTTTTATTGTTTATTATGTTTAAACAATAAGAATATTGATTAATTAAAATTATAAATCAGTATACTTTCTACTATGGCGTAGGCTCGTGACGTCATCGATCCCGATACGGGACAATCTCTTATCTATTGTTTAGCAACATTAATTTAAATATCTTAATCGGTCTTTAATTGTTTTGTAAAAACATTTTTATGTTTGTTCATGTAATTAAGATATCTTAATTACTTGTTTATATAAATAATCAATAAAGACACATTAATTACTATGTTGTTGAACACCAATAATAATAATAATAAGAGGGGCCGCATCACTGCCTCCCGAGAACGCCATTCTACTATGGAGAGAGACGAAAATGTGTCACCGATTCCCGTACGGGACCTCTCTGTTTATATTTACAGTTATTATGATATCTTAATTGCTTCTTTATTGATTGTTTACGTAAACAAACCATAACAACAGGCTATTAAGATATCTTAATTACTGTTTATGTAAACAAAGATAAGATAGCCCGGGCGGGGCACGATGACGTCATTTGTTTAGTCTCTCCATAGTAGGATGTATACTACTCGCACCGTCGCGAATACTCATTTTCCGCCCTTTCTGTTACACACACTTTCTCATTCACACGTACAGCCCCTATTTCTCATACATACACACAGACACGCACACACACACACACACACACTCACTTTCTCTCTATTTTCAGACCGTCTATAACCTTTCGCGTTCCTACGCGAGCTGCTGCGCCGTCGCGAATACGCGTTTTTTCGCGAAAATCCCCGCATGCTCTCATCACCCTCTCGCCTCCACGCACACACTTATTTTCCTCTTTTTTGTTACACACATCCGCATTTACACATACACTTCCTCATTTCTCACACATATACTCAAACATACACACTCTCTCTCTTCAGACTTTCCATGACTCTACGCGTTTCTATGTCCCCACGCTTGGACATGAAGTTTCGCGCCGTCGTGTTTACTCGCTTTCTCGCGAAAATCCCCGCAAGCTCTCATCACCCTCTCGCCTCAACGCACACATGCATGTTCCTCTCCTTCTGTTACACACACTCTCGCTTTCACACGTATAGCCTCTATTTCTCATACACATACACACACACACATTCTTTTCGGACCTTCGATAACCTTTCGCGCTCCCATATGAGCTGCCGCTCCATCGCGAATATCCGTCTTCTCGCAAAAAAAAATCGCAAGCTCGTATCCTCTTCTCTTGCCTTCACGCACACTCATTTTCCTTTCTTTCTGTTACACACACCCGCATTCACGCATGCACTTCCTCGTTTCTCACACACATCCAAACACACACTCTCTCTTCGGACTTTTCCTGAATCTTCGCGTCCCCATGGTCGCTCATGTCCCCATGGTCGCTCATGAAAGACGTCGCCGTCGCGTACGTATACTCGACTTCTCGCGAAAACTCGCACAAGCTCGTATCCTTTTCTCTCTCCTTCACGCACACATCCATTTTCCTCTCTTTCTGTGATACACACTCTCACGTTCACGTATATAGTGTCTTATTTCTCACACACATATACTGTTTTTCAGAATTTCATAATTTTGTATGAACTTTTTTGATCGGGTTGTTTATGATTAAATTAATTTCAGGATTTGTTAATGAAAAAGCTACAGAGAATAAACATAAACTGCATCATAAAGAGTATAGGGAAGTTTTGACAGCCATGTGCGTTACTTTACGTTACTCTAAAACCAAAAGCACCAGTAACTATATAACTAATAACAAATTGATTAATTTTAAAGAAATACTCATGAATAATAATGAAATCAATGGAAAAAAACAGGGGAACGAAGAAGAAAGTTTAGATTTAGTCAATCTAAAAGAAGTAGAGAATAAAAGCGACAGAAAAGAGAATTCTGTAAAAGATAAAGTAGTTGTTCGCATAAGGAAGAGGTTTATAAAAAAGAGCGACACGAAGAAACTAATCTGAAAATAATGGAAAGGAAGCCGTTTAGCTCAGGGACCTAAGGCGAAGGAGTAGGCGTAAAGCAAAGATATGTTGATATGGAAGAACTAGATTCCGAGAAAGAAGAATATTCGGAGAGTGAAGAATTTACAGAAATGCAAGACAGAGAAAACGGGGACCGAAGAAAAGAATTCTCTATGAATGAAGATATAAAAGAAAAAGAAGATAAGAAAAAACAAAAAAATAAAAAAATAAAAACTAAAATGAACGATATGTTCTCTCAAGGACAAAAAAGAAAACTGTCAGATGACATTCGTAAGCCTAAGAAAAATAAGAAATAAGATAATCTTATATAATTATTACATTATACTTATTATAGTTATTATGTTATATCTGTTCTTATACATTAATGTTGTATCTTGGTTCTCAATTAAATGGAGTATTTAAATTAATTTCTTTTTATTTCATTTATAAATACATAATGAATATAGATTTACAAAAATAAGGAGATTCGGTCGAGAGGAGCTGAGAGGAAAGAGGGGGAGGAGCAGAGACACAGACAGAGAGAGAGAGAGAGAGAGAGAGACAGAGGACAGTGCTTGGTCACTACTGGTTAGGAGACCAACCAATTATTTAGATAAATTACTTACCTGACTAGGGCGACTGAGCCTATCCATATGCGTGGCCTAGAGGTATGGTGACATTTCTCCTTCTGTATTGAATACAAATCTGTGGGTATCTATTTTAACATTATTCTATCTTAATTTTATAATATAAACTTACCTGAATCGTTATATGATCACCAGTAGAACTGCCGCTAAACGTTGCAAATAACATTTTCTTGTAACATAACAACCTCGTTATTGTTTTATCCGGAACTTTCAATGAACATTGGCTTAACTTATGCGAAAGATTTTTAACAAGGCTCTTATTAATCGATTTTAAAAAATCGTATGACCATGAACATAACGTCCATAAAACATTCCAGAAACATGTTCTTATAAAGTTATTGATATCTTATTTTAAAGTTACCTGAAATGTTGGTCAAGGATCTAGTGAACTTGAGATCAAACATCCTAAAGATTTTTTTTAATAAGGTTACTGCTAACATATTATTAACTTATTTAAAAATTTGTATGAACATTAGCCAGACTACTGATAAATATGGCATGAACATGTGCATAACTTCCACGAAACATTGAAGAAAAAAACATTTTCTGATAAAGATATTAGAATCTTATTTTAAAGTTATCTGAAACTTTAGCCAAACATCTGCTTAACTTCACGAAAACATCATAAAAAACCGCTGCCAATATATTGGCACTTAGCTTCCTCAAAATAATGTATTTATTCATTTTTTTTTAATTTTTTATCACAATAATTAATTGTATCATACCCAATTTTCTTTAAGAATATTCGTAATAAATTAATATACCGGCTGTCCCATTTTAAAACCACCAGGTAAATATCTCGAAAACTAAGGGAGATGGAAAAAAACTTTTAATACAAAAGTTGTAGGGTTCAGAGGGGCCCAACTGATCGTGACCTTGGTTATGACCTTGAGTTCAATGATCAAGGTCATTTGAAGGTCAAATCGATTTTTTCAAATGGGAACCCCCACTTTTGACCTCGTAAATGGAAAGAGCGGAAAATTTTACGTTCAGATATGTCCTTGAGTCAAGGTCATGGTCATGGTCATGGTCATGTTTAAAATCAAAATCAATCAACGCATCAAAACATTCCCATAATTAGGCATACGAGACAAATTGTTAAATACAAAAGTTGTAGGGTTCAGAGGGGCCCAACTGATCGTAACCTTGGTTATGACCTTGTGGTCAATGATCAAGGTCATTTGAAGGTCAAATCGATTTTTTCAAATGGAAACCCCCATTTTTGACCTCGCAAACGGAAAGAGCGGAAAATTTTACGTTCAGATATGTCCTTGAGTCAAGGCCATGGTCATGGTCATGGTCATGTTTAAAATCAAAATCAATCAACGCATCCAAACATTCCCATAATTACGCATACGAGTGTTAAATACAGAAGTTGTAGGGTTTGGAGCGGCCCAACTGATCGTGACCTTGGTTATGACCTCGATGTCAATGATCAAGGTCATTTGAAGGTCAAATCGATTTTTTCAAATGGGAACCCCTATTTTTGACCTCGTAAATGGAAAGAGCGGAAAATTTTACTATTTTTACTATTATCAATATTTACCAGGGTTAACCACTTATATCAAATAATAACAAAAGTTAATAAGTGTTGACCATCTGTATCCAATAGTGACCGGTAGTATTCAGCATTGATCGGTAATAGTCAATAATTATTACTGTTTACATCAAATTGTTTTCAAATTGAGCACACTTATATTGGCACAGAAAATTAAACTTTTTCGTTTTAAAATATTGTATAGTATAATAACATATTATTTCTTTTGTGGTGTGTTTTGATAAATAATTGCATTTACAACTAAAAAAGAATGCCTGACTATTCTGCAAATGAAATAGTTGACATTCTTCTTATTTTAGGAGAATGTCGACGAAACTATCGAGAGGCAAGCAGATTGTATCGTGCTCGGTTCCCTCAACGACAACATCCTGATCATACGGTAATACGTGACATTGAACTGCGCGGTCGACAAGGAAACTTCGTTCGAAGAAGGAGGACACTGAATGAACACGATTATGAAAATAATCCTCGCTTTCTTGCTGTTCTAGCCATGGTACATTTAAATGTTCATGTCAGTTTACGCGAAATCGAGTTAATAATGGGTATTCCAAGATCTACGGCCAGTAGATATTTACGATATGCGCGTTACCATCCTTACCACATTACTCTAAATCAAGCTTTAACTGTGGAAGATTATCGACGGAGAATAACATTTTGCCAATGGGCAACACAACAAATTACTGATGATGAAAATTTCTTTAACAATGTTCTTTTTAGCGACGAGGCTACATTTCAGAGTACTGGTATGTTCAATCGCCATAATTGCCACTACTGGTCTCCTGTTAATCCTCATTGGATGCGAGAAGTTGATCATCAGCATTGCTGGAATGTAACGGTATGGTGTGGTATTATTAACGGATGCCTGATTGGACCTTATTTTTTTGAAGGTCACGTAACTCAACATACTTATTTACAGTTGCTGAGAGACGAGCTGCCACTCTTTCTAGAAAATGTTGATCTCCATACAAGGGCCAGAATGTGGCTACAACAAGATGGTGCTCCTCCACATTATGCCAGAATTGTCAGAGATTTTCTTAATGAAAGGTTTAACGGTCGATGGATTGGTAGAGGAGGTCCCGTAGCATGGCCACCAAGATCTCCAGATCTGACATCTCCAGATTTTTATTTATGGGGCTTCCTAAAAAATACAGTCTACCGCAACAGGCCAACTACAAGAGATGACATGATTCAAAGGATTACACAAATCTGCTTAAGTATTCCACGTCAAGTATTATTAAATACTGTGAGAAACTTTAAAAGGAGAATAGAATGTTGTCAAAAAGTAAATGGTGCAACTTTTGAGCATCTTCTTCAGTAAATGGTGACCGAAACACTTGGATCCTATGACTAAATACACATGAACGTGGAATTTTCCAATGAATTTTTAGCTGGCCTGATCATCCCCGACCTTGCCTTAACTGGCCGGGTCATCTGCGACCTTGCCTTAACTGACCGGGTCATCTCCGACCTTGCCTTAACTGGCCGGGTCATCTTCGACCTTGCCTTAACTGGCCGGGTCATCTCCGACCTTGCCTTAACTGGCCGGGTCATCTCCGACCTTGCCTTAACTGGCCGGGTAATCTCCGACCTTGCCTTAGGTGACCGGGTCATCTCCGACTTTGCTCTTAACTGCACGGAAACTGACCATAACTTTGACCATAACCTTGACCCAAGGTCATATCAGAATTTTTCGAGTTTTCTATTTACGAGGTCAAAAGTGAGGGTTGCCGTTAAAAAAAATTGATTTAACCTTCAAACGACATCATCCTTGACCTCAAGTTCATCGTCAAGGTCACGATCAGTTGGGCCCCTCTAAACAATACAACTTCTGTATTTAACACTCGTATGCGTAATTATGGGAATGTTTGGATGTGTTGATTGATTTTGATTTTAAACATGACCATGACCATGACCATGGCCTTGACTCAAGGACATATCTAAACGTAAAATTTTCCGCTCTTTCCATTTACGAGGTCAAAAGGGGGGGTTCCCATTTGAAAAAATCGATTTGACCTTCAAATGACCTTGATCATTGACCTCAAGGTCATAACCAAGGTCACGATCAGTTGGGCCCCTCTGAACTCTACAACTTTTGTATTAAAAGTTTTTTTCCATCTCCCTTAGTTTTCGAGATATTTGCCTGGTGGTTTTAAAATGGGACACCCGGTATATTTTTCGAAAATTCATTCTTGTTACACTTTTTCTCGTGCGACAACCCGATATTTTTATAAATCAATTTTTTCAAAATATTATCATATGTTCAATTATTTTTATTTTAAACCTCAAATATCTTTCGTCGTAATAGTTCAATTTTATTGGGCAACGAATTCAGTTTGAAGATATAAAAAAAATATATCTCTCCCAAATTTTAGGACTATTGGTTGATTTTCTTAATATTGTTATCGCGTGCACCTTCAACTTTGGGTAATATTTTAAATCCATAATATTTTGAAAACTTAAAAATAAATTCGAACAAATTACCAAACTCTGTATTACACATATTCGTTTATTACACATATGAATGTTTATTATAAAGTCACCAATCAAGTCAATCAGTCAAGAGACTTTCCAAAAAGGTTACAACAAAAATACTGGCATATTCTGCAAGTAAAATGCAAACTTTTCCCCAATCAATGTTCTATACAAAAAATTTCGATATTTTGAGTAAAAAATAAAGATAATCTTTTGAAATTTCAACCAAATATATTCTTCAATGAGTCTAATAAGGTTAAAACTTGATCGCGCTGTAAATTACCCTCAATAAAAAACAAAAGCAAGTGAACAACACGCACGCATAGCACGTGTTATTTCCATTTTCTAGTATAGATATATCCAAAAAATTACGAATTGAAAAGAAGGCTAAATCAGTTTTAACCTCGAATATCTCTGAAATTCATAAACGAATTCTTTTACTCTAAAAACGCATATAATAAATAATATACATTCTACATCTCCGCCAAATTAAAAAAAAAAATTAAAACAAGTTTTCTCTAGTTATCAAGCAACAAATAAAATAACTTTGTAAAATAGGAAAATTTTGAATATCAAAAAGTAATCGTACGATCTTGATGAAAATTCACATACATAATATCTATATCACATACAAAATTGTCTAGAAATCTGTAGCTGATTCGTAGAACAGTTCTCGAGAAATTACGATTTAAAAAAAAGTTAAAAAAATTTTAACGTCAAATACCTCTGAAATTTATGGACCAATTATTTTGCCCAAAGAACTCGACCAAGAGCTATCCAAAATCTACCTCCACAAGGAATTTTGAAGAAATTACGACTATTTTCCCTCCGGATCATTGGACATACAAAACTCATTTTTTTCATTTGTCATGTTTTACGTTTTTATTAATAACCAAAGAACCGTGATAGCTAGACACTTTTTTTGTTTAGAAAATATAGGTATTTTAATTCTCTTTTAAATGCTACCTATCCCATTTTGATACATACAGCCGTTCTCGAGAAATTACGATTCGAAAAAGAGGTTACAAAAATTTTAACCTCAAAAATCTCTGAAATTTATGAACCAATCATCTATCCCAAAGAAAGGTGCAGGTGGCAACCAAAAATCTACCTCTACAAGGAATTTTGAAGCGATTAACACAATTTTACTCCCGTAAATTGTCGCCACCTAAAACACGTGTTTTTCATTTTTTAATTTTTTTCTTAAAAACTAAGCAATAGAATGGACTCAATTTTATACATATTATACCCTACTGAAAAAAACCACATGGGATCCCATATAGGATCCCACGTGGAATCCCACACGAGATCCCACGTGTGAATTTGATATGGGATCCCATGTGGCATACCACGTTTGAACTCGAAGCATGAATTCCCATATGAGATCCCACAAGAGATCCCACATGGGATCTCATGTGGGATACCATGCGTTTAACTTGATTACGGGATCTCATGCAGATATGGCGTAAAACTTTGAGTCCCCCATTGTGAGTAATGGGGATATCAAAAAACAAGGCAAGCCTTGTAATTAGGACTCTTCGTAAAGAGTCATTTGAACGGCTGACTTACACGGCTTATATACTCTCGGCCATCCAGTATATCTACAGAAAGCGCTATCGGAGCGCCGCATAGCGGTGACAAAGGAGAACTTGTGATGGGTGGCTCTCCATAAGTAAGCAGGGGCTATTTATCCGCTATGCGGCGCTTCGATAGTGCTGTCTGTGGATACGTTGGATAGCCAAGAGTATAAAGCCGTGTAAGTCAACCGTTCAAATGACTCTTTACGAATCGTCCTAATTATAAGGCTTGCCTTGTTTTTGATAACCCCGTTACTTACAATGGGGGACTCTAAGTTTTACGCCATATCTGCATGAGATCCCGTAATCAAGTTAAACGCATGGTATCCCACATGAGATCCCATGTGGGATCTCTTGTGGGATCTCATGTGGGAATTCATGCTTCGAGTTCAAACGTGGTATGCCACATGGGATCCCATATCAAATTCACACGTGGGATCTCGTGTGGGATTCCACGTGGGATCCTATATGGGATCCCATGTGTTTTTTTTCAGTAGGGTAGCTATTCATAATCTCCATTATCATGATTTTTCTCAAAAAAATTGACCATTTAGTTTGGGAGTTATAAGCATTTAAAAAAAAAAACACGTTTTTGTTAATAACAAAATAACCGTGATAGCTAGAGAAATTTTTTTTTTAAATATAGGGTTTTTTATGCTCTTTCGAACGCTACCCATCGGACTATAAAATTTAAATCCAGTCATTAAAAAAAATCAAAAATAAATTTTTCGAAAATGACAAATTTGACATAAAACAAAAACGAATCAGTTAGTCGTACAAAATTATTTTTTTCCCGAATTCGGAATCAAAAAACAAAAAAAATGAGACCCGTCCGGTTAAAATCGACCGCGTAGATCCGAAAATAAAGCGGTATACACACACACACACACACACACACACACACACACACACACACACACACACACACACACACACACATCCATACAGACATTTTGTAAAATCATGTGACACAAACTTCTAACACCTTTATTCATGTTTTTAGAGCAATTTAAAGAAAATTAAAATTTTACTATTACAAAGCTTCCTCTATGAGGAAGCAAAATTTAAAGGAAAAAAAACATTATTTCTATCTTATTATCAATTTATTTAAAACTTTGTATAAACATCTGCCTAACTTCTGTGAAACATAGCACAGAACATATTTTTTATAACTTTCTTTATAACTTTAGAAAAAGTTATTGCTTACTTATTAGCAATATATCCAAAAATTCGTATAAACATCCGACTAACCTCAGTTAAACATTGCACAGAACATTTTTTTTTAATCCCTTCTTTCTAACTTCAGAACAAGTTATTGGTAACTTATTACCAACTTATGTAAAACTTTGTATAACCATCTATCTAACTTCTGTTAAATATTGCACAGAAATATTTTTTTTTACAATCTTCTTGATAACTTTAGAAAAAGTTATGATAAACTTGTGCCAAATGTATGTCTCTGGAAACTTCATGTTTGGCAAAGTCTCATTGGCCAAGTACAGCCGAAGTTGTGAAAAACGCGAACTTCAGACGAAGTTTAGATGAATGAAAATATTTTTACGCGGGTGTAGGAGATTCTGAAATTCAATCCCATTACTTGCATATTACACGCTTATGCACGGAAATTCCTACATTTTCCAATGTAATGATTAAGCTTGATTCGCATATTTATTCCTATAACCGTGACGAACAGATAGTGAAGTAATATTAAGGATGTTCAATGGTGTCATGCTGCGGGGCGAGGCGAGGGACGCCCCTCTCTCCCCGCGGGCGCTCGCCGCTCACCGCGCACCTCCTCGCGCAGCCGACGAACTTGGTGTTTTGTTTACGTTTTCACTTACTTCTTTCCCAAATGCCCTGTAAGCGGTCAAGATCCCTCTACGTTTTTATTCTTTGATTATTTTTCTATTCAAATAAAGGTCTTTTAACCTAATCTCTTAACTTTTTATATGAGATTTTTATGTCCAAAGGTCACATAACCTCACTCTCCCATAAGAGCCTATGTTAAAAACTCGATTTTCATGAATTTTTTTCTCGAAAAAATGCTCAGTATAAAATATTGAAAAAATTCAAGCTGCTTTTACTTTATCTAAGTAATGATATATTAAAATTTCAAAGACTTCTGTTAACTTTGCTGTAACCATTGAACATCCTTAAATACTATTTAGAGCCTATCGACTTGAATTTCACTTTTACCCATTTAAACCGATTGTTATTTATGACAAGTTAATAGCGAGAGTTACTATTAAATCCTATATAGTTGTAATACGCAAATATTTTCTATGTAGGAGATTGTGAAATTCAATCTTATAACTAGAAAATAAAACTTATCTGCACGAAAACTCCTATATAATCGGATTTGTTTCTATATCTTAGTCGAATATTCACTCCTATAAAAAATAAATAAAATTGAATGTCGGTTGTGCGAATGAAAAAATCTAATTTTTAATCCTTTTACAGATGTAAATGAGGATAAAATGTTAATTGTCCTATTTTGAGTAATCCCATCATATCCTACTAAAGAATTAGTTGTGATAAAATTTTAATTAGTTCTCATCACGTTTGAACCTTTTTAGTGAAATGGCAGATATAGCTATTTTGTCTCTTAAGCAATTTGAATAATCATTACACCAATTTAATTCTATTTATGTTTAGTGTCAAAAAGTCCAATTTATTTCGATTTATGAACCTGAAAATTTTACAACGCATATTAGTCGATTTCATCCTATTTTAATTTTCGTAAGTCAAAACATACTGTTAGGCCAATGAATGCTATATAGTATCACACGAAACAAGAGCGAAGCCGATAAATAAGCCGCGTCAGATCGAGGCCTACGGCAGCGGCTCTCTTCGCGCGGGCTGAGAGGCGAGCCGCCGCCGTAGGTCCACATATCGTGTGCGCACACGCGGAATGCGGATATGGGGACGATTTTGGGTGACATAAGCACCGAAATAAAAGTACTTGCCACTACATTATTCATAAAACAAGGGCGAAGCCGGCAAATAGGTCGCGTCAGATCGCCGCCTACGGCAGCGGCTCTCTTCGCGCGGGGTGAGAGGCGAGCCGCCGCCGTAGGTCCACGCCGTGTGAACATGCGCGGAATTCGGATATTCGGACGGTATGTACCGAAGTAAAAGTACTTGGCACACTACATTATTTATAAAACAAGGGCGAAGCCGGTAAATAGGCCGTGTGAGATCGAGTCCTACGGCAGCGGCTCTCTTCGCGCGGGCCGAGAGGCGAGCCGTAGGTCCACGCCGTATGCGCACGCGCGAAATGCAGATAGCTGGACTTTTTCGAGTCATATGCGCACCAAAATAAAAGTACTTGCCGTTACATTATTCATAAAACAAGGGCAAAGCCGGTAAATAGGCCGTGTCAGTTCGAGGCCTACGGCAGCGGCTCTCTTCGCGCGGGCTGAGAGGCGAGCCGCCACCGTAGGTCCACACGTCGTGTGCGCACACGCGGAATTCGGATATGGGGACGATTTTGGGTGACATAAGCACTGAAATAAAAGTACTTGCCACTACATTATTCATAAAACAAGGCGAAGCCGGTAAATAGGCCGTGTGAGATCGAGTCCTACGGCAGCGGCTCTCTTCGCGCGGGCCGAGAGGCGAGCCGCTGCCGTAGGTCCACGCCGTATGCGCACGCGTGAAATGAAGATAGCTCGACTATTTCGAGTCATATGCGCACCGAAATAAAAGTACTTGCCGTTACATTATTCATAAAACAAGGGCGAAGCCGGTAAATAGGCCGTGTCAGTTCGAGGCCTACGGCAGCGGCTCTCTTCGCGCGGGCTGAGAGGCGAGCCGCCACCGTAGGTCCACACGTCGTGTGCGCACACGCGGAATTCGGATATGGGGACGATTTTGGGTGACATAAGCACTGAAATAAAAGTACTTGCCACTACATTATTCATAAAACAAGGCGAAGCCGGTAAATAGGCCGTGTGAGATCGAGTCCTACGGCAGCGGCTCTCTTCGCGCGGGCCGAGAGGCGAGCCGCTGCCGTAGGTCCACGCCGTATGCGCACGCGTGAAATGAAGATAGCTCGACTATTTCGAGTCATATGCGCACCGAAATAAAAGTACTTGCCGTTACATTATTCATAAAACAAGGGCGAAGCCGGTAAATAGGCCGTGTCAGTTCGAGGCCTACGGCAGCGGCTCTCTTCGCGCGGGCTGAGAGGCGAGCCGCCACCGTAGGTCCACACGTCGTGTGCGCACACGCGGAATTCGGATATGGGGACGATTTTGGGTGACATAAGCACTGAAATAAAAGTACTTGCCACTACATTATTCATAAAACAAGGCGAAGCCGGTAAATAGGCCGTGTGAGATCGAGTCCTACGGCAGCGGCTCTCTTCGCGCGGGCCGAGAGGCGAGCCGCTGCCGTAGGTCCACGCCGTATGCGCACGCGTGAAATGAAGATAGCTCGACTATTTCGAGTCATATGCGCACCGAAATAAAAGTACTTGCCGTTACATTATTCATAAAACAAGGGCGAAGCCGGTAAATAGGCAGTGTCAGATCGAGGTCTACGGCAGCGGCTCTCTTCGCGCGGGCCGAGAGGCGAGCCGCCGCCGTAGGTCCACGGAGTATGCGCATACTCGAAATACGGATATAAGGACGATTTCGGGTGATATGTGCACCGAAATAAAAGAATTTACCATTAGATTTTATGCATTTAACAATTACAGCTGCATTCTCTCTTTCACTGGTGCCTGCAAAGGCCGGTGAGGCTGTTCTTTACGTTCTATGCTTCGCACAATTCATAATTAATATTCGCTATTGTAATAAATCTTATTGATATTAAATTTTTGGTAATCTATGAATAAAGTCAAAACATACTGTTAGGCCAATGAATGCTATATAGTATCACACGAAACAAGGGCGAAGCCGGTAAATAGGCCGCGTCAAAAATTGACGTATTTTTCAAAATAAACGTTCGAAAGTTAGTTTAATAAATAATGAATTTGGGTTGATTTTAGACCTCACATCGCTTTACTAGTGTATTTTCATCTATTGATATGTCGTAGATGTTGAACATTCGACGTTGTACATTTTGAGGTTAGTTTAACATTGTTGAGCTTGTAGTTAATCGTTATTTCTACAATTTTTAAATTATCTATAAGTAATCAGGAGTACAAATAATAATGATCCCCAACTCAGGCTGGTTCTCTGTTCTCTGTCTAGTTAAAACTAAAATAAACATTGTTAATAAATTAGAATTTATTAGAATTAGTAATAAAATCATTTAGAGCCTAAGAGTGCATTAAATTTAAAAAACATAATTTTTTTTACCGAGCAGAAAGTTAACCAAAAAAACAATTTAAAATTAATTGTTACATAAAATTATATTTAAACATCATTTATATTACTTTATAGAATAAATAAAATAGAATTTCTATCGCAATCTGAAATAAAATATTGATAATAAAAATAATAAGAATCAATAATTAACAAAAGAAATAGAGTTTACCTTTATGGTTAAATCATATGCATACATATACACTTTTTTCTAAACAATTTTATCATCCAGATTATCCTATCTCTCATTTTCCATTGTGCCAGAATGCTGTATGTCAGTAAACCTGAGTGCAGAGCAGTAGCATCAGTAACAGATACAAGAATAAGAATGTCCGATACTTGCACACAGAGCTCGAGAATTTGCTTTTCAGGTGTTGAACAAAAGACTCGACATCCCCTAACTTGGAAAAAAGCTCAAATCAGATGACAGCTAAGACGTCGTAATGTTTACCTTAGACAACATGCCGTCAACTGGGATGTTATGTAACACGGTGTTACTTATCTTCAAGCCTGAGAGGTACTCTACTGCTGTTTCTCTGCTGTCGTGCTGCTACCTGCAAGGAACACAACACCACACAAAAATAAACGCTTCGTCCGACCTTAGCTGCTACCTCGAATAAATTATTACTTCAGAGTGCTACTCTGTTATTATCGCGCTCCTTCATTTAGAATTTTATTCTGCAAAAGTGTAGTCACAGCGCCATCTACACTAATTTATGAAAACAATAAAACGTAAACAAATATAGTGCATCAAAAATGGTTGGTACGACTTAGTTTGCACCGTACACAACCATCTTACGTTAGTGGTATAGAAGTACTGAACAGTTTTGCCAACCTCACAACTTCTTGTCGAAAGTTTATATGTGGAAAATCATAAAATTATACTTTTTGTTGATTTACAAAAAAAGCGCGTAATTAGTCACTCGCAAATGTTATGGCGAGCATGTGTATAACATTTCAGGCAAATCCGATGCATATTCGAGCTAAAATCCTTCTTTTAGATAAAAAATGTGACTAAAATACAAGTATCTCGATGACAATCATCATTTCTGTTCTGAAAATTTAATATAATCATCTTCAAAGAATTTCCGAGGACCTAATTAAGCGTTTTTCTCATAAAAATTATTTTTAATTAAATTATTGTTTAATATATTATATGTTACCGACATATCGGTAACGTAGGGATTTTCACTTGAGTATCACATGGCCTTAAGAAAATTTTATACTACAAAAACTTTTGAAATAACAAATACATTTTCCAGCATATTTCAAGTTCTTATAATTTTCTTTACAGCACCGTATATTTACGTACATTGAAGTACGTTTCCGAACGTTTTTGTACGCTTGGATGCGTTTCCGAACGTTTTTGTACGCTTGGGTACGTTTCCGCATGTTTTGGTACGTTTCGGTGTACGTTTAGACAAGAAATTTTTTGAGACAAAAAATAATTTTTTCAGTATATGTAAGTTGCTGTAGGTTTCTATACGAGGCCGTACCTGCGAGTACCCTGACATACATTTCCGTACGATTCGGTACGTTTAGGTAGGATCCCGTACAAATGTCCGAATCTTAATCAAAACGTACCGAAACGTACCAAATAATGCGAGAATTTACAATAGTGTACTAGATTGTAACATAGTTTTACGATTACTATTTCCATTCGGGATCTTTCAAAATAAAGTTTGTTATTAGTACATTATTCTTCTACAGAACGTCTTGTTGGCTGTTTCAAAAAAATATTTAGGCTCTTCTCAAAGTTTTTCCTGGAGTCCTTATACAGTTGTTGAGTAAGAAGAGACGAGAGAGAGAGAGAGAGAGACAGAGAGACAGAGAGAAAGAGAGAGAGAGAGAGAGAGAGAGAGAGAGAGAGAGAGAGAGAGAGAGAGAGAGAGAGAGAGAGAGAGATGGGGGGAGTTGATTTTTTTTTTAATCGACTTAACAGTTGTTTAGAGAGATAATAGAAATAATTTATTTTTGTTAGCATATAAGTTTTGCGTGAATCTGTGATTATTATAAATATATTATTTTTATACAGAATGTCTTGTTGGTTGATTAAAAAAAATATTTAGGCTCTTAATTACCAAAGTTTTTCGTAGAGCGCTTAAACATTTGTTGAGAAAGTAAGTCGAGAGAGAGAGAGCAGGGTCGGAGTGGAAGGTAGAGAGATTTTTTACATATGTAAGCTTTAATTGCATGATTTAATACCATAACTGAGTCACTAAAACAATAATGGTATTCATGCCAAACCATAATGTGAGGCTCACAACCATACATATATTGATGATTTCACTTTAGTATTAGTATTAGTTTTGATGTTTTGATTTGAGAATAGACATTCGACTAACGCATAAGAGATTTGCTCGTTGAAGTCCGATTAAAAATTCAAAACTATTAAGATAGCACCACGAGCGCTTACAACATATTTAGTATTAGTATTAGTACTTGTGAAAATAAAGTTTATAATCTGATAATGCTTCTACATAGTTTTAATTAGCCACATAACATTTCTTCTTCTGACGCTGACAATCTCAATTAAATTGATTTATAGTCCTACTTCTTCGACAAAATGTACAGATAAACTGTTGTAATCGAAGCCAGTAGTTGTAAACGAGTCTCTTTTATCAGCAATATGTTTTAATCAACTATGTGAGCCAGTTGCGACTTGAACAAATGAAAAGTAATCGAATAAGCATATTTTTTTATTTAAAGGATTCCAGAGCACCGTTGAAAGCTAAAACACATTTCCAAATTTGATAGATTGAAGATATTTAATACAATTAAACTATCTTCTTTTGGTATTTTGTTTTAGATTTATTTTCTCCATGTTTGTATAATTATGATTTATTTATTTATTTATTTATTTATTTACCAGACAAATTACATAGCGTAATCCTTAAGAGGTAGATATAACTACCTGTACAAGGGCTGGGATATACAAAATAAAAACTTAAAAACTAACTTAAAATTACTTTAACATTATAAATTTCCAATAAAGTATAAACACCCAAACAAAACAGTAGTTATATAATCTATGTTTTTTGTATATAATTAATTAGTTTTTTCTTTTTTTTATATTGCCCAAAATTACCATTACAGGTCAAACTTTTTAATTCATTAGGAAGACAGTTAAAGGTCTTTAGCGCTACCATGAAACTATTTTTTTTACTAACAGACTTATTTATTTTTGGTTGCTGAATACTCTTATTCCTAGTTTTAGATGTACTTTTTAAATATAATTCTTTCAGTTCTTCATAGTGATACATTAGTGCTTCCAAATGAAACACTTCCCTTACGTTTAGAGGCCTTCTTTCCACGAAAGAGTTTTTGTATATAAGTTTCAAAATTCTTGTTTGTATATTTTGTAATCGCATTATATTATTATTGTAAGCCCCACCCCATGCTATTATTCCATAATTTATGTAACTGTGAAAGAAGGCATAATATATTGTTATTAGCGATTTAATGTCCAAGAGATTTTTAATTTTTGCAAAGATAAATATTAGATATTTGGTTTTATTTATGATATACTGAATATGCATATCCCATTTCATATTGTAATCGAAAATTATTCCTAGGTACTTATAATTAGTCACTCTTTTTATTTCTTGTTTCTGTATTTCAATTTTAATGTTTTTTGGTACACTATCACAATAACTACCAATTGTCATATAGACCGTTTTACTAGTATTTAATGAAAGTTTATTAAATGCTAACCAATTTGCAACATTTTCTAATGATTTGTTCATTTTTTCCTGCGCATCAAACCACGTATCTTCACCAGAGATGATGATAGTGTCATCTGCGTAGGAGAGGATTGAATCTTTTTGCATATTTGTCAATAGATCATTAACGTATATAATAAATAAAAGTGGTCCTAATATTGTTCCTTGTGGAACTCCCGTTTCTATTCTTTTTTCAGTACTTATTTTATCTTCTAATCTAACTATTTGATTTCTATTAGACAGATAGCTAGTCATTAAATCAAGCGGTTTTCCTCGTATTCCATAAGTTTCCAGTTTTTCAATTAGAATTCTATGATTAACAGTGTCGAAGGCTTTTGCTAGATCAAGAAAAGAGATTATTAATGGTTTACTGTTATCTAGATGATTGAATATAATATCCGTAATTTTGCTGAGTGCATCAGTTGTACCTCTACCTTTAATAAAGCCATATTGTGAATTTGATAATATTTTACATTTTTTAATAAAGTCATAAAGTCTATTATATATTATTTTCTCAAAAATTTTTGCAATATTTGATATTAAAGATATAGGTCTATAATTTGAAATATTAGTTTTGTCACCTGCTTTGTGTATTGGCACTACTTCCGCACTTTTTAAGGTTTCTGGCCATATTGCCAAATCAATTGATATATTGAAAATATGTTGAAGAGATGAGAAGAGATAAATGGCGAAATTATTTTTAGAACTTTCGCATTTATACCATCCACACCTCCTGCTTTTTCTTTAAGATCTTGAATAATTTTACTTATTTCGTCAATACTAGTAGGGGATATAAATATTGACATGCATTTCTTGCAATTGGTTTTATATAAACATTTCTTTGTTGATTAATATTCCTACTTAAATTAGTACCCACCTCACAGAAATAAGTGTTCATAAAGTTAGCTATGTCTTCTTTATTAGTAATTTTATTATTATTCACATAATATATATGATCAATTGTCTTGCTCGATTTCTTTGTTTTTCCTAACTTATTATTAATTATTTCCCATAGTTTTTTATTATCTTTCCTACTTTTTTCGATCTTATCTCTTTCAAATTTAAATTTAGCATCTTTTATTACTTTACATAATAATTTAGAGTAATTCATATAATTATTCTTTAATTCAGTACAATTAGGACTCATTTTCCATAATTTATACAGTGTTTCTTTTTTTTTACAAGATGTAATGATTGCAGAAGAGATCAAATTTTTTCTTGGTATCATCTCTCTATCTTTTCTTTTAATGACTTTACTAGTTGTAGCACAATTTATACAATTTTTAATCCCATTTATTAACGAGCAGGCTGCTTCATTTGGATCGTGAGTCAATAATATAGAGTTCCAGTCTATTAATGAGGCTTTATTAAAGAGCTTTTTATAGTTAACAATACTTTTTTAACTATTATCTTGTTTATTTAAGTTTACGTTGCCAAGGGCAACTATTAATGATTAATGGTCACTAATTTCATTAGTGCAAAGTTTATATGATTTTAGAATAAGTGACTTTGATTTTATAAAAATATTGTCGATACACGTTCCATTACAGCTGTTAGTTGCAGGCCTGGTTATTTCTAGAAAACATGGTATATATTCTTTTTCTTAAAAATTATTTAGAAACTCCTGACTATTGTTATCACAGTCCATAATATCTATATTAAAATCACCAATAACCATATGGTTCTTAATATTAATATTGCTATTAATGTATTTTTTAATTGAGTAAATATACTCAGGTTTTTTTATAGAATGTAATCTATAGGTTGCGGAGATTCTTATGGTTTCATTATTATTTATAAGGATATCCGCATATATGATACTTAAATTATCTATCACCACAGTTTCAGTATATTCTATGATATCACTTTTTATGTACATAATAACACCATCCGCTTTATTCATACTACTTTCATTGTGCCGCACTTATATCCAGGTAGATTGAAAAATCCCGCATGTTGAATTGTCCAAGTTTCCGTACAGATTATAACACTTGGTTTTCCTTTTAGTCTATTTATTAATAATTCAAGCTTTTCAAAAATGTTGTTTAGGCTTCTTATGTTGACATATAATATTATAAAATTTTGTCTTCTTAAATAAACGTTAAGGCTCCTTATATCGCTGCATTCAGTTTCTTGTTGTAATAGATTTTTAAAATCATAATCAAGATTCATCATGTCGAGGTTGTAGTTTATTCAATATTTTGCCTATTTTTTATTCTGTCAGACAGCATTTTCAGCGGACTTTTAATTACAGCTTGGACTGAAGTTGGACTCTTAGTCAAACTTTCATTAAGCTTATTTAGTGATTGTGTAGATACATTAACTTGTAATGTTAACCAGAGTGAGTAGGTTCCTACTTTACCTAGGTGTCTTGGTATAGTAGGTTGTATTGGATAGTCGTACATATCTATATACTTTTTCACATTAGATTTAAGAATTTCACACATATCACTATCTGTTGCTTCGTGGTTAGTATTGTAATTAGTTCCGAACTTGCTATTGTTGTACTTACAATTTACACATGAACTGCTCTCTGTTGTGTTACATGACTTGCACTATGTGGCATAGCACATTTTGTACACATAGCAGAATTTTTACACGTTCCTCCACTGTGACCGTGTCTTGCACATTTGTAGCAAGGCTTTACACTTATGGCGTCAAAAATTTTACATCTTGGATAACCTACAAAGATTCTATTTTTATTTTCTTTTACGTGCTTGTATAATTCTGCAGGTAGTTCGATTATAGCAGTTAGAGTTTTCTTTCTATCATTTATGTACGTGTGTATAATTTTACATTCATCTTTGAATTTTTCGTTGAAATTTCTTTCATTGATGTCGTCTTGTAGTTGTTTAGTGTTCATGTTCTCAAAATTATCAATACCAACAATCCTCATTTTAGGATTCATTATCTGTTCTTTCACGATTTCATATGTACTTTTTAATTTCCTTTTTAGCGTATCGAAAGCTTTATCTACACTTTCAAGATTACTGCAAATAATAATTGTTTCTTCATTCTTTTTTTTAAAAATATTATTTGTTTGTATAGTTTTTTCTTTTGTCAAGTATCGAGATATTTCCTCATTAACTTTCTCCATAGTTTCCTCTTGTTTTGTTTTCTTAATTATTATTCTAGGAATTCTTTTTGGCTTATTTGGTTTACTTGTCATAATTTCGGCATAAGTCACTTTTTTGAAATTTAAAGCAGTGTTTTCTTTATCTTTTTTCATTAATTCTTTTAGTATCGCATTCTTCTCTTTCAGTTCTGCATTAAGATCCTTTAGTAAGGTATTTTCAATTCTTAAGTTCTCACATTCCGCACAGGCATTATTTACAGTCGTATCAAGTCTTGATGAATCACTTGAAATTTCGTTCAAAATTTGTTCCTTTAATTGTTCCTCTTCGGTTGCTTTAATTTGTGCTATATATACTTTCACTTCCTCCGACAACGAGGTCAACACGTGGTCTGTTGATTTTGAGGTTAGACTTTGATGTTCCGGGCAAATATGTTGCTTAAGTATGTAATGTTTTTTAACTTATTAAAATCACTAGCGTGATACACTTCCTCACAAATTAAACACACTACTGTTTTAACTGATGTACTTGGATGACACTTATATATTTTGGGCTCCCCCAGATCGGGAGGCTCCTTACTCGTCGACGCCATGATGGCGATTGATAGATTTTATTAAATTTATTTTTTAAATTTACTTCCATGTGAGAAATCCATCGTCCATTTGCACAACATTGTATTATATTTACTACACATTTTTAATGCTAGTCTTGTAATTTAAAATAAAAATACCTAATCTGTTTTATTTTTTTTAATTGAGAATATGTCAAATATTAACATACTATAAAACACTAATCAGTCACTAATTCATAACTTTCTTGAAATTCTTATTAAAAATACTTGAATTAATAATAAAAGCTTTCTCGATATTCTTTTATAAACATAACTTTCTTGAAATTCTTATTAAAAATACTTGAATTAATAAATCTATTACATAATAATTTGATTGGTCCATAAGCAAATATATAAAACAGCTTAAGAGTAAGCACTGACATCGACTAAATTTGTTGAAGTAGAAATAATGCTTCTCAAACCAAAGGCTCAGATTAATATTTCAAATAAATGTCATAAATATTAAAAGCTTACAAGGATCGTAGATCCAGACACACTACTGCGTCACAATTCTATTTTACTTTGAATACAATAAATCTTTGAAGAGGATTGGTATTCGAAATCCAAATAATCCTCTTTTCTCGATAAACTTGCCATTGGGTCTCAATTCTATTACTGCTTTCTGGGTGATGAGGTAGTCTGCTTCCGCATCCTAGACAGAAGAAGAAAAACATACACAAAGAACCTATTTCTCAAAGAAAAGTGAGGCATAGTATGTTTACAAAGTTTTCTCAAATAATTTTGCGGTTACTCATACTTATATCTGATAAATACTATCCCGGTGATGCTCCTTTCACTCCATGAACTCTAGTAGCAGTAACTCATGACTTCTGCACATATTAAATTTGGGTATAAGCCAGCTGTCAATGCTGCTTTTACTTAAAGTTTTCAAAATTACAACTGCAACATTTCCATAGCAGCAGCTGATACAAAGTTTTTTTCGCAAAATACTTTTTCTCATCTATTTGCTTTTACTTTCTCTTATATTTTACCAAATTTAAAAAGGTCGTACAGTTAACACAGCAATGTAATTATTACAGTTTGAGCATTACAGAATCATCCTGAGCGACATTTCTTCATAGAGCATCTTGTCACAAGTCAAACTGGAAAATAAAATCCTTGAAAATTGATAATGGATAAAAGAAAACTTTTACTTCATTCCTGAAAAATCATATTGCACAATTTTAAATAATTTTAATAGTTTATTATTTAAAATAAATTTAAAATAAAATGATTTAGATACCAACTAATTTTGATCAAGAGATTCAAGCTTGACTTTCAAACTTTGAAGTTCAATGCTTTGTACTGCATATTTTTGCCGTATACCCCTAGCTTGTCTGAGTTTTTCTCCAAGATTATCTAAGCGTAAATAGTCTAGTTATTCTTGCACGGGCAATAATATTGTAACCTATATGTTTCTTTTGATCACCTCCAAACATACTAGCTGCACCATTCACTTGAGCTACTACTTGATTAGTGATAACCGATGCACAGCCAAATTCATCAGCTAATCTAAGCAATAATCTATGAAACCAGGCTAAATGCATTTGGCAAGCTGCCAATTCTCCTTTTCCAGCAAAATCAGTCCTGTATAATGCAGTAGCACTGTCTACAAAGCTGTGATTTTGCAGTTCTAAATTCTCCAAAGATTTCTGTAATAGATCATGTTTATATTCCACCTCCTACAAGTCTGTCTAATAATTACTTGAATTACTTGTAGATTATGAAGACTTTGCCGATGTAATGAGAAATTACTGACAATGCTTGCATTATTACTGGTGCTGCTCCTTTGATAAGAATCTATTCCAGAGAGTAAAGACTGTGAGATTTCTATCAATTGGGAATTAAAAAAAAATTTCACAAAGTATCTATTTTTTATTTTTATTATAAGTTATATATTTATTTTTTTTACATTATATATATATATATATATATATATATATATATATATATATATATATATATATATATATATATATATATACCCCCCTACTCGCTCCGCTCGTCAACCCCCACTTTTGTGTTCTATTTGTCTATTGTTCTGATTTTTGTTTTATTTTTTCCACATCATGGAAATTATGAAGTAGACGTTCTATTTAACAAAAATAAAAATGATTTAAGTAATTTTGAAAAAAGTGTTAAATTGGAGATTATGGGTGATTTACAAGAGCTGGGTAATTGTTTCTTTTTATATATTGTTATTGTTATAAATTGCTACTCCCTCAGAATAAATCAAATTTTATAATGACTTTTTTGTATTTATTTGACCCACTTGATCAATATTTTTAACTAAAAAAATAACATTCTTTTTCTTTTCACACTTCGTGCGCAAAGTGTCCACTTTGCGCACGCTCGAATAAAAGAGCATGTGCTAAATCGAGCTTTGCACACGTCGTATAAATAGTACATTATGTAACAAGGGAGAGAAGTCGCTCTTGATTCCCGCGGGTGGATTCACTGCCCGAGCGAGCGAAGCGAAGGGAGGGCAAGTGATCCCCCGAGGGAATCATAAACTTCTCTCCCGAGTTACATATAGTACTTTATAGTACTTTATTCCCATCTCAATTGTGGCCATTTTTTTATTTAGAAAGTGGGACGGATGGAAATATTTGGCTGTTTATATGGAATTTACTCATATTTCCCTCTTTTGCGGGAAATATCGTCATATTTCCCGCAAACGTTAAATTTGTTGCAAGAGGAAAACAAATCTAACTTTTGTCCCGCTTTTGAGGGAAAAAAGTGGCCATATTTGTTGAGATGGGAATAAAAACTTGTGTTCGATACGCGAGTGAGAAAGTGATTTTATCCTCGTGTGGCCTTTTCACCCTCGCTTCGTTCGGGCGCAAACGTCCATACAAGGATAAAATCACTTTTTCGCACTTGTATCGAAAATAACTATTTTACTTCTTATTAATTACTTTTCTGTCTGAATAAACCAACTAAAACTCTCTGTAGCGACATCACTTATTTATTGCACTTTTTCCCGTGTGTGTCTGTGGATGTTGACTGATTGATGCGGCGGGCTGCGGCGGGATGCGGCGGGATACGGCGGGATGCGGCGGGATGAAAAGAGAGAAACAAAACAGACACAGAAACACGGTGAAAACACGGAGAGTTTTACGATATTTTGAGGAGGAACCTTCGAGGAAGGGCCTTTGCGGCGGGATGCCGCGTGATGCGGCGGCTGAGAGTCGTACTTACAAGTATATATTATAGTAAGATATATATAGTATATATAAATAATACTTATCTATGCATACAAGTACGTACATGCCATGCCATCAGCTGATTGATTACATAATTCCGTATTACGTATTAAAAAAACCGCTGCCAATTCATTGGCACGTAGCTTCCTCAAACTTAATTTACTGATTCCTTTAATTAATTTTTAATTCCAATATTTAAAATTTAATACTTCAGAAAGACAGAACTCCAACATAATTTATTCAAATTTTTATAGATTATACATTTCCACAAAATTTCACATACATAAAATATATATCACAATTGCCTATAAATTTGCAACTGATATTTAGAACTCTATGTATTTGAATGTAATTTATAGCATTCGAAACATAATTAAATTACCTATATTTTCTAAAAAAAAATTAATTTTCTAGCTATCATGGTTCTTTTGTTATTAAGAGAAATGTCAAAATTTAAAAATTAAAAAAAAATGAGTTTTGGATGTTCAACTATTACGATAGTAAAATTGTCTTATTCGCTTCAAAATTCATTGTACAGGTATATTATTGATAGTTCTCGGCAGAGTTTTTTTGGCAAAATGATTGGTTCATAATTTTCAGAGATATTATAAACTAAAATTATCTTTTTACAAATTAAATTAAATTTAATTATAAACTAAATTAAAAAAAATTATAAATTAATCCTCAAGAAATAGATTTTAAAAATGTCTAGAAAAATTTTAACCTCAAATATCTCTGAAATTTATGAACCAATCACTTTGCCAAAAGAACTCATCCGAGAACTATCAATAATATACCTCTACAATGAATTTTGAAGCGAATAAAACAATTTTACTCTTGTAATAGTTGAACATATAAAACTCATTTTTTTTCATTTTCCAATTTTTACGTTTTTGTTAATAACAAAAGAATCGTGATAGCTAAAGAATTAGTTTTTTTTAGAAAATACAGGTAATTTAATTCTCTTTCGAATACCACCCACCCGATTTAGATACATAGAGCCGTTCTCGAGAAATTACGATTTAAAAAAAATTGAAAAAAAATTTTAACCTCAAATATCTTCGAAATTTATGGATCAATCCTTTTGCCCAAAGAACTCACTCGATTGGTATACAAAATCTACCCTACAAAGAATTTCAAAGTGATTAAGCCAATTTTACTATAGTTATTGAACGACAAAAAAATCACTTTTTTTTATAAATTATTTTTTTTCTCAAAAAATAATGAATAAAAAAACCTAAAAATTTAGTAAGTTATAGTACTTAATATCCTTTATAACCAAAAAAATATTTATGTTAATATCTTCTTTTAATTT
Source organism: Torymus aiolomorphi (assembly GCA_036365515.1). Lineage (NCBI taxonomy): Eukaryota > Metazoa > Arthropoda > Insecta > Hymenoptera > Torymidae > Torymus > Torymus aiolomorphi. The sequence continues at coordinate 190,265 of CM070874.1, forward strand.
CGAAATATAACCTATTTACAAAAAATTACGTTTTCATCAATAACTTATGACGAAATATAGCTACCGACTTTTTTTTTAAATTGTAGATAATTTTATCCTACATACAGAGAATTCATGATATATAAACAATATTTGTTCTAAATATTAAAAAAATCGAAAAATAAAATTTTGAAAATAAAAAAATGGCTATAAAAAAAAAATTAAATTTTACAAAAATAGAATATTGACCCCAATTGTGGAAGCAAAATCTAAAAAAATGATCACTCTCCCATTAAAATCGGTCGAGTAGATCATGAGATATCAGTGTATATGAACACACACACACACATACACACACACACACACACACACACACACACACACACACACATCCATACGGACATTTTCTAAAAATAGTGTATTTCGATTCCAAATTTGCTAAATAACATTTCTAACACATTATCTCATAAACTTTTTTTTTACTATCTCAAAGCTTCCTCTATGAGGAAGCAATACCATACGATATTTTGAGGTTATTGTAGAGCCACAATTTTGTTGTTGTTATATACCTCCAAATATACCAGCAGCACCATTCACTTGATACTACTTAATTAGTGATAACCACTGCACAGCGAAATTCATCAGCTAATCTAAGCAATATGTAATCTATGAAACCTGGATAAATGCATTTGGCAAGCTGCCAATTCTCTTCTTCCCGCAAAATCTGTTCTCTATAATGCAGTAGCACTGTCTACAAAGCTGTGATTTTCCAGTTTTCTAAATTCTCCAAAGGTTTATGTAATAGATCATGTTTATATTCTACCTCCTAAAAGTCTGTCTAATAATTACTTGAATTACTTGTAGCTTATGAAGACTTTGTCGATGTAATGAGAAATTACTGGCAATACTGCCATTACTACTGGTGCTGCTCCTTTGATAAGACTCTGTTCCAGAGATTAAAAACTGAGAAAACTCTAGAATCTGAAATGAAAAAAATGTTCACAAAGTATCTATTTTTGCTTCCTCATAGAGAAAGCTTTGTAACGGTGAAAAAAATTTTCGAAAAAAAATGTTCAAAAAGATGTTTTAAGGCGATATATGTGTATATTAGTGTGTGTGTGTGTGCGTGCGTGCTTGCGTGCGTGCGTGCGCGTGTGTGTGTGTGTGTGTGTGTGTGTGTGTGTGTATTTGAACTCTTTATATCTTCGAAACGAATCAACCGATTTTCGTCGGGTAAAGCTTATTCTCTTCGTCTCGCGGGAAAAGAAAGGTACCCTGATGGATTTGAGTTTTTATTGATTTTCTTTTGTTTTATAACCAAAAAGCGATTTTGAATTTTTAGTTTTTTTGATTTTTTTTATATCTTACAGTAATTATTACATAATATAATAAACTTTTCTTGAAAGGTATTTAAATTACCTACATTTTCTTTTTTTTAATTTAAAATATCTTCACTCTGTCAATTGTTATTAAGGAAAACTTTTTTTAATTTCATAAATTAATTTCTCAAAAAATATTTTATTTATCGACTTGAAATTTTAACCAGTTATTACACTAATTTTAAAATTATTTTAGAAAAAATTTGCGTTTTCGTTGTCGCACGATAACTAGAGCAAAAATTATCCAATCGTCCTGAAATTTAGCACAGATGTAGCTTTTACGAAAAAAGATATTTGAGGTTAAAAATTTTTAAAAAAATGTTTGAATCGTATTTTCTCAGAAATTACTTGATTTATCGACTTAAAATTTTAACCACTTATTAGCCTTGTAGAAGACTATTTTTGGTTAAAATTTCAGGAGATGATCTTCATTTGTTTTTTAGAGAAGAATTATTTTAGAAAAAATTTGCGTTTTCGTTGTCGCACGATATCTAGAGCAAAAATTATTCAATCGTCCTGAAATTTGGAACAGATGTAGCTTTTATATATCAGATCGAGTTCATTGCCCAAAAAATCGGTCCATTACGAAGAAAGATATTTGAGGTTAAAAATTTTTTAAAAAAAATTTCGAATCGCGTTTTCTCAAAAAATACTTGATTTATCGACTTAAAATTTTAACCACTTATTAAATTTATAGAAGACTATATTTAGTTAAAATTTCAGGAGATTATCTTCATTTGTTTTTTAGAAACAAATTATTTTAGAAAAAATTTGCGTTTTCGTTGTCGCACGATAACAAGAGCAAAAATTACCCAATCGTCTTGAAATTTGGCACAGATGTAGCTTTTATACATGTTCAGATCAAGTTCGTTGCTCAAAAGAATCGGTCCATTACGAAAAAAGATATAACGCACAGTTTAAGGACGTTCTCCGGCTCAACTTCATCAATATCGCAAAAATTGTGATCTAAAAATATTATTTATGATGGAAACCCTTCATGAGTCTCTGTACACTACTCTAAAAATAATAAAAAATGACGGTGTAAGAAAAAGGTGCCAATACGATATTTGAAATAAATACCACTTACACAGTGTGATTATATATAGATATACAAATAACATGGTAGTTTTTCTTTATGTCGCTATGTCTCTGAAATTAATAACGCTTGCCATGTTGAAAATTATACCGTATTATTCCTCTCGATTTCTAGTTTTATATCCCACGGTTGAAAAAAAATCACAAAGAAAACTTTTTTTACAGTAAATTAAAATGTATTTTTCCAACGAGCTGAGATAGGGATCACGTGTTAACGCTAAAACTTTGAAGTCAAATGTTTCTATTTTGAATACCGCTTTGGATGTGGGGCTTTGAAGCATGTACTAAAGACGAAAAATCAAACATTTTCTGCAAGTTTCACGAAAATCGCAAGAAAATCGTTTTCTCGGAGAACGTCCTTAAGCTGAATCCGGACCCATGACACTCTCCTAGTTAGTCTAACCGTACAAGATAAAGTATTGAATTTTAAATATTAGAAGTAACAATTAATTAAAGGGATCAATAAATTAAGTTTGAGGAAGCTACGTACCAATGAATTGGCAGCGGTTTTTATTTTTATTTTATGTTATATATTTATTTTTTTTACATGATATATATAAAATATACATATTATACATTTCTCGAAAGGGGTTTATAAAGCCCGTTTTTTTATATATAGGGGTTTATCGAGTCCGATTTTGATTATGCAGCCCGGGCTTCATAATATTTCTAAATATAGGGGTTTATGCGGCCCGACCTAGAGTCTATAACTCCAGGGTCCATTATTTCTTTAGTCACTTGCCATAGGGAACTCTGGGCTGTACACGGAAAAAAATTTCTTATGAAAAATTAGTGGAATATCCACTAAAAATTACTAGAGTGTTAATTAAAAGTGGGACATACGTGCATTCTATCAAGTTTTATAATATATTATAGTAATTTTGACGAGAGGTTGGAATTCATGAGAAAAAAAAAACTCCGGAGAAGGAGATTCGAACCCTCGACCCTTCGATTACGAAGCTACGCTCTTATCCACTCGGTCACTGCCGCACTTATAAGTAAGGTTTCGACTTGTCTACATATGGTACACCCTGTTTTACCGACAGCCCTCGCGCCAACAAAATTACTATACTGTCTATTAAATTTTCAGTATAACTTAGACTAAAAATTAAACTATTTCTATTAATTTTTAGTAGATAATATGGTAAAAATTATTTTTTATTCTGTTAAAATTTAGATTTAAAATTTTTATCATATTATCTATTAAAAATTAATCGTAACTATAATAAATTTTAAAACTTTTTCTGTTAATTTTTAATAGAACTATGCTAATAATTAGTAGAAGTATACTAAATTGCTCAAGAGTGTGAGTATGTCCCATCTTTACCTGAGATTCTAGTAATTTTTCATAAGGTATTTCTTTCCGTGTAGGTATTAATATAACCCCGATAAGTGTCTGTATGTGTGTGTGTGTGTGTGTGTGTGTGTGTGTGTGTGTGTGTGTGTGTGTGTGTGTGTGTGTGTGTGTGTGTGTGTATATATATATATGTGTATATATATATATATATATATATATATATATATATATATATATATATATATATATATATATATATATATATATATATATATATATATATATATATATATATATATATATATATATATATATATATATATATATATATATATATATATATATATATATATATATATATATATATATATATATATATATATATATATATATATATATATATATATATATATATATATATATATATATATATATATATATATATATATATATATATATATATATATATATATATATATATATATATATATATATATATATGTTTATAGGGGTTTATGAGGCCCAACCCTGTATATTAGTACCTACAGCCGAGAGTTCCCTATGGCAAGTGACTAAAGAAATAATGGACCCTGGGGTTATAGACTCTAGGTCGGGCCGCATAAACCCCTATATTTAGAAATATTATGAGGCCCGGGCTGCATAATCAAAATCGGGCTCGATAAACCCCTATATATGAAAAAACGGGCTTTATAAACCCCTTTAGAGATACGAGGGTCATTTGACAAGTACGTAGCCTCACCGCCAGATGGTGCCACTATCGCACCAGAAATACACTACAGTGCAGTATCTTCCTGTAAACAGTTACAGACGAAATTTCAGCCGGATCGGAGTTGTAGTTTATTTTTGAGAGCGTGTGAAAGCAAATGTGTCCGTTGATTTTTGAAAAAATGGAGAAAGAACAATATCGGTCGGTGATTCAATTCTTGTTTTTGGAAGGGAAATCGCGCAGTGAAATTAAAGAACGCTTGGATGCAGTGTATGGGGATGCTTCTCCTTCGATGGCGACCGTTAAATTTTGGTATAACGAGTTTCAACGTGGTCGTACGTCGGTTTTTGATGATCCACGCCCAGGTGCTCCGAAAACAGCCACTACGGAGGAGAACGTGACAAAAATACACGATATCGTTTTGTCAGACCGCCGATTAAAGGTGCACGAGATAGCTGCGATAGTAGGCATCTCAGAAGAATGCGTGTGGCATATCCTACATGAGATTTTAGGCATGAGGAAGCTGTCAGCAAGGTGGGTGCCGCGTTTGCTGACTGCAGACAACAAGCGCATCCGTGTGACCAGTTCAGAGCAGTGTTTGGAGCTGTTTAATCGCAATCCAAAAGAGTTTTTGCGTCGTTACGTGACCGTCGACGAAACATGGATTCACTACTACACTCCAGAGAGCAAGGAGCAGTCAAAACAGTGGACCTTACCCGGTGAACCTGCTCCGAAGAAGGCGAAGACGGTCCCGTCGGCCGGAAAGGTGATGGCCACTGTTTTCTGGGATTCTCAAGGTGTGATTTTTATTGACTATCTGGAGAAGGGCAAAACGGTCACAGGACAGTACTACGCCGAACTATTGAGCCGATTTGACGCCGTGTTAGAAGAAAAACGGCCCCATTTGTCTAAAAAGAAAGTGCTTTTCCACCACGATAATGCACCGGCTCACACTTCTGCATTCGCCACGGCTAAATTGGTCGAATTACGCTACGAACTGCTGCCCCATCCACCGTATTCTCCAGATTTGGCTCCGTGCGACTTTTTTTTGTTTCCGAACCTAAAAAATTCGCTCGCCGGGAAGAGATTCCACTCCAATAACGAAATAATCGCCGCCACGGAGGCCTATTTTGCAAACCAAGAGAAAACATTTTTTTCAACGGGGTTAAAAAATTGGAACACCGCTGGACCAAGTGTATTCACCTAAAAAGAGACTACATTGAAAATAAATTTTATTTTTTGTAAAATTTTGGTGTTTTCATTTGTAGACTAGGTACTTATCAAATGACCCTCGTATATATATATATATATATATATATATATATATATATATATATATATATATATATATATATATATATATATATATATATATATATATATATATATATATATATATATATATATAACACCAATAAGTCGGAAATCGGAAGAAACCGGAAGTCTGAGATGAAACATGGAGAGAATGTGAAATCGGAAACGTGACATAAAATTTTTCATTGCCTGATAACTCTAATATAAGAGCATCTATTTGCATGAAACTTTTTTTATACATAGTATACCAAAAATAGATCTTGTTTATACTTAATTGGAATAATATAAATGCAATTTAAAAAAGCAATGAATATTTCAAAATCTCGAGCACCCATTTCAATGTATATGTACCGCGGTCGACCCTCAGGTTTATTCTATACTTGCCTTCGGAGCGCTCCCGCGCTCCTTGATTTCTAGATTTCGTCCCTGCCTAATATTAAATATTAACCAATTAGCTTTGCGGTCTACAAGTAATCAATCGACTGCGTAGCGCAGCGCTTAGACATTCTCCCTAAAATGTCCCCGCTATACTTATGTAGTTTCTGAAGTAACTATGGAGAGCTTTTTTAGAAGTTAACCCCTTGGCGGCCGATTGCCAAAAATCTTTGTAATGAAACATTGAAAATCCCATAAAACGAATTTTTCCATGTTAAAGTGATTTTGGAAAAGTTGTAAGGAGTTTCTGCATAAATTCATATAATTCTACAGGAATAGTGTATGGATTCTGCAGAAATTGTGGAGAAATGCTACAGAAATTGTAGAGAGCTTTTGCAGAAACTGTGGAGAGCTTCTGCATAAATTATGGAGAATTTCTGCATAAGTTCTGCAGAAATGTTACCTCAGAAATTCTGCATAATATGTACATATTTCATTGAAAATTTTCCTGCACAATTTTTACAAATTTTCTATAGAAATTCTCTGCACAAATTCTGCAGAAATGACCTGCACAGAAAATGAGGAAATTCATGCAGAATTTCTACAGGACTTTCTGCACAGTTTTGCATATTTACTACAGCCTTTCTGCATAATTTCTGCAGAAGTTTCAGAAGAAATTCTGCAGAAACTCTGCAGAAGTTATTCAGAAATTATGCAAAAGCTATGCAGAAACTATGCAGAAAGTCCTGCAGAAATGCTGCGGAGAGTTCTGCAGGATTTTTTCATAAAGGATAGATTGGCAAATACTTTCAACATTCTTTTCTCTTAAAAAATTGCCAATATAGTATAAGAATATTGGTAGTGCGAATTTACCGCGAAGTTTCCGCAGCATATTACCAATTGTAGCTCTAATATTTTCGAGTGTATTGCATACAGTAATATGAAATATATTGGCCTTATGTATTCAATAGTGACGATATTTATGCGGGTTTCGACATCTAATATTGATTGATTGGGCTCTAGAATTGAAACAATAAATTGTAATCAAATTCCCTCCAAAATACTTATCTCCTCAAATATGGTTTAAGACACATTTTTATAATCTTTAGCTGAATAAATTCGATTAGTAATGGCATGTGTGAATTAGAATATAATCATTCATTATTGGTTTTTTTCAGCTTCCAGAGTAAATTGTTCTACTATGGTACGAATTAAAACCCTCTACCAATTTATTAATTTTGTAATGTGGTAAATAAGTTAAACTATTATCAACCTAACGTTTGTAGAAAATTGAAGCAAAATATTTTCTTTAATCATTCAATTTCAAGCTCATACATGACTAAATCTACCAACACTGGATAGCATGGGGGTAACATGGATTTACTTAGATTATTTTTGTGCATGGGAAAAATGTTTTCTCCATTGGATATTTTGATGTAAAAAAGTCATTTAAGTTTCTTTTTATGTACAGAGAAACTGATCAAGAAAAAAAGCAAAGCAAGTGATAGAAGCAACCGATCTGAATCAAGTGATAGCTCAATATGATCATAAAAAATGGAATAATTATCAGAAAGTTAATTTATTTTCGACATGTGATTTTGGTTTCACAATGCTTTGAATTAATACATTGCAGAGATCTTTTGATAAAAGATAAATTGCAGTGCCTGAGTTAAAGAATTTATCTGATATTTTCTTGATAAAAACGCTAAGCCATTCCTTTTTGCTTCCTCAAAGAGCAAACTTTGTAACAGTGAAAAAAAGTTTTCAGACAGAAAAGTATTAAAAACATGTTATAAGGATAGTGGCATCAAATTCTTTTTCCTGTGTGCGTGTGCGTGTGCGAGTGCGTGTGCGAGTGCGTGTGCGTGTGCGTGCATGCGTGTGTGTGAGCTGTGTATAGAAGATATCTCGAAAACGAATCGGTCGATTTCGACGGGACAAAGCTTATTCTCTTCGATTTTGATGCCGCTTTCAAATCCACAATAGTTTTTAAATGATTACTGTTTTTCTTTTGTTTTATGATCAAAAAATGATTTCGAAATTTCAATTTTTCTCATTTTTTTATATGGTAGGGTAAATTATTTTCAATGTTTTGAAATCCATTTGAAAGGTCATTAAATTATCTATATTTTCTTTTTAAAAAAATTTAAATATCTATTATCCTTCATTTTTTATGAAGATAAATGTGTCATTTTCTTCTATAATTTTTATCTCAGAAACTATTCCATATTTTTACACGAAATTTATACCAGTTATAAAGTATAAAATGTACTTCTACCTCTAAACATTTCAAGAGGTTTTATCAATTTGTTAATGAGAAAAGAATATTGAAGAAAAAAATTGCATTTTCGTTGTCGATAACTGGAATAAAAATCAATAAATCTTTATGAAATTTCGCAGAGGGGTAGTTTTTTATATACTTGAAGCCCTTTTGTTGGCCAAGTAAAAATGTTTATAAAATTCAAAGATATTTGAGATTAAATTTTTTTTTTAATTTTCCAAATAGCATTTTCTTGAAAACGATTCCACAAATCAAATTGAAATTTATAGGCTGTCTAGCTCACACTATGAAGAATATATATACAAAATTTCAATAAGATTGCGGGATTATTGTTTGAGATATTCGTGAGAAAAATTTTTGAAGCAAAAAAATGCGTTTTCATTGTCACACGGTAACAGGAGTAAAAATTAATAAGAAATTTAGCACAGGGTTAGCTCTTTTAATCTTCTGAACCCTTTTCGTTGGCCAAGCAAGTTAAATTTGTTTTTTGAAATTTTTCAAATCTCATTTTTTTGAAAACGATTGGACAAACAAACTTTAAATTTATAGGCTATCTATAACTCATGTTATGAAGAGTATATGTACAAAATTTCATTAAGATTACACAATTATTTTTATGAAGATAATCGTTTTTAGAGTTTTAGATTTTTGTTTGTATTTTATGATTTGTTAAAAGCTTGCGCAAAAACTGATGTAGAAAGTAAATGTACCAATTATTGACCATCTTAAAAGCCTAAAGTTATAAAATATATGAAAAAGAATTAGACGTACTGTAGTGTGGTGGTTTGCCTATTTCTCCAATTAATTTATAAATAAAGCAAACGTTACTTAAAATAAATAACAATAGGTTTATTAGCATCAATTCGAATACAAATTCTGTACCGACTTTACATCCAAACATTATCTTTCCGTACCGACTAACAATACATAAGAATCTGGTGAGTTTCGGGCATATTGAAACATGTAGTACAATGATTATGACGTGATAGGATTATAGAAAAGGGGTTATCCCGCGTAAAAAATTTTATAAAAGTTTTATAAAAGTTATATAAAATTTTTGTAAAGAAATAGTTCTATATAAATAATATATAAATTTTATAGAAACCATATAGAGTTGGCAAGAGAAAAATAATTTTTGCTCTAATTCAGGTATTTTTTTTTTAATTACCTTAATTACAACAAAAATTAGTTTCCTCTTGCCAACTATATATCGTTTCTATAATGTTTATATATTATTTATATAGAACCATTTCTTTGTAAAAATTTTATATAATTTTTATAACAAATTTTTACGTGAGATTGTAGATGGTGTAGTGCATTTGTCATAGTTGCGCTCCGGGTAGGTAGGTTTTTTCTTAATATTAATGTATTAAAATAGTAATTTTGTGTTGACATAATATCAGTGTTAGCTAATAAAGGATTTCCAAAATAAGAAAAAATTTGTAATTTTTGTAAATATTAATGAAGTTTTAAATTATTGAAAAAACATCTGGAATGAATAAACACCCTAGAGGAAATGGAAAATGTATATAAATGTAAATAAGAGTATATTTCTGTAAAAAAACGTATGTAAATGTAAATAAGTGTAAATAAATACTGTAATTGGAACTCGCATTTACATTTATTTACATTTATATACGTTTTTTTACAGAAATTTACATGAATATGTACGAATTCTACATTTATATACAAAAAATTAGAACATCAATTTTCTACTTCTAATATTTATTACTTCACAAAAATTAAAAGTAAAAGCTTTTTCTTTAATGAGAAAAAATACTGTTTTTTAGTTCCTTCTGTGCAAATTTATAATAATTGATAGGATTATAAAAAATTATAATCATGAATATTTCAACGAATTTTGAATTTTGAATTTTTTTAAAAATAATTTAATAAGTTAAAATTTTTAAATTTAATAATTGTTTACAATATAATTTTTTAATTTAATAGTTTATATAATAAAATAAAAAAATTATGTTTGAGGCAACTAAGTGCCAATGAATTGGCAGTGGTTTTTTGTTTTCTTTACAGGGTTTAATGTGAAGATAAGCAGATCTATGTTCGAGTAAATTTTCCCATTTTTAAATATATTATTCAGCGATTTTAAAGAAAATACTGATTAAAAAAGATGTACATTGGATGAGATAAAGACAAATAAAACATGAAGTTCTTGGAGGTTGCGCACTGGGGCATGAGTGCGGGGACGTTGGCGCCCTCGCATTGGTGTTGTGTCGTGTGGAAGCTGACAGCCAACCCCGCTCCAACAAGGCCACAAGTTCCAGTATCCGCGGGATTGATTTTCTCTTTCGGCGGTCTTCTACCCGCGGCGCTTCGCCAGCGCCAGCTATCTCGGCGATACAGAAGTCGGGAGGCTTCTGGGCTGACGCGTGGAGTGACCGAGCCCCAGTCGAGAACTCTACTTTGGGTTGCCTCCCCGTGCGCGTGTTTAGGCTCTTATCCGTGTATGTATACGTGTGTGCTTGGAACAGTTTAGACGGCCAATTTCACGTGAGAGCAAGGAAAAGGCTGATATGCTTCCTCAGCGTGCGGTTGCTCAGTAATCTTAAGTCGATGCTGCTACCGATACGATAACCCCTCCCAGCAGCCAGTGACAACAGCTAACAATGATTGGCTCATCCACATCTCCGCTACCAAGCAAGTGTTAAAATACGATTTAAAAAAAAAATGTTGATTCGCTGGAAAAGCAAGGACAAGACCACGAGTAAAAGCCTCACTGGAGATACCACTGGCAGCAAAAAGAAGCGAAAATTCGGAAGAGAGGGTGAGTCATGAACTCTCTTTAATACAATTTGGCTTAGAATATTAAAACGACTATCATTTGCTATTCTTATTTTCTCGCTCTTGGACTGCGGTTTCTATCATTCCATTATACACGCAATGCTTGTCTAATTTCTTCTTAAGAGCGATCACTTCACCTTTATTAATTATTCTGATTTTGTCTATGATACGTCTGTGTTATAATCGCATCTGAAATCGAAAGTTATGTCGAGTGGAGTTGCACCCACAGAATGTGAACAAGCACGTTTCTTTCATTTGTTAATTGATGAAATACTCGGTAGCTAGTGCGGCTTCTCTTAGAAACGCCAAGTTAACTTTATGTTGGATAATAACAATTCTTAAATGGTGAGAGAAAAAGAGAGATAGAAAGCAAGCGATAGTGAGAGAGAGAGGGTGAGTGAATGAGGGAGAGCATGCGTGAAAGAGAGAGGGAGAGGGGTAGAGATGAGTAAGAGGGACAGAGAGAGGGCTAGAGAGAAAGAGAGAGAGGAAGAAAAGAGAGACCAATTGTCAGACCGACTAACTGCAAAGCAGATACGGATGTACAAAAGCAAAGGCAGGAAGACATTCATCCCACTGGATACTAGTGGCTGGCGAGTCAGCTAATACATGCAGATGCGATATGAGTTTAAAGTGTTAACAGCGAGAAGCTGCGAGAGCCGCACCCATTTGCAACAGCATCTGTTCGGTTATCTACCTCGACTAAATACATTGATGCGTTACTGTTGCGACGTTCTCTGATTCAAAAACGGAGCCTCTGGGTGGAAATAGACTGCAGATAACGAGCACAGTAAAAATAAAGCTGTTACCGGCCCTTCTCTAGTAGAAGGAGAATTTATTACAAAAGATGGGTGTCTTAATGTGGGCTGCAGCTTTTCCAATGGTAGGAGCTTGCGCTTGTTTACGCTTTGCGATCTGATCGCATCTAGTGGCGCTCGTACATCGTCAGAAATGTTGTAGACGTAAAAAACTATTAACGAATTCATATTGGTCTCTCGTTTATTAATGACTACTAGCAAGATCACGCGCGCATAACTTTTATTTGCTATACATATATATCTAATTTAAAATTTAAAATTTGCTAAATGATAAGTATGAACTTATATTAATTCTTATATTTGAATTACGCAACTTTTGCAATTCCTTACTTACCTCATATATTTCAATCATATTATAATTAATTTTAATAATACCATTTTTCTTACAAAATTTTTGAGATTACAATTTTGAGAGTTCACACATTTTTAGTTTAGAAATTTTATCATAGGTCTTTTTAAGTCCTAGAACACTAACTCATCAGGCATTCGAGAATATGTGAATAAGTCAATTACAAACATTTTATAAAAAAAAGAATAAAACTCAAAATATGAAACACACATAATTTCATAGTATTATATAGATTAGTAAAGTATAAGAAATCTTGCCCTCCAATTGTTATTGGTTTAAGTGACTCGATCTAACGGAGGCAGGTGAAAGGAAAAAACGAATTTTTTCTTTGTGTTAAAACGACGTTTCGTTGGCCTGATCTACCAACCTCTTCAGGCTATAAGTTATTATAAAATACTTAACAAAAATACAAATATAATTTAAATAAAAGATACAAATAACAATCAATACCTTAGTTGGTTAGTTAAGTGTGTTATACAGAACATATAGCGTCAGTTTGAGTGCATACATTGATAAATGGTCTTTATTTATAGTATATAAAGGACGGCGTGTTTACAAACATCGAATACATATACAAGAATCGGAGATACATAGTGTCAATTTAGAAGGCGCAGTAACGAAAAATATGAACTATTTAGTGATTTTACATCCTCTTTTTTATTAATGTTATTTTTATTGCATTTAATGTGGATCATTTCGGAAAGTGTACGTTTTTTGTAATTTGGTTCAGAGTCCAAAATTTTTGTATTTTCCCAGTCAAAATCATGTGAAAATTTCTTTTTTTGTTGTAACACTACTGCTTCTGGGTTGTTGTTTTTTTGATATTCTTTTATTCTCCTTTTAAGGTGCGTTTTGTTTCTCCTGTATATGATGTTGGGCACGATCTACAAGAGAACGTGTATACTAAATTAGTCCGATCCCATTTTTTCGTACGGTCTTTATCCAATTTTATCAAAGAATTGAAACATTTTTTAAGCTTCGGAAGCGTACAAAAGGGTTTTAAAGTTGCTGCTATTTTGTTATATTGGTTGTTATATGGTTATATATAAGGGTAACGAAATATAGGAAACAAATCTATTGCGTGTCGGTGTTAATTTGTGGAATTGTTTATATTTGATTGTGTGTATTCTTGTACGTGGGTGACGGTTGATGAATTCATTGAGGTAATTATTTTCTGTAAGGATTTGAGTAACTATTTTAAGATTTTTGTTATGGAACTTTTTGTGTGATAAAGAAATGGCCCTATCGACGAGATTATAAACTATGTTGATTTTTTGTTGTATAGGATGATTGGAGAGATAATACAGCCCCACAAAAAAAAGAAAAGGTTCTGTACTTCAAATTTTATCATATCTCGGTGTATTTTGGCCCCTTAAGTATGATTCCAAGGTCAGAATTTGTCCACCATGCCTGAATTTGGAGATATCATTAGGTATAAGTTTTTTGAGATATCTTAAAAAACAAAGTAAAAACAATTTTTTTGTTAATCCTTTCTACAAAACAATGTAGCATTGTTTGCACCCTTCAAGACCAACTTTACACCGTCCCTCTACAATTTTTTTTCTCCGAGATCTAAATACCTGAATTTTGCAAACTCGCACATATCTCTTAAAATCAAATTCTTTATTTCTATCTCGAAATTTACATATTCAGATCTCCGATTAGATAGCCTTTACAGAAGATTTGAATATAAACACAACAAATGCAGAATTTCGTTTCATGAAATCGTTACAAGCACCAAATTTCTATTTTCTAACACATTTTTCTCTTTTAATGACAAGTTTTATTGACAAATTGAAGGCACTCCTATTGGTTCACCTATTTCTCCGTTATTTGAGTATATGGTCATGGACGATTTAGAAATTAATTGTTTGAAAAACTTAAAAGAAAATTACAATGTGAAATCTCTTTTTTACTTCCGTTATGTAGACGATACTATAATGTGTATTAACAAAAAATACATTGATCTAGGTATTAACATCTTCAACTCATACAATAATCGCCTATAAATTACTTATGAATTTGAACATGATAAACAAATTAATTTTCTAGATATTTCTCTATCCGCCTCAACAATTTCATCATAACAGATTGGTTTAACAAGAACGGCATGGAGCAGCTGTAGTTATTGATACAAAGAGTAAAAAAAAAACGGAAAAAAGATTAGATAAAATGTACACTCTCAAATATACATGTCACGCCTATTACAGGCTTTGTTTAAATAAAAGAAGCTAGTCTTTAACAGCATGTATATAGTTACAATTTGTCTTCTGCATATCTGAAACAATTTACAATTCCACAGATTTTAGCGTCGAGTTTCCATTCGAAATAAAGTATTTCAAAATTGAAAACAAAAATATACGTGTCTGATTGATTTGTCTGCTAGTTCAATATATTCATTTTATTTAATATTTTGCTGTCCGATTCTATCGAATTAATAGTCAGTGGTAGAAATTTACCCATTCTGCACCACTACCACTGAGTATGAAATTGGTAGATGTCGGACAACAAATTTCTTTTAGTGTTATGTTGAACATTTAACGTGTTATATTGAATGCGTTATGTGGAAAGGCTGTTATAATGTGAGGGGATGTATTTTAAAAAATTTGATAAAGACAGATTTTTTTTCATTTTTCAATTTTTCAAGTTTTACATTTTTCTTAATAATAAAAAACCGTGATAACTAAAAAAAATTTCTTTTTAGAAAATATAAATATTTTAATTCTCTTTCAAATGCTACCCATCCCATTCAGATAAACAGAGCCATCCTCAAGAAATACATTTTAAAAATGTCTAGAAAAATTTTAACCTCAAATATCTCTGAAATGTATGTTAATAACAAAAGAACCGTGATAGCTAGAGAATTAATTTTTTTTAGAAAATATAGGTAATTTAATTCTCTTTCGAATGCCACCCACCCCATTTAGATACATAGAGCCGTTCTCGAGAAATTACGATTTAAAAAAAATTGAAAAAAATTTTAACCTCAAATATCTCCGAAATTTATTGATCAATCCTTTTTCCCAAAGAACTCACTCGTTTGGTATACAAAATCTACCCCTATAAAGAATTTCAAAGTGATTAAGCCAATTTTACTATAGTTATTGAACGACAAAAAAATCACTTTTTTTTATAAATTTCTTTTTTCTCAAAAAATAATGAATAAAAAAACCTAAAAATTTAGTATGTTATAGTACTTAATATCCTTTATAACCAAAAAAATATTCATGTTAATATCCTTTTAATTTCGAAATATAACCTATTTACAAAAAATTACATTTTCATCAATAACTTATGACGAAATATAGCTACCGACTTTTTTTTTTTTAAATTGTAGATAATTTTATCCTACGTACACAGAATTCATGATATATAAACAATATTTGTTCTAAATATTAAAAAAATCGAAAATAAAAATTTTGATAATTAAAAAATGGCTATAAAAAAAAAATTAAATTTTACAAAAATAGAATATTGACCCCAATTGTGGAAGCAAAATCTAAAAAAATGATCACTCTCCCGTTAAAATCGGTAGAGTAGATCATGAAATATCAGCGTATACGGACACACACACACACACACACACACACACACACACACACACACACACACACACACACACACACACACACACACACACACACACACACACACACACACACACACACACACACACACACACACATCCATACGGACATTTTCTAAAAATAGTGTATTTTGATTCCAAATTTGCTAAATAACATTTCTAACACATTATCTCATAAACTTTTTTTTTTACTATCACAAAACTTCCTCTAGGAGGAAGCAAAATATCGATTCCTTCTAAAGTTACAAAAGTTTGAAATTGATCATCGAAAGTGCTCCTGTCTTGCTCTTGTTATCGTGCGACAATCAAAACGCAAATTTTTTCTAAAATAATTTTTTTCTAAAAATCAAATAAAGATAATCTGCTGAAATTTTAACTAAATATAGTCATCTATAAATTTAATAAGTGGTTAAAACTTTAAGTCGATAAAACAGGTATTTTTTGAGAAAATGCGATTCGAAAATTTAAAAAAAAAAATTTTTAACCTCAAATATCTTTTTTCGTAATGGACCGATTTTTTTAGGCAACGAATTCGATCTGAAGATATATAAAAGCTACATCTGTGCCAAATTTCAGGACGATTGGATAATTTTTGCTCTGGTTATCGTGCAACAACGAAAACGCAAATTTTTTTCTAAAATATTGGCTATACAAATAAGTTTCCGCCGTTTTCAAGAGATGACTCCACCGACAAGATTACTTTGAAATCGTCAGATGTAAAATGTCACACAGAAAGTTTGGACACCTGGCAACAACATAACCTTAAAATACTATTGACTTTGTATTGGCAGCATACATTTTTTTTTGTTCGAAAATGTCGAGTTTTGAACCGAATAAGCGTCATTTGCGGGAAGTTTTGATTTATTTATTTCATTTAAAGAAATATGCTACTGAGGCGTATCGGTCGCTTGTAGAAGTTTACGGTGATGCTGCCTTAAGTGAGAGAAGTTGTCGTGAGTGGTTTCAAAAGTTTAAAAACGGCGAGTTTGAAGTGGAAGATAAAGAACGCGAAGGAAGGCCAGCCAAGTTTGAAGATGCTGAGTTAGAGGCATTATTGAACCAAGACTCATGCTAAACTGAAGAGCAGCTCGCAAAAAGCTTGTGAGTGACGCAACAAGCGATTTCACACCGTTTCAAGACCATTGGTATGGTACAAAAGCAAGGAAATTTGGTTCCGCATGAACTGAAACCCAGAGACGTCGAGTGCCGTCTCTTCACGTGCGAACAACTTCTCCAAAGACAAAGTCGAAAGGGTTTTTTGCATCGAATAGTGACGGGGGATGCAAAGTGGATCTACTATGACAACCCAAAGCGTAGGAAATCAGGTAAGCCCGGCCATGTATCAACTTCATCGGCCAAACCGAATATTTATGGCAAAAAGTTAATGTTGTACATTTGGTGGGATCAGCTCGGAGTAATCTATTACGAGCTACTCCAGCCTAACGAAACTATCACTGGAGAACGTTATCAACAGCAACTGTTGCAATTGAGCAGAGAATTGAATCTCAAACGCCCCCAAAATGCTAAAAGACATGACAAAGTGATTTTTCAGCACGACAATGCTCGGCCACATCTTGCAAAAGTCGTCAAGGATACTTTGGAAGCTTTACAATGGGATGTCTTACCCCACCCGCCGTATTCACCAGACATTGCTCCTTCGGACTACCACTTGTTCCGATCGATGGCTCACGCCCTGGTCAAGCAGCACAACATTTCTTACGAAGAAGCCAAAAATTAGGTCGATTCATGGGTAGCCTCAAAAGATGAAGAGTTTTTTCGACGTGGCATCCGAATGCTTCCAGAAAGATGGCAAAAAGTAGTAGCCAATGACGGACAATATTTTGAATAAAATGTAACCTATATTTTTTTTACAATAAATTGATAATTTTTATAAAAAAAGGGCGGAAACTTATTTGTATTTACAATAATTCTTCTCTAAAAAGCAAATGAAGATCATCTCTTGAAATTTTAACCAAATATAGTCTTCTACAAGTTTAATAAGTGGTTAAAATTTTAAGTCGATAAATCAAGTAATTTCTGAGAAAATACGATTCAAAAATTTTTTTAAAAATTTTTAACCTCAAATATCATTTTTCGTAATGGACCGATTTTTTTAGGCAACGAACTCGATCTGAAGGTATATAAAAGCTACATCTGTGCAAAATTTCAGGACGTTTGGGTAATTTTTGCTCTAGTTATCGTGCGGCAACGAAAACGCAAATTTTTTCCAAAATAATTCTTCTCTAAAAAACAAATGAAGATCATCTCTTGAAATTTTAACCAAAAATAGTCTTCTACAAGGCTAATAAGTGGTTAAAATTTTAAGTCGATAAATCAAGTAATTTCTGAGAAAATATCTGAAGTAATATCTGGTTAAAATTTCAAGTCGATAAAATGATAAAATATTTTTTGAGAAATTAATTTATGAAATATAAAAAAGTTTTCCTTAATAACAAATGACAGAGTGAAGATATTTTAAATTTTTGAAAAAGGAAAATATAGGTAATTTAAATATCTTTCAAGAAAAGTTTTTTATGTTATGTAATAATGGCTATAAGATATGAAAAAATCAAAAAAACTAAAAATTCAAAATTCGTTTTTGGAAAATAATTTTTTTTCTAAAAAACAAATAAAGATAATCTCTTGAAATTTTAACCACATATAGTCTTCAATTAGTGTAATAACTGGTTATTTATTTCAAGTCGACAAATAAATTATTTTTTGAGAAATTAATTTATAAAATATAAAAAAGTTTTCCTTAATAACAATTGACAGAGTGAAGATATTTAAAATTTTAAAAAAGGAAAATATAGGTAATTTAAATACCTTTCAAGAAAAGTTTATTATATTATGTAATAATGACTGTAAGATATGAAAAAATCAAAAAAACTAAAAATTCAAAATCGCTTTTTGGTTATAAAACAAAAGAAAGTGAATAAAAACTCAAATCCATCAGGGTACCTTTCTTTTCCGGCGAGACGAAGAGAATAAGTTTTGCCCGACGAAAATCGGTTGATTTGTTTCGAAGATATGAAGAGTTCAAACACACACACACACACGCACACACACACACACACACACACACACACACACACGCACACGCACACGCACATGCACACGCACACACACACACATCCACGAAAACAAAAATGATCAAAATCAACTAATATACACATATATCGCCTTAAAACATCTTTTTGAACATTTTTTTTCGAAAAATTTTCCTCTATGAGGAAGCAAAAGAAATTTTCACATAATTTTGACTGGAACAATACCAAAATTTTGGATTATCAACCAAGTTACAAAAAACGTACGTTTTCCGAAATGATCCACATTAAGGTGGCTCCGTCGTGCATTTCGGACTTATTTATACAATTTTTTACGATGCTTACTTCACATGTTATAATTTGTGAAACAATGAAGTATGAAAAAAGGGTTCTTGAAGTATTAAAAAAAATTTTTTTCAAAGAAATTTCAATATTGTTAAAGTAGATACCGCTAATTGAAAAAAAATCAACAACTCCGATAAATGTTTTTCATTTTTCATCCGATTTTAATTTTTAAGGTCTCATTTTGTACCTTGTACAATTTCATGTGGGGTTACCGATATGAAAATTGAAAATTTTTCAAAACTTGCAAAGATACATCCACTTGTTTATACGTTCGTCTATGCTTTTTAGAGAGTTGAGTTAAACAAATAGCTGTATCTTTGCAGGTTTTGAAAATGTTTCAATTTTCATATCGGTAACCCCACCCCAAATTGTACAAGGAACAAAATGAGACCTCAAAAATTAAAATCGGATGAAAAATGAAAAAGATTTATCGGATTTGTTGATTTTGTTTTCAATTAGCGATATTTTCTTTAACAATATTCAAATTTCTTTGAAAAAAAAATTTTTTTATACTTTAAGAACCCTTTTATCACACTGTATTATTTCTCAAATTATAACATGTAAAGTAAGCATCGTAAAAAATTTGTATATATAAGTCCGAAATGCACGACGGAGCCACCTTAAATGCAATAAAAATAACGTTAACAAAAAAGAGGATGTAAAATCACTAAATAGTTCATATTTTCCGTTACTGTGCCTTCTAAATTGACACTATGTATCTCGGATTCTTTTATATGCATTCGATTTTTCTAAACAGGCCGTCTTTTATATACTGTTATGTGTTCGTCTACCATCATCGAACATAAGAACAAAAGCGTTGCCAAGCGACTAGTTTGTTGTTCTCGATTCGAGTTAGTTAGTTGATTCGAGACGTTGTTGTTGATAACATGTTTTATTGTGTGTGTTTATGATCTTAAATAAAGTTATATGTTATTCTTTTGTAATTATGGTTATTATTAATTATTGTATGTGTGTGTGTGAGTGTAACATTTTGGGGGTTCGTCCGGGATTTTGAAGACGAAATGGGCGGATTTGAAAAATCAGCAAAAAAAAAGCGACGCATACACTGCTGTGTATACCCTTCCGATCGAAGACCAGAACGCGGGCTGCTGCCGAAGTTTCTGCTGCCGAAACTGCTGTGGCTAATAGGGGACGGCGGGGCACGTGTGACACCCTAACTTTGATTAAAAATAACAACTAAACCGTGTATTATTTCAAAATGTACAAAAACGGAATAATTAGATCAGAAAAAGATAAAATAAAATAAAATATTCACTTTTTTTTCATTTTCTTTTAATTATTGATAAAATAAAGAAAAGAAATTCTGACAAAAATGCTCTACGTGCCCCACCGGCGGGTGGATTGTGGCACCCGACGGGGCACGCATGGCACGATCAAATTTAATATTTTACTATAGGTATTTTTCAATTCTTTTTTCCAGTAATTAATACTTTAATAATTATGCCATAATAAAATTTTCAAAAATCAAATAATTAATCAGTCTATTGAAAATTTAAAATTTTATTTTTATTAAGGTAATCTGTACGACAAATTTTAGAATGTATATTTCTTTTGCAAATAATAATAGAATTACTAACAAAAAAAATTTAGTATAGTATTTATATATACGGAGCGCCTGAAAGAGCTGTTTTTCCACAAATTTACTCAGAATTTATTTAATTAAATAAAAGCCGCAATGCCGATAAGCAGAGATCTGTATACTTCGAATTTTGCCAGTTTTAAAAAGTGTTTATCTCATGGAAATGCTGATAGAATCGCACAAAAAAAATCTGAGCATAGTATTTACATACACGGAGCGCCTGAAAGAATTGCTTTTCCAAATAAACGTTCGAATATTTATTAATTAAATAATGAAATTGGGTTGATTTTGAGGTTCACAATAACAATTTTTATTTTAAAATAAATTATTACATTTTAATAAATGATTTTATATTATAAATTCCTTCTTATAAAATATGATCACAACATAATACTTTTGTTTGATTAACAAATTATCATTATTATTACAATAAGTTTAAATTTAAAGATTTCGCATCATTTTCATCTATGTAGCATATTTGAACTACCTGACCATTGAAAAAGGTAGTTTGAGTATCTACAATTGATTCTTCAGGTATTACTTCTCTAAAGTAATTTTCATTATTTACGGAAGCTGAATTATTATTAACAATGGATAAATCAAGCTGATTTGTGTTTAAGTCTTCAAGTGGCTTCCGTAGTTTGCTTGGTAGATTAGCAGGAGTAGACTTCTTACGTTTACGGGACTTCTTGGCGTCATCAGATTTCACTGCTGTTCCTTTTACTTTTTCTTCAACATTTTCTTTTTTTATATTTTTAATTTTTTCTGCTATTAAATTTTGCTGGTACGCATCACTAGTAATAATTGCTGCTTTTCCCTTTCTATTAACTTTTTTTGAAATTTTTTCATCAGGTTTGTTGTCTGTGAGAATAATTAGATTCGTTTCAACATTTTCTTGAATAGATGAAATAGATGAGTTGTGTGTATTCATAGAAGTAGTGGCTGTCATCGATTGATTATCTCTGAGAATAGTTGGGTTCGATGCAACATTTTCTTCAACAGATGAAATAGATGAGCTGTGTGTATTTACAGAACTAGTGGCTGTCATCGATTGATCCATTAAGAGTTGATTCAGTTCAGACTGTAAGCAGGAACTCTAGATAAGAAGAAAAATTTCAATTAAAAATTAAGCAACATTATAAATTAAATTACAATATAAAATATTATTTACCAATAAATCAATGAGAGGTTTGGCTTGAATTATGTAAGGTAATGGTATTCGTATCTCATCTCCACTTGATATATTACTATCAGTAGTTTGACTAGAATTAACTCGATGATTTGAAACTAAACTATTCATAGAAGTAGACGTCTCACTTTGCGTTGAACCAGCTTTTTGACTAGGGTTCATTACATCTTGAATAACATTTTGAAATTCTTCAATTCTTGCCTCCGATGCTACAATTCAAACAATAAAATATTCATATTATTAAAAGAAATAGTGAATAATAATTTGATATTATAATAAGATTTTTAATATTTAATAGTATTAGTTTCATTTACCTGAATTACGTGAACTTATAGAGCTTGCATCATCTCTAGCAGTAAACTCTGAATCAGGAAATGCATCTGAATTGAATGGGTAGATACCACATTTTTTAAAAGCATTGATGGCAGTCTCTACCTTAGCTGCTTTAGCGAATGCCTTACAAAATACTGAAGCCAATTTATCAAGGGTTACTTTGTTACCAGGTCGTTGATAAGAAGAGACTTCGTTACCAAAGTATCTATTGAGCGGACCATTGAAGCCAACATCAAGTGGCTGCATCTTATGTGTACAATGGGGTGGAAAACAAAGTATTACAACCCCATTGTTTCTTGCTTTATCGATCACATCCACATTTTTTATATGGGTTGAATGTCCATCGAGGAGAAGTAAAACTGGATTGTCTGGTGTTGCATGAGAGAACTCAACAAACTTGTCAAACCATCTTGTGAAAATATCAGTTTGCATATATCCACTCTTGTGAAATTCAGCCCATGCACCGGCTGGTGCATCTTTCATTAGAGCCAGGTTCGTCTTTACTCTGGGAAATATGAGAAGTGGAGGCATGAAAACACCAGCTGCTGACATGCATATTTCTGCTGTGACATTTTCCCCTCGCTCACCAGCAGTTAGACCACCAACTTGTCTTCGTCCTGCTTTTGCAATGATTCTAGGTGATGATTTAGGTACAATTGACACTCCTGTTTCATCCACGTTATAGATTCTTTCAGGTTTCTTATCAAATTGGTATTTGTTGAAAACATCCTTTAGCAATACAAAGAACTCTATAACAGCATTCTTGTTGAACCCGTTGGCTCTGGCAGAAGATGTATGTTCTGCTTTGCGATGTGCAAATTGATGCCTTTCCATAAAATTATGAAGCCAATCCTTTCCAGCCATTTGTTTTTTCAAACTGAACTTATGAGGAATTTTAAGCCTTTCAGCATATTCAAATGCTAACTTTCTAACCTCAATACCACTGAGTCCTAACAGTTTGCTTTCCATCTCCAAAATGTAGCGTGCCAATCCCGCTTCTTGTTCATCAGTGAAAGTGCGACTAAATCCTGGAACTAAAATAAAAATTCTAGTAATAAAGTAGGTATAAAACTAAGTATTTAGTAAAACTACTATTAAGTAAAGTTAGTGTTAAGTAAAAGTAATGAAGTATTTAACAGCAATATAATCCTATTAATAATATTTTAAGAGGAGATTCACTAATATATAATTAAAATATATAAAAAAATATCTACCTTTGGTCTTATTATTTTCTTTTTGCAATGAAGCATCAGTCTTCTCATTTATTTTCTTTTGAAGAGTGGTTCTTGGAACTCCAAACTCATTTGCACTACTTTTAATTGATTTGCCATTAATAAGCACATTTTCAATAGCCAAGTGCATTTGTTCATTGCTCCAATTATATTTATCTGTTTTTTTTTATACTTCCTTACCATTGTTTTTTCTACTCTATAACTTAATACGCAGTCGAAATAATCGTTATTTACTTATTAATCTAATAATTGAAACTAAAAACTAGTTAAAACTAAATTATTGCACTGCGTAGTTGTTAACCCATCTTGCTCCGTTTTTGGTTTGTAATAGGTTATATCACTTCGCTCGGCGGCCGCCGCGGCGCACAGATACGCTCGAGTGTGCCACGCGTGCCCCGCCAGGGTGCCACGTCATGCCCCATTTTAATACCATTTTCATTTTTTAATTATATTATTTATAAAGATTTTCTGAAAATAACAAAAACAGGGCTTGAAAGATAAAAGTTGAAACTATCAAATAGGTTTGGTCTCATTTAGAAAAAAAATCATTTTCTTGTTGCT
Organism: Torymus aiolomorphi; assembly: GCA_036365515.1. Classification (NCBI taxonomy): domain Eukaryota; kingdom Metazoa; phylum Arthropoda; class Insecta; order Hymenoptera; family Torymidae; genus Torymus; species Torymus aiolomorphi. The sequence continues at coordinate 214,571 of CM070874.1, forward strand.
CCAAGCGACTTAAAAATGAAGTCAACCTTGTTTCTAAGCACCGATTTTCAATCTTATTAAATTAAATGTTAAACATTATCTATAATCTCAAAAGTATAGAGGAAAATTCTAAAAGCATATCTAATTAGGTTTACGTAAAAATTACATTTTTTGCATTCATTAATATTAAAAATATGAGGGTGCCAAACTTACCTACCTGACACGTCATGCCCCGCCGTCCCCTACTACCGACACCGATTGATGACATGCGCTTGGCGGCCGGAGCCCTAGCGCTCCCTCCTCCGCCCACCGCATCCCCACCGGCGCCGCTCTTGCGACCGAAAGCCACCGACGGAGCCACGTCGGGAGAAGCAGGCCCACCGACGGCGGAGGGCCAGCCAAGCCCGGCAGACCTGCCCGCTGAGAACCGGGGACCCCCGACCCCCGCGGTCGCGACACCCAGTGCGACCACTGCAGATCGGCCGTCGCTCATGATGACCCGCTGGGCCGCGCTAGAGAAGCGCCTGGAGGCGGCGCAGGCGAGCAGTCGCCGCGCCTGGACCGAGGAAGGCGAGGCACTGCAGGCCTGGGACGCCTTCATCGCCGAAACGCCCTACGGGCGCCAGCTCGCAGGACCGTGGGCGAACCGCGTCGACGGCCTCCGAGAGGACCGCGAGGCAGTCTCCGCGACGCGGCGAGCACGGCGGGAACGGCGTGAGGCCCAAGCGGCGGTGGCCCGAGCCCAGGAAGAGATTCGGGCCGCCGAAAGAGACGCGATGCTCGCGCGGAAGCGCATCGAGGCGGCGGAGGAGAAGCGCCAGGAGGCCTACGCCGGGCAGGCCGTTCGACCGCCGCCGAGACGACAGCCGACCTAACAAGGCTCCAGCGCTCTCGGGGTGCTACCCCGATGCCCCAGCCCTCGTCTCCCGAGCAGCCGCAGCCCAGACGGCCCCGGCGCCGGGAGGATCCCGACGCCGCTGCTACTACTGCGGCCGACACGGAGTCTCCACGGACGCCAAGTGTCCGAACGTCGCCCGAAATGACAAATCAAGGCCGTGGTTCCTCAACCGGGAGTAGCCACGGCCGGATTCCCCGCCAACCCGGGTGTACGCCTCCTCTTCGGGGCAAATAAAGAGAGGGGCCAGCCCCAAATTATTTCTTTCAACCTGCCTTCCTTATTATTTCGCGCGCACACCTTATCCCTTTCCAGGAAGTCTCGTGCCGCCGTTGAACATGCTGATAGTGAGATAGCAGAGCAGACTCTCCGAAGGATAGCCCGCATCTGGACGGGGGGGTGTAACGGACGGCTCGTGTGTGGGCGCGCATGTGTGTGTGTATCGGTATGCGCCGATGAGACTCGAGGCGAGTCTCAGCACACCGCGACGGCACACGCAAACACGGAAAAGGTAAACATCTCTCAACCTTGCGCGAAGGGCAAGGCCGAGAGATGATTGCGCGTGCCGACGAAGAAGCAGGCAGGCAGTATCCTTTCGGTCACTGCCCGAGTGCCTGTTCCCAGAGAGAACGGACGCGTGAGTGCCCTTGAGAGCAGAGAGAGAGAGAGAGACTGAGCGAGAGTGGAGTGAGACGTGCGGGTGTGCCGCGCGTTGTATCACCGGTGCAGGTGGTGCGAGAGTGCACGAGACGCCGCCGGCAACCGGAGCAGCGGTGAGAGAGAGAGAGAGAGAGAGAGAGAGAGAGAGAGAGAGAGAGAGAGAGAGAGAGAGAGAGAGAGAGAGAGAGAGAGAGAGAGAGAGAGAGAGAGAGAGAGAGAGAGAGAGAGAGAGAGAGAGAGAGAGAGAGGAATGCCGCCGGTGACCAGAGCAGCGGAGAGAAAGATTCTTCAGCCTAAGCCGCCCGGCCATTCCTTCGCAGACGCCGCTGCGCCTAGAAGGTAAGACCTGGTCAGGCGAACGCGCGCTCTCCCCGCGGACGACGTGCGTCCGGAGAGCCACTCCCGCGCGAGCGAGCGAGGCTCACCGACGCGCGCGCGTGTGTCGATCGCGCGCGGCGATCGACCAACGTCGGCGCGGGCCGCTTTTGCGAGTGCGTGTGTGCGACCGCGCGCACACGTACCTAGAGCGGGCGCACCACCCGAATCGGCGCGTACACTGCGTACGCGCCGCCTGTATCTTATTCATTGCGCCCGAGGGGCAATAAACTTCTTTTATTTTCCATACGCGTTCGTGCATTATTTGGCGCGTATTCCTGGATCCCTTTTCCTAGTCGGTGGCGCGGCGGTATAGAATACCACCGGCCTCCGCGGGCGCGAGTACACGGTGTTCGCGCATTTCTGAGCAGCCGAGTTAGCACGCACGAGAGAGAGAGCGCGACAGCGAAGTCGCGCGTTGTAACGCCGGTAGGTACGGCTGCCGACGAAGGCAGCCGACGGTGAGCGACGGCGCGCCGGCGAGAGCGAGGAGATTTCGCCGAGGGTTGGCACAAGCCAGTGCTCGCGCCTGTCAACCGCTGCGCCGTTCATCGGTAATTCCGCTTTGGAGATTTGCGGCACTGAGGGGAAAACCCACCCCGTTACAACAGTAAAATTAATTTTTATTTTTAAATGAATCGCTTTTGAACAAGTAAAATTTACTTAATTTAAATAAATTTTAATTGTTTCAAAATGAATTATATTAAGAATAGAATTTTTTTTTGCAGTGCAGTGGTATCCCCAGTAGGCCTAATCCACTGGGCTATAAAATAAATACTATTATAATTTTGATAATAACAAAATAATGTAATTTGAATTATATTAATCGTATTTAAGTATTACTTATCTTCTTAAAAATAGCCTTCCAAATGTATATCTTCTTCAAATCAAATTTTCAGTTAAATTGATCAAATATCAATAATTTTCTTATTTTCGGTGTACTAATCATCGAAATAGATGTTATTTGAAATACTAAATAGTATTTTAGTGTTATTAATTTTTTGAACAAATTTTAAATTTTATAAATCTTTTACCTGCTTATATTTTTTTCATTAATTCAATTTTCTTTTTTTTGATTGGTTTTCACATAGATTCTCAAACTTTATGTTATTAAAAATTTCTTCAAGTATATCAGACATTTTGACTTTCAAAGTAGCTTCAATTAATGATGACTCGTTGAAATCTTCATAAATGTAATTATTTAAAAAATCGTATAATCTATATTATTAAAGAAAAATTTGTAGAACAATTGATGAAGTTAAATATTTAAATATATAAAATTAATTAATCTAACCGTTTGTACTCATCATTATTTTCTTCTTTTTTAATAATGGTTTCCTCAATCGAATTTAATGCCTTTACGTAATTTTCTTTTGTTATTCGTAAATTGTAAAAACAGAAAATTTCATTTTCTTTAATATTTATATTATTAGAATCACCCCAAAGAGTCAGGTTTATCTATAATAGTACAATGAATTTAACATAGTAATAAAAAATGATGTGCAATTAAATTATTAAAAGTATTAAAAATAATATATATATGTGTGTGTGTGTGTGTGTGTGTGTGTGTGTGTGTGTGTGTGTGTGTGTGTGTGTGTGTGTGTGTGTGTGTGTGTGTGTGTGTGTGTGTGTGTGTTTGAAAATAAACTTTTAAAATATTATATAAATCAAAATTTAGAAGACTATAACTAAAGTTCTTTAGAAAGCACATGAATGAACCAAAAAAGAAAATGTTCATTTTTCAACGGAGAAATAAAAAGCGTATAACTTAATGGTTAAGGCAAACTTATAATAAGGTTGCCTTATAAAATTTTAAAAGTTTCTGGGATATGCTCATATATAATCAAATAAAAAATTTATTTTAAACATTTAACTATTGTGAAATACGTTTTAATTGTATATTTACTTCAAAATTTTACAATATTTTTATTTACCTGATGATTTTGGTCATCTTTTAATACACATTCTTTTTTAGAGATGACACTGTTCCCTTTTTTGGTTTGTATATTTACAGTATCATGAGTTTCATCAACTATAGCAACAATGTCTGTAATTTTTTATTTAATATAATTATTTGTTAACATTAATATTCAAATTAAATATTAAAATTGAGCTTACTGATAATGTTGTTTTCAATTAAATTTCCCTAGTAGAAATCGTATCCATTTTTTTAGCAGTTTTTGGCCATTTTTACCCCGATTATACCTTGAAAATAGGCAGTTTTATTGGCCAACTTTTGTCTCCTGATGAAACGTTTTTTAAACCTTACTTAGCACAATTAAAATGGAATATGAAAAATGGCCAGTTCATAGGCAAAAACTACTTGAAATTATTATTTTGTGCATTAAAATATAATGGACACTGCAATAAAAATACCGAATAACTGTCTGGTTACTACCCTGGTTTTTGGCCAATTACTACAATAATTTAAAAAATTTATTGGCCATTATTTTTATTTTTATTTGAAAATTAAAACTAATTGTTTCATGAACCAAAATAGAATGCCAATAAAATAATAGTAATTTCCAATTCATGAAAAACAATAATTTTTAAATAGTTAATTTAAACATATTATTATTATTATTCATTTATTGTTATAATTTTTTTTTTTATTTCTATATTGATCCATGAAAAATTAAATCAATATAGACTTACAATCGAGAATACATTAATACATTTATTATATATTATAGCAGTATTTTTTTACAAACATCTAGGTATAATTTCAAATTCTTGAGTAATTATAATTTTTCTAATTGCATAAAGGAGTTGTTTTCATCAGTTATTGGACATACTTGATATATTCCAATTAATTCTTGTTCCAATTCGTTTGGCGGATCCGTTATTTCAGTGGGATCGTTACCTAAATGATTTGTTACTGTTTGTTTTAGAATGTTTTGTTGAACTTCATTTTCTTTCCATGACCCAGCATTTGTTAAGACGTTACTCAATCCCGTAGTAAATTCTTTATCTGCAATACTTAAGCTCGATGATGATCTACGCTCTTTAATAACGTCTGAAAATTAATTTTATTGATTATTATGTTTTAATATTATATACTTAAACCTATTATACAATTACCTTCTATGTAAGAATAAAAGTTAGTAGTTTTCATTGTATATTTGTCTTTTATTTTTTTGACTGCAGTGAATTTCGTGGCTACGTCTTTGTGCAAAAACATCTTGAGCATGTTTACCAAACATTTTGAAATAATTAATGTGGAATCAATTCCGCTGACAAGAACAGTTTTCTGAAATATTAATTTGATAAGTAATAAAATTCTTATTTTAATCTGTGATAGTTTGATTACTTACAAAATCTGTGCGTAAAGTGGACTTGGAATCTCCTAATTCTTTTTCGAACTTTTCAAACTCTTTTATTGTTTTCAGAGGAATGCGATATAAGTATTTTTCAGACAATTGTTTACAATTAGTTATACTATTTACATCAGTTTCTTTGAATTGTAGCACTATAGTTTTCAAACTTTGTAATTCGCCAGTAACATTTTTCGACTCTGCCATAAGCAGCTCAATAGATTTTTTAAGGTCTAATAAATATTCTGAAAAACAATTACATTAATAAATTCTAATTCACATTTATTTATAAAGAAAAGTAGAAAATAAAATTTATTTGCCAATAATTACGTTCTGGAATAAAGTTTCATTACTTTGTAAACCTAGAGAGAGCTGCTTGGTACAATGCTTCTTTGAAATTGCACAGTTGTTTGAAGTATTTAAGCTAGAACTAGATTGTAAAGAGTCTATATTTGAAGGCCTTTCCTTTAAAATCGATGATATCTCTTTATTTGCGATCGCATGAGGTGGAGAAGCTAAAAATATATTTAATTAATTCAATTTTTAGACTGTATAGTAATGTTATTGAACATGATTAACAATAATTGATTGTACTTACATTCTTTTGGAATACTTTGTTCATCCTCACAATCAATCTCACCATCACTTTCCAAAATGTCTTGATAAAACTGATTGTCATCAGCTACAATTTTTTTAGTACTAACTTGCGTTTGAATTTCTTGAAATTGCTTTTGACAATTTTGAACTGAAAAAAATAATAGATTTTACTACATTAAAAATATTTAATTTAATATAAATATAACTCGATATATTGTAATATATAATAAAATTGTTAATTTTTATATATTTTAGCTTGATTATATTTAGAATTTCATTAATTAATTATGAATTATATATAAGATCATTGTAAAATTGTTAACAACCATTAAGATTGCTTACCTGGGTTAGTAATTTCCAATGGGTCCTTTGGACAATGAATTTGAGCGGTAGACTGCATCCTAGACAGAGAAGATGACCTTACAGGAACCTTTACTTTAAACTGTCTTTTACCTGAAAATTTGATTACATTGTTCATAAAGTTTGCTCGAAACTATTTTTTAGTGAGTTAATAAATTACTTTGTAGCTCTTTACTCAAAGTTGTTGGTTCAGCTATAATATTTACTATAATATATTATATGTAATATATTTTTCTAAAATGATAAAATTAAAAATATTTAATTAATAACTATAATTTAAATATACCTCTATCAATTGTTAATGTTGAATTCATTGAGGAGTAAGCTGAGTTTTGTGTGGTCCTGGGAAGGGAAGTTGATCGTGTAGCAGAAGCTTTTACAGAAGACTCTTTTGATTTTTTTTTATCTGAAAAAATTCATATTTCAATTAATTTTTTATATCATAATAATAATAATAATTACCTATTTCTACATTATTTAGTATATAACTTAAAATTTTTAAAGAATTTCCATTTATTTTCCTATTTTGATTTTTGTATAAAATTATTATCTTATTAAAATTGAAAAGATACCTTTTGAAATGAAGCTGCACTTTCCAAAAATTGGTTCCTTCGAATATTTTCTGTTTCAGCTTTTTCAACATCAGATGCGTTTTCATCTGATGATACTGTTAAAACACTCTCAGCATGATTCAACTCTTGCATTTTCCGCATAGCTTCATCAAGCGTGTCTGAAACCATGAGAGTTATTATTTTTAGATTATTTTTTGATTATTTCAATAATTAATTAAATAGAAATATATTACCTGCTCGACCTCTTAGCCTTACTGTGTATGTAGACCAATTTTCTCCAGCCGCTAGAGAATTCTCCAAATAAAATTACAGCAAGTCGTATGGGGGATCAGGGTATTTTGTAACAACTTTTTTTAAACTCTTATTGTACTGTAGCCAAGTGCCAACAACAACGTCAATTTTTTTAGTCGCTGGCTTTCTTCCTCTATTAACAAATTCAACCACATAGTAAGCATGAACAGTTGACATAAATGAATTGCTTTGCACTAGATCACCCATGTCTTAAAACACTTTAAACTGTAAGAAAAAATAATTCTGTCAGATATAAAAAGATAGGGTTTGAAATATTTATGTGGAGTTTGCACGCATGCAATAACTTTTGTATAGGTTAGAAACACAGAAATTTTAATTATTCTAAAACTTATATAACATAATAAATATAAATTGTTGAATTTATTTTTCTTATAAACATACCTTTTTCAATATGAAATAATCTTGAAGAATTGCAATGTTAAGTAGCAGTAAATAAAAGTTAATCGACACGTCCAAAAGAAACGCAAAAGACTCCATGAAATTACTTTGTTTTCACTTCCTTTTTTTTTAGTAAGGAACAAATGATAATAATACTCCATCTAAGCGTAGTTTTCCAGTATTTTAAATTCTTCTGTAAATTTGATTTTTGTCCACGACGCATGCGCAATAGACAGTGTGGCGTATGCACACGACGCGATCACGCGAGCCACGAGCGATCCTTGACCAGGCAGGCGCATGCCGCGCATCAAACTGTGTATAGTTGCGATGAGGTTATGTTTTCTAGCTCTTAATGTGATGTTGACGTTTTAAAAAAATGTTTAATTGAATTCTTGATTTAATACAAAACTAGTATATAAAGTATATTAGTATATAAAGATGATTCAAAGAAATCAAATAGGTTGATAGGAAATTGTGTTGAAATAAAATTTTGAAGTGATGCGTAGTATATTTATATTTGATGTTTGAAAACTAAATCAAAATTATTTTTAAGTTAACGTAATTTTTAAATGGTTATAAATTTTAATGATTTAATAGAATTATAAAGAGTCGTGTAGGATCATTTTTTGAAAAATTTAAAGAAAACTTTATTAATTTACTTTCAATTTCATTTAGCAAAATATATTGGTGAATCAAACTTCTGTCTTCTTCAACTTCAAAAGTATTTAAAAATTTGGAATCAAATAGGCTAGTGTAAACAGATTTTTTGATTTTATAAAATGTTACATTAAGATAAATTTTTGAATCAACTGAAAAAATATTCTGTATTTTAATGATTGATTTATTGTGTAGTATAGCTGTATTATCTGGATGCTTAGTGGAGAAATAATTTTGCTTGTAATTAATGGATAAAATTCCTTTTTTTATACGCTCTTTCAGAATACTTAGTTCTTTTGGAAGCTCTGGTACATGTTCAAGTATTTCTGTTTCAGTGTGTAATCGTCGACAGTACTGAGCAACAGTTCTGTGAGGAGAAAACAGTACATGTTTTATTTTACCCAGTTCATTTTCATAATCAAATGGACTTATGGAATTTAGATCAGACTGCATTACTTCAACGTCATCTGTTAAGTGAACCAAATTGTGAACGTTTAGTGTTATAAACGATAGTCCATACAAATTTTTTGCTTCTTCTACAAAAGTTTTTAAGAGTTGTTTAGCCATATTAAGATATTTAGTTGCATTTTTACTTGATAACAACCTGCAGGCTGAATGAAGTAATACTAAATGATTATAGTATTCATCATTCAATAGTTTCTTAAAAACAATGGGTGAGCAATAATTTAAAAAAAATTTGTGTTCCAGTGCCTTGTATTTGTCATAAACATCGGTTGATCTCATTTTTCTGTGGAATTCATGTGGAATATCTTTTTTGATCAATAGAGTGCGACGGTTTAATTCACTTTTTTGACCAGCACTTATTTTTACTCCAATGGGACCTTTCATCCAGAATTCAAATAGTCTTGCCATAATTCCTAAATACATTAGATTAATCGGATCTAGTAAAAACTGTTTTATAAAATCAATTTTTGGTTCAACTGCGAGTAAAGGTGTTGGTCCATTGTGATGATTTACATCTAAAAATTGTCTAAATTGCTCGTCACTCCTTTTTTCACAATCTAACTGTAAAAAAACTACTGTATTGTCAATTCTTTCTCCTTTAACTTTACATCTTTCACAACCATCAAATGACATGTCCTTTTACATTTTTTATGAAAGAGCGCGCAGGTGTATCACAAATAAAACTACGTACAGCTATATTAATCTGTTTAGATTGTATAATAATACCTTTAGATAACAATTCATTCAATTCTTTGACAAATGGATACATGTATTCATTGAGAGATTTTGGTTTCCCATTTCCATAGAAAAGAGACACAGTAAAAGGTTTATAAATATTTGGAATATAGTGAATTTTACATAAAATAGGCCATAACTGTTTTGAGCTTGATTTGCATAGTTTGACACCATCTATATTAAAATCTAATTCAATCAAATTGTTATTATGCAGGTTAGTATTAACATACGATTCAAGTCCTTTTTTATACCCAAATATGCAAATTCTCCTGGTAAACCATCAACATCTATCATACTGTGTACTTTATACCGTGCTTGAGATGTAAAAAGAAATGTTTTAGCAGATTTTGGTAGCTGTGGTAATAGTCGGTGTCTTAGTATGTGCAGTAATGAATCTAAATGCATGGTAGGTGTTCTCGACTCAACTGCCCATTTTCGAAGGGCTGTTATTTCTGATACTTCATCAAGTTTGGGTTCATTTTCACAAATTTCATCTATTTCCTCTGACTCGTCTGATTCATTACTAACTTCACTAAATTCTTCTTCGCTGTCAGATTTATCAAAATGAATTGAATAATTCTCTTGATCATACCCAATAAACTGATGCATGTTAATTACTGTATCACTGATATTTTCAGTATTTTCATAAGTTTGTTGCATGTTATTTTCATTCGTTGCACTTGTTTCTGGATTTTGATTCTTAAAATCACTGTGTAATTTTTCATTGACATTTTTGTTTTCACTTTTCTCTAATTCACACAAATTTATTTGACTTTTAATTTTCTTTAAAATTCGATTTTTACGAACACGTTGAGTACTGCTTTTACTTCCCAAAGTACTCATACCTCGTTATTTAGGGGTCTCTTTGTTGGACTTTTTAATTAAAAAAAATACAAATAATAACTAACCTCTATCATTTATAAATTATGAAATAATTTACTATTTATAATTTTGTAAGGACATAACCTGACTTGTATTATTTCTAAAGCTTATTAGTGCATTTTTAATACTTTAGGAATGTGTTTTTGTGTACATTATTTTATATTATATATATTAAATAATCAATACGAAGCTTCTGGCCATTTATTAGTTTGACAAATAAAATTAGAAAATCTCATAAAAATTCTAACCAGAAAAAAGGCATTAAATGCCCAATTTCAATAGAATATTATTACACTATTTAAACTAGTCATAAATTAGTTTTCTGGCCAGTTATATTGGTGCGATTTCTACCAGGGTTGGTACATCTTTTATTGACGTGAAATTTTTTTTTATATTAAAATCAAAATTTTTATTTCTCCAATAAATTTTTTGATTGTACTATTTCTATTGAAACCCATTTGATAACTGTTATTAACTGTATTGTACTTTACATTTGAAAAACCAACTGTAAATTTGTTAAAATAATAAGCTTCGTTTACCTATAAAAAAAATATTATATTTGAATATAATATGATTACATAAATACCAATATTTTAATATTTCTCATTATTTAACTTATTACTAAATAGTAAAATTACAACGCGATTCGCGCGTTAGTGTTTTGAGGTTATGAATAATATTTTTCGTTAAATTTTATTCATTAGTATAATCTAATTTATGATTGAAATAAATTGTAGTAATTTGTCGATTTAGGAAAAGAATATACAATGTTATAATATAGTTGAAAACGGTATCAATTAGGAAGACTATTAGAAAACGTATCAAATCAATAATCATTTTTTGTTTTAATTAATTTTGCTAATTTTAAATATAAAATTAAAATTATGACAAAAGTAAAGAAAATGGAAAAATTTAAAAGCTTCAGAATTGGTACAGTTCATAAACATATTATGAGATGGTAACATCTTTTACTAATCCGACAAATTAAAAAAGAGATATAGGAATTTATAATTTTCTTGAAATCACATTCATTTTATAATATATTACAAACATTATTTAAAATAATAATAACTTACTTTTATGACGTTGTAAAATCGATTACAATCTCGATTGTATCCTATTATACATTTTATAATTCCGGTATCATCCAACAAATTAATAAAAAACAAACATCCATTATTGAATTCCTTTTTATTAGATTTGAATATAACTTTGGCTAAAATTAATGTACTGTAAAGTAAATAACAATTACTTATTTCATTGAAAGTTTATATTTATGTTTTAGAAAATTAAAATATAATAACTCACGATTTTTGATTGTATTTAATGATTGTATTTTAGATAAATTTTCCATTTTTCTGAAAATAATTTTGATAATTAAATAAATGTTTATTTTATTACGATTGGATACTCATTGCTCGAAAAAAATTGTATTTACCCTTATAAAAATATCCTATAGAAAATCCTGTAGGAAATGCTATAGAAAATCCTGTAGGCATTCCGTAGAAATCCTATAGGAATCCTATATGAAATTCTATATAAGAAGTTCTATAGGAAATCCTATGTGAATTTCGCGCTTTTCCTGTAGGAAATCCTATAGGAAATCCTATAGGAAATTCTGTAGGTAATTCTGTAGGAAAAACTGTAGACAATTTTACATGGAAAATTCTGCAGGGAATTCTGGAGTATTTTCGTGAAAACAGTTTATAGAGGTTTAGCATCTTATTAAGCGCTGTAACATCGCACAGCAGAATCAGTGGCAAACAGTCCTAGATAAGGAGTTGCACCTAGGGACTACCGTGCACGACTGCCGGCGCTTGCCGATTAAGCCCAATGAGCTCAGATATCAAAATCAAGGTAATCCTTGTCATATTGACTCTCCGTAGTCGTTCAAACGGTTGAATCTCATGGCTTTACATACCCTCGCGGTTCCAATGTGTTTATGAGAGTCCCGACTGCTGCGCTGCGCTGCGGCATGCGGTAGAAGCTTGCTTCTCCAGAGCCTCGTTTATGTATGTTCGCTGCTATGCCGCTATGGGGCGCAACAGTCGGGACTCTCATAAACACATTGGAACCGCGAGGGTATGTAAAGCCGTGAGATTCAACCGTTTGAACGACTTTACGGAGAGTCAATGTGACAAGGATTACCTTGATTTTGATATCTAAGCTCATTGGGCTTAATTGGTAAGCGCCGGCAGTCGGGCACGGCAGTCCCTAGGTGCAACTCCTTACCTAGGACTGTTTGCCACTGATTTTGCTGTGCGATGTTACAGCGCTAAATAAGATGCTAAACCTCTATAAACTGTTTTCACGAAAATACTCCAGAATTCCCTGCAGGATTTTCCATGTAAAATTGTCTGGAGTTTTTTCTACAGAATTACCTACAGAATTTCCTATAGGATTTCCTATAGGATTTCCTACAGGAAAAGCGCGAAATTCACATAGGATTTCCTATAGAACTTCCTATATAGAATTTCGTATAGGACTGCCTATAGAGTATCCTATAGGATTCCTATAGGATTTCTACGGAATGCCTACAGGATTTTCTATAGCATTTCCTACAGGATTTTCTATAGGATATTTTTATAAGGGTAAAATCCAAGATATAAATGATATTTTTATAAGGAAATTGTTATATAAGACAACAGATGCCAATCAATGGGAAATTAGATTCCTTAAACTAATTTATCGATTCCTTGTATTAAATTTAAAATATTAAAAAAAATTTGAGAAAAGTCATGATAATGCAGAATATAAATAGTTTTAATCTGCAAAAATTTGAATTTATTTATATCAAATTGCAAACAAAAGTATTGTTAAACGTATTTCGCGGAATTTGATTGGCCAACGTGTGTAGAAAATTTAATGTGTAGATGAAGCGCACTGTAAATTAACCTCAATAAAAAACAAAAGCGAGTAAACAAGATACACGCGTCATTTACATGTTCTAGTATATATAAAGCCGTTCCATAGAACACGTAAAAAATAACATACAGACTCAGCATTTCCACCAAAATTCAAAAAATTGAAGCAATTATTTCTCTAATTATCATATAACAAAAAAATATGAAAAACAAAAATTTTGAATATTAAATATATCGAAAAGTAATCGTACAAGTTTGATAAACATTCACATACATAATATATCTATATGACGTACGAAATTGTCTATAAATCTGGATCTGATTCGTAGAACCATTCTCAAGAAATTACGATTTGAAAAAGAAGATAAAAAAATTTTAACATCAAATATCTTTGAAATTTATGGACCAATAATTAATCACAAAAAAAGAGACAGAAAGTTATCAAAAATCTACCTATAGAAGCAATTTTGAAGCGATTAAGACAATTTTATTCCCGTAAAATGTCGTTACAGAAAAATGTTTTTTTAATTTTTTAATTTTTTTTTTTAAAAGTAAACAAAAGAATAAATTAAAATTTTCGTAGATTATAGCTATTTATATTATTCATTATCATGATTTTTCTCAAAATAATTTACCATTTACTTTTGGAAAATTTAAAAGAAAAAACACGTTTTTATTATTAACGAAAGAACCGTGATAGATAGAGAATTTTTGATACATGAAATTTCAAACAATATTGTGCCGGATAAAAAAAAGAAAAATTCAAAATCGTTTTTTGGTTATAAAAAAAAAATTGATAAAATAAAAAATTAGGTTATGATCTCCCTATTCTCCTCCGAAACCAAGAGAATAAGCTTTGTCCGATATAAATAGGTAGATCGGTTAAAAAGTTATCGCATGTATACACACACATACACATACGACACGAAAATTGTGCTTCATCCTAGATGAAGATTTGTAATATTTTTATCATAAAAACAACGGATTTTAGTAACAAAAGTATTAAAACATGTTTTTGAACATTTTTTGTTTCAAAAATTGTTTTCACAGTTACAAAGCCTTTTCTTTGAAAAAGCAACAAAATAATGAAAAATATGGGTATACTGAATGATACGAGTATATTGATAGTAGAGGTCTACATAATAAGAGAAAGAGAAATACAGGGCAGTCTAGTTTAAATTGAAAAGGATAACAATAACAGTATATGGTAATACCTCCTATAGGTGTGTATGAACATATTTATGTGCTTTACATTTATTTCAATGAAGAGCACACCATTAGATTCAGGAACACTAATATAGTGTCTTACCCTATATGAAGCTCTGTCATGAATTTATAAATCTCATGAAAATAACAATAGAATCATCCAAAAGAAATATAAGTATAGTATTTACATATATGAAAAGATTGTCAAACGTGTTTTTCCATAAAAATAATGAGAATTTATTTAATTAAATAAAAATCGTAATGCCGGTAAGTAGGAATCTTCAGTTGATTTACTTTTCAAACGAATATGACTAACAAAAATGCTAATAGAATAACACAACAAATTTTATGAATATAGAGTTTACGTGTACAACGCAATTGACAACCATCTTTTTACAAATAAACGTTTTCATCTTGATTTATATATTGAAATTAGAATTTCAAATAACCTTAAAAAATCGTATCTGGATAATCATATATCTACATTGAAATTAAATATAATTAATAAAATTTAATTATAAAATATATATTTTATAGGGTGTCCCATTTTAAAACCACCAGGCAAATATCTCCAAAACTAAGGGAGATGGAAAAAAACTTTTAATACAAAAGTTGTAGGGTTCAGAGGGGCCCAACTGATCGTGACCTTGGTTATGACCTTGAGGTCAATGATCAAGGTCATTTGAAGGTCAAATCGATTTTTTCAAATGGGAACCCCCACTTTTGACCTCGTAAATGGAAAGAGCGGAAAATTTTACGTTCAGATATGTCCTTGAGTCAAGGTCATGGTCATGGTCATGGTCATGTTTAAAATCAAAATCAATCAACGCATCAAAACATTCCCATAATTAGGCATACGAGACAAATTTTTAAATACAAAAGTTGTAGGGTTCAGAGGGGCCCAACTGATCGTAACCTTGTATATATATATATATATATACGTTGATTCCATTTACATAAAAATTTGATATTTGATGAAGAAATCTACCACAAATATGACATCTTTTATTTGTTTCTTCATGCTCATCATTGTGGCAGTCGCCAATTATTTTCTTGTCATTTTTATAAATTATTGACTATCGGAAATAATAAATAAATTCATTAATTTTTTTTATTCATATTAATTCTATTGGAAATGGAAAATGTATATAAATGTAAATAAGTATAAATATTCATCAGATTTTGAAGTAACCTATTGCAAAATTTTGTTAAAATATAAACGGAATTTTTTGCATAACTATATGATAAACATGTTTTCTCATAAAACTCAATATTAAATGCTAGAAATAGAAGATATTGAAAACTTTTTTCTCAATTTACATAAGTAAAAGAAAAAAATTTAATTGAGTTACTTTTATAGTAAAATCTACCTATCCTTTAATTTTGAGTTAATTCTTAACGAAAAATGTAAGGTCTGCATTACTACCTTAAATAGATAGATAAAAGAATTTTTATGAAATAATTATGTAAATACTTACATATCCATTTTTTTTAAACAAATATTAAGTCGTTATTCTCTTCTTCTATTATATTGCGTTCCATATTATCATAAATATCAGGATAATCGTTACTAAGAAATTTAAATGAATTAAGACAATTAGTGGTAATCTTTTATATTATTTTTCTGTAGTGATTATCTTTATTTTAAAAGAACCTATCTTAATATATAATAAATTATAGAAACAAGTTATATTTAAGATATTATATAGGCTGATAAAATATAAAATCGGTCTGTGTCTCGCTTTGCTAGTGTAAAAAGTCACACCAGCTAAATAATCGACTTACGCACTAGTTTCGAATGGCATTTTACATCACGAGCGCAGAAAAATCATATCAAAGTTGTAATTTTGAGGTTAGAGTGGTATAAAAACCGATTATTCAAATCTAATATAAGAAACGTTATTTACTAAACCATTTTTTTTTTCAAAGTAAAGTTATTCAGCATCGGTTAGAAGTTATAATGGACTCTCAATATGGCTATTAATATGAGCATCATAAGGCAGGAGAACTTTAAGAAAATAGCAACTTTGACAAAACTCAACAGGTGAATTACAATGGGCAACCTTAAGTGAAGGACTTACTGATACGCGCATATTGACAGCTTCATCTTCCAGATTATAAATGGAACGTGATCTAGTCTGTAATTATTTTACTGCGGGAGAGCGCCGCGAAGCCGTTGCTCGCCGCTCGCCACATTCTCATTCTCTCGAGAGACTTTGTTTAGAGCGGAGTACTCATCATACCTTTATTGTATTGAATCTAAATTCTATTTCAGATTGTATTCAGAGTGCTTATAATAAAGATTAATTTTGTGTACTTGTTAGTGTTTTTATTGTACGAGCCACCATCAAACTTCCACAACAATCCAACAGGTTATCGGCCCAGCTCACGCTTTTGTTGAAGGTGGACGTGCTCCAGGAAGAGGTCAGAGTTCCAGAGAACTTCCGAAAAGTCTTTTTTAACAGAGAGGTTTTGAGGGGCCAGTTTACGAGTTCCAGAGTCAGTATAACAGTTTTTTTAAGAGTGTGCCAGAGAAAAACACCGCGTCGGGCATAAAAGAAAGTTCGCGAGTGAAACTGCTTACTGTCAACGGGAGTGTTTTCAGTTAAAAAATTCAGGAATCAGAGACTACTCACGAATGTAAAAAAAAATGTTCAGAGAAGGAAAAGTGCGCGACGATAGAAACATAAAGATCTGATTGCATGCATATAGAGAGAATTCAAGAGTGAAATTACCTGCCGGTGATAAGTTTTCTAGCGTGTGTGCGATCACCCCCACCCATTAGTAACGATGAAATCAACGTGCGACTAATCGGTTTGGGAGGGAGCACATGAGTACAGGATGCATTAGGGCAAAAGGATCGGAATATTAATTTGATGTGTGATTAATATTCATGTGTGTATAAATAGAGTAAAGAGTAAATGTTTGGCAGGCTCAGAGCAAATTCAGAGAAATGGACGGAGACAAGGTAATCACCGAAGTAACAACAGAGAAAAAGGGTGAAACAACAATTAAAAGGAAATATTCAGAGTCAAGTGATCAGAGTTCAGAGAAATCATCAGGTAAACTGAAACCAACAAATTCAAATATGTTTTTAACACACACATACAAAAATAAAATTATCTATAAAATAAATAACAGAGAAAAGAGCAGATTATATTTTACATATATGCCCTCTCTTCAATAATAAAATAAAATTCCAGAGTCAAAATCAGAGAATGTTAAAGAGGTCGACTTGGAACTGGCACTGCACTTTCTCACCGGTGCCATAAGTAATAACACCGATGCAATGAAAAAACAGCAGGAGAAGACATCAGAGCTGCTAGCAAGCCTAGCTGACAATCTCCAAAAGAAGGAAGAAGAACAGCTGCGGGTCAGCATGACTTGCTTGACCGAGACGAAAACTCTTCCAGAGCAATTAAAGGAGATAAATAATTCAGAGAACACAAATCAAATAAATATAACAATGGCAAAATTAAAAAAAAAGTAGAATCAAACCATGGTAAAATTCACATGAAAAGGAATTTTACCTTAAATAACAAAAATTATCTAAATGTATGGTTAGATCAGTTGCACTCAGAGTTATCAGAGTATGAATTTATAGAGTATATAAAGAATCAAAATAAATTCAGAGATGACATGACGCATATAATCGTGAGACAGAAACTGTACAAAATTAAACAGAGTAATAAAGAGAAAATAATAGAATTTTGTTATCGGTTTAATGATATAATTAAAGAGTATGACACCTGTAATACGAAAATACCATTATCAGAAGAAAAACTAAGAGCCGCCTTTTATAATGCAGTGTGTGACACTATCATTCGGACAAAAGCCATTCGGGCTTAGAGATGACGAAAGAAGATATGATTAATTGCTCATTACAGGTGAAAGCACAGACTCAAACAGATCTAGAGGTCAAAATTAACCAGAGTCAACAAAGACATCAGAGTCACCAAAGCCATCAGAGCAGCGAGAGCGATAAGGGTACCATAGATTGGTTCAACAAATGCCACAGATGCAACAAATTTGCCGGACACTGGGCTTCAGAGTGTCCCTTAGTCAAGTTTAACTCTTGATATTGTTATGTATGGAACGAGGTGAGGGGAAAGAAAGGAGACTCGTGTCCCAACAAAGCTCAAAGGTATAATAATCAGAGTAATCTCAATAATAATAAAGGTAAAGGCAAAGGCAGATGTTTGTTCAGAGACAAAAATAGCCATAGAGGGAAAAATAACCGACACACCCCATATGACAGATCAAGAGATCAGAGAACAGAGAAAATCAAGCAAATACAAATTTAACAGGTAAGTTCAGAATTAGCTTCAGACACTGTGAAGATTCAACTTCCACATGCGGATACATAATAAAGTTTTACGGAGACACAATAACCTGGAGAAGCCACAAAGTTAGATAACTCTATCAACCTTTCAGGCTGAATATCTGGCAATGAGCGAATCATGCCAGGAGGTGATCTCGCTATATAAGGCAATCAGAAATATTACAGGAAAACTCTCATATCCTATAACTTTGTGGTGCGACAACATGTCCGCTTTGAAATGCACTCAGATTGATGGATGACACAAGTTAAAAATTTTCAACGTAAGTGTTTCAGAAATTCACACAAAACTCAGAGAAAGAGAAATCAGAAAAAGAATCTTACTCATAAATCAGAGAACAAATATTGTAAATTATATTTGAAATATTCAGAGTCGAAGAAATTTTCTTATCTGTTTCAGACTCCAATAACTTTACAGAGGCAACATGAAGGGAGGGATTGTTGGCGATATAGGGCCTTCGCAAAGCACTGAGGAAAGCACAGATATAAAGATCAAGAATAATATGGGTTAGTATATCTATATATACGAGGAATAGCGAGATACACGAGGAATAAGACTCTTGTTGTTAGAAAAATGTTTTGCAAAATAAACAATAAGAATAAAAATATTTATTACGATTAAAAATGCGTATTAGTATTCAATACAATCATTTGAATTAAATATATATCAAGTTTCTAAAACGAACGAAAAAATACTAATCACCGCAGATTCGTTAAAAAATAAAATGCTTTTACTATCGTTTAATATGTAGAAAAATAAAACTAGTAAATATTTTGTTATTCCATTTTTACATTAAAAGCATGTCAAATAAATTAAAATGAATAAAATTAACTTGCGTAAAAAATATTTAGTAAAATTTATTCAATCTGACGAAAATCTTCAAACGATTTTTGGATTGTAACCATACTCGTACCTATTGTTAATCTACTTATTAAATATCCGCTAGTAAACTGAACCCGCGTTATATTTGACAACGAAATAGGTTAAGTAGAACAATCCTGTGATTTGGCGCACTTAAGCTTGTAAACATCGTATGAGGTGCAGTAAAACCATATATAGGCAAGTTTTAACTTATATGATTTTCTATTTTTGTAAGTTAATGTAATAATTATACCTTTATGTAATAATTAATACAAAAGATTACATCGTAAATCAATGAGTTTTATTTAAATATTTAATTATATTTAAGGTTGCAAATTAACTAATTTTGTTTTTTTTTCATCACATATCAAACACAGAGGGGTGCTCCAGGGGTGCATGTAGGGTGTGTGTCACCCTCTCTACGTTCGGAATTAAATTAGAGGGGGGCACTGTAACGTGGCATTTACAAACGTTACAGACGTGCGGGTAAAGCGCACAAACGTATGACTGGGTCCAGGTGAGAGAGCATGTAAGCTCACGCGGAAGCGAGCGACAGGAGACGAATGGACACACAGCATTAAGTAAACGCTATAGAGAGAATCGCGTAGACGTAAGAGAGAGAGAGAGAGAGAGAGAGAGAGAGAGAGAGAGAGAGAGAGAGAGAGAGAGAGAGAGCAGCGGAGGGCAGCGGAGACCGAAGAGCGACACTTGACTGACAGGCCCGAGAGCGGTCGAAGAGTGACGAGGAGAGATGAAGCGAAAGCGCCGAGGCACGCAGATAGAAATCTAAACCAGCGCTGGCTCTGTCTCATCGACCACCTGCGAGGTAGCATCGTACCCCCGAGCTCTAGCACCGCTACGCACGCGGACGCCTGGGGAGAGAGAGACGGCCAATGTCCAGCCGTACTCGCCTGGTCCACGGTCGTCTTACGCCTGAACGTCCAAGACTCGCCGTCCCGTATCGCCCAGCGCTGTCAAGGAGCGGAAGAGTGAGTCCACCCATTTCTTCTGGAGCAATCGTCGAGGCAGCCAGCTTGCATCGCTGACCTCGTCGACCAAAGCTCTCTCTTCTCGAGCGTTACCGATCGGGCGGGGAAAGAAGCACCGCACCGCTCGGGAGGCGTGTGCCGTAGAGACGATTAGGACTGGCTCGATATTCGACTCAGTCTGATTTCATTTATTATCTCCCGTGCCTTACTACTTACTACTTTGCATGCTTATCCTATTCCCAGACAGAACAGGACCAAGACCTCATCACCGAGAGCTGCTGCTGGCCGGAAAGGCAACAGGGGAAGAACCCAAACCGAGGAACCTCTGTTCCTTTTGTAACTCTGTACGCGGGAGTAGGCTCCGACGGGGCGGAGCACACCGAATACTCGATTCCCCACGCACAAAGATTACACGATAAATCTCATAGTCAGTAATATTTATGCGGTAAAAAATAGAAATCACTAAATTTCCTAAAAACATTTCAATCCAAGCCCTACCCCAACATTAAATTTAACGATCACTCGAAAAAAAAGCCAAAAACATGAATTATTATTATAATATAATCACTGTAATCAGCTTAAACCTTACCTTCTCTTTCTTTCTCTCTCTCTCTGTCTCTCTCTCTGTCTCTCTCTCTCTGTCTCTCTCTCTGAGGGTTAGACGGGGTTAAACCCAAAGGCGTAAATAAATGATCAATCTCTATGTGTGTCTATTTTTCTTATCACTTTGTTCTATTTTTCTTATCACTTCTTCACTTTTCCTTTCTGTTTATATACTTATTAATGATTAGTTATAGTATTTACGTACGTGTTTATACGACACTGTTGTCATCTGAACTAATAAAATCAGCTGTTATTTATCTGTTGTTTATAAAAAGTATCTTAGCATCTATAGAACATCATATGACGATCATGTTAGATGACAACATTATGTTCGATTAACATGTATTTACTTACTCTATCGATCTTTCAAAAACTTAAAGTTTTATTACATTTTATTTGAATCAATTCTATTAATAAATGTATCAAGGAGCGCGGGAGCGCTCCGAAGGCAAGTATAGAAGAGCCTTAGGAGTGACCGCGCGATGATATACATTGAAATGGATGTACGAGAAAAAAAATCAATGCACTTTACCTATTGCGTTAGTTTCAATATATACATATCCTCTTAATCGAAAGCCATTTCATTGCTCTACTCAAATCAAAAGATTTTATTTAAAAAGATTATCTCATTTAAAAGATATAGAGAGCTGAATTTTTTTATGTCCACTTTCCGATTCTAAATTTTCTCCATAGTTTCAGACTCTCATCCGGTGTTGCGACTTCCTGTCACGTGATATTTTATATATATATATATATGCCTATGTCTCCAGTCTCCCCTATGCTCTATTATCTCAACACGTGCGTCACTAATTTAGGTTATGTTTACCATATGACCCATATGTATTGGAAATGTAAACAGGAGTGGTTATTCTGTGTGGTTCTTCTTTTCGTCTTTTTTGACAATATTATTATTGTTAAATAATTAAAAATTTCTATACGGTTTTACGTAAGTTTTTAAATAATAATACAATGCATAATATGATTAATTTTTATCATAATATAACTTTAAGTAATGAAATTCACGGCCACTAATAAAATCACATATTTTTAGAGCTTTAAATAATTTAGAAAATTAATAATGACCCGTTTTGCGAGAGCAAAGGGATCAAAATCTTCTAACGAGCGATTGCCAAACGAGTCAACACCATGGCACGTTATGAAGCAACAACTAGAAGCTACTTTGGAAAGAGAGCAAAATGCAACTGGAGAAGCACAAGCAAAAACCAAGACTGCTAAGCAATTGCTTAAAGAACAAGAAGATCGTTATTATGCTAAATCTCTAGGCAATGTGTCCACTGATTGGGCAGAATTCAACACTCCTAATAATAAAAAAAATACTATGAAAAATGGCAAGGTTGAAAGAAAATCTAAAGACCAAAATAAAAAATTAAAAAAGGGTTTACAGAAATCAGTTACAGAGGAGAACGTGAATGAAATTTCCAAAGTTAAAGAAGAAAATTTTGTGAAACGTTCCAAAGGTGACACAAATTTAAAAAGAAAAATAACAGATCTGTTAATAATGATTTAAATACAGTAAACAAAAAGAAAGTAAAAGTAGAAAATATTATTGAACAACCAGCTAAAGAAAAAAACAGCAATATAAAAAAGAGAAAAGTAAAGATAAAAATAATGAAACAGTTACTGTCCCTGATTCTAATCAATTGAAAGGTAAAAGACAAAGAAAGAAAGAAAAAAGAAAAATTGCAAAAACAGAGAGTAATGAAGGAGAACCAAATAAGCAGTCTGAAAACAAACCTGAAAATAGTTCAGACTCCAATAACATAATGAGTAAACGTCAAAAGCGAAATCAAAAGAAACAAAATCAGAAAAATGGAAGTCAAAATAAAGATGCTAAAGCTGGTCCTTTTAATGCTGAAGGCAATGAGTGGAATAGTTCAGTTAACTTTGGCAACAAAACAAATTTGATAACGATAGGAAATTCATGGATAGAGATGGTCAAAACAATTTTAGGAACAGAAAATCAAACTTCAGCATTGAAGAAAAGAATTTCTACCGATTTGGTAATAATGTACCTCGAAAGTACCAAAAGAAAACTGCCAAACTTCGAGACGACAGAGAACATACAAGAAGAAAGCCAGAAATGAACTCAATCAAAGTTACAATTAATGGAATGGATGTTGAAATCGTAAAGTATGATGGCTTTCCAGTGAAGAAAGAAGATGCTGAAAGATTAATTGAATTACGAAAGGAGATGGTAATGAAAGGTAATTAAAAAACTTCTAAACTAATTTACTTTAATTCTTGTTCTATATATAAAGAATACATACATTTTTCTTTTAGGTATACCAAAATCTGAAATAGATGCAGCAATGAAATTAGAAAGAAGGAAATGTGAAAAAGCTTTAGCTCGTATTAGGCGACAAGTTTGCTTCCATTGCAGAAAAGCAGGTCATAATTTATCCGATTGTCCTGAACTGGGAAAAGAAGAAGCAGGCACAGGAATTTGTTTTAAATGTGGTTCAACTGAACACACTCACTTTGAGTGTAAAGTAACCAAATCTGATGATTATAGATATGCCAAATGTTTTATTTGTCGAGAACAAGGACATATTGCAAAACAATGCCCAGATAATCCAAAAGGTTTATATCCTGATGGTGGGGCATGTAAAATATGTGGTGACGTCACGCATTTGAAAAAAGACTGTCCAGATTTAATGAAAGAAAAAGAAGAAACTGCTATAACACTAGACACGATAAAAGATAAAAATTTAGAATCATTGGATAATGAAAATAATATAGTGAAACCACAAACTAAACCAAGTAAAAAAATAGTAAAATTTTAAAATAAATAATTTTTATAATATGTGAATAAAATTTTTTATTTTTGTTATTTTATTATGTTATTGCTACACTAGGAAAACAACACATATATCATAAAATCCCAAAATTTAGTAGTATTGTACATATGATGAGATTAAAATATCTACCCATACACTATCTCATAGACACTATGTAGTAATTGTACATACTTTTTTTAAGTAAAATTAAATTGTTAGACTCTTTACTCAACAAAAAGAACATAATATTAAAATTTATAAACACTTTCATCAATATCAAAGTATAAATCACACTATCACATAAATAAATTGATAATAGTATATATTACATTTTAATTCTAAAGAAAAGTTTCCACATATTTGAAAACATTACCATATTTATTTTTTTATACTAATAATTATTTAAATACATTGTACCTGACATAATGTTCAGATATTTTAGATTTTCTGAGTGTGATGTAAGAAAGGACATAATAACTTTATCAATATAGTATATAAAACAAAATTTAAAGTAAGCGAATCAACTTGTGAATATTTAATTATTTAAATTTCATATTTATATCTAATTTACAATTATTCATTCCACTAAAATCTTGTACAATCTGCTATTTTAAAGTCTGGTATTTTACAGATTTTACAAACACTTTACGTTTATTTATAAATAATTTAAAAGATGAGGGCACATTCTTTGCAAAAATTTGGATGCAACAATCTAAGAAGCTGACTATGTATGAGCCTACATGGCATAACTATTAAAATATACATTTTCATTTTTAAATGATATAATAAAATTTTGCTATATTTGATTACATAAATACAAAAATTAGAATTTGTATCAGTTTTGAACTATATTTTCATGTGTAGATTATAAATGCACAAATAGCATAATTTTATTTTGTAATAATTATTTTTAGTCAGATTGTACACAAATTTGTATCATCAAATTAATTTATAATTTTGAACCCGTACTGTCCAAACATTTCAGTATATAGTAATTAATTTTTGTTTCTTCAACCCCCCCGCTCTCTCTCTCTCTCTCTCTCTCTCTCTCTCTCTCTCTCTCTCTCTCTCTCTCTCTCTCTCTCTCTCCCCTCTCTCTCAATATCCGTCAAACTCTGTATCAAAAACTTTAATGAGAGCTTAAATATTTTTTAATACAATTAACACGTTTAAAAAAAAATTCTTTTTAAGTACGTTTTAACAACACAATTTTTGTCTAGTCTTTTTATTTCTTCCAATCTCATCTATTCAATAAGCACTCTCTGCAAATGATAATAATTTTTTTCATGACTGTACAAATAATAATATTGTTAATATAAAACTTTCTACGAAAGTATAAAATAAGGCAAGTATAGACGTTTTTTCTGTATAATATCTATTAAATAATAATATTTATGATTTTGTAAAAGAAATCAAAAAATAGCAGTGGAAAAGTCTTTTACTTCTTTGAGTCATTGTATAATGAACAAATTATATGTAAGTAAGTACATTCAAATTGTTCACTGCAAATCAGACAAATGAAAGTTGTGAAATCAATTATCGATAGTCAAGTAATGCAAACCACTCTCGGAAACTACTGTATGACTGTTCTCAGAAATGTATTCAAATTTGTTAATCTTTCTGTACAAATTAAACACAAGAAAGTACTGAAATCAATTTATTGTAGTCAAGTACCCATAAGTTAACTTGACTGACATAATAAAACTTTTCGTACCTACTCATCAAACATATTCAGCCAGCGAGCATAAATTACTACTTAACGCCCAAGGGGCGTAATAGCTCATATATACAGCTCTTACAAAACTTTATAGAACCTACGCACTTTACGTCCATGTGGGAAAAATTATTTGAATTGTATAATATTATATATAAGTACATTCAAATTATTCATTGTAAATCAAACAAACGAAAGTTGTGAAATCAATTACCGATAGTCAAGTAATGCAAACAACTCTGCGAAACAATTGTATAACTGTTCTCAGAAATGTATTCAAATTTGTTCATTCTTCTATACAAATTAAACACAAGGAAGTTCTGGAATCAGTTTATTGTAGTCAAGTACCCATAGGTTAACTTGACTGACATAATACAACTTTTAGTACCTACTCATCAAACATATTCAGCCAGCGAGGATAAAGTACTACTTAACGCTTAACAGGCGCAATAGCTCACATACTCCTACAAAACTTTATAGAACCTACGCACTTTACGCCCATATGGGCGAAAATTATTTTAATCATATAACTACTATGCCTTCTTTTTATTTCTAAAATTCATAAGAATTCAGATATTTACGAAAAGTCAAAGCCTATATAAAAAAATTACATAGTTACCACCATATCACCATTTTTCATTATTCTTTCTCAATTTTGAAATTTCTATAATATTACGCATCTTGGGAGGGCAATAGAAGTCTATAGAGCTGCTCTAGCAGGGGTGGTCTTCCAATCTCCCATACATACTTGGCGGGCCCGACGGTTTGCAGTTTAAGGTGTAGACATGATCATTTTCATATAAATATTCATATGTTTACAGATCAGATAAAATGAATAAATAGGTTGCTTCTACATATTAAATACTAATACGTATTGAATGTATTACTCTGTTTTTAAATAGAAAGTGCAAACCCGCATGAAAATATCATATGAGATCTCATATAAGATCTCATGAGATCCCATAATATGTAAAATTGCAGATGACATCACATATATCATACCTCATATGAGATCTGATGTCTGAAATACTCATATAAAATCTCACATGATATTTACACGTTGGAAAAGGATAAAAAATTAGTGGCTTATACAATGGTTAGTAAAATCTAAAGCACTTTTGAGTAGACTATAAATTTGATGTATTTTTTATATCAGATTCCCGCTTAAAAAAAACGGACACAAGGAAAAATATTTTGGGTAATGGAAGTACATCATGAGATTTTGCACATGTAGGGATATTATATTTAAACGGTATCAATTCAAAATTAGAGCCAATGTAATTATTTATAGTGGACTTATAAGTATAAACATTGTTAATGAATTTATGCAATAATATAGTATTCTACATTTACAAAGCCCACCGGTAAACTGCAAACCGTCGGGCCCGCCAAGTATGTATGGGAGATTGGAAGACCACCCCTGCTAGAGCAGCTCTATAGACTTCTATTGCCCTCCCAAGATGCGTAATATTATAGAAATTTCAAAATTGAGAAAGAATAATGAAAAATGGTGATATGGTGGTAACTATGTAATTTTATTATATAGGCTTTGACTTTTCGTAAATATCTGAATTCTTATGAATTTTAGAAATAAAAAGAAGGCATAGTAGTTATATGATTAAAATAATTTTCGCCCATATGGGCGTAAAGTGCGTAGGTTCTATAAAGTTTTGTAGGAGTATGTGAGCTATTGCGCCTGTTAAGCGTTAAGTAGTACTTTATCCTCGCTGGCTGAATATGTTTGATGAGTAGGTACTAAAAGTTGTATTATGTCAGTCAAGTTAACCTATGGGTACTTGACTACAATAAACTGATTCCAGAACTTCCTTGTATTTAATTTGTATAGAAGAATGAACAAATTTGAATACATTTCTGAGAACAGTTATACAATTGTTTCGCAGAGTTGTTTGCATTACTTGACTATCGGTAATTGATTTCACAACTTTCGTTTGTTTGATTTACAATGAATAATTTGAATGTACTTATATATAATATTATACAATTCAAATAATTTTTCCCACATGGACGTAAAGTGCGTAGGTTCTATAAAGTTTTGTAAGAGCTGTATATATGAGCTATTACGCCCCTTGGGCGTTAAGTAGTAATTTATGCTCGCTGGCTGAATATGTTTGATGAGTAGGTACGAAAAGTTGTATTATGTCAGTCAAGTTAACTTATGGGTACTTGACTACAATAAATTGATTTCAGTACTTTCTTGTGTTTAATTTGTACAGAAAGATTAACAAATTTGAATACATTTCTGAGAACAGTCATACAGTAGTTTCCGAGAGTGGTTTGCATTACTTGACTATCGATAATTGATTTCACAACTTTCATTTGTCTGATTTGCAGTGAACAATTTGAATGTACTTACTTACATATAATTTGTTCATTATACAATGACTAAGAAGTAAAAGACTTTTTCACTGGTATTTTTTTGATTTCTTTTACAAAATCATAAATATTATTATTTAATAGATATTATACAGAAAAAACGTCTATACTTGCCTTATTTTATACTTTCGTAGAAAGTTTTATATTAACAATATTATTATTTGTACAGTCATGAAAAAAATTATTATCATTTGCAGAGAGTGCTTATTGAATAGATGAGATTGGAAGAAATAAAAAGACTAGACAAAAATTGTGTTGTTAAAACGTACTTAAAAAAGAATTTTTTTTTAAACGTGTTAATTGTATTAAAAAATATTTAAGCTCTCATTAAAGTTTTTGATACAGAGTTTGACGGATATTGAGAGAGAGAGAGAGAGAGAGAGAGAGAGAGAGAGAGAGAGAGAGAGAGAGAGAGAGAGAGAGAGAGAGAGAGAGAGAGAGAGAGAGAGAGAGAGAGAGAGAGTGAGAGAGAGAGAGCGGGGGGGGGTTGAAGAAACAAAAATTAATTACTATATACTGAAATGTTTGGACAGTACGGGTTCAAAATTATAAATTAATTTGATGATACAAATTTGTGTACAATCTGACTAAAAATAATTATTACGAAATTAATATTAGAATGAAATTAGATCACAATAACTTGAGCTTAATTTATTGTAACTGTAATAAAGTTATTTTTGTACGTAAAATTTGCGTAAAATAGTATTAATCATAACTGCTGTACACTATATTCAGAAAAACTGACTAAGTGCTGCGCAATTGTACAAAAGTCAACTTGGAAAGGTTAATTGAATTTTTAACCCATTAAATTTTTTTTTGATTGTATGTAAAAAATAATAATTATTAAATCAATCTAAAACGTATTTTGATAAGAATTAATCATGTCGATTCAAAATTTAATAGATTCATAAAATAGTTTAGTATAAAAAATATACAGATAATTTTAAAAACATTATTAAAGTATAAGGAAATATTTCATAAATTCACTTACATATAAAGTAAATAAATATTTGCGCAGTGCACTTAGATTTTAAATTTTATTTAATAATCTTACAAAGAAATTATTTAAATTATTGTATAAGGAATAAAAATATTGTGGTCGTATTCATGATTTTGTATCTGATATTTATATTTTAAATCAAATATATTCTTTTTTAAATAATATTCATAATAAAAAGTTCTTCTAGATACAATGGCAACTATTATTTAATGATTAAATGTTCTTTTTAAATCATTAAATATTTTTATTTTTTATTTTTATAAATACTTTTGATTTTTTCAGAACTTTTTAGAAACTAATTGAGAACGTAAGATCATACATTTTCTCTTTATACTAGAAGCAAATATCTATAAATTTATAGAAATGAAAACTAAGAAATGAATTCCACCATTAGTGAGTCTTTATAAATTTGGTAATTCTAAATGTTCTAAATGGATCTAATTCTAAATGGAGTCTAGGTAGTACGCTTCATAGGTTTTTGAGTCCAGGTGTCGGGACATCTCGAATGCGAGGTCTAGCTGTTCCACGCGGCTGATGATAAAGTATAGATGATACGCTTCGTAGATTTTTGTGTTCACGTGTCGGCACGGATCGGTTACGAGGTCTAGGTGTTTCAGGTGGCCGATGATAGAGTGTAGTAGGTGATGCGCTCTTGAGGTTTTTGTATCCAGGTAACGGGACAGCTCGAATGTGAGTTCTAGCTGTTCAAGGCGGCTGATGATGGAGTCTGGGTAGTGCGCTCCGTAGGTTCTTGTGTCCAGATGACGGGACATATTGAATACGAGGTCCAGCTGTTTCAGGTGGCTGATGATGGAGTCCGGGTAGTGCGCTCTGTTCGTTTTTGTGTCCAGGTGACGAGACAGCTTGATTGCGAGGTCTAGCTTTTTCAGGCGGCTGATGATGGAGTCGCCTAGGTGATGTTCTCAGGAAGTGGTAGATGCGTTGGCTGCCCTCGACGAGAGTAGAATTATTCACGAAGACGCGTTGTCCTCTGCAGGAGCTCTTCGCCTAGTGCAAAACAAAATCTATTAATAATGTGTTAAGCAGTGGAGATGAGGAAAGCAGTATTGAACTGCCAGGAATAGAGGAGTAAACAGATTGAAAGTTAGAGGATAGGTTCGGCCATACTACAGGATAAAGGCCAAATCCGAAATGAAGTACTTACTCGAGTCTGTTGCCCGGGCGCGTACTCCATTCAATTAGACCTTCGCCGTCATTTCTACGATATCTTCGCCTAGCTGATGTCTTTAGTAAGTGGTAGTTGCGTTGAGTACCCTGCAGAAGAGTTTCGCCTAGGATTAAACAAAATATATTAATAATGTGTTAAGCGGTACAGGAATGAGGATAGCAGCATCGACTTGCCAGGAGCAGAGAAGTAGATAGATGGAAAGTTAAGATATTTGTAGGGAATAGAAAGGGATCTGCGTAATAAAAAGTCGAAAAAGGGCATGTACATTTCCAACTAAGACCACCTAACCCTTGCTCAAAGTTGACCAAAATGTCCTCACACAATGTAATACATGCTGAGGGATTGTATATCCAATTTCAGACCTTTTCAATCAGCCAGTGTTGAGGAAATAACTTTTTTTCTTGAAAATTTCCTGAAAAACAAATAAAAAGGGCAATAACTCCACACTTGCTGTTTATTTAGATCTCAAACTTAATTCATAATCCCACAGCATGTATTGCATGGTGTATGTAAAGTTTAAGAATATGTTTAGAGAATTGAAACGCATCTTTTGGACTCAAAAGTCGAAACGCCGCATGTGCCTTTCGAACTAAGACCACCTGACCCTTACTCAAAGTTTACCAAAATGTCCTCACACAATGTAATACATGCTGAGGGATTGCATATTCAATTTCAGATTTTTTCAATCAACCAGTGTTGGGGAAATAACTTTTATTCTTGAAAATTTCCTGAAAACACAGACAAAAAAGGCAACAACTCCACACTTGCTGATTATTTAGATCTCAAACTTGATATTCAATCCCTCAGCATGTATTGCATGGCGTGTGTGAAGTTCCCAAGATATGTCTAGGTGTTTAGATGGCCGATGATGGAGTCCGGGTGATGAGCTCCATAGGTTTTTGTACCCAGGTGTCAAGACAGCTCGATTGCAAGGTCTAGCTATTCCAGGTGGCCGATGATAGAGTATAAATGATGCGCTCCGAAGATTTTTGTGTTCAGATGTCGGAACAGATCGTATGCGAGGTCTGAGCGTTCCAGGTGGACGATGATGGAGTTTACGTGATGCACTCCGTAGGTTTTTATGTTCAGAGGCCAGGACAAATCGAATGCGAGGTCTAGGTGTTTCAGATGGCCGATGATGGAGTCCAGTGCGCTTCGTAGATTTTTGAGTCCAGATGTCGGGACAGCTCGAATGCGAGGTCTAGCTGTTCCAGGCGGCTGATGATACGCTTCATAGACTTTTGTGTCCAGGTGTCTTGACAGATCGGATGCGAGATCTAGGTGTTCCAGACGGCCGATGATGAATTGCGGATAGTGCGCTACGTAGGTTTTTGTGTCCAGGTTAAGGGACAGGTCGGATGCGAGGTCTAGGTCTTGCAGATGGCCGATGATGTAATCCGGGTGATGCGCTGAGAAGATTTTTGTGTCAGGTGTCGGGACAGATCGGATGGGAGGTTTAGGCGTTTCAGGTAGCCGATGATAAAGTTTACGTGATGCGCTCCGTAGGTTTTTGTGTTCAGAGGTCAGGACAAATAGAATGCGAGGTCTAGGTGTTCCAGATGGTCGATGATGGAGTCCGGATAGTGCGCTCCGTAGGTTTTTGTGTCCAGGTGAAGGGACAGGTCGGATGCGAGGTTTAGGTGTTTAGATGGCCGATGATGGAGTCCGGGTGATGCGCACCGTAGATTTTAACGTCCAGGTGTCGGCATAGGTCGGATGCGATATTTCAGGTGAAGTCAGCAGCTCAAAATTTTAAAATCGCTCAAAACTCGTTTTCTTTTAATTTTTTATGAACAAAAAATGTTCCTCAAATTTTAGATCGATAAAAAAGCTATGCAACATTGAAAATCAAATTTGTTTGCAATTTTTGGTTAAAATCCAAGTTTATTCATTTTTTAACTCAAAATCTTGAAACTTTTTGTATAGTACATTGATTGGCAAAAGGTTTGCATTTTTTCTGTACAATGTGCCAGTATTTATTTTATGACCCTTTTTGAAAGTCTCTGATTGGCTGCTTATTAGTATACCTTCATGAAAGGATATTGAGACTGCGGCCAAATATTCTTTATTGCACAAATTTGTTTTTGTATTTTTCTTCGAAAAACCTTCAAAATGATTTTTTTGATCAATATTGGCCGAGCAAAGGGAAAAAAGTTACAATTTTTTGAAATATTAAGAAAAATCCATAATTTCAATTTTTGATAACATGATTAATGAAACTGAACATCATTCATAAATCTTATGGCATGGATCGTACCACTGAATTTTGTTAGAGCATCAAATAGAACATTATAAATATCTATTTTCAATAATATTAGGCTTACACAATAAGCAATACCTAATTATCAGCGGTATGCCGCTGATCCAACGATCGTATAATTGTGTAACTGTTGTAGTACGAAAAGCAACATACTTTAAAAGTAAGCGACCCATACCATAAAAGTATTGGTCCCTTACTAAGATTGCTAAAACCACCTTACTTATATAATAAAGGAACTGCTATACTCCACGAGTAAGCCGTTTTAACTATAGCAGTAAGAGTTTTCTTTCCGTGTGCACCCGCAGAAAACTGTTACTTTTTGGGGAGATATAATTCGTACCCAAAAATCAGGTGTGCCCTAAATAATGACATTAGTCTATGCGCCAGGGGGGTTTCCGTGGCCGATGAATGTCCACACTTCCACCAAAGCTTTTCTTACATATTTTTGTCTGCTGATTCTGAATTTCGAAGGTGGACAGTCTCCAGACTGTTAGTTTTTTTGTTATTAACAATTTAATTGTTTAAACTGCTGCCAAATCAATATGATTAATTATAACTGAATCCTAACTGTCTAAAACTGTAGTAAATTGATCTAAAATTATGCACCTTTGCGCTCGAATTCGCGACTTATTGCACTAAATTTGCAATAATTCGGGTTCTAATAAAATTTTTCAATTATGAAAAAATAAGCATATTTCTAGATCAATTTACTACAGCTTTAGACAGTTAGGATTTAGTTATAATTAATCATATTGATTTGGCAGTAATTTAAACAATTAAATTGTTAATAACAAAAAACTAACAGTCTGACGGCTGTCCACCTTCGAAATTCAGAATCAGCAGACAAAAATATGTAAGAAAAGCTTTGGTGGAAGTGTGGACATCCATCGGCCACGGAAACCTCCCTGGCGCATAGACTACATCTCGATTCTGTCGCGGAAGCGCAGACATTCAAGTATACCTTCGCCATCCCTTCTCCGTCGTGTCCCCCTAGGTGATGTTCTCGGGAAGTGGTAGTTGCGTTGGCTGCCCTCGAGGAGAGTAGAATGATATGAAGACGTGTTGTCTTCTACAGGAGCTCTTCGCTTAGAGCAAAACCAAATATATTAATAATGTTTTAAGCAATGAAGATGAGGAGAGCAGTATCAAAATGCCAGGAAAAGAGGAGTAGACAAATGAAAAGTTGGAGGCTAGGCTCAGATATACTAAAGGATAAAGTCCAAATCCGAAGGGAGTACTTACTAGAATCTGTCACGGAAGCGCGAACTACATTCAACTACACCTTCGCCCTCACTTCTCCGTTGTGTTCGCGTAGGTGACGTCCTCGGGAAGTGGTAGTTGCGTTGGCTGTCCTTGAGAAGAGTAGAATTATATGAAGACTTGGTGTCTTCTACAGGAGCTCTTCACCTAGGGCAATACAAAATATATTAATGATGTGTTAAGCAGTAGGGATGAGGATAGCAGTATCGAACTGCCATGAAAAGAGGAGTAGACCGATGGAAAGTTGGAGACTAGGTTCGGCTGTACTACAAGTCCAAATCTGAAGTGAAGTACTTACTCGAGTCTGGCACAAGAGATCAAACTATATTTATATACACCTTCACTCTCACTTCTACAATATGTTTGTATAGCTGATGTCCTCAGGACCTGGTAGTTGCGTTGGCTGCCCTGGAGGAGAGTAGAATTATATGAAGACGTGTTGTCTTCTGCAGGAGCTCTTCGCCTAGGGAAAAACAGAATATATTAATAAAGTGTTAAGCAGTATAGGAATGAGGATAGCAGTATCGACCTGCCAGAAACAGAGGGAGTAGGTAGATGGAAAGTTGAGATATCTGTAGAGAATGGAAAGAGACCTTTGGAATGAAAAGTCGAAAAAGCGCATGTGCATTTCCAACTAAGACCTCCTCACCCTCGCTTAAAATTTACCAGAATTACATACACACTATGCAATACATGCTGAGGGATTGCGTATACAATTTCAGATCTACTCAATTAGCCAGTATGGAGATAATAACTTTTGTTTTTAAAAACTTCTTAAAAAACACACAGAAAATGCAGTATCTCCACTCTTGATGATTATTTAGAAATGAAACATGGTATGTAATCCACCTGCATGTACAACATAGTGTATGTAAAGTTTGAAATATTTGTAGAGAATGGAAAGGAATCTTTGAAATGAAAAGTCAAAAAAGCGCGTGTGCATTTCCAATGTAGACCTTCTCACCCTCGCTTAAAGTTTATGAGAATATTTACACACAATCCAGTACATGCTGGGACATTGTATATTAGGTTTCAGATCTACTCAATCAGTCAGTTTGGAGGAAATTACTTTTCTTTCTTAAAAATTTCCTGAAAAAGCACAAAAATTGCAATATCTCCAGACTTGCTAACTATGTAGATCTGAAACTCGATAAACTATCCCTCAGCATGTATTCCATTATGTATGGAACATTTAAGATACTTGTAGGGAATGGAAAGTGATCTTTGGAACGAAATGTCGAAAAGCCGCATGTGCATTTGCGACAAAAACCACTTCACCCTTTCTCATAGTTTACCAAAATGTTCTCACACAATGCAATGCATGCTGAAGCATTGCATATTGAGTTTCAGATATACTCCATCGGCCAGTTTGGAGAAAATTACTTTTCTTTCTTAAAAATGCCTGAAAAAACACAAAAATTGCAATATCTCCAGACTTACTAACTATGTAGATCTGAAACTTGATAAACTGTCCCTAAGCATGTATTCCATTATGTATGGAAATTTTAAGATACTTGTAGAGAATGGAAAGGGATCTTAGGAACGAAATGTCGAAATGCCGCATGTGCATTTGCGACAAAAACCTCCTCACCCTTTCACATAGTTTACGAGAATGTTCTCACACAATCCAGTACATACTGAGGCATTGTATATGAGGTTTCAGATCTATTCAATCAGACAGTTTGGAGGAAATTTCTTTTCTTTCTTAAAAATTTCCTAAAAAACAACAAAAATTGCAATATCTCCAAACACTCTAATTATGTAGATGTGAAACTTGATAAACTGTCCCTCAGCATGTATTCCATTATGTGTGGAAAATTTAAGATACTTGTAGGGAATGGAAAGGGATCTTTGGAACGAAATGTCGAAAAGCCGCATGTACATTTGCGACAAAAGCCTCCTCACCCTTTCTCATAGTTTACCAGAATGTTCTCACACAATGCAATGCATGCTGGGGCATTGTATATTAAATTTAGATCTTTTCAATCAGCCAGTGTAGGGGAAATAACTTTTTTTCTTGAAAATTTCTTAAAAAGAGCATACAAATTGCAATATCTCCACACTTGCTAATTATTTAGATCTGAAACTTGATAAACAGTTCCTCAGCATGTATTACATAGTGTATGTAAAGTTTCAAATATTTGTAGAGAATGGAAAGGAATCTTTGAAATGAAAAGTCAAAAAAGCGCGTGTGCATTTCCAATGTAGATCTCCTCACCCTCGCTTAAAGTTTATGAGAATGTTTACACACAATCCAGTACATGCTGAGGCATTGTATATTAGGTTTCAGATCTACTCAATCAGCCAGTTTGGAGGAAATGACTTTTCTTGAAAATATTTTGAACAACACACAGAAAATGCAGTATTTCCACAGTTGCTGATTATTTAGATATGTAACTTGGTGCTTAATCCCTCAGCATGTATAAGATAGTGTGTGATATTTTTAGAGAATGGAAAGGGATATTTAGAATGAAAAGTCGAAAAAGGGCATCAAATCTACAATTACATATACTTTTATAGGGTATAAGTTGGTTCAAAAGTATGAGGTTAAAATAAATAAATTCTTGAATGACTTACTTTTCTGTCTTACGGTGGGTCCAAGTCCAAGCGACACGGTCCGTTGGGTGTGCAGGCACACGGGGCGGTACGGACGCTACGGTCTGCGAGGTGTGCGGCTGATGCTGCGCTCCAGGCTGCGCCATCTGCGAGCGGTCCAGGCGGCAGGCAAACCGACGACACGTCTATCTCGTCGCCAGATACCTGCATCAAGAGAAAGTACCATCAGCTTACCTATCAGAGAGGTTAGGAACGAGAAAAGGCTTACGAAATTTGCTCTCGCCGTCGACACGATGCCTTTCTGTCTCTGAGAAATATCATCATCAACCGCAGTAAAGACGATGAAAGGGACGACATTCTCCAGGGCGGCGTATTGCAGCAGCCACCGTCATCGCTGGGAATGCCGGGAGCCAGACGATGCTATTGTTGACATCACACCATGGACATACGCGCGCGCACGCCGACGTAGAGCCGTAGTCAACATAGACTCACTAGGGCTAGTAGCAGAAAGCGCGTGTGCGCGATCAATATATATATAGATATATCATATCTTATATACTGGTGCGAACGCACTATACGCAGCCTATAGCCGAGATGGCCGTTACGGCTGATGTACTCTACACGCACGCAGCAACAAGCCAGATTATCATTGACGAATGCACCAGTGTTGAGTTTTCTCTTTTTGTTTTTCTCCTATTCGCGGTATTAGTGTATGTGTGCATGTGTGTATATATATAAGTTATACGAACATCAGTGAGCAATTAGTCTACAGTTTTCGTTAAACTTTGTAAAATTTAACTTTATATTTTTGTATTAATCGGGAGTAATGAAACGGTATTTTTCCTTATGTTATTCAAAAGCATTTTACTTAACACAAAAATTTCAAATACAAAAGTTGTTGATAACATTGAAATAAAACTTTTTTTCTATTCAACATTTGCATAAATAAAAATAAAAACTATTATTATAATTCAAATAAAAATAATGAAAACAATGTTTTTAATTTTAAATATGATTGCAATCATAGTACTTATATATTTAATATTCGTATGTGTACTTTAATCATATCAATTAATAATTAATTTATATGAATCATAGACTATTTGAAAAGTTGTCTGCATATAACACGCCAACAAATAAGCAAGAGAGAATTCAGCTATAAAATATGGATAATTGTACGTTCTTGATAATGAAAAAGCCACAGCTCAACGAAAAAACCATAAAAGTAAGTCTGATATAAAAGCAGAATGGCTTAGTGAATTAGATAGCTTGTTAAGAAATATTAATCCATATGCTAAAGCCTACAAAATGATGTATGAAGTAGAAAGAAAAGAATTAGAACGGTGTGTAAAAATTGGCAGCATGCCAAGAGAAGTTACTATGATTATAAAACGAAATGATAAATTAGATAAAAATAGATATAATGAAGCTTCTTGTAATAAAGTTGCTATGATATTTGTTGGAAAAGATGGTCAACCTCCTATAGAAAGAGATATTGTTGTATATTCAAAAAATGAAAAACCAATGAGTATTCCTCAAATAAGTAAACACACAGATTCCATGACATATCCACTTATTTATCCAAATGGAGGTTACGGATGGATGCCTAATATGAAATGTAAAAATGGTAGTAGTAATATATCAAATTTACAATTTTATAATTATAGATTGTGTCTGTAAGGAATGAATTTAATCTCTATCTTAATTTAGGAAAAATATCTCAGCAGGCAATAATTGATGCATTTATTAAAGTTGAAAGCTCAAGATTATATTTTATAAGAAAAAATCAAACTATTTTAA
Organism: Torymus aiolomorphi; assembly: GCA_036365515.1. Lineage (NCBI taxonomy): Eukaryota > Metazoa > Arthropoda > Insecta > Hymenoptera > Torymidae > Torymus > Torymus aiolomorphi. The sequence goes on from CM070874.1 coordinate 252,586, forward strand.
GAAGTGATTGTTACAAAGGGGTAATGGATTATTTACATAAAAAAAAGAGTCTGAAAATATGAAAATTGGAAAAATGTTAATTTTACCGTCAAATTTTACAGGTAGTCAAAGATTTTTAAAACAAAATTATATGGATTCAATGTCCATTGTAAATCGTTACGGAAAGCCTGATTTATTTATAACAATGACTTGTAATCCAAATTGGAAAGAAATATCAGAAAATTTAGAACATTATGAAACAGCAATCGATCGACCTGATGTTGTTTTCAAAGTATTTCATCAAAAAATACAAAAATTTTAAAAATTCGTAAATAAACGAGGTGTTTTAGGAAAATGTATTGCTTATACTTACGTAATTGAATTTCAAAAGCGAGGATTACTAATTATTGATGAACTAATAAGTGCAGAAATTCCAAATGAAGACATTTATCCACATTTATATGACGTTGTAAAACAATTTATGATTCATGGACCTTGTGGAGAACAAAATATGGGTTCTCCTTGTATGAATAAAAATACGCAAAAATGTACTAAAAATTTTCCAAAAAATTTTAATAACAAAACATCTCTTAATTCATCAGGATATCCATTATATACGCGAAGAAATGATGGAAAAAAATAAATTATAAGGGTAAACATTCTAGTAAAGTTGCTGATAATCGATTTGTAGTTCCGTACAACCCGTATTTGTTGTTAAAATTCAACTCTCACATTAACGTAGAAGTATGTTCAACTGTACAATGAATTAAATATTTGTTTAAATATTGTTATAAAGGTCACGATTGTGCATTTATTGAAATAAGCAATATTGATTTAAATTTAAAAAATGATAATAACAGTAGTAATGGAAAAGATAATAATCAAAATGACGAATATGATTATGATGAGATTAAACAATATATTAATACAAGATATTTATGCCTACCAGAAGCTATGCATAGACTGTTGGAATATGTATTACATGAAACATCACATACTATAAAACATTTAGCTGTACACGATGAAAATGCACAAGAAGTATATTTTAAAGAAGGTCAAGAAAACGAAATACTAAATAAAGATGTTGAAACTACTTTAACGGCATATTTTAAATTAAATCAAATTGATTCAGAAGCATGTAATTATTTATATTTCGAAATTCCGATATACATTTGATGAAAACCTTAAGACATGGAATAGAAGGAAAAAAAACTAAAAAACTTATATGAAGTAGAATGTATTTAGTTAATCCAAAAGATCGACAAAAGTATTTCATTAGATTATTGCTTTGATACGTTAAAGGAGCTACTTCATTTGAAAATTTACGTACCGTTAATTGTGTAATACATCCCACATTTTATGAAGCTGCTGTTGCAAAACATTTAGTGAATGAGGATGAAGAGTGAGATATATGTTTAAAAGAAGCGACACAAGTACAGTTTCCTACGGCACTTTGTGAATTATTTTCATTTATTTGTATTTATCATAATCCTATTAATGCAAGAGAATTATATGAAAAATACAAAGTTTTCTTCTATAATCCCAAATATGAAAAAAGTATTGGTGAAAATATTGCATTGAATATAATTCATAAAAATTCACAAATAAATGGATATTCTTTAACTGATTTTAAATTACCAGATATTTCTACGTATATAGAAGGATATAATGATGAGACATTTTATGAAAAATGCAATACACTGAATGAAGTTCATCTTAAAATAAATACACTCAAAACCAATCGAAAAAACCGCTGCAAATACATTGGCACTTAGCTTCCTCAAAATAATGTATTTATTCATTTTTTTAAAATTTTTTATAACAATAATTAATTGTATCATACCCAATTTACTTTATCAATATTCGTAATAAATTAATATATATTTTTCGAAAATTCATTCTTGTTACTCTTTTTCTCGTGCGCAACCCGATATTTTTATAAATCAATTTTTTCAAAATATTATCACATGTTCAATTAGTTTTATTTTAAACCTCAAATATCTTTCGTCGTAATAGTTCGATTTTATTGGGCAACGAATTCAGTTCGAAGATATAAAAAAATATATCTCTCCCAAATTTTAGGACAATTGGTTGATTTTCTTAATATTGTTATCGCGTGACAACAAAACTCCTACTTTTTTATAAAACATTGTTTTAAAAAACAAATAAAGATAATCTTTTGAAATTTCTACCAAATATATTCTTCAATGATTATAATAAGTGGTTAAAACTTGAAGTCGATAAATCAATTATTATTTGAAAAATTTATTAAATAATTTTGAGCATATTTTCGTTAATAATAAATGACAGAGTGAAGATAATTTAAATATTAAAAAAAGAAAATGTACATAATTTAAATACCTTTCAATAAAAATTTATGATGTTAAGTAAACTTTAAAATAAATCTGTAGCTGATTCATAGAACCGTTCTCGAAAAATTACGATTTAAAAAAAAGTTTAAAAAATTTGAACCTCAAATATCTCTGAAATTTATGGACCAATTATTTTGCTCAAACAACTCGACCAAGAGCTATGCAAATTCTAACTCCACAAGGAATTTTGAAGAAATTACGACAATTTTCCCTCCGGAATCGTTGGACATACAAAACTCATTTTTTTCATTTTTCATGTTTTACGTTTTTGTTAATAACCAAAGAACCATGATAGCTAGAAACTTTTTTTTTAGAAAATATAGGTATTTTAATTCTCTCTTAAATGCTACCTATCCCATTCTGATACATACAGCCGTTCTCGAGAAATTACGATTCGAAAAAGAGGTTACAAAAATTTTAACCTCAAAAATCTCTGAAATTTATGAACCAATCATCTATCCCAAAGAAAGGTGCAGGTGGCAACCCAAAATCTACCTCTACAAGGAATTTTGAAGCGATTAACACAATTTTACTCCCGTAAATTGTCGCCACCTAAAACACGTTTTTTTCATTTTTTAATTTTTTTCTCAAAAACTAACCAACAGAATGGATTCAATTTTATACAGATTATAGCTAGTCATAATCTCCATTATCATGATTTTTCTCAAAAAAATTGACCATTTAGTTTGGGAGTTATAAGCATTAAAAAAAAAACACGTTTTTGTTAATAACAAAATAACCGTGATGGCTAGAGAAATTTTTTTTTTTTTAAATATAGGTTTTTTATGCTCTTTCGAACGCTACCTATCCGATTATAAAATTTAAATCCAATCATTAAAAAAGATCTAAAATAAATTTTTCGAAAATGAAAAATTCGACATAAAACAAAAACGAATCAGTTAGTCGTACAAAATTATTTTTTCCCGAATTCGGAATCAAAAAACAAAAAAAAATGAGACCCGTCCGGTTAAACTCGACCACGTAGATCCAAAAATAAAGCGGTATACCCACACACACACACACACACACACACACATCCATACAGACATTTTCTAAAATCATGTGACACAAACTTCTAACACCTTTATTCATGTTTCTAGAGCAATTTAAAGAAAATTAAAATTTTATTACAAAGCTTCCTCTATAAGGAAGCAAAATATATTCAATGCTGTTTTAGAAAGTTTGAAACAAAAACAGAAAAATTGTATTTTTATTGATGGACCAGGAGGTAGTGGAAAAAGTTATTTACTTAATATTCTAATAGATTATTTGAAATTTTATAATATACCATTTTTATGTATAGCTTGGACGGGTATTGTAGCGAATTTATTGAAAAATGGAAAAAAAATACATACCACATTTAAATCACCTTTGAATATAACCGAGAGTACCACATGTAATGTGAAACATAATTCAAATGATGGTAAAAAATTAAAAAAAATACAAATTATAATATGGGATGAAATATCCATGACATCTAAATTTGCTTTTGAAGACGTTGACCGCATTCTTCAAGATATATGCAATGTCAAAGAAATTTTTGGTGGTAAAACTGTACTTGTTTCAGGAAATTTTAGGCAAATATTACCAGTTGTTAGGCATGATAGTCGCATTGAAGTTATTGAGAATTCAGTCAAGTCCAGTTATTTATGGCCAAATTTTATACGCATGACACTAAATGAAAATCTCTGAGTATCTGATGATCATAATAATTTTAAAGAATGGCTATTAAATATAGGCATAGGAAAACGTTCAAATTCATATGAAGAAGAAAATGAGTTAATTCACATCCCTGATGAAATAATGACCAAAGAAGAAGATATTATTACAGAAATTTATGGAAATGAAATAAAAATTAACGATCAAAATTTAAACGATAAAATTATTCTGGCACCTAAAAATAATGATATTATTAACATTAATAATGAAATTTTAAACAGAAAGGAAGGGGATACTATTGAATATTTAAGTATAGATACAGCAGAGGATGATAATGAACAAAACCTCGATGTTATTTTACCAACTGAATTTGTTAATTCATTAACTCCCAATGGACTTCCACCATATAATCTGAAATTAAAAGTCGATGCAATAGTGATTCTTTTAAGAAATTTAAATTTAAATGAAGGTCTTTGTAATGGAACAAGGTTATCAGTGAAGAAATTGTTAAAGTATTCAATTGAAGCACAAATTTTAAGCGGCAAAAACATAGGAAAATTAGGGTTAATTCCAAGAATATGTTTATCACCATCCAAAGAAGAAATTCCATTTAATATGAAAAAAATTTGAATTCTAAATTTTAAAAATTACAAAATTAATTACAACATTTTGATAAATATGATTGAAAAGTTAAAAAGAATTAAAAAATTAATAGCAACATATTGATAAAGTCATAATTAAAAAAAGATTATAGAACACCAACATCATTGTGGTAAATGCTGCGCTGGAAACCGAAAAAAATAATTGAAAATTCGGCTGCAGCATTTGAATGAATACAGCGATTTGTAAAAAAAAAAAAATAACAAATAGTATGAACATTTCAAAAATTGCATACGTTGAAAATAATTATTATGAACGGCAGCATCATTTTGAAGGTAGCGCTAGAAAGTTTGATGAAAAAAAATTATATTATGTTATGGATTATATCTTATAGGCTAAACAGAAGTCAAACGGCTGCAGCATTTTTACAAATGCAGCGCTGAATAGTATTACTAATATAAAAAACAACGAGTTACAGTGTTTTTGGAAATATATTTTTGACTGCCAGCCAAGGAAGTCACGTCATCACGCTGGAGGTGCCGAATACAGACACATTACTAACCTGTGGATTTGATGCGATAGTTAGGAAGGTATTTATCGATACCTTTGATTTATACTTTTTACTGAGATGCATGCAAAATAATTTTTGATCAATTTTTTCTTTTACAGCTAATACAAAAGATAGCTTGTTTACTGAAAAAAAAGAACGAAGATGAGTTCTTGCGAGTATTACAAGAGCCATTATAGTTGGAACATAACACAATAAAAATACGTAATCGATACGACGTGAGCTCGAGGTACCAAACGCAAAAGAAGTAAAAGTAATGCAGCATCAGTGTAAAATTAGCAGTGCTTTAAAAATATTTAAAATAAATATTTAAAACGTGTAAATGTTATTTTTCGAAATCTTTACTTAACCTTTTCTTAACCATTTCAGCTAAATATCAATATATTGAACTAGTATATCACGACACAAGGCCAGAAAGTTGGATTTCCTGGCCGGCGCCATTTGACGCCCGAGGCGAAGCTCGGCTTCGCCTCGGGCGTCAAATGGCGCCGGCCAGGGCATCCAATATTCCGGCCAAGTGTCGTATACTATTTTTCTTCATCCCCAGCCGAAAGTACGTCCATATAGTTAATATTAATTAATAAAATAGCGTTGTTAGCTGCTAACTATGGCTCGGCCATATGTATAAGAGGCCTGCTTCAGCGCCACTTTACATATCGCGGAACATAAGGCTCGACTTCTGCTTTGTTTGATGCCCGCTCGACTTTTGCAAAACCGAGGCGAAGCCGAGGTTTTGCTGGTCGGGACGGGCATCAAAAACACTAACAAAAGATGCTTGAAAAACATGATGGACCAAAAATATGTATATACTTAATCGCAGATGCTGATTTTAACTACCACCCAACCTCTTAATGGTTCCTCTGTTTGTCCTTTTCTATCCCATACATTATATAATGAAAGTCAAAAAGCTGTCACGTATAAGTATATAGCTACACCATGTTTTGAAACTTAAAATGTAAACATCATGTCTATATATATATGTATAGAAGCTTTCTGACAGTGTGTATGCAATATAAGAACATAATTGATTATGAGAGTTATAAATATATTGTTCAATATATTAATAATAACATAAAATTAATTTAATACACCTATATCTTTTCAATTTTCCGATTTTCTTGTCATCACATTTGGAAGGGTTAGCATAGTTTAGGTTACAACACGTGCGCTGTCGTGGACGTTGCCATGCAACGATCAACAAAGAGCGGCCACAAAAGTCGCTCTTCCCGGCGCGAAATCGAGCTGGGAAGACCGTACTTTCGGCTAGGGGATGAAGAAAAATATATTTATAACTTTGATAATCAATTATGTTCTTATTGCATACACGCTGTCAGAGAGCTTCAATACATATGACATGATGTTAACATTTTGATGTTTACATTAATCATAAATGATCCCGAATTTGTCCCGAAATTTTCACGAAATGATCTAAAAATTGTCCTAAAATTGTCCCAAAAGTGTCCCAAAATTGTCTCAAAATTGTCCCAAAAATGTCCCAAAAATGTCCCAAAAATGTCCCAAAATTGTCCGAAAATTGTCCCAAAATTGTTCCATAAAAATGCATCAATCTTATTAAAGAAATTATGTACTTCCAGACCGGAGATCCCGAGAACCGGAGAACCGGAGAAAATAGTGATGTCACTTTAATATAATATAAGATAAGATTATCGTTAATTTACTTGAATCTATACGTTTAATTAATGTATTTAAAATAATGTACACTGTGGCAAAGAAGTTTTGAATTATTTGTCATAATTTAGGAATGTAAAATTAAAATTAACAATAATAAATGATAATAATATTTAATAATAAATGAAAATATTAACGGCCGAATCCATCTCAAATCAGGTGGTCCGCGTATGCCTATGTCACCGATCATTTAGGAATGAAACTATTCATGTTCTTCTCCAAAAATTATTTGACACGTATTTTTTTATTTTTTTGTTTTATCAAAATTTCATGCGTTCAGCGTTACCGAAAAATTCCGAGAAAATTCTTACTTAGAAAAAAAATTTTTCAATCTAATTTTCAAACGGCTACTGTTTCACCAGTTTTTTATGTTTTTAAGCATGTAACAGATAATTTTACTCAGTTTTGAGCCCTCTTTCACGTTCTCTATGTTATTTAAAAAAAAAATGCAGGAGTTATGCACTTTTTACTGAAAAATGTACTTTTTAGAAAAATGCATTTTTCTCGAAAACCCCAATTTTTTTTTGCACAATTTTCGTATATCGTGATAGAGGACCTAAATACCTATCTAGACGTATTTGTGAGATTCAGAACATTTGCAGTGGAATTGCGATCACTAATGAAATAACACAGAAACAAATTTTTCACGCTTAACGCTTATATATAGTCAATGATATTAGAGTCAATATAAAGGTATTTATCTTTGTGAGTATGTAATATACAGGTACACATAAGTATGTATTTATTTTTTATTTGCGTCTTTTAGATTTTTGATTTTTATACCTTCTTTTTATTTTTATACCTATTTTACTACCTTTGTTTTTCTGCTTCATTGTTCTTAATTCAGTAAGTGGACGATCAGCGGTCTTTGCTGTCAAACAATGTACTTTATCATCACATGTTTTTTTAACCCATATATGAAATTTTTGAATTCCAGGATACTTTGGAGTTGTAAGCCAATCAATATTTTTTTCTTTTCTGAATTGTTTTATTTCAACATCTCGTAAATGTATTATTTTAATAGCATCAGTATATTTTTGAACATGTATTGCAAAATCATTTGCGTTTTGAACAGCTTCTCCAAGGGGCTCTCGAAAATTATGCGAAGTAGCATAATGCTTTATAAGTCCACCCACACCATCTACAGCTCCTTTGCCGTGCCCAGTAGCAGAAAACAACCATTTTGTATCATACGGTGCTCGTTTTAATTCATCTAATTGAAAGCGATTTTTAAAGTGACTAGCGGCGCCGTCGGATACGATGGTCATTTTTTAAATTAAATCACAATTTTCTTTCAAGAATTTTATAATCTTTTGTACTGCTAGCAAAGAATACGCTGAATCATGTTTTCGGTCATCACTTATGACTGCGAAACTTTGTGTCGTTGTTCATTAACCCAATGATTTCCTTGAACAGCTTTATTATGAATCACAGCCCAGTTTTCAGCGAAGTCTATTTGAACAATTAAAATCGTCATTTATATAATATTCCATAACAATTTTTTCGGTCCTTTCATCAATTGGATAGCCAGTGTATGCTTCTGGTTCGGAATAAACTCCCTTTTCTTGTGCAAGATTTTTCGCTCTTTCTATCATGTACATTGTTATATCTGGAAATAAGGATGAAATTTCATTTTTCGTTAAGGATGAGGGTAGCAAAGTCAGAATTTTTATTTTTTCTGATACCGTAGACCACTTTGCAAGGCTAAACCAAGATTTTGTATCCATTCTGTACAATGGCATACAGTTGATTCGTTTGCTGTTATAGAAACGTCATAAACATTGTTCAACTTCACATCAAGGGTATTAGACAATGTTGAAAGTATATTTTGTTTCTTCTTCTTTACGTAATTTTCAAGTGACTTTTCACGTATAAGATTTTTTCTCTTAAGAGGCGATACAGAACGTAAGAAAGATGTACTTATTTCATTATTAAATTTTTCGATGCGTTCTGGAGTACTTGGTAAAAAATCTTCATCTCTATCAACTACGTTGTCGGTAACTTCATTATCCGTTATAAATTCATTGTCAGTGCTGCTCACCAATTTTAACGCACGATTGTAACAATGTTGACACAGATATGTAGATGGTGTCAAAGGTAAATTAGGATAGAGGTGCTTCAATGGATGAGCAAGATCCTCAAGTAGTTTGAAACATACGGAACTAGATTTGTAACAGATTTTTTGTGCTTGTGTAAAAAGTCTGCACATTTGATTATCTCCGTTGAGTAATATTAAGACATCGTAGTTGAATTGATAAGGTGTAAATATGTAATAATTTTCCAAAAGATGATGGTTTTAAATAAGACGAGATGTGTGATATATAGAAGAAACCGAACTTTTCTTTGTAAATGTTAAGTCAAACCATATCCATCTAGCGGACAAATGTACTAGTACATAAACTCATACAAGCAGGCACACGTACATATGGGAGCGTCCAGCAGAAATGGGCCACCGAGCGCGCGCGGTGCCTTTTTTTCGCGTAAAAGGCGCTCTGTTTAACTCGTTCATAATCGTATGCTGCGTATTTGAAAAAAAAACCAAGGACCTATATCGATAGATTTTTTCCTGCTCTTTCCAATGATGCGATTGTTTCTATTGCGAAACGCTTTCTTCCGGACGAAAACTCGAGTTGAATATTGAAAGCCATTTTTCTCAAAGTATATCATGCTTTTTTTCAAAATAAGCTACACCATTGGAAAGTACAACTCTTAAGCTTCAAAACCCTATCTTGGAGAAGTTGGAGAAATAAAGGGTTTAAAAGTAACAACATGAAAAAGACGGCGCCGAGGGTCCGCGCGAGCCCCTCGCGCCCATGCGTACGGCACGTTTAAGTGCACGCTCTATTCAATTTGCTAATAATCGTGTACCAAGTCATTTTGCTGTTGATGCTGAATAGCATTTTTATGCAACAGCCCACGGAAAAAATGCATGTGATGGAATAGGTGCTTCCGTGAAAAGCAATGCCAGACGAGAAAGTTTACGGAAAGTATCCGACAATTATATATTGACGCCCCAAGATTTATACAAATGGACAACTGAGTATTTCAAAAATATTGAGTGCTTTTTTTCATCAAAAGACGATTACTTAAAGGCTACAGAAAAGCTACAAAACAGGCTAGCCTCAGCTAAGACAATACCTGGAACTCAATTGTTTCATTGTATTAAATTATTAAATGATGCCAAAAAGTTAGAACTTAAAAGATTTTCAGCGTCAGAAGATTCTCAATTATATCCACCGATCAAAAAAGAAAAAGTACTTAAAACTCAAACAAAGAAAGAAGCGGATGTCGCAAAAAGGACAATTCTTATAAAATCAAAAAATGTAAAAAAATTAGAATTTAAAGGAAAAGGTAATATTGTTATGCCAGATTAAACAATCTATAAGGTTATTTTAAATTTCTGTTTCACTGCTTTCAGTGCGTTCATGGATATTTTTATGTTTAATATATTATGTTTTTCAAATTTTGTTATATAAATGAACAAAGTTCATTGTAATATTATACTAACTGTTACAACTAGATCCACAAAATTATATCCACGCATTGGCATTGTAAGTTACAAAACATTTTATATTTACAAAAAAGAAAGGGCGAAATAGCACATCGCGTGTATTAATCCGCCCTTGAGCATAGCGTAAAAAGTTCGGGCAGCCGCTGTCTTTTTGATCTTACTATTTTTGAACTTTTCATGCTTCAACTTAAAAATATAATATTTTATATTTTAAGACTTGTACTTTTGAAGAATATAATTCATTTTGAAGAAAAGACTGATATTTTATTGAAAAAATAGAGTTTAAACATTCAAATGGAATTTTCAACTAGAAGGAAGCATTTCGGAATAAAAATAATAGCACCATTGGAAAAACCAGGAAAAAATCTATCGATATATGTCCTTAGTTCTTTTTTCAGAGACTTGGTACACGATTATTAGCGAATTGAATAGAGCATGCACTTAAACGTGCCGTACGCACGGGCACGAGGGGCTCACGCGGACCCTCGGCGCTGTCTTTTTCGTGTTGTTACTTTTAAACCCTTTATTTCTCCAACTTCTCCAAGATAGAGTTTTGAAGCTTAAGAGTCGTACTTTCCAATGGTGTAGTTTATTTTGAAAAAAAACATGATGTACTTTGAGAAAAATCGCTTTCAATATTCAACTCGAGTTTTCGTCCGGAAGAACGCGTTTCGCAATAAAAACAATGTAGGCCAGTCAAATTAGATTATTTTAGCTCCTTTTCAGACTTAACTGTAACTAGAGACTTGCGAGCGGATTCTGGTCGGGGGGGACATCAGGTACAATGATTCGGTGAGTGCGTCCAAAAATTATGTCAGGATCATTTTTTAAATAATGAATTAATGATCGAAATGTCAGTTTTTTTGACGACAGAAGAAAAACTACTGACTTTACAGAAAAAAGTTAAATGTAAACTTTGTAGATATTGAAAAGATCTATCAAACGCAATTTACAGATTTACATTTAGTTAATTTGTTTATCTGCATATCGCAAAAAACCGCTGAAAATAGCCATTTTAACGATTGTTTATAACTCTGTTAAAAAATTTGCTAGGTGCTTGATAACTAGCTTTAGCATAGCTCTTATAGTACTTAATAAGCAGTTAAAATTTTAGCTAAAAATATTCAATAGTTTTTGCATAATTCCATTTATTTCTTAGATTTTGGTCATTTTTGCGCGATTTTTCCCAAGCCGTGGGACGTCGTACGAGGATGCAGTAAACGGATTTTGAAAGTTTAACATCTCTACTTTCACGAACAATGAATAGCTAAGCAATTATTTCAAATTTAGTTATTAAAAATCGCAAAATAAAAAAAAGTCATTTTTTTTTGTTATAAATAAAAGCAATTGCGACTCCTGTATTTGTCGGAGATAAACAACAGTAGTTTCGTTGGAAAACTCGCATTTTTCCCCAAATTTCAACGTCCCTACGAACTCTCTAAGTGCTCTAGAAGCCGAGATAATTTTTTTTTTTGTAAAAATCGCCGTGTCTTCAATTATTAATATTAAGAAACGAGACAGGCGTGAAAAATCGAATTAATAGTTGTACTCGCATAAAAAAAATATTGCGTCACATTAATTGCAAAATTACATTGTTATAAATAATCACAAAGGTGCGGGTCAAAAATGGAGAAGGCTACAGTGTCACGCGAAAAAAACTGAACATAGGAACTTCAAATCCGACGCGCTCGAAAAATTTTTTATATCTCGGTAACTTATTGACATAAACACTTCATCTTTTTTTTAATTTGGGATGGCTCGCGAAAATAATAACATCTGGCCTACTTATTTCCCCGAAAAAGTTTATTTAACAATACTTAATTAACAATAATTATTTTAATTAACTTTTTAATGTTTTTTTTTCATAAATAAATAATTAATTAATTATATATGTGTGGTTGGGTACGTATTATTAGTTTATTAAATAATAAAAAATAATATATTCACTTAAAAAAAATTTTATTCAACATACAAATGTCTATTGCATTGGCATTTTTCGCTTTTTTGTGTGTGGTGCATCTGTGTGTATTTGTGAAGCGTGTTCTTCTTTTTCTTCTTCTTCTTCTTCTTCTTCTCCTTCTTCTTCTGTTTCTTCGTTTTCTTCTTCGTCTACATGTTGAGTATCATCTTGCATCGGCATTTGCATCATTTTTTCGAAAATCAACTCTTCGTCTTGCGTATCATCATTAATACCGATGTCTGTGTTGTCGTCTATCGTGGTTTCTTCGACGTTCGTGCAACTATCACCATGACATGACGAGCACATTTGAGAGCATCGCAGCCCATATTTACGACAACTGCATGTTTTCTTTTTGCATCCCGTCTCGCACCTACAACTAATTTTACTCAGTAGCTCATCGGGAATAAGCGGTTCCAGCGTGTGCACTGGGTAGATGACATTTTGTCGCTCTTTCCAACCCCACGCTGTTGGATCCTTTTTATAACCAAGCCACTGTTGTAATTGTAGGTACGATCTGTATCCGTGCTGCTTAGTAGCACCTTCAGTCGGTGGCAAATTTTCTAATTTCAAACTACCTTTCAAAGCTGATTTTTGAAAGTTAAAAAACCGCCGCTCATGTAGAGTCTTTTTATCTTTCTTGGTGCCATACATTTGGCTAACTATATCGTTAGCACTCGAAGCTAAAACATCAGGAGTGACGTAGGGATCGTAGAAATGCTGTGCTTTTTGCTGTAGAACTACATCATCGGAAAGCGTCTTTATTAATTTGTTTTTGCCTTGTTTGAAAAAACAAGACGTTGTATCACATCCTGTGAAAGCATGCAGGAAACCTATTAACGTTTTTACTTTCAAATATTTAAAACTGTTGCTGTCATATATGCAATCATTCACATTTCCTTTTCCAGGTTTCAAAAAGAAAATAGTATTAATAGGTGAGTGCTGCGTTAATATTACCAATAAATCGATGTCTTCTCCAATTATCGAAGTTGTACCGCTTACGCTGCATTTGTCAGCAGTACTCACAATCAGAAAATCAGCATCTTCTTCCGCTACGACTGTACTACATTTTTCTTTTTCAAACTCTTCGCACAGTAATTCAATTAACTTTTTTTTATTTTTATTCCTGCTCAAAAATTTGTCTTGCGAAATCGTAATAATCGTATCTCTATTGAATTCTACTTCTCGGCCTAAATTTTTATTCTCTCTCCATGACCTCTCGGCTGCTTTTGTGCTTTTAACATTTATACCCTCTGGGTAACCATCGAAAACTATGGTGGAATTTCGACTGTAATTATGGGTTGTGTAATCAACATACTGTTTAATAATAAAGTCTATGGATTTATTAGTATCCCACCGAACTTTATGCAAAAGGAAACCCCCATCAACCACATACAAATCGTTTGGACCACGAGATACACCAGAAATCTTCGAAAAATTATCATAGAATGATGATTTTTTTCCTTTTCGCATTCCGCCTTCGTCAAAAAGAGAAAGAGGGTAGGGAGCAAGTTCATATTCTAAAAACTTATGCATATCTGTTTTGTTTTGAATATTTAATGATATTCTCTGGAATATAAGAGTTGGGTCAATTGTTACGACTTCGTTATCAATTTTTGCAGAAGAATTTACTTTTTGTGAAATTTCACCGAACCAAAATCACCACCAATAATTCTGTTCATTGAAGACAAACCAATTTCTAATGCTTTGTAACAATTTATTTTATCATCACCTATTATCCCAGTGCTAATCGATAATATATTATCGGTCACGGGAAATGGGTTATGATTTTTGAAAAATTCTCTCAAATTTTTGGAGTCCTGTAAATCTCCCGTGATTCGCGAATTACTTGCGTCTACGTGTTGATCTGAAGTAACGTAAGTGATGTTACAAAATTGCTCCATAGCATCCGTTACTTCAATCAGAACGATAGTTGACAGAATCCATTTACATAAAGTACTTTCAGTTATCCCACGTCCATGAATCAATCCACCGCTAACTTTCATCGGTCTCATTAGCATTTGCTCTATAATCATGTCCGACCATGTACCACATCGAAACTTCTCAATTCGCCTTATGGTAAAATAACCTGAACGACTAAATTTGTCATATTCCATAACATCCATTATATTTTCAAGATTATTCATATCTTGCAAATATAGGTGGCTGCTTTTAGCGTAAAGATTATGGCCGCTGGCGTGAAAATAAGGCAACATTTATTGGACACACTGCAAATGTTTAGACCAATTTCCGCTTCTTTCAGCCTGAATAAATTGCTTAGCCAGATCAACCATATTAAAATAGAGAATCCATAATCGTGCAGTTGGGCCATTTTCTTTTATCGATTCTAATTTATTTATAAACTTGTTTTTTATTTTTTTGAACTGATCACTTTTTAACAACGTATGGAACTCCGATTTTCCTACGAGGTTAAACAAATTATTCAGAACAAGTACTTCTTCATCTGAGAGATCGATCAAAGAAAAAAGAATATTCGCCAAAGCATTTTGAATTAAAATATTCCCCCGGTTCGCTCTAGAATAGGCATGGCCAGTTAGTGCTTTTTCGGCTGAAACTTCAGCATAAAGTTCACAAAATGCGTCCTTTAATCCACTACCTTCCATTATAAAACCTATTGCGCCAAGGTAGGACATAAGCATATGGAACCCTCCGAGCCTGACAATAATTTTATTTATCTTTGCTTCGTTTTGAGTTCCTTTACAGCACTCAATGATTTCTCTAGTCTTTTGATATAGAGGTTGATCAAAAGTGACAAAAACATTTTTTTGATCTTGGCTCTTGCATTTATTATTAGCTTCAATTAAAACAGTAAAAATTGTATTGTAATTACTTGGCGGTGCATTGACAAATGGAACCAGAATTATTCTTGATATGTGAAATGGTTTTACTTGAGTACATAGTTCCATAAAGCTATTCCAGCCGCTCATGTTTTCCCGCTGTACGTAATTACCATAAAACCACAATAAATCAGAATCCTCCACTTGATTGTTCACAATTGGATTTGTTCCATTGAAGTCTTCAATTTTGATATTCTTAAGGCCTGCATGAATACCTCTTTGAAAATTCTTTAAAGGAACAAATCCAAAAGTGCCTACATTAGGTGCCGATGGAATACGACGCAGGCGCTCTATTTTCGTACTGCTCGATATTTTAGAGGCAGGAGTTGCACAGATCACTCCACCCATGGCATGAAACGTATTTCTGCCGTCAATAGTACACGTATTATGATCCGCATTATCATAAATAAATTGGAAATACGATTTTCCTGCATCGTAACTTTCGGGTTGGCAAACTATAGAGGACTAGAAAAGTTGCGTTTTATAGTACGAAACGCACAAGCCAATATACGCTAGCGAATCAATTAGATTTTTGGAAGCATGTTTCTTATACATCATCGATGACATGCCTAGCAATATAGGGGATAAAAATGACCGAGGTCTCACTGAATTTATTATAATGTGACAAAGTGTTGTAATTCTTTTATCCCACATAACATAAGAATTTTCTGAACATTTGTGACTTTTAATTAAAACATCTAAAAGTAATCGTAACGACCGTGGTATGTCATCATCAACGTTATGTAAAAAACAATTGGGAGCAGGATAATTAGCTGTGTCGTAATATTTTGATCTAATATCATTCAAAATTAATTTCGCCGATGTCTCGATTATCCTCCCAGATAGCACCGACAATTCATAAAGAGTTAATTAAGACTTCAAAAGTATTCTTATGAATTCGCCAAATAAGAAGAATTTGTCCCCAAAGTATTCAGTTGTAATTATTTTAGAATTTACTCTATGTCCGGTAAGGGTATTCATTTTATATTCTCAAAGAGTTCGACACCAATTTTAAGTACTCTTTAAAAGTACAATATCTTTTCAATTTACATTAAGTTTAAGATATCTCTGGAACAAAAGACTTCGTATTAATAAAAAAAAAGAATTCATATTAAACTATAATGCTATTCTTTTCTGAATCGATATTTATAATGTGTTCTTTTTTCCTACATATGGCACAGTAAAAATGCCAGATGGAGTATTCTTTTAGTATTCATTATAACTTAACTGCATATTTTAGTGTTGCACTAAACAGCCGTGAATGATTGATGTACTCGTAAAGACTTCATTTCCAATTTGTTAGTAAAGAGTTCGCGTTTTCTAGAAAAAGTATTCATATTGTACTGTTGTTTGATTCTTTTAGTAAAATATATGCATAATGTGTTCTTTTTTCCTTCATATGTGCGCGCTAAACTTACTAGCCAGAGTATTCTTTTAGTATTCATTAAAAGTTAAGTGCATATTTTAATGCTGTACTAAACAGCCGTGAATGATTAATGTACTCGTAAAGACTTCATTTCCAATTTGTTCGTAAAGAGTTTGCGTTTTCTAGAAAAAGTATTCATATTGTACTGTTGTTTGATTCTTTTAGTAAAATATATGTATAATGTGTTCTTTTTTCCTTCATATGGCATGGTAAAAATGCCAGCTAGAGTATTCTTGTAGTATTCATTAGAAGTGCACTGTATATTTTAATGCTGTACTAAACAGCCGTGGATGATTGATGTACTCGTAAAGAGTTCATTTCCAATTTGTTCGTAAAGAGTTCGCGTTTTCTAGAAAAAGTATTCATATTGTAGTGTTGTTTGATTCTTTTAGTAAAATATATGTATAATGTGTTCTTTTTTCCTTCATATGTGCGCGCTAAACTTACTAGCCAGAGTATCCTTTTAGTATTCATTAAAAGTTAAGTGCATATTTTAATGCTGTACTAAACAGCCATGAATGATTGATGTACTCGTAAAGAATTCATTTCCAATTTGTTCGTAAAGAGTTCGCGTTTTCTAGAAAAAGTATTCATATTGTAGTGTTGTTTGATTCTTTTAGTAAAATATATGTATAATGTGTTCTTTTTTCCTTCATATGGCATGGTAAAAATGCCAGCTAGAGTATCCTTTTAGTATTCATTAAAAGTTAAGTGCATATTTTAATGCTGTACTAAACAGCCGTGAATGATTGATGTACTCGTAAAGACTTCATTTCCAATTTGTTCGTAAAGAGTTTGCGTTTTCTAGAAAAAGTATTCATATTGTACTATTGTTTGATTCTTTTAGTAAAATATATGTATAATGTGTTCTTTTTTCCTTTATATGTCACGGTAAAATGCCAGCTAGAGTATTCTTTTAGTATTCATTAAAAGTTAACTGGATATTATAATGCTGTACTAAACAGCCATGAATGATTCACATACTCGTAAAGACTTCATTTCAAATTTGTTCGTAAAGAGTTCACGTTTTCTAGAAAAAGTATTCATATTGTTACTGTTGTTTGATTCCTTTAGTAAAATATATGTATAATTTGATCTTTTTTTAGTACATATAGCACGGTAAAAATGACAGCCAGAGTATTCTTTTAGTTTCATAAGATTCTAATTTGGTATTTTATAGGCTGACGCGTAACATAATTAAGAAATTAGCTGTATTACTTCGCTCATTAACACTCGTTCTGTTTAGTTATTTCGTATATTAGAATGTGATACCGGAATGAAAAATTAAGAAATGATTAAGAAATAAATAAGAAATAAAAAAATAATTAGAAAATGAACTTTTATTAAATAAATTGTCCTATCATTTACTTATGATTACGATCAATACTATAAAATAGTAAGAGTAATGCTATAGATTATCGAGTCGTGCCCGTTGCATTGGTTCCTTTCTTTTTTTCGCCTACATGTTGTAAAAATGACCTGATACTTGCTTCACACCCACTTTTTGTACACTTTGGAGTTTTCGAGACAACATCTGAAACAATAAAATTACATATTATTCTCTTTTGTGCACACCAGTTATTGTTTTAGCGTAGCGGGCATGCAATACCTATTTATATTTTTATTCAATGATATTTCTTACATTTCAATTTGCTAGGTAACATAAATTTTCAAGAAATCATTATTTTTTAATATTAGAAGGATTAAATAAATGTTTGTTAGCACTAATTTTATCTTACATTTAAAAACTTAATTTTGAAAATATTAATAACACAGTGCAAATATAACAATTTTAGTTTGCATTTGTCTATACTCAATTAACTTAAGAATCTTTATAGAACTATCTAAAAATGCAACGCGTAATTGCGTCAGAGTTACAAAAGAAACTCACCTACTAAAATCGTGGAGATTTTCATATCTTTAAATTTCTTTTTGGTTTCCGCTTGAGTGGTCCTGGATTGGCCTGACCATGAATATCGTTCTGAGACTTCTTTAACCATTATTTCTCGAAGTACATTTCTTATATATTTGCTTTCGCTAGCGCCTCCAATATGTTGAATTTTTTTCCTCTGTAACATATGTGTTATTATTTTATTTTTGAAACTTAAACAAAATTATGAGATATATATATCCAGGTTGGTTGGTTGGTGGTTTGGTTGGTTGGTAGGTAAGTAAATAGGTAGGTAGGTAGATAGCTAAGTAAATAGTTAGGTCGGTAAATAGAAAACTTTTGCGTTATTAAAAATAACCATTATTATTGTAATTATAATAAAAATTACAATAATAAATATAATCAATGTAATTTTTATTTGATCAAAAGGGGTTCATTGAATCAAAGGAAGCACCTAATAATAATACCTTTAGGGTGGCGTGGAGAACTTTTTTTGAATTCGTACAACATAATAACAATAAAATTACATTGTTTATTGTTAAACAATTTTGAAAGATTCTGTAATATACAATGTCAGTCGAAATAAGTTTTAACTGCTATTAATTTTTTAGCTTATATATCTACTACAATGTTCGTAAACTATCAATTTGAAATATAGTTTCTAACTTGTTTAATTGTTTAATAGTTAAACAGTGTCTCCAGGGTGGCATGGAAGACTGTTTTTAAATTTATATATAATAATTATGTAACGATGCACCTGATCAATAGACGCATCGATACGAAATCGCGATCATAAGAAGCTTTCTCTCTCCTAGCATGCGTGCGCTAGAAAGAGAAAGCAGCCGAACCTGTCAACGGCATGGGAGAGCGAGCGTACGAATGTGTACATACATGTACACACGCATGTATACAAGTACCGGAGCTCGTACAGCGAGGAGAGAGAGCAGGCGACTGAGTAGTCGGCTTCCCTCTCCACCGAGCGCCGCGACCACGCGTCGCATACGACGCGCAAGCTATAACGCGCCCCACCGCGCTGCTTCTACAGCACACGGCGAAGCGGGTATAAATACCGCCTCGTGCGCCGTGGAAAGGATTCTCTCAGCCCAGTGCCGTAATCGCTAAAGCCTGGAGCCCTGCCGACGGAGCGGAGTATATGAGCGCACTCGTTACTCTGCACCAGAAGTAGCGCTGAGATGATTCCCCGGGTATATGAGCGCACTCGTTACCCGGGTGTTGTTCACAAGTAGTGGGAGCGCACTCGCCTACTTGTGAAGAACCGTGATCACGCGTCCCCAAACTCGCGTACTCTAGTAACAGGCTTAATGCTCGTGTATTATCATTGTTTGTTTCAGATCTACGCCAAAACCGAACCGATTGTGAATTAGATTTAAGCTATAATAAATTTGTTACTTTTCTTTTATACTTAAATTATTTGGCTTTGTTGATTTATTTCAATTGCTCTCCCTTTCGAATCCTGTCCGCTTAGCTATTCTCAAAGAGAGCAATCCTTACGCATGAATCTCCGTTTCATGGCGCCCGAACAGGGACTAGTTTTTTCACGCGAAGGAACAAAATAACCTTTTCAAATAACATCTCATATTGAAATAAATTATACAAAGCAAAATAAAATTTTTTTTTCGGAATCGAGCAATACTAGTAATCATGGGGAAAGTCGGATGGGTATACAAGCTTCGAAAAGAGCAACTCAGAGACGAACTAGCGAAATTACAAATCGATAATACGGGAAATGTAACGGAACTACGACAGCGACTAGTAGCGATAGCAAAAATAAGTCCGGGACACTTTAAAAATCAACCAGAAGACGCGGAGGAATACAATGAGGAATTAGATAAGACCCGCGATATGGAAGAACAAACAAATAACGCATCAACACCTCAGGGCATGCAAACACAATTTGTAATATCGAACCAAGATGCAAACACAGACCAGATAAATTATCTAACGGTAGATAACGCGACCGCGAAAACCCTCGATCAAATGCGAAAATGGAACTGCCACTTCGACGGACGAGACGTTTACGGTTTTTTAGAAAGAGTTGAGGAATTACGTAAAGCATACGGCTTCACCGATGCAAATCTGCTTATAGGATTCCCGGAATTATTACGGGGGGAAGCTCAACTTTGGTACAGAAATTTAGAGCCTATAAATAGTTACGCTGAACTCAAAGAATCGTTGCGCAGCTTCTATATACCGCCGGGAGAACGACGAAATCTTGATCGACAAATAAGCGAGCGAAGACAAAAAATCGGCGAGATATTTAGAAGCTACGCCACGGCACTGAGTACGTTAATGCGCCGTCGAGGGGGCATAAACCGCGAAACACACCTCGATAATATATACTATAACATGCGCGCCGAATTACGATTGCACATTCGACGGTCGGAATTCAACAACGTCAACGAACTAATCCAACGCGTAGAGGAAATTGAAGAAGTATTAGTACAAACCGGTAGAACGAAATGGAGAGAGATTAAGAATTAACGCTGGGAATATTATGGAAATAACGACCACGTACGACCGGAACACGTGCTGCTGGAAATGCAAACAACGCGGACATAGGAGAATGAACTGTCGGAATTCACAAAGGAAATTTTGTTCGTATTGTGGGACAGACGGTATACTAACACGTGATTGCCGATGCCACGAGAATATAGATGCGCCGGGAAACGAAAAAAGGGTCGGACCCACCCCGGGACAGGACCGGCCCACGCAAACAAGAACTCCGATATCGACAGCCGCTATTTCGTTCGAGTCAACGCCGGTCGAGAGAAATTTCGAGGCCTAATAGATCCCGGATCAATAGGATCATATATAAACCCGCGCGCGGCGAATAAATGCCTTTCGCAAGGATGGGTAAATCAGGCGGAACAAAAAGCAGCACGGATGGCCGATGGTACCTCTGCCACTCTTGAGAGCAGTATATCTGGAGAGTGCAGAGTACAAGGCAAAAACTTACGACACCGGTTTTTAGTTATGGAAGGATTAACAACCGATTTTTTACTCGGAATGGACATACTTGTTAAACTAGAAATACAACTAATGTTAAATGGAAATCAGATCAAAACCGGGAGAACAGACGGCACCGAGGGGTTATGTTCCGTCGGAAAACCAGTAGGTTTAGCTCAATTAACGGTAACGGAGGAGGAACAATTAGAGGAATTCATAGAACAAAAAATGGCCGAGTTCGAAAACATTCAAGGGACTACGCCATTGATTCAACACAAAATTAGGGTTATCGAACAAACACCCATTAAACAGAGATACCGACCCAGGAATCCGGCTATGCAGGAAATAATTAACAAGGAAGTCGAGAAAATGCTAGAGGAAGGGGTAATTCAACCGTCGGAAAGCCCGTGGAGCTCCCCAGTAGTAATTACGAAAAAGAAAAACGGAAAACACAGATTTTGTATTGATTTCCAAAAGATAAATCAAATTTCGGAGAAAGACGCCTATCCGCTCCCACATATCAATGCAATTTTAGATAAACTCAGAGGGGCGAAATATTTATCCTCGATAGATCTAAAGAACGGCTATTGGCAAGTAGCCTTAACCCCAGAAAGTCGAGCGATAACCGCGTTCACAGTACCGGGAAAAGGATTGTTCGAGTTTAACGTCATGCCTTTCGGACTTCACACGGCCCCGGCAACGTTTCAACGTCTGCTAGACCAAGTAATTACACCCGAAATGGCGCCGAACGCCTTCGCATATCTGGATGACATCATCATAGTAACAGATACGTTCGAGAAACACATAGAGAAATTGACTGAAGTGTTTAAACGACTTCAGGAAGCGCGACTTAAGCCGAATCCCGCAAAATGCCATTTTGCACGGAACAGGTTGACATATCTAGGGCACGTAGTAGACCGGGAGGGCTTGCACACCGACCCGGAAAAAGTGGCAGCCATTACTAGTTTACCGCCACCGGTTAACACAAAAGAACTAAAGAGATTCATGGGTCTTTTATCGTGGTATCGCAGGTTCATCAAAAACGTGTCACAAATAGCTTCACCGTTGAATAAATTACTCCAAAAGAAAATTAAATGGTATTGGGACGACGCACAACAAAAAGCTTTCGAAGAATTAAAACGTAGACTAACGGAAACTCCCGTATTAGCTTGTCCGGATTGGACCAAACCATTTATTCTACAGACGGATGCGAGTCTGCAAGGACTAGGAGCAATGCTTTCACAAAACGACGGCACAAAGGAGTATGTTATTGCATACGCCAGCCGATCACTGAATAAAGCAGAAAAAAATTATTCCGTAACAGAGCTGGAGTGTTTAGCTGTGAAGTGGGGTATTTGGAAAATGCGCCATTATTTGGAAGGATATCAGTTTACCGTAATAACAGACCACCAATCGCTAAAATGGCTTAATAAAATAGAAAACCCATCGGGTAGATTAGCTCGTTGGGCAATGGAATTAAGTCAGTGGGATTTCGTGGTGCGTTATCGTAAAGGCAGTGAAAATACCGTGGCAGATATACTTTCACGACAACCGTTAGACGTAGGCGCAATTGACGCGAAAGAAAATGATTGGTATGCACACAAAATCACCGCCGTACAGACAAGACCGGACGAATACCCAGAATATTGCATAAGAGACGGAAGACTATACCGTCATATTCTTCATTCACTTGATTTTAAGGAGAACGATCCGGCAGACGAATGGAAAATATGCATCGCAAAATCAGAACAGGAACGCGTGTTAAAAGAAAATCACAATGATCTTACCGCCGGGCATTTGGGCATCGCAAAAACAGTACATAGACTGGCGCGTTATTATTATTGGCCGGGAATGTTTAAAGACGCGACAAAATACGTTCGAGCGTGTGGAAACTGCCAACGTCACAAAGCGCAGCAACAAGCACCAGCCGGTACAATGCATGCCACCTACGTCGACCAACCATGGGAAATGGTCTCGATCGACCTGGTAGGTCCACTTCCTCGGTCTAACACCGGACATTCGACGTTACTAGTAATGCAGGATCGACTCACGAAGTGGATAGAATTAAAAGCATTACGTAAAGCCACCGGAGCCGCGATTGCTAAAACAGTAAAAGAACAGATCATTCTCCGTTTTGGTTGCCCGAAAACTATTCTAAGCGACAACGGCAAACCATTTATTAGTCGAGACTTTGAAAATCTATTAAAAGACGCCGGGATCCATCATCGAAAGACACCACCGTATACACCGCAATGCAACCCCGTCGAACGTGCAAATCGTACCGTTAAAACCATGATCGGGCAATACACCAGTAGAAACCAAAAAACATGGGATTTGCATCTAAACGAAATAGCATTCGCGTTTAACTCCGCGCAGAGCGAAACAACGAATTATACACCAGCGTATTTAAATTATGGCCGCGAAATGATAGCTCCGGGGAGCTTGCATCAAGAAGTAAGAGTAGGTTCGGCGAAAACATTAAAAAATAGGATAGAAGAATTAAAAGACGCGATTGAAGTAGCAAAAACAAACACCGCAAGAAGCTTTAACCGGCAGCAAAAACATTATAATCTTAGAAGACGCGACTGGCAACCGAGGGTAGGAGACTTAGTTCTGAAAAAACAAATCACTCTGTCCAATAAGGCCAAAGCAATTAACGCAAAGTTACTAGATAAATTCGTCGGGCCATATACGGTAAAAAAATGTATAAATCCAGTAATATGCGATCTGCGAGACGAGAGGGGGAAGTTAGTACGGAATATTCACGTAAAAGACCTCAAACCCTTCGTCAATCCGGTATAAAAGCGAACGAAAATTTGTAAGGGCAGCTAGTTAACGATGGCAGCCCAAGCGTCAAGCATTGTACTCGAAACAGCGAAAGTAGAATAGTAAGCATAAATTGTACAGGTTATTAACCTTAAAAGTAAACATAACGATAAGCGAAAAATAACGACAATTCTTGCCCATTAGCTCAGTTCAAAATCAACCAGCAAATAACAAACATGCAAGAAATCGAGGCAGGGGACGTACCATATATTCCCGAGGGCACACAACACCAGCCAGCTCAGGAATATGTACCAACACCTCGACTCATTCTCGAGAGACAAGAAGTGGAGGCGGCACTCACAGCATGGAGGAGCATACCCCGGCCATACTCTCCGATAGAGGAGTCAACACCGTCGCGCGCCGCAACTACAAGTACCTGGGAAGAATACCGGAAGGCGAACGCTGCCCTTGCGGGAAAGCCGGATTTTTCCTGGGCTGCAACAGCGGGCGGTGTTGCTTCATCCTCGGGCAGCTCCGGAAAAAAACCTTCGACCAAGGCGGAGAGAGATTTTTTTTTATACGGTCGGGAGAAGCAGCCAGCAGAACGAAGCGCCAGACCACTACCAAACCCAGCCACGGGGTGGAGACACGCATACAAACCATTCAACCGCTCCACAACGTGGCTACCACACCGGGTAATAAAAATACCGAACGGACCAGAGGTAGAGGTGCCTATCGGGGTGGCACAATACCGCGTAACGCATAACGGATGGCGCTGGCACCTGCGACTAGATAAAACAAACGGCAACGTTAGGCACCTGGGAAAACCCCGCCGTGTAAATATTTTTTTTTTTATTTATTATTTTTGTTTTTTGTCTAGGGAGTAAATTATATTTCCGGGTATACATGTACAAAGAGTAAAGCCGGCGGGCTTCACTCTCCTTAGCGGGGGGGAAATGTAACGATGCACCTGATCAATAGACGCATCGATACGAAATCGCGATCATAAGAAGCTTTCTCTCTCCTAGCATGCGTGCGCTAGAAAGAGAAAGCAGCCGAACCTGTCAACGGCATGGGAGAGCGAGCGTACGAATGTGTACATACATGTACACACGCATGTATACAAGTACCGGAGCTCGTACAGCGAGGAGAGAGAGCAGGCGACTGAGTAGTCGGCTTCCCTCTCTACCGAGCGCCGCGACCACGCGTCGCATACGACGCGCAAGCTATAACGCGCCCCACCGCGCTGCTTCTACAGCACACGGCGAAGCGGGTATAAATACCGCCTCGTGCGCCGTGGAAAGGATTCTCTCAGCCCAGTGCCGTAATCGCTAAAGCCTGGAGCCCTGCCGACGGAGCGGAGTATATGAGCGCACTCGTTACTCTGCACCAGAAGTAGCGCTGAGATGATTCCCCGGGTATATGAGCGCACTCGTTACCCGGGTGTTGTTCACAAGTAGTGGGAGCGCACTCGCCTACTTGTGAAGAACCGTGATCACGCGTCCCCAAACTCGCGTACTCTAGTAACAGGCTTAATGCTCGTGTATTATCATTGTTTGTTTCAGATCTACGCCAAAACCGAACCGATTGTGAATTAGATTTAAGCTATAATAAATTTGTTACTTTTCTTTTATACTTAAATTATTTGGCTTTGTTGATTTATTTCAATTGCTCTCCCTTTTGAATCCTGTCCGCTTAGCTATTCTCAAAGAGAGCAATCCTTACGCATGAATCTCCGTTTCAATTATTATAAAACAATAAAAAAGTTATTTTATCTCAGTGTATTATACTATTGACAACACAAATGGGGGTTGGTGAGTGGAGCGAGCAGGGGGGCGAAGCCCCATTAGTATATCGACGCCCCGTACGGAGAAAAGCACTCAGGCGATGCGAACACTAGTACAACTTAAGTCTTTTTACGAAAAAAAAGGTATTCCCTTATGAAAAAAGCACAACTCGCTGCGCTCGAATGAAAAAAAAGCACGATCAGTTGCGATCAGACAAAAAAAGCAGAAGTAGATCGCTCTTTTATTAAAGATGCAATAATGAAGCATGAATTCAGTTTCAGAAACCAATCTGCTGATGCAGTTAACAGCAGTTTTTATTTGTGTTATTCGTAAGGTGTACTATTTATAAGAATGCAATAAATAGTTCTAGTCTTTTTTGTCCGAGAACAGCGAGTTGTGCTAGTCTTCGTAAAGGAGGTGCGCACTGTGCTTTTCTTTGTATGGGCTGTCGATATATATAATAATAATAATAATAATAATAATAAAGAATAATAGTTACATATTCCTTTCGAGCTACTTCGGATCCTTTTAAAAGGTTTTCAAACTCCTCAAATTCTTGTACACTTTCTATAGGCATGATCGGTAAAATACTATTCTCATCATTAGCAGTATCATCAGCAGTGAAATTGTTTTTTGATAAAGCATTCAATTTTCGAATTATCTGCGAATGATATTTTTTATATGCAATCACTGTTAAGATATCTGAAAATATAATTCAAGAAAATATGACATTTTTACAAAAGCTTTTAAAAATTCTAAGTCACGTTACTTTCATTTATTATTAATTTAAACATAGAAAAATTAAAATTAATAGTAACATTATGCAACAAGGGACTAAAGTCGCAAATTATTCCCGCGGGTGGGTTTATTGTCCAAGCAAAGCGAAAGCAATAATCACCCGAAAGAATAACCGACTTTAGCCCGTGTTGCACATAGAACTTTATTCACGACTCAACTGTGGCTACATTGTTGACTTGGAAAAGTGGCAACATTTTAAATATCCCCCGGTGCCAAAAAATAAAAACATTTGGGAAATAATGGCGATTATTTCCCACTAAACAGGGAAATAATGGTCATTATTCCCCGCTAACAAAGGAATAATGGCCATTATTCCCGTCAAACAGGGAATAATGAATTATCGGGAATCAAATGCTACTTATGTCCCGCTTTTCAAATCGAAAAAGTGACCATTATAGTAGAGCCGTGAATAAAATGGATTATATACACTGACTAGGAGAGGCTCACACTGGCTCAGACCTCCGGATCACAAATTATGCTGAAACTTAGCGATATGTTTTTAGATGCTATAAAATGAGAAAAAGAAAACTGCAATAGTAGACCCTAAGGCTTTGATAAACTGATCATGTCCCGATTTTTAGTCAAATGTTCTAGAAATTATGATAAAAATGCTCTGTTTTCAATGTTATTTGTCTGAGCCTTTCCTACTGAGAGAAATGTTATAAGAAAATATATTATAAATGTAAGAAAAATTACTAAGTTTTAGAGCCGCAGCGGAATATACTGACATACTTTTACTAGTCAATACAGACTATTCCAGAATTCTTCCACGAGCCCACTGGAATAGAACACAAAATTTTAAGGGTATGCAAGGTAAAAAGTCCTTTACCATTTTTCCATATGACAAGTAGTTTCTTGATAATTAATGTGTCAAAATTATTTATTTTCAATATATATTGTATATCTATAGATATTTCCTTATGAATATAGATATACAACTCCTATTAAAAATAAATCATTTTCACACCTTAATTACCAAGAAATTACATAGCATATCGAAAAATGGTAAAGGACTTTTCGATAACTTTTGTATTCTACACGGTTTCGGTGAGTTCGTGGAAAAATTCCGGAACAGCTTGTATAGTTATTTTTGTCAACCGAGCTCAATATCAAAAAAACTCTTTTCTCTTATTTTGTATCTACAGAAGACCCCAGTATACTGAGCAAACTTTGATGACATAGCTTATAATTCACTTGCATAATATAAAAATGAAAGAGTTGAATCGATGCTGTCTATGTTTTCTTAACTTAAAGAATATAGATAAACTGAAATTACGGCACAAACATATGTTCAACCAGACACGTGCGTGTCTTCGTTTGAGGCAAAAGTACTAATAGATAGGTAACTTTTTACTATATTGAGTTGTGTAATCTGTTATGATTAGATGGCAATTTTGAAGTACCACTTTTACTAATAATTCTTGATATACTTATGATAAATTTTCCTGGTCTATTTCTCTCACAGTGTATTATTATGTTCTCGAAGAGACAATTTTATAATAGTAACAAAGTTTTTTTTAAACCTCGGGGCGCAATTCATCTTTCGATGCCTGTTTTTCGGGCGCAGTCACCGATTCACATTCTAGGGCGCAAAGTAAGTGTACTTTTGTATTTATTTTTGCTCCCTAAAACGAGAATCGGTCACTCTGCGCCCACCAAAACAGGCATCAAGAAATGGAATTTTTCGCACTCTGTTGATTATTCTTTTAATATCTGTTAATTTTTTAAAATAATTTGAAAACAGATATTATTGTCCTTTTCATACCCAATTAAAGGGTGCGACAGTACCCTGTTTGGCGACTATAAAGAGGACACACCCTTTATAAGTTGATTTGTTTAGTAATGCATCTATTATAATGATACTCACCAGATCCATCTACAGAAGCTTCTTTTGGTCGAGCACCTATAAATGATAATTTTTTTCGTTAACATAATAAATATTTAATTATTTTTTAAGGACGTTCAGCGGTAAAAAAATATAAAAATAAAAATAAATTTAGGTATAATGGATGTGATAGTTTTAACGTAAAGAACGTTATTCTTATATAATTCTAAGGGATTTGACAAGATATAAAAAAAATTTAATAATTGAAAATTTGAAATTTTGTTAGTGTAAGTATTGCTTATTACATATATTACAACAATCTACTCTGGAAATCTTTATTTTTGATCCCATAATAATGGGATAGAGCTTAATATCTTCCTCATGCAATTTGAGGTAGGGGTTGCCGCAAAACAATTGAGAAATTATTATGTAGCGTACATTTGTTTATGAGACTTACATGTCACTTCTATAAACAAATGTATGTTTACGCCAAAGGCGAGGGTATCAACCGTGTGCTCTGGGCTGGTCCTCTTTTCTCTCGCGGTGCATATACTATTTTTCGTCATAGTAGCGTAATAGTATATTATGCACCAAGGGAACAAAGTGGGCTGTGTGCTCCCTGCGCGAGAGTTCGCACAAACGCGCAGGTTCGCACAACCCACTATATTCACAAGTGCAATATACGACTTTTTAACACAACTATCATAAAGTTCGTACTCGTTTCCCGTCGAAAAGGGAAAAAAGGCTGCATATTGATTCCCTAACCTCATTCTCGTTTCCAGCGTAACGCACTGTTTGTGCCCGAGCCGAAGGCGAGGGCACATGTGCGTGGTGCTGGGAACTAGAGTGGGGGTAGGGAATGAACGTAGCACTTTTTCCCACTTCGGCGAGAATAAAGTACGAATTTTATGATGGGGTGTGTTAAAAAGTAATTGCTTTACGCCTGCACAGCAGGGTGTAAAGTAGATACTTCACGCGTACTATGACGAAAAAGTGCCTTTTTCACTTGTAGCTCGAGAATGCCTTAAACTAGCGGAAAAAGTTTTGAACAAAAGTTGTGGAGTGTGAAATTTCACATAGGAATCACATGCTCGATACTGATAAAATCACACACTGACAGTGCAGCCGCTATCCTTGTGTCGAATCGTTGGGTGCGTGTGCGTGCAGACGCCGCTGAAGAGGTCCGATCGGCTCCGAGAGCACATTCAACTTTCATATCAAAATCTGCGACTGAATTTCATCAGGATCAGACATGATAGGTTATTCTCATGTAAAATTTCACGCTCTACAACTTTTATTTTTCGCTAATTAGGGAAGATCCCCTAGATTACGGAAACCGAGATCTTATTATCGTTTTATACGCCTTCGATTTACTATAATATCCCAAAATCAACCACTTTCCAGAAAAGTGGATTTCCGACCTTCCTTTAACTGGACTATATGCGATGTAAAAGAGCCTTTCATAAAATGATTTGAAATTATTACGTAAATGACTTACAAGTATTACAATTAAAGAATTACATAACTAAAATACAACTCACTTTGAATATATACAGGGTTTAAATGCTTATTCATTGGAACTCTTTCTACCGCTTTTACTTTAGGACCTTTTATTTTCGAAGTCGATGCGTCCTCAGTCATTATGTTTTCCTCTTGTCTTTCAGTTAGAACAGACTGTACTGATTCTTCATTATCTTCTTCACTACCTCTGACCATATCTATATTTACTGTGTGAAAATTAACATAATTTACAATGAAAACTTACTTAAATAGTACGTTACGTAACTAGTACATATGAAAGTATGAATTATGGTATTTTTATATCTGTTTTATAATAGGGACATCAATTATTAAACACTGGGACAAATATTAAATACTCTTTCATAATACAAGTATATCAGCTTTGCCTACTTTTGTTAATATAATAATTTATTTGTTGTATATTTAAATTTTTAAAGTAATACATAATTCTATAAGGGTATGCCCAGTGGCTATAACAAAACTTTTCATTCATTTTTATTTTATTAATTTATAATTAGCAAGTATATGAAAGGCTGGTGAAAAGCGTTTAATAACTGGTACCTTTATCTTAGATATATTTCTACCTGGCATTGATTTTTCCAGCGATTTATTCGTAAGGCCACCTACTGTATTTTTCATATTCTTAGAGAATATTTCTTGTTTAATACTCTTTAAACCATCGGTATTATTAGGCATAACTTTTGATGAAGTTTTTTCGTTGATTTGAGTATCGTTTTTATTAGAGCATTCTTGAGTGTCAACTGTATCATCATTTTTATTTTGCGAAGAGATAAATCCGGTTGGTGGAGACTTTGTAGTTCGCATACGCTTCTTTTCACGTGAATCTAAATAAAATAAATTATCTACCTAATAACTGGTTCTTTATATTGTCGGCTTGGTAAAAGAAGGTACCATCTCAGAATTTGGTTGGAATAAGTATATCAACTCGGAAGCTGGTTCGAAAAGATACCAATTCGGAAG
Source organism: Torymus aiolomorphi (assembly GCA_036365515.1). Taxonomy (NCBI): domain Eukaryota; kingdom Metazoa; phylum Arthropoda; class Insecta; order Hymenoptera; family Torymidae; genus Torymus; species Torymus aiolomorphi. Next base: position 283,741 of record CM070874.1, read on the forward strand.
TGGCACCTGATATCGGAAAAAGCGTTGAGCACCATATGCGCGTTTACGTATATATAGACGCAGCTTCAACGATCCGTATGTGAATTCCACGCGTGATAATCAAAACCAATAGATTAATAAGTGTAACGATATGAAATAGTTATCGTAACCATCTTTATTGGTAACTTTCAATAACGATAGATTGGTAAGTTTAACGATCTGAAAGTGGTTATCGTAATTATCTTTATTGGTAACTTTAAGTAACTGTAGATTCGTAAGTTCAACAATATAAAAATGGTTGGCAGTTAATTTGTATTTTAATTTAAACATTTTTATTGGTTCTATGCTTAAGTGTCTTTTTTCCTCGTGTCAATGATCAGCGTGCCAAAACCTACTAGATGTACTTATCAAGTATTCTCGATGAAAATATATTTCATAGTATAAAAGGCTCTTTTTTGTTAGTATTGCCAACTTCAATTTAAGTAAAAAACATTTGTGTTTTAATTGTTATCTTGTCGAAGTGGCTTCCGAATTGGTATAGCTCTCATTGCTCCCGAGTGCAATGTACGACTTTTTTTCATACCCGGCGGAAACTTATTTGTATTTAATCCCTGATTTCAGGGTCGAAAATGTCATATAACCTCATTTCTAGAAACTGCGACGTTTTTGCTATTTTCTCTATTTTTCTCGCTTCGCTCGGGCCGCAAATGACTTGCAGGCGGTGCTAGCCAGGAAAAAAGTAGGGAAACGTCTATGAGTATTTCTCTGGAACTTTTAACTTGTAGCTAAATAGAAATTTCAAAATTTAATGTTGAGGCACATTCATAAAACTTATTTTTTTCTGTTCTAGATATCCCAAATAACAATAAAAAGTGTGTGCTCCTCATTTTTAAACATAGTTTTTTAATATTATATGTTTATGCACGTACGAATAAGCGTGAGTGCATGCATGTAAAACTGCTTTACAATGACTTTCTTTTTTGATTTTTTAAAAAATAAATCCGAATTTCATTAGACACCACGTGAATTAGTTCAAGAAAATGTATCTAGAAAAAGAGCAATACTAAAATTAGGCCTATTTACCGTTGTTTATGTGTGCCACCAAAAAATGATAATTTTTTAGGCGAGAAACGCATCGACACCGTGTGCTTTAGTAGATCATAATTCACTTTCCATAAGAGGCACACTTATAACCAAAGTCACATTTTATTCGTCTTTCCAAGACGAGTAATTTAAGCACCAGAAAGTTGAAAAAAACAAAAGTTTTTTTTTTAATCGACAAATAAAATTTATTTTTTATTTTTATCAAAATACAGCGTCGCAGAGATAATGCTATGCACTTTTTTTTTTAAGATAGGCACATTCAATCCAACAACATATTTTCGAATACTAAACAAGGGATAATAGCCTAAAAAAATTGGTAAAGCATTTATAAAAGAGTTTTTGTTTTTAACGATATAATAAGGATGAAAATTTTCTAAGGTACGCAGGCAAAACCTCTAAATTTAGACCTTTTCGAATTGTCCATTAAGCTTGTCCTTGTTTAAAAGTAAGTTCTATGTAGTGGAACATGTTAATGGAAGTGGATTTTATAAATATTTGCTTGTCTTAGATGGCTAAATATCTGAGATCCATAAGATAGGTTACAGTACTGTAAAAGTTAAAAGTTCTAGAGAATTGCTCCTATGCGCGTGGCAGTTTCTAAGAGGAAGCACATGTGGTATTTTATTCCCTGTAGTCATGGAATAAAATAGTATATTATGCACCAAGGGAATAAAGTGGGCTGTGTGCCCCCTGGGCGAGAGTTGTCGCCTGAGCGAAGTGAGGGCGACAAACGCGCAGGTTCGCACAACCCACTATATTAACGAGTGCAATATACGACTTTTTAACACAATTATCATAAAGTTCGTACTCGTTTCCCGCTGAAAACGGAAAGAAGGCTGCATATTGATTCCCTAATCTTACTCTCGTTTCCAGCGCAACGCACTGTTTGTGCCCGAGCCGAAGGCGAGGGCACATGTGCGTGGCGCTGGGAACTAGAGTGGGGGTAGGGAATGAACGTAGCACTTTTTTCCCACTTCGGCGGGAATAAAGTACGAACTTTATGATGGGGTGTGTTAAAAAGAATACTTTACGCCAGGGTGTGCTAAAAACTTTTTTCAGTTCTTTCATTTTGAGGATTTGTTCTCTACACGGAGAAAAATAACATAGGAAAAATTGCCATATTTGATTGTAAGTCGAGGACAGACTGAAATCCTCCACAAAATTGCGATAATTTATGGTAAAAATTGCCATAAATTTATAGTAATTTTTACAATGTAGGAAAAATTGCCATAAATTTATGGCAATTTTTACCATAAATTATGGCAATTTTGTGGAGGATTTCAGTCTGTCCTCGACTTACAATCAAATATGGTAATTTTTCCTATGTTATTTTTCTCCGTGTACTCTCAAATTTCTACATTTTAAAGCTATTTCGCCTATCTTTAAGGATATAGATGACATTTAACGTTTAAATTGTAAAATAATTAACTTTTATAAGTAAAATATAATGATATAATTGATATAAAAAAGTACACGTAAGTGAACTAATAATAAAGACAACTAAAAAACCATTTTTAAGTGTGCTGTGTGCGACTCGAAATGCACGATCATCAACCCGACTTCTATGCATAAAAATACTTTTTTCACCATATCCTGGCCGAAAGTACCACTTTCGCTCCCGGCTCAAAAACGCTAATGTGGTTTTTTTGGTCCGGGTATGGTGAAAAATAGTATACGCACCACGGGAGAAAAATTGACCAGCCCACATCTCGTGTTTGCCACCCTCGCCTTCGGCTCGGGTGTCAATTTACGACTGTCCAACTTTTTTTCTCCCTAGGTGCGTAATATACTATTCTTGCACTTGTTGATAAAAAGACGGTGTGTAACAGTGGAAGAAGAGGTATTTCAGACTACGAGTGAGATGTTTTCAGCACTCGCTTGAAATAACTCTTCTTGTTGCAGAATACCTTCTTCGTCGGTATCTTCACTATCACTCGTTAATTTTTTAGGACAATTCCGCTTTTTTAGATTCTGGTTAAGAATTCGTTCTACTATCGGATCTGATTCTTCCTGGGTGCTCACGTCTGTGCAATTCTTCTCAACTTTTTTTGCGGTATTATAATCTATAATTATAAAAATATATATATATAAACATTTTATCAAATACACTTGCATCTGTTCGAAAAACCATGTGACATACCCCTACCACCGCTGGACTACTACATACATTACAAACACACACATTTACTCATACATATCAACACTATACTTTTTCGTTTACAGGCAAACTAACCGCGGAATTTTCAGTTCTATGTGAGACGTAATTTAGGGCATGCTTTGTTATTCAAGCGTGCGCGAAAGTTCATTTTCGCGCACGGAGTGTGAAAAAACTATTTTTTTTCCCGTCGGTCAAACAAAATCACTTTAGGATCTCCTTTTAGGCCGAAAAAACGCGAAAATCGTACATGTAATACAAAAAGTATTTTTTGTTAGAGGTCAGGAACAGATTTACATGACAATAAACAATAAAAACATTAATAACAATAATAAAATAAATACATGTAGATACTAACCAAATGGTCCAAGAATTTTTACAATTACTTGTGTGGTCCAGTTCGATGCTATCATCATCTTTTCCATTTGTTTCAAATATCCAATCATTTTTGGAGGCATACGAAATTCGGTTTTTTCGTTATTTACCCACCCCTCCGGTATTGCCACTACATACTCGTCATAAAAAATGACATAATATTGTTTAGTAGTCATCTGTAATTATCATAGGCAATAGTTTAGAACATGAGTGTAATTAAAAAATTGCCGTATGTCCGGAAAATAAAATATTGTATCTATAAATAAGTCTGGAATCTGTTATTGGTACTAATGGGGACTTTAGGTAAACGCAAGAACCTGAATTGAAAATATATTATCCTCTCTAGCCAATGTTATGAGAGAGAAGTGAAGACAAAATAAAACATCCATATCTAGATGAAATTAGTCCATTTAAAATGGGCAGAAAATTTACTAGATACAAGTGCGTAACGCTCTTTTCAATCAACTTCTATTTTATGGAATAGCCCTAATATCAAAATCTTGACATTAAAATCTCGCCGTAAATTTTAGTTTTATTAAGCTTTTTTAGCAGTTTTTGGCCGTAAAACATTATTTACATACAAATAAATTTAATACATACAACTCTTCAGTCAATGAAGACATAAAATACCAACATTTTGAGGAGTTTTTAATAATTTTAAGTCGAGGCCGAAGACCAGTTAGTTTTTCAAAGTTTTCTCTTCGAATAATTAACCGATTGGATTGAAATTTCGTGGGAATACTTAAAATGTATATGGTGCGTTTCACGTCAACTGCCCCAGCGCGGTTTTTGAGATATAAGATGTTTTGTAGTTTTTGAAGGTGAAAATGGAAAATTTAAAAAAACTGCCTATATCATTGGAAAGCTGAGGAAAAAACAGGTTGAAAACGCTTATCAAACAATTTTTTTAAGTACATTTTAGTATCATAAACATGAGTTGGAAATAGCACGATTTGGCACTCGCGCGCCGATCTGGGGCAGTTGACGTGAAACCCCTCATATACGAAGCGCGCTCATGTCTTGAAATTAAAAAAATATTCTATTTCAATTTCGCAATTTAGAAATTATGTTATCCGCGCTAAGTTTTTCAAGTTTTTATTGGCAATTAATTCATTGTTTGAGTTGCGATTTTGAGAAATAACTAAACATTAATACCTAAAGCGCGCTCAAGTCTACAAAATCCAAAATGATAAGAATTTTTTAATTTATAGAATAAAAACGCGTTATATTGGATACAACGCCTCCCTCCATTTAAAATACATTGACTTCGGCGTCCCCTTAAGTATTTTAAGGATTGGTACACACCCTGTTACTAAATAAAATATTGGCCCATGGATTAGAGGAAAAGTAAAATTTTCGCATTCAAAAATAGTAAAAGACTTTTTCAATTCAAATTTAACCTTTAAACCGCCACTATTTTTTACGTCGAAAAGTCGCAATATTTGAGCCAATTTATTCGACAAATATCTGAGCGACTATAGTGTCAAAACGGGGGTCTAAAGATTAATACGATTCGGGTTATGAATAGCGAATGTGATCGGTTTTTTAACATCTAATGTGTGCAATTCGGTCATAAAAGCGACGAAAAAGAAATTGAGGCACACTTCTGCAATAATTTTGTTCTTATTCTATAGACCGCAGAATATACGAAGAAACTTTGGAACACAAGAAAACGGTCTTGTGACACAGTTTTAACCGCACATCAATTTTTCTTATGGAAATTTAACAGGAAAAATGGACGAAAAGTAGTCACTGATAATTAACCAATAATAGCAAGCTCTTAAAGATGCCAACAAATATTCTACAAAAAGGCGATTTTGAAAAAATGTGGCCTTATGAAATTCCAAATTAAGAAGTTAAATATTTAATGATTAACAAAAATTAGTGATTTTAAATTTAGACTTTTTATTATATGATAAGTAAAAATGTGTTCTTATTAGTAAAAAGCTATCCCAGGGTTTAAATTGAAAAATAACTTATTGAAGTTTTTTGAAGAACTACAACGTATCAGAGCGATTTTTGCTTAAAATTCAATATTGAACGAGAAAAACCAGCCCCTGCAATCGTCGATATTGAGTGGCACTCACATTGCCTTAATATAATGGACCTATAAAGAGAAGATTGCTCAACATATGATAAATATAGAATATTGTTTAAAAAATAGGAAATTAAGCTGTTCAAAGCATCGTGTGATAACATTTCTACCTTAATGTTGATATCCACAACCATCATAATAAAATTAAATTAGTTTAATTAATTAAATTAGTTTTTAAAATTACCTTTCAAAATAATATTTGTGAAGACTATTTTTTCAGATTTGGTTTCCATGTATGTAAATGTATTTTAAAAGCATATTCTTTTCTCAACATGTGCATGAAACGGGCCATTTTTCATGCCTGAAAGCCGTGAAGAAAATCGCGCATTTCGAGCGTGATTTAGGAAAGAATGAAAAAAATCCATTTTTTCTCCGCTGCGGAGCAACTAGTACATTATGTAACAACACGGAAAAAAAGTTTCCATTCAAAATTACTATTTTCTCTACTAGTCGGAGAACATCCTCAAATTCTCAAGACATTTAATATATTTTTAGCAATTGATGGTATACACCTTTTTAAAAATAAATAAATACGGTTATAAAATTTTCTACATATATAAAATTTAGCACTTACTATACTAAATTTTCAAAACACTAATATTTGGTAGAAGATGTAGCAATTTTTACGAACCAGTTTACTAAAATTTGATAGAATTGTAGCAATTTCTACGAGTCACTTTACCAAAAATTACGAGACATTCTGCTAACGACATCAGCAAGTCGACATAACCTTAAAAGAGATTTATTTATCACCTTCTCTTCTATAAAATTAATTATAAAATATAACCTGCATATTTTTACAAATATTTATTAATTTAGAAACTCGTGTACTACATCCTTCGTGAAACAAATAGTTAATTAACTTATTAAGATGTCCAATTTGTCCCATTGTGGAACTGCACAAGCTGTAGCATATGTAGACGAGTCGAAAAGTCTTTCGTGTAAGTGCACGTTGGCGTAGCGGTAAGACTGCGGCTTTTCGCGCGGCGGGCTCGGGTTCGATCCCAGCTCTCTGCTTTTTTTTCAAATACAAAATTTATTTCTTCTACTTAATGTACATTCACAACCTAAAATATAACGTCAGTAATATAGATTGCGAAAAAAAATTTTTTTAATTGTAAATTTCCGCTTTAGTTTCCGAAATACTAAAATTTGGTAAAGTGGATTCTAAAATCAATACATTTCGAGTATGTTCCCGGTTTTCTATACAGTTTACTAAATTTTAGTCATTGAAGGGGTCATTTTTACTGGAAACATTTTTTTCCGTGAAGGGACTAAAGTCGCAGATTATTTCCGCGGGTGAGTTCACTGCCCGAGCGAGCGTAGCGAAGCTTCGCTACGCTCGCTCGGGCAGTGATCACCCATGGGAATGATCGACTTTAGTCCCGTGTGACATGTAATACTTTATTCCCATCGCCACTGTGGTCATTTCATAGATTTGAAAAGTTATTTTGTATTTATGTGTTATAATTTTTTAGTTTTAACCCAATTCACCATAAACGTAAAAAATTAGACTATGTTACTTTATTCCCGCATAATGCGAGAATAAAAATACTTTATTCCCACTAAATTACTTTATTCCCGCATTATGCGGAAATAAAGTAAAAGAGGGAATCAGACGCCACTTTTTCCCCACTTTTCAGGCTATAAAATGGCCATTATAGTAGAGATGGGAATAAAATCCATTTCTTCACAGTTTAGCGGGGAAAAAAAAATTTTTTCCCCGTTCGGAGCGAAGCGGAGCCTTCGGCGTCCTCGACTACGACTCGTGTTGAACACCTCACCCTCGCTTGAAATAGCTCATTTTCTCCCCTAGTTGCACAATGTACTATTTTATACTTAACACTTTACACATAATATATAACTAAAGTATGGTTTTCCAAGTAAGAGTTTTGTTAAATATAAAGTAATATTTTTTTATTAATGATGCAATAAAGGTATTACATAACTTTCATTATTGTTAAAAATAGATAGGCTTTACTGATGATGTTTTTAGCAGCAAATACTCTTAAATTCGATAAATTTTTCACTTTGCAAATCCCAATTTCTAAAGAGTTTAAAGGATAATTTTCTATACCCTGACTCTGTAAAAAATTTCTTCCTATTACAACTATTTCGTTATTTTTTTTACCTATAAAATCTACTATGACAATATCATTATTATCCATAATACAACAGTTATCGGGTGAACATTTTAAAATTTCAAAATTTTGAAACTTTAAACGTCGATGACTATCAGTGCATCGCAAAGGTAACGCAATACTGATTTTTGATAATAACATTGGGAATTTCCACAATCGGCTTTGTCATTTGTTGGACGGATGATTTTCTTCGACTAGGCGACGATGAATCTGTTGGAGAGGTTTTTCATTTTTACGTATTAACTTCTTGATAAATTTCATAAAATTTTCGTTGTCAAATGCACTGAAAGTATCAAGTGGTCCATGGCGTTCGGCATCCGCTGATAAGTGAATTAGATTATGTATAGTACAAATTAAAAACTGATTTCCGCACAATTCTTTAAAGTCTTCTACAAATCGTACCAATAGTTTATGAGCATACTGGTTATTACATTTATACTGTGTTGGATCACATCAAATTCTGATAGCACAACTTAAATAATTAAAATGTAGTACAAAGTCATTTGGCAAAAAATCAGAAAGTATAATAGGACCACCGTATAATAAAAAGAAACGGAAAATAGTCGCTTTCCAAAAACCTAAATCCAATAAAGACGTTGGTTTTCTATTAAACTCTCTGGGCACGAACTTGCCCAAATCAGTAAAAGCGGTGCTGAGTTGTTCAGTTTCGCGTGCACTAAATTTCGGTTTTATTTTTAACCACATTTTTATTAGAGTTTTTGTTGCACCTAAACATACCAAATGCATATAGTCCAAAGGAAACTGATTGATCATATCAACAGGTAAAGTTTCAAATGGTGATACGTCTAAATGATGTTCAGGATTTCTCCTACTACGAAAGTTATCATCAATCCTTAATTCGGCATTTTGATTTAGACACACCATTCTCTTCATGAAGTCACCTTCTTCCATGCATTTCCTGCAACCAAAGTATCCATTATGCTGCTTGGTACAAGTTACAAAACTTGCAGCTGGGCTATCGCATATAATACATCTTAATTTAACAAAATAATGCTTGTTATTGTGATGAAATACTCTGATACTTAAATGTTCATACTCGTCAACAAAAGATTTTAAAAATGTGGTCGCCGACGATGGTTTTGCAGTCCCATGATAAATTCCAATCACAAATGGTGTTGTGCACGTGCCAGAAAATATCTGCCCTTGAATGGGCCACAAAGTTCTCTTAGTCGATTTCGTTATAGGTAGTCCATCAATATTGATATCTATATTTATGTTGGTTTCTTTAATAGTAGAATTATGAGATAGCGTGTCCTTTAGTGACTTTTCTAGTCCGTAATGAAAATATTCGCCTGGCGGACAATTGTCAGTCTTTGTCATTTTCGGAGTATTAACAAAAGTACGTGAAGTTTTTGGAAGGTCAGTGTGTCCAGCCTCACGCAATATTAACAAAAGCTTATCCGTTGCCACTTGAGTTATAAAAAATTCAGTTTTCCAGGCTCGTAAAGTATTTTTTAAATCAAAGCCTTCAACCGATGTATTTTCATCTTCATTTTCATTTTCTTCTTCATTCTCATCTTCATCTATTTCATATTCGATAGATGAAAATTCATCGCTTTCTTCCAATGAAAACTCTTCATCTGATTCTTCATTACTTTTAATACTAAGATTTGATAAAAAAAGTTCATATGCATCTAAATTACTTTCGGTCTGATCTTCTTCAACTAAATTAATATTGCAGTCATCTATACAATCTACAGGTTGTACAAAATTAGAAGGTGGCCCATGGTTCAAAGATGATTCAATTATCATAATTTCAATAGACTCTTCATTTTCTGAATCAGATTCTTCCTCTATTTCTTCAATCTCTTTCGCTACTGCGTTCTCTAAGCGTCTACGCTGCTGCCTTTCAGACAGTTTATTAGAAGGTTTTCGAAAAGCCATCCTGAAATTTACATTTGTGATTACTATTTCTTACAATAAGAGAACATAACTTTAGGTAATTTATACAGTTAAAATATTATCCAGACTTCAAACAAGAAACTAGAAATGAAACCACTTAGAGAAAAAAAAGAGAAATAAGAAGTGAGCGATCGAGAAAGAGAGAGAGAGAGACTTATACAAAGAACTGGCCTCCACCTTCTCAGGGCTTTACTGATATAATCTTGCTAATTCTTTAACAGGATGCTTTCTCAGAGAAACAATTCTTATCAATTTTGTGGTTACATCATACGAAATAATCGATTATTTTGCACTCTAAAATATTTTTACAGCGTAAATCAACTAAGTATGCGTATCAAATTTTATTTTTTAGATGATAAGACTGAATAAGGCTGAATAGAATCATTATGTTTATTACAATGAATACAATTTTGTAAACATTCTTAAACGTGCCTGTCTATCTACAAAAAATGCAAATGAATGTACGATTTACAATTCCAGTTATTTTGTTTTAAATTATATTATAATAACGAAATATATTCTTTTTATCATAGCCGTAAAATAAGATTTTACGGACTATTTCTACGGATTAAATGCGATTTCATGAATTATAAGAAATAAATTCGATAAAGTTGAACTTATTCATATATTTACGCCAACTGCTTCATTTCGTAAATATTAATCCGCCGGAATTTGACGCAATTCAAGTGCAGGTTCATCAAACCAGAGACATTGTATCAAGGCATTCTTTCGATCAATGAGACAAAATGCCCTATAAATTTTATGTTTATTTATAAAGCTGTTCTCGAGAAATGCCGATTTGAAAAAGTTGATCAAAGCAATTAAACCAATTTATCGTGCGATAAAGAAAGTCACTTTTAAAAATACGAACATTTTCACTATCAAATATCTCCAAAAATAATCGACTGATCTTGCTAAAATTTTGAACATATTGCCTATATCCTATTAAAAAAAAAAAATTATGGAAGTGTTATATTAATTTATTCGTGATTTGTTGTTGAGAGTAATGGGTTACCAAAATAAAATTACGGCGTTCCGCTAAAATTACAGCACGCTAAGCGCGCTTAGAGATGACTAATTACATGCAATATTGTCTATAAAGTTAAAGATAAAACGGTCGTTCTAAAAAAATTACTATTTGAAAAAAAATTAAAACACTTTTGAAAATTTTCAATGTGGAATATCTTCAAAAATAATTGACTGATCTTAATAAAATTTTACATACATATTACCTATATAACATACAAAATTGTCCATTAATTTCAAGATGATACATCAAGCCGTTCTCAAGAAATCGCGATTTAAAAAGATGGTTCAAAAAATTTTTTAAATTTTCAATCTTAAATATCTTTAAAAATAATCCCATAATCTTGATCAAATTTTTCTCACATATTACCTATCTTACATGCAAAATCGTCTATAAATTTCAGGCTGATCCATCGAGCCGTTCTCGAGAAATTACGATTAGAAAAAAAAATTTTTTAATTTTTAAACTCAAATATCTCTGAAATTTATGGACCAATCCTTTGGCCAAAGAACTATCTTGATTCATATACAAAATCTACCCCTACAAATAATTTCAAAGTAATAAAGTCAATTTTCTCAAAAAATAATTCATAAAAAAACAAAAATTTAAAAGATTATAGTAAAAATATTCATGTCAATATCTTTTTTTAATTTCACAATATAACCTATTTACAAAAAATTACGTTTTTATCAATAACTTATGACAAAATATAGCTATCAACTTTTTTTGTTTAAATTGTAGAGAATTTTATCGTGAATACAGTGAATTTTTAATATATAAAGAATATTAGTTCTAATTATTTAAAAAATCGAAAAGAAAAATTTTCAAAATTGAGTAATGGCTATAAAAAAAAGAAAATCGATTTTGACAAAAATAGACTGTTGACCTAACTGTGTAAGCAAAATCTAAAAAAATGATCCCTCTCTGGTTAAAATCGGTCGAGTAGATCATGAGATATCAGCATACACACATCCATACAGACATTTTCTAAAATAGTGTATTTGGATTCCAAATGTACATTCCTTACACATTTTCTCAAAACTTTTTTTTTTACTATCACAAAACTGCCTCTAGAAGGAAACATTCTAATTCAGCCGTTTTTGAGATCGCTAAGAATTATATAATACTCGTATAATAACATAAGATGATATAATAACTAGCATCAAATGATTTAAAATTTTAAATGAATCTTTGTTTTTTTTAACTGGGAATAGTTATGAACCATTAAAGAAAACGTCAGAAAAAGCGAAAAAAAAAATTACGGAAGTTTTTATAAAATAAACTAAAAAATTTGAATTTCCATCAAAAAGAAATATTAAAAACAACTCTTACCGAGAAGGAGTCCACCACCTCTCACTTGTATAAAAACAAAAAATTCCTTCTTAAAAAAGTGATGAGCTGCTAGGGTAGATGTCCGTATTAGTGTGGGTTTAAGAAACTCTTCAGTTTTGTCGCATAATAATAGACTATTTAAGCTGTATCAGAGATTCCGGGTGGTTTTGTATAGATAATAAAAGTAATAATCTACACGAAACAATTTTTTTTATAGAAAAATATTTATATTTACGAAAGTTACAAGCAATATAAAAAAAAAAAATTTTGTACGCATTTGTGTGCCCTAGCAGACATCAAAGTACATTTTTGTGTGCCCCGTATTAATGTGGATATACACGTTTGTGTGCCCCACATTAGTGTGTCTTGATAATATTATCATTGCCAACAAAATTATTTTGTTAACTGTAGTGCATTTATAATCAATTTTTAACTCTTGTTTACATTGAATGTTAATTAATTCCAATACGGTAAAAACTGCTGAAGGTCGTCAATGCGATATGAAACAACGTTTGTGCGCAGACAACCTAGCCTAACTTTTCTGTTCAAGCGCCGATACGAGCATGCTCGTATTGTATTTGTGCACACACAAATCTGGACAAGTCGTTTTTCACTGGCCCTATTAGTAGACACCATTAATTAAATATTAAAATCAATTGAAAACCTTTATATTAAGGTTTATTATATAACATAATATTATTTTATGATATAATCAATTGTATATATCCCACATTAAAATCCTTCCGAAACATTATTTAATGTTACTTTTAAAAATGTCATTTCTTAGCAGGTTTGGACAAGGAAACACCGTGACACACCGCAAACCGTGAAACATATTTTTGAAAGTTCTTTTTTAATGTTATAGTAAATGAAAACAAATTAAGTAATTAATTCTATTTAAACTTAATTAACTATACTTTATGAAAAAAAAATATTTTAGTGTTACTTTTTTACTCGTTCACTTCTAGGATATGTTTTAATAATAGGGCACACAAATATGGACAGGCACACTAATATGGACCACTACCCTATGTTGATTGTTGAAGTACCTAAAGGATTGATTTCGATTGGTCAATGTAGAATAGGGGGCCAAGATTTGCTTTATGAATTTGTTTGAATTTGAAAGGTTTGCATTTTTAAAAATGAAATTGATTTTTAGATTTAAACTAGGGGGGCCGAGCCCCCCTGCGTGTCTTCGACACGCCACCCCCCCCCCCCCCCGCCCTCACACACACCTGCTCCTCGCTTCGCTCGTCGCCCCCCCTCTCCCTATGTAAAAACTTCGTTTTTACATAACAGGCACGACCGCAATGTTCAGAAGAACCTTATAATTTTATTATTGCAAAAATTGTAATACTTTATTTTTATCGTTTTTTTATCATTAAAATAAACATAAATACATCTGCAATAAAATTTAAATAAAAATTATCCATTTACTTTTACACATTTGTTTCTTTTTTTTGTAAAAGGTTTGCATTTTAATTCTACATATATAGATATATGTAAATAACTTTTTAATTAGTCTATGATGCATATAAATTTATTAAGTATCAATTGATATGATCAAGGTGCATATAGTAATATTAAAAACACGGGTTTCATAATTTTTATCGAAATTATAATAATCTTTTTTTTTATTTATGAAAACGTTAAGTAGAAAAGAAGTTTTGTTTCAATGTTATTCACAACTTTTGTATTCGAAATTTTTGTGTATAGGGTAGTGGTCCGTATTAGTGTGCCTGTCCATATTTGTGTGCCCTATTATTAAAACATATCCTAGAAATTAACGAGTAAAAACGTAAACGTAAATATTTTTTTTCATAAAGTATAGTTAATTAAGTTTAAATAGAATTAATTACTTAATTTGTTTTCATTTACTATAACATTAAAAAAGAACTTTCAAAAATATGTTTCACGGTTTGCGGTGTGTCACGGTGTTTCCTCGTCCAAACTTGCTAAAAAATGACATTTTTAAAAGTAACATTAAATAATGTTTCGGAAGGATTTTAATGTGGGATACAATTGATTATATCATAAAATAATATTATGTTATATAATAAACCTTAATATAAAGGTTTTCAATTGATTTTAATATTTAATTAATGATGTCTACTAATAGGGCGGTGAAAAACGACTTGGCCAGATTTGTGTGTGCACAAATACAATACGAGCATGCTCGTATCGGCGGTTGAACAGAAAAGTTAGGTTAGGTTGTCTGCGCACAAACGTTGTTTCATATCACATTGACGACCTTCAGCAGTTTTTTCCGTATTGGAATTAATTAACATTCAATGTAAAAAAGGGTTAGAAATTGATTATAAATGCACTACAGTTAACAAAATAATTTTGTTGGCAATGATAATATTATCAAGACACACTAATGTGGGCACACAAACGTGTACACCCACATTAATACGAGGCACACAAAAATGTACTTTGTTGTCTGCTAGGGCACACAAATGCGTACAAAAAGTTTTTTTTTTATATTGCTTGTAACTTTCGTAAATATTAATATTTTTCTATAAAAAAAAATTGTTTCGTGTAGATTATTACTTTTATTATCTATATAAACCTGCCCGGAATCTCTGATACAGCTTAAATAGTCTATTATTAAGCGACAAAACTTAAGAGTTTCTTAAACCCACACTAATACGGGCATCTACCCTAGTCAAATTCTGTTAAATTATTTGAGGAAAACTACTGTTTCATTACTCTCGATTAATAAAAAAAACATAAAGTTAAATTTCATACAGTTCTAACGAAAGGTGGAGACTATAGCTGCTCACGGGTGTTCCTAACTACATATATCTATACAATCTCAATTACGAAAAAATACTCGCGATACATGCACACATACACTAATACCGCAGAGAGGAGAAAAAAACAGAAGAAAAAAGTCATGCACATTGATGCATTCGGCAACGGCAATCTGGCATTGCGCTGCGAGCATGAGTACTACTGCATTTGCAGTAGCCGTAACGGCTATCTCGGCTAGGCTTCGTTCGCGCACATAAGTCAGCGAAAAAACGTGTGTGTGTTTATATATATATATATCGCGCGCGCGCTTTCTGCTACTGCTTTCAAGGCGAATAGCCCTAGTGAGTACTTACAAGGAAGGATATCGAACCCGAACTCACCGATTTCAAAAATTTCGATATATGTTGTAGATCATGAAAAAATATGAGACACGTGTTTTTTCTTATCTGCGGAAAAGCATATTTAGGGGGTGAAAACCACCCCTAAAGATAACCCCCGAAAACGGTTTTTTAAATATATCTCGGCTTCTACTGCGTATGTCAGAGTAAAACAAAATAGAAATTACTTCTTATAAAAAAACAAAGATAACTGAAGCAATTTTGACCCTAAGGGTTGCAACCTTTATTTTTTATTTTCAAAAAGCTAATTTTTTGATCTTGTATATTGAAAATAAAAAATAAGGGTTGCAGCTCTTAGGGTCAAAATTGCTTCAGTTATCTTTGTTTTTTTATAAGAAGTAATTTCTATTTTGTTTTACTCTGAAATACGCAGTAGAAGCCGAGATATATTTAAAAAACCGTTTTTGGGGGTTATCTTTAGTGGTGGTTTTCACCCCCTGTTTTTCCGCAGATAAGAAAAAACACGTGTCTCATATTTTTTCATGATCTACAACATATATCGAAATTTTTTAAATCGGTGAGTTCGGGTTCGATACCCTTCCTTGTTAGTGCGGCGTGCTATGTGCGCGCGTGTGTCCATGGTGTGTGATGTCAACAATCACAACGTCTGGCTCCTGGCGTCTCCAGCGATGACAGCAGCGATGACAGCGGCTGCTGTCGTACGCCGCTCTAGTGAATTTCGTCCCTTTCACCGTGCTCACTGGTTGATGATAATTCGTCGTAGACAGAAAGTCAATGTGTCAACGACGAGAGCAGATTTAGTAAGCCCTTTCTCGTTCCTAACCTCTCTGATGGGTGAGGCAGTACTTTCTGTTGTTGCAGGTATATCTGTGGTAGCGAGAGGAGTGTAAATGACGAGCACTGCTACAGACTGTTTCTTAGGTGTGGAAGAAATGTTGCCTTGGTCATTTATTTATTAATTATATGTGGTTTTTAGGTGCTCAACTTTCCTTGTTTGCCTCTCATACTAGTGGCTATGTGTACTGTTAATCTACTGCTTGCGTCTTCAGCGACTCTCAGGCTGGAGCTGTTCCAGTAGTGAAACAACAGTTGAAGGTTTCCACCAGTCCTTCCCCTCTAGTTGTTACAGGTAGCTGGTACAGTGAGTGAACAACAATCGTTGCTGCAGACTTTTGTTTTGTATGGTAATGTTTTTTTTTGTGTCATCTATTTATTAGTTATATGTGGCTTTTAGATGCTCAACTCTGCTCGCTTGCCCCCAGAATAGGGATGTTGTTCATGTTCTTTGTTGATCCCTAGGCTGAGGCAGTCCTTGACATTGAGATACAATTGACGGTCTCTGTCAGTACTTTCCTCCGAAGTGGTATGGTTACTGAAGTAGTCGATCGCTGTTAGATGATTCTCAGCACACTGGCATCTATGGAGTAGTGCCAGCCTAGACCGTCCAACCCTATTTTTCTGCTTCTGCAGCTCTAAGTGATCTTCAAGTGTTTGTACTTTATAGTGTGAGGTGATAGGTAATTAGGAACTGAGGATATCATAAAAGTGCTGCGTGTGTGGTTAAATGCGATACGGGTAGGTAGTTGTTGCTGGTAATATTAGCTCGTCTGGTTAATTTCTAAGTTTAGTCAAGGTGCAAGAACTCACTTCAGAGTATCTGTTGTATTAAAATACATCATTCTGTATTTCGCAGACTTCTACCCAGTGAGACTTACCTATTTAATAATTTTCTAGCACACTGTAAGACTGACAGAGTCAGCTAAAATATTGCATTCTTTATACATTGAAATTTGCCATACTACAAAATTTATAGCACATACATTACACAAAATTTTTTTTTTTATAAATATGATATTACTTTAACATGTACTTATATAACATTAGACAATTTTGATTCGTTTAGTTCAATCGCTTAGGTCCTGTGAACATATTTAACAGGTTAAGCTGTGCAATCTTGCATCAAATTTCTTAAATTTGTTATTGAAACAGTAAGATAACATAATTATATATTTTTACCAACCCAATTTTTATACATTTTTCTAATTTTAATTCTACTACATTCTAAGTTCTCTAGATCATTTGACAAGGAATTATAAGTTCTGACAGCTTCTATGTAACAGTTTTTGTTAGTTATTGTTTGAGTTTTTTTTATTGGTATCTGTACAGTTCTATTTCTTGTGTATTAATTGTTTATCTCTGATATTAAGTTTCTCATAATGATAGAAAAAGGACTCAAAACAAAATAATTATTGAATATTTAAAGGGCATCTCTCAAACACAAAAGTATTATTATATTATTATATTTTTGTAATTATATTATCTTTGGATATCGATTTTTTCGATCTTATTGATAGCTATTGTATTTAATATTTCTGTATAAAATCGAATTCTGTTAAATAATAAGCGAAAATTGACTGTGTAAGGTGCATCGATGCATTAAAAAACGAGTTTATAAGTTTAGACACCGGGAATTGATTTTACGGGAAAATGTTAAATGGGAAAAAGTTTTATTTTATTATAATCTATAACTTTTACATTTAACATATTTGTGTAAAGTTAAATCCTGTGACGTTATAGCCGAAAATTGTCCATTTTATGGATATTTAGGCATTTAAAATCGTTTTTATAGGTCTAACTCGTCAGGTATTGATTTTTTATGAAAATATTCAATGAGAAAAAATTTTGTTTAAATATTATCTACAACTTTTGTATTTAACATTTTTGTATAAAATCAAATCCTGCTAAGTTATAAACGAAAATCGACCATTTTAGGTACATTCAGACGTTAAAAATCGTTTTTTTAGATTTAACTCGTCAGGAACTCGTTGTACAAAAAAGTGTTAAATAGGAAAAAGTTTTGTTTTAATATTATTTATAACTTTTACCTTTAATATTTTTATGTAAAGTCAAATCCTGTAAAGTAATAGCAAAAAAAACACGATTGTTGATATTTTTAGCAATTTTTTCGCTATTCAATAGAATAGCCAAATATTGTTCGTAGAAAAAATTTCCAATGTAAAAAAGTCGTGTTTTAATTATTGTTAGCAGATGCAATTGTTGTTTTTGACTTAAAGTTAATTTTGTTCACCGTATGTCCAAAAATCGATTTTTTCAAATTTTTGTTTCCTCTGGCATTTTTTTATTTGGATTGTATTTATATTTATTTTAGTTTATTCATAAAATACAAAAATTTCGAGGTTAAAAATTTAACCGTATTCAGAACAGTTTTCATAGACCTTCATTATTAACTACAGACAAAATAATAATACTTTTTTGTTATCAATCTTAAACTTTAAGTCATTAATACAATTTATAACTTATCTTTAGTTTAAATATTTCATAATTTCAAATTATATGGGTTTTATTTGGATGAATCAGTTAAGACTTTAAGCTAATAGCTAACGTCACTGCAGACCAATCACGGGTTTCATTTAAACGGACATGACCAATCGCAAAGGTTTTATTTCGGCTTCACATTTCCGTCATCATTCTTTTAAGAAGGAATTGTTGTAAAATTATATATATTAAGGAAGTCCATACCAACACATTGTCAATTTCTGTACCAAGATTGATACCTCGATTTTTTTTTCTATCTATTTTATAGCTACAATTTTATTAAAGTAAAATTTCTTTTTTTTTTAGTTGGATTAAATAAAGTGTAAATTAAAATAAAATAATTAACTTCTTTAGTAAGGTCGTATTTCAGAAAGAAGTTTATATATATCAATTTTGATATATATATATATATTTTTTTTTTAATATATCAGTAATTTTATTTTAGGTGGGGGGCTTCGCCCCCCCCACACCCCCCTGAATGGGGGCTTCGCCCCCTCTCCCCCACCAGGGGCTCCGCCCCTGGACCCGGCCCTGCGCCCCACAACAACCCGCCATACCTCATTACCTATCAACAACAACTTTATTGTTTCTTTTATTTTGTTTTAATTAGATGGGACATTTCAAAATAATAACGGTATCCTCAAGGATTTTCACTCATGGTCACAAAATGATTTCGTTGATTCATTCGTCATCGAATATCATTTAATGTGTGATATCAGGAATATGGTTGTCGTGAGGATTGAATATTATATTTGCTTATTCTTTGGCTCAATTTTATATTTAATCAAAAATTTAATCTTTATTTTTTAATTTTATTTTTAAGGTTTAAACTTGAAGAACTTCTATTAATCACATTGTTAATAGAAGATTAGATTATATACAATATTAGCTGCCTGTCTACGACCAAGTTTTAGAAAAAAATAATTTGTTTCTTGGACCAACTTAGAATAATTTTAAGTAAAAAAACATTTAGGGATTTAATCTTTTAATTTTTGTTACTTTAACATCAATTTATATTTCTTATTATATATTTTTATTAGTGTTTTAGTTTACATAATATTTGGCATTTTGTAAACAATAGATATTTCTTTTTTTTAAATTATGTTTTCAATGTGTTTATTTCATTTTATAGCACGGTGTGACCTGAGTCCGCACTTAAGTCACGCCTACCCGTGACTTAAGTAGTCGATTATTGCATCTATTTATCTCAAAAATGGACTGCTTAAGGTACGGATAGGCGTGACAGCGGACTTAGGTAAACGTGCTATAAAATATCGTACGATACATGTGACTTCAGTGGCAGTATCGTAATATACTATTTTAATATTGTAATTAAATATAATTTTAGATCTTATGATTATATTTTTATAATTATATGATTTTTCGAATGTTATATTGATTTTTCCGATATTATTTAAAGCTATTGCATTGAATAATTCTTTGTCAAATCGAATCATGTTAAATAAGCGAAAATTGAATATGTAAAGTGTCGTATTTATAGGTTTAGATAATCAGGATTGATTGTACATTAAAATATTAATTGGGGAAAAGTTTTGTTTAGATGTTATCCATATATCTTTTGCATTTAATATTTTTATGTAAAGTCAAATCGTTGAATAAGCGAAAATCGTCCATTTTATGTATGTTTTGGCGTTAAAAATCGTTTGTTTGGATTTAACTCGTCGGGAATTGATTGTACAAAAAAATTTTTAATAGGAAAAAGTGTTGTTTTAATATTATCTATAACTTTTACATTCAACATTTTTGTGTAAAATCAAATCCTGTCAAGTTATAGCGGAAAATCGTCCATTTTATGTGTTTTGGCGTTAAAAATCGTTTTTATGAGTTCAACTCGTCGGGAATTGATTGTACAAAAAAATGTTTATCAGGAAAAAGTTTTGTTTTAATATTATCTATAACTTTTACATTCAACATTTTTGTGTAAATCAAATCCTGTCAAGTTATAGCCGAAAATCGTCCATTTTATGTATATTTAGGCGTTAAAAATCGTTTTTATGAGTTCAATTCGTCAGGAATTGATTGCACAAAAAAATTTTTAACAGGAAAAAGTTTTGTTTTAATATTATCTATAACTCTTACATTCAACATTTTTGTGTAAAATCAAATCCTGTCAAGTTATAGCCGAAAATCGCCCATTTTATGTATATTTAGGCGTTAAAAATCGTTTTTATGAGTTCAACTCGTCAGGAATTGATTGTACAAAAAAATGTTTTACAGGAAAAAGGTTTATTTTAATATTATCTATAACTTTTACATTTAACATTATTGTGTAAAATCAAATCCTGTCAAGTTATAGCAAAAAAACGACTATTTTTGATGATTATAGCGGTTTTTTCGCTATTACATTGTTAAATATTGTTCATAGAAAAAAATTTTCCATGTAAAAAAGACGTGTTTTAATTAGTTTTAGCAGATGCATTTGTTGTTTTTTGACGTAAAATTAATTTTGTTCACATTATGTTCAAAAATCGATTTTTCAAATTTTTATTTGCTCTGACGTTTTTTTACTTGTTGATCGATTCGGCTCGGTATAAGACTGGAGCTTACTTATAATTAGACGAGTATCTGGGCCAAAATTCGTTAAGATCTATTGGAAATTCGCAGAGATATTCCATAAACTTGACTACATACGAATGGACATACACACATACACCATAAAAAACGCCTAAAATGAACTAATTCTGGGTGGAGAATAGTTTTTATGCAACAAATTGTTCGTTTTTGAAGTGTTACAATTTTCGCTCTAGTGAAAATATAAGGCTCTCCCGAGAAGCGGTCTTGCCTAAAAAAAGAACTAAATCAAAATAGCATTGACATATTTATTTCAAAATAAGAAAAACAAGCTGATTTGTCCAAATTAAATCCATCAAGTTTGAAATTATGAAATATTTAAACTAAATATGTAAGTCATAAATAGTATTAATGACTTAAAATTTGGTTTTGTATAACAAAAAAAGTATTTAAATTTTATCTTTAGTTAACAATGAAGGACTATAAATACTGTTCTGATTACAGTTAAATTTCTAACCTCCAAATTTTTGTATTGTACGAATAAACTAAAATAAATACAATTAAGTTTCAATAAAAAATATTGGATAAATTTGCGGATGTTAGAAAGTAAAGTAGTATATTACGCACCAAAGGTGCAAAGTGGCCGATTCACACCCGTGTTGCGTGTACTATTTTTTGAACCAGAGGGCGCAAAAATTTCACTTTTTGATGTCTGTTTTTGCGGGCGCGAGTGATCGTACATACACCGTATAATAAAA
Source organism: Torymus aiolomorphi (assembly GCA_036365515.1). Lineage (NCBI taxonomy): Eukaryota > Metazoa > Arthropoda > Insecta > Hymenoptera > Torymidae > Torymus > Torymus aiolomorphi. The sequence continues at coordinate 305,614 of CM070874.1, forward strand.
GTGTACTTTTGTATTTACTTTTGCGCCCTAGGACGGTAATGGGTCACTTTGCGCCTGCTAAACAGATATTGAAAGTGGAATTTTGCTTCCCGAGGGTTAAAATAAATTTTTAATTAATAATATTTCAATATTAATTGTATAGGTATAATCAAGAAAACGGGAAGAGCGCGCGCAGCGCGCCTGAATTTCTAGTTTACTTAAATTGTCAAATCATTTGATTGAGCCATTAATAAATAAACCTGCGGCAATGATATACCAGCCCATAAGGCGATGCGAAGTCCAAAATTAACTCGAATTCATTATTTAATAAATTAGCAAAATCCATACGCACTGCGCGCGCTCCATGTACTTTTTTTATTAAACATATTAAGAATAATTAATTCGTTATAAACAGAAAACCTTTTTCTTTGAATTTTAATGCATCTTTAATAATTGATATATAATACTGCAATACATTTATCCTTAACCAATTCTAAACTTCGAGGTTAGAAAGTATAAGCTTTTCGAATATTTTTTCTTCCTCCTAGAGGAAGCTTTGTGATAGTAATTTTTTGAGTTATTATAAAAACATGTTATAATTGTTTTTCGAGGTGTTAGGAATTAAAATCATGATTTTTGAAAAATGTCTGTATGGATGTGTGTGTATGTGTATGTGTGTGTGTGCGTACATGCGCGCGCGTGTGTGTGTGTGTGTGTGTGTGTGTTTGTGTGTGTGTGTTTGTGTATGTGCGTCCGTGCGTGCATGCGTGCGTGCGTGCGTGCTTGCGCGCGCGCGCGCGCGTGTGTGTGTGTGTGTGTGTGCGTGTGTGTGTGTGTACGCCTGGATCTCAGCTTCTGCTCGATCGATTTTGACCGGACAGGTCTCATTTTTTTGTTTTTTTTTTTTGTGATGGTGGATCAAAAATTCGTTTTTTGATTCGCCGATGCGTTTTTGTTTTATTTCGAATTTTCGATTTTCTCAAAATTGATTTTTGCTTTTTTTTAATGATAAGATCGAGATATTTGAATCGAATAGATAGCATTCGAAAGAGCATTAAAATACCTATATCTTCTAAAAAAAAAAATTCTCTAGCTATCACGGTTCTTTTGTTATTAACAAAAACGTATTTTTTTTAAGTTTATAACTCCTAAACTAAATGGTCAATTTTCTTGAAAAAAATCATGATAATGCAGAATATAAATAGCTATAATCTGTAAAAATTTGAATTTATTTTGTCGACTAGTTTTTGAGAAAAAAATGGAAATGTGGAAAAAATGAGTTTTGTATGTCCAACGATTACGGGAGTAAAATTGACTTAATCGCTTTGAAATTCGTTGTAGAGGTAGACTTTGGATAGCTCTCGGTCGAGTTCTTTGGGCAAAATGATTAGTCCAGAAATTTCAGAAATATTTGAGGTTAAAATTTTCTAACCTTTTTTTCAAATCGTAATTTCTCGAGAACGGCTCCATGTATCACCTCCAAATTTATAGACGATTTTGTATGAAATATAGATAATATGTGTGCGAATTTTCATCAAGATCGTACGATTACTTTTTGAGATATTTGATTTTGAACATTTTCGTATTTTACAAAATTATTTTCTTTGTCGCATGATAACTAGAGAAAACAAAAATTGGTTTAATCATGTTGAAATTTTGTAGAGATGTAGAGTCTGTATATTATTGTATAAGTCCTTTAGGTAAAACAATTGTTTCATGGTTTTTAGAGATATTTAAGGTTAAAATTCTTTTTGTACCGCAAGCACGATTTTCGCGTTTTTTGAACCTATCAATAGAGCCGAAAGCGACCGCTTGCCGACCAGCGAACAGTAAAAACTGAAAAGCGCCCGCTGCTCGCCGTAGCGGGCGGTAAAAAATCAAAGTCGCCCGCTGTCGATTTTAGTACATTAGAACAAAAAAAAGCGAAAATCCATACTTGCCTTACAAAAAATATGGTGTGCACCAAGGGCTAAGTGGGTTTTTTGACCTCGTGTGATGGCAGTACTCGTCTTCGGTTCGCAATCGCACTCGCCTTCGGCTCGTGCTAGCTCACCTTCGACTCGTACTGCAATCCCACACTCGGTCTAAAAAAACCCACTTTACGCCCTTGGCATACAATATACTATTTACGGTTTTTTTCAAAATCGTAATTTCTAAATGACGAATTCATGTATCAGCTTGAAATTTATAGACTATTTTGTATGCGATATAGGCAATACCTGTGTAAAATTTCATCCAGATTATATGGTTATTTTTTGACATGTTTGATATTTAAAATTTTAGTATTTTTGAAAATGACTTTCTTTGTTGTCACACAATATAACTACATTAAAATTGTTTTAATTTTTTTAAATTTGGTGGAGATGTAGAGTTTGTATATTATTTATTAGAAGAGTTCTTAGGGTAAAACAATTCGTTTATGAATTTCAGAGATATTTGAGGTTAAAACTATTTTAGCCCTCTTTTAAAATGGTAATTATTCGGAAACGCATTTATGTATACTAGAAAATGGAAATGACATGCATTATGTGCTATGCGCCGATGCGCACGTGTTATATACCTGCTTTTGTTTTGTAATAGCGATTTATTATTTTTAAGGTTAGAACCTTTTTCTTACCTCAGAAATTCCAGAAAGAGCATACAAATACGGACAGGCATACTACTAGAGACAAGTACCCTATGTGTGAAATTTCACAAAGAAAATATAATTTGAAGTAAAGGTTATTTAGGAATTTTAAAAGGTTTTGACGATAATATTACAATCAATTATTTTATTTATTTTTCACACATAATTTAAAAAAAAGTCATACCTATTATTCTATTCATATTTTATTAATACTTTTTAATCTTCATAAATGAATTTAATTATAATTATGTCATAAATTGTTGCAAAAATTATAAATTTTGTTATTAAAAATTAATTAAAGGAATAAGCAAATTAAGTTTGAGGAAGTCACGGGCCAATGAATTGGCAGCGGTTTTTTTCATGAAGTATTGAATGAAGAATAAAATCTGAACCTAATATTGACATAATTTATTTTAAAGAATCTCTTTTACTTTTCATTCCAATTCTCAAAACCTTTTTTATTGCTAAAATTAAAAATTTGTGTATTTTTCTTTTAATTATACCACACGATTCAATAACTAATCGTATTGCGTTCTAATTTTCGTCATCACTTTAACAAACAATTATAACGTGTTTTTTTTTTTTTTTAACTACAACCAAGTTTAATTTAATGATCTATTTAATATTTTTCACTTTAATCATTTTCATTCCAATAAACAATAATCATCAAATAAAAATGCATATTTCATTTTAAATTCTCGCACCTTTTATCCAATAGACAATCACAAATGAAATCTATAGACACTTAACATCTTCCGGTCATCACTTTTTTAAGAAGGGACTAACTTTCGTATATTTATTTGGAAAAACAAGCTTGGCATGCCCTTCATACATGTAAATATTGGTTTATTTTTTTATAATTAAAAATAATGGTTTATTTTTTATAATTAACATTGGTTTATTTTTTATAATTGATAATGGTTTATTTTTATAATTAACAATGGTTTTTTTATAATTATCGCGTGCAATGTTTTTTACTGAATTAGACATTCCTTATCCACTATTAAGTGTAACGTCCTTGTGAATGACCCTGCCAAACGTGCCCCACCCGTCTGCCCGTATTGCCCCGCCAACGAGATAAGCGGGCACGTTTGGCAGATTTTTATTTTTTAACACCAAAAATCAAAACATGTTTTTATGATTTTTATAATTATAGCATTCGATTCTAGAAGAATTAAAGAATCGATTCCTATTTTGAAATTTGATTTTAATTAAAATGCTTTTCTTGCACAACGTTCAAAGTTTTTCTGCCAGACGTGCCCTGCTCTCCCCTGTACCAATTTTCAACAAAATCTAAGCTTCCTCCGAACTTTTGATAGCCTTATTGGATCCGCCATTTTGAATTTCGAAAGTCCAATAGCAAAATCTTGATCAGCGTCCTTGAAAATCCCTGTATACCAATTTTTAATCAAATCTAAGCTTTTTTCGAACTTTTAACGGTCATATTGGATCCGCCATTTTTAATATATAAAGTCCAATAGCAAAATCTTGATCAGCGACCTCGAAAACTCCTGTATACCAAGTGTTAACCATAATCTAAGCTTCCTTCGAACTTTTGACAGCCCTTTTGAATTTCGGAATTCTGATAGCAAGATCGTGATCAGCGACCACGAGAATCCTTGTATTTTAATTTTGAGAAAAACCTGAGCTTTTTTCGAAATTTCAACCGCCATATTCTATTCGCCATTTTGAATTTTGAAATCTTATAGCAAAATCGTTATCAATAACTTTGAAAATCCCCGTATACCAATTCTGAGCACAATTTAAGCTTTTTTTAAACTATTCCCCGTCATATTGGATTCGCTATTTTGAATTTCAAAAGTGTAACAGCAAAATCTTAATCAGCCACCTCGAATCCCCATGCATACCAATTTTCAGCCAGCTCTAAGCACTTTTACAACTTTCAATCGCCATATTGAGATCCCCTATTTTGAATTTCGAAAGTCTAATAGAAAAACTTGATCGGCAACCTCGAAAACCCCTGTATACCAATTTTAAAAAAAATCTAAGTTTTTTCGAAGTTTTTACCGCCATATTCGATCCGCCATTTTCAATTTCAAAACTCCGACAGCAAAGTCGTGATCAGCGACTTCAGAAACCCCTGTATTCCAATTTTGAGAAATACCTAATCTTTTTTCATTTGTCAGGGTGTAAACACAATACTTTACGCGTGATGTGAGAAAAAAAGATGTTTGTCGCATGTGTACCGAGATAATAAATACGATTAATGAAAAGGGTGGGCATGGGGGAGGGTGGGGGGGTGACAAGAGGTGGGGCTAAGAGGGGGCTCGAAGGCTATTTTAAAATAAAAAAACTCACAGAAATACGCGGATTTTTACGTTATTTTGAGGGGGGCTGAGGGGGGCTGATGTTCATAAATATTGCTAACATCTATGTAATATAGGTGCGTTCGTGCGTGTGTGCGTGTGTGCGTGCGTGCGTGTGTGTGTGCGTGTGTGTGTGTGTGTGTGTGTGTGTGTGTGTGTGTGTGTGTGTGTGTGCGTGTGTGTGTATTCTTGCATTGTATCTAATTTTAAACAAAGTTATTAAATAATTTTTAGATAAAGTTTATTTTAGAAATTACAGTATAATTTTGTATTTAATTGAAATTTTTGTAAATTAAACACGTTCATTAAAGCATATATATATACAGAGCCGCTATTTACAGAAAAATAGCGGACAGTATAAAAACTCGCGCGTAATCAATGTAAGTATAAACCGTTAAAATTTCCAGGTTTCGCACGAAAATTCCAAGAGAATTCCCGATTTCACGGTTTTCCAGATTTGTAGAAACCCCTGATAATTATTATACCCTGCCAAATTTTTGAGAGCATGTTTTTTTTACTTAAACAGAGTAAAAAACATTCTCGAGCTAAACCGCATGTCCTAAATGTTCATTAAGTATAACAAACCAGGCCGTAAATGCGAAAAATCGGATATCTAGGGCGGGAAAAATTTCGATGTATCATGTTAAACACCTGATAAAAATTAAACTAACTTTTAATCGAAATTAATTTCTCAGGAACCCATGATACAATTTCACGTAGAATAATTAACATAGTCCATGGGTGGCATAGTCCTACCATTATCGACCGAACAATTGACACAGTTTCAAGCTTATTAAAAAAAATACGTAAAATTACAAAAAATCAAGAGAACACTTCGCTGCGTTTTTTAACGTTCTCGAAATATCAAGTTGTTTTTGCAAAAACTTTGAACGACACCGAATTTTGTTTTGTTCAAAGTTTTTGCAAAAACCACTTAATATTTCGACTTCAAACTTTTACTGGGTGATAGAACGTTAAAAAACGCAGCGAAGTGTTCTCTTAATTTTTTTGTGATTTTACGTATTTTATTTTTAATAAGCTTGAAACTGTGCCAATTGCTCAGTCGGTAATGATACGGCTATGGCACCCCCTTAAACACAATTCAAATACTTTTCTAACAACGAAATTTTGTAAATATGGCTCTCAACTGTACAACTTTATGCAAACAACTTTATGCAAAGCATTTGATTCAGATGATTTTATATCTACCTTATAAGGTACTGAAGAGCGTTGTTGAAAAAAAAAACTTATCTAAAACTTATATACAAATCAGGGCGAAAATGGGATATCTAGTGCGGGAAAAATTTCGATGTATCATTCTAAACACCTTGTAAAAACTAAACTAACTCAATCGAAAATATGTTCTCAGGAACCCACGATATGATTTCACATAGAATAATTAAGGTAGCTTGGGCACGTGGTGCCGTATCAAGTCGGAACCCCAGTGGGAGCCTTTTTTGTTTTTAGCAATTTTCGAAATTTTAATTTCAATAATTACCTCCGAACTACTTCAGAAAGTCTTAAAAAATCCGAGTTTTGTTATAGAATGCAAAAAAATCGCCATTTTTATTACTTATTCGTGTAGCTTACACTCAGTGCGCATGCGCAGAAGCACATTTACAAAGTTTATCACTAATATCTCTTTAATTTGATCGTTTACTCATATTTATGATGACAGCATTGGAGTCTACATTGAAAAATGTTTTAATTTAATACCTTATTTGATAAAAACTATCTCTCAATAATGAAATAAATACAAAATGCGTGCCTTTTCCCGTAAGGTTATATGTTAAAAAAAAGATTTTAAAAACCTAGTTTTCTCTATTTGGTCGTTGACCTTGCATTTTCTTGACATAAATGAAAAGTTTAATGTTAAAGGAATATCTGTGTAAGATTTCTTAAATATTTATCTCTGTTTAAAAAGTCGCCCAAACCACCTTAAACACATATTCAAATAGTTTTCTAACAACGAAATTTTATAAAGATAACTCTCAACTGGAAGTAAATTATAAATTATTCCCGGTTATAGTAGAATAAAATGAGAAATAAGATACAACTTTATGCAAAGTATTTGATACAACTTTATGCAAAGTATTTCTTACTAAAGAGCGTCATTGAAAAATAATTGTCAAAAATGAGAATTTTACAAACTACGAAAGAAAATAGATAACTAAAAAAATTCAGCAACCAAAAAAATAAGCCAACACACCAAATAAATTTAAATAAATCAAGATACATAAAGAATAAAATAAATAATTTTCTTACGTAAAAAGTGAATTCAAGAAAAATGAAATTTAAAAAATATTTGAGAATTAGAAACTTTGTATCGAATCACAAAGCCAAGCAAAAAATCCAAGTACTTAACACAAAAAAAATAATATAATCATATGTAAAAGTGTAAATTCGTTCAAAAAAGTTTAAATTAAAAAAAAAGTATTGAACCCCGTTCTTTGAACATGTAAAAAACAAAGCGAAGAGAAGATGGATTAAAATGAAAGCAACCACTGATACTTTTGTTTCCTAGGTATGCTAATTGCGTAGCATTAGAAATCAGTATTTTACAAACTGCAAAAGCAAATACGTAAAAAGCAAATAAATAGCAATCAGAAATTAAACACCCAAAGAAGCAAGTAAATCTTAAGTACTCTAGATAAATTTCAAACTGCCGCAGAAAAAAGTTTACTACTTACAAGGTGACTCAGATGCTTTCGATCAATATCAGTAATAACGGATATTTTTATATTTCCAATATCATATTCTGAAAATTCAAGAAAAAAGGGTTTACTAAACAGTAAAGGTGTTAAATTACTTGCATAAAAGCACCCATTTAATTCATTTCTGTCTTCAAACGACATTATTACTTAATAGTGATGATAAATCTTTGATAATGACATATGTTAAATCGTTAATATAAACTGGATAACTTAGTCTTGCATTCTCTGAATATCAATGATTAAACATATGGTAGTACAAGAATCGAAGGTTTTTCCCACCCATATATATATACCACTATTTTATTCAATTCACTTCAGATAGAGATTGAATAAGGCATTAAAGTGTGTATGTAATTCTATTTGATTATCATGTACTGGTGGTATACTTTATTTTAAATAGTTTACATATACAACTGTGAATTTCCTGCATTTTTTTGTTAAATAATCACATCATGCTGTGTGATATGCCTTCTTATACCTAAAAATGAAAGCCTCTTCGATACTAGACCCTAACACCTTTATGATTTTAAGTTATAAGAGTTTGAATTTTTTAATAATTAAGGCATGACGTATTTTAGTAAAATTTATAATAATTTTTAACAAAAATTCCATTATTATTTTATATTACCTTATTTGAATACATAAAACGCAATTTTCATGTTTAAATAATCCATTGACACGTAACCCTTGCTTTTATTCCTACAAATATACCTTAAAACATTATGGTTCATTAAAATTTGATATAGTTCAACAAAATATAAACAATTAACAAAAATATCGATTTCTATATTATATTATCTTATTTGAAAACATGAAACTCAAGTTTTATGTTTAAATAATCCATGTGGCACGTCAACCTTGCTTTTATTCCTACAAACATAACTTATAACATTTTTATTTATTAAAATGTGATAAAATTTAACAAAACATAAACAATTTTTAACAAAAATATCCATTTCTATTTTATATTACCTTAGTTGAAAATATGAAATGCGAGTTTTGTCAATATTCTTGGTTTAATTAGAACAAAACCAAATGTTGAACCATAATTTATTCGCTAAACTTTCTTCATTTGGAGTCCATATAAAGAATATAAAATAAATATATTTACTTGCGAGTCCTTAATATCCACCACTTCATTGAACAGAATTGAAATAAATCATATTATGAATTTGGTTAATTGAGCAGAATTTCAATCCATCTTGTAAATTCTGAAAAACAATACAAGAAAAAAATCACAGACCATCACTCTTTATTTTACTTGTACATCACAAAAATAATTTAAATAACAACATTCTACATATCTAATTGAAAATATTTCTGAAGCTATTTCTTTTCTGCCCTTTCCAAGTTACTGCCAGTCTCCAGTCTTGGTGATTTCTTGAACACTTTAAAAAACTTTTTTCCTTGCTGATGTGTTTTTTCCAGCACCATGCTCACTATATCACTATAAAATAAATAAACTTTAAAATAAAACATCTTATCGCGAATAGTATTTGAACTGATCCGAATGCAGATTGCACGTTTTGGCTCACGTTTTGGTCAGTTGTTATCACTCATGTTCTGAAGTAAACAGTCTATACTATTCGATAAGCTAGCCTGCGGTCGATAAATGAATCGACAATCGACAGTATGTTGACTTGACGCAACATCTGTTAGGCACGGTAGAAATTATAGCAGGCTAATCTTATAACTATAACAGTAGACTGTTTACTTCAGAACATGAATGATAACAGCTGACCAAAACGTGAGCCAAAACGTGCAATCTGCATTCGAGGCAGTTCAGATAAGTACTATTCGCGATAAGATGTTTTATTTTAAAGTTCTTTTATTTTATAGTGAAGATGGAGCTGGAAAAAACACATCAACTAAAACTGGAGACTGGCAGTAACTTGGAAAGGACCGAAAGGAAACAGCTTCAGAAATATCTTCAATTAGATATATAGAATTTTGTTATTTAAATTATTTTTTTGATGTACAAGTAAAATAAAGAGTGATGCTTTGTGATTTTTTACTTGTATTGTTTCAGGATTTACAAGATGGATTGAAATTCTGCTCAATTAACCAAATTCATAATATGATTTATTTCAATTCTGTTCAATGAAGTGGTGGATATTATGAACTCACAAGTGAATATATTTATTTTATATTCTTTACATTGGACTTCAAATGAAGAAAGTTTAGCGAATAAATCATGGTTCAACATTTGGTTTTGTTCTAATTAAACCAAGAATATTGACAAAACTCGCATTTCATATTTTCAAATAAGGTAATATAAAGTAGAAATAGTAGATTATACACCTAGGGAGTAAAGTAGGCTATGTACGCCCGCAAGAAACTTGCGGCCCGAGCGAAGCGAGGGCCGCAACACGCAGGCGGTGCTAGCCGGGAAAAAAATAGGGAAACGTGCATGTGCGTAGCAGTTTCCAGGAGGGAGTACATGTGGCGTTTTACTCCCTGACAACGGGGAGTAAACACAATACTTTACGCGTGGTATGAGAAAATGGATATTTTTGTTGAAAATGGTTTATATTTTGTTAAATTATATCACATTTTAATGAATAAAAATGTTTTAAGGTATGTTTGTAGGAATAAAAGTAAGGTTGACGTGCCACATGGATTATAACATAAAACTTGAGATTCATATTTTTAAATAAGATAATTTAAAATAGAAGTGGAAATTTTTTCCTCATTGTTTATATTTTGTTGAACTATATCAGATTTTAAAGAATAAAAAGGTTTTAAGGTATATTTGTAGGAATAAAAGTAAGGTCTACGTGCCAATGGATTATTTAAACATGAAACTTGCGTTTTATATATTCAAATAAGATAATATAAAATAATTATAGGATATTTTTGTTAAAAATTGTTATAAATTTTACTAAAATATGTCATGTCTTAACACATAAAAATGTTTAATGGTTTGTTTATAGACATAAAAGGAAGGTTTAGCCGCTAAATGGGTGATTTTAAGTGAAAAAATGACTTAATTATTAAAAAATTCAAGCTCTTATAACTTAAAATCATCAAGGTGTTAGGGTGTAGTATCGAAGAGGCTTTCATTTTTAGGTGATCCATGATCCGGATCTCTGACACTTTCCTAGTTAGTTATCATTTTTTGCATTCATGAACGGATTTGAGAGTAAACATTGAGTGTATTACATGTGAAGGTATATGAAAAAGTGTTTGAAAGTGTAATACAAGTGTGCAGTGATAGTTGAATTAAAGTTTTAGAAATAGCTTTTTAGTAAATACTTTTTATTGGAAAGTTTATACTTTAAATAGCATGGATCGATACTAAAGAAAAATTAAGTCGATACTGACTATTACAAAAAACATTTAGTTTTCAGATTCAAATCAACTTTTAAAAGAAGAGAAAGATATGCTATTGTGTAGAAAAATATTATGGAACCTTTGCTTCTGCCAAAAAGCTACCATCATCAACCATCGCCTGAATCTCACTATGATATAATTGATATTTTATTTTCTGAAATCAAAACAGTTACGCACTACAATGAATATGTATGAGTCTTGTTCTCTTTATTAAGTTATGGTGTATGTGAAAAGGAATAATGAAGGAAAAGTAAAAAAAATTCACTTCATGAGACATTAATAGAACATCAGCAGGAATGTTGCTCCTATAAGCTTTTTTTTTAAGCATTTGGCCATAGCGCTACTGGCTTGATAACATGCATTCAGGATTTTGGATTTCTCAACAAATGCTAGATTCACCTCAGTATATAATAATCTAATATGTGTAATATAGATTATTAAAAACATGCAGATTTAGAAGCACCAAAGGATGTTTAAACCACTTAACAAACTTGATTGACTATATTTCAGGGCAGAGAAGAAGTTAAGAAATAAAGTAGAAGAAATAAAGAAGTACTTCAGTAATTTTATCTTTAAAGCTGTTTTCTACATAATGTAAATTTTGAGTCTGGCGTAACCTGCAGGTCCCAGGATCTTCATCAATTTTGATGATTAGCCTCTCAAAATGTTGGTATTTTCCTCTTCATTGACTGAAGAGTTGTATGAATTAAATTTATTTGAGTAAATAATTTTTTACGGTCAAAAACTGCTCAAAACTCTTAAATTTAAGTTTTACTAGCAACATCACGCGCGCATCGCGCGCGACAGGAATTAACAGTTTCAATCTTAAAATAATAAACATTTATCAATTGAAAAAAATTAACTTTTTATATTAAATTTAGATAATATTAACTTGAGCAATAATATTTAATATTATTTCATTTGAGTTTGAAAACTTTCATCACTTTATAAAAAAATGTCTCAATATTCAATTGAAAGTTGAAATATTAAAATAAGCCGTTCTTGACGTTCATCATTTTTTGAAACAAAAGTTTTAACATCCATGGTAGAAAATTCATCATAAATTGACCAGAATATGATTGATTTTCTGATAGTTAGTCAACTTATATAGTAAAAATTGTGATCCCCGGAAATCCCACGTACTGGCGACAATTTCTAGTCAAAATCTGATCAACTTCTGATAAAAAAAGTTAGGTATTATCATTTTTTGATTATATTCAATTGATATAACATTTAATAGTAATTAATTTATAAATAATTATTAAACAAATAAATTAGTTTAAAAAAATATATTATATATTAGATTTACATGATATTGATAATTATTTTCTGTATATATGCGTTACTAAGCATATATGTTAAAAGTGGTGTTCAAATCATTTTTTTCAGTTTTAAGTGTTGTCTATACTTCTATAATTATATTTATGTCTTTACTTCTGTAATTGTATTTATGAAAATTATTAATATAATTAATCCTCAAATGGCTAGCGTAACCTATTTAGCATGTGAATCTTATAAAATATTGAGTTATTTTAGCATTATTATACCAATTTTTATAAATCCTATAATTATTAGTCATACGAATAATGTTAGTGCACATACAATCAATGTAAATAAATGTAAAACTTGTGAATTGAATGTAAAACCTACACAACCAAGCAAATAATTATATATACAGTTTGATAATGTTCACCTACTACCAGCTGAGAGTGAAGTTCTACTTTTTGATTTTTAAATCCTAAAAGAACTTATGAAATTATCTCCTACTGTTTAATATATAACTAATTATACGACTACTGTCAGTTATTAATAATGTAGTCCTGTTATGGACTCCGATAAATGGTTTGATATTCATTATTGTTTTATTTAGTAAATTCTTATTATGTCAAGTATAAAATAATTTACCAAATAAAATAATACTGAATATCAGATCATCATTGGAGTCACTACCAGGACTATTTTATTGAAAAATGGTATAAGTATCATTACTTTTGCAATGCTGAAAGAAGCTAGATGCTTATGTATTTTAAACCATGAGAAATAATTTATCAAATACTATTAGGATTTAAACTTAAGTATTTCTCGACTCGCAGCTGGTAGAAGTTGAACCTTATCAAAGCATGTACAATTATTTGTTTGATTCTGCGGGTTTAACATTTAATTTGCATTTCTTAAATTCATTTATATTGATTATGTTATGTACACTAAGATTATTCATATGACCAATAATTATGGGAGTTATCATTTAAAAAAATTGGTATAAATATATTTAAATAACTCAATATTTTATAAGATTCACACGATGAATGGGTTAAGAATTAACCATTTAAAATTTGACAGTAGCGTAGAATATGAAATTTTTTTTTTCTTTTCTTAAAATAAATTATATTTAATTTTCTTTTGAGGAAACAAAATTCAGAAGAATTATTTAGGTCTCTTAAAACACACTTTGCCCATAAAATAAACTACTTTTTTCTTAATTTAATGTTTCTAACAAAACTTTATTATAAATAAAATACACAATATTAAAAAGTTATTCCCTCTTCCTTCTTCGCTTGAAAAATTTTCTAAAATATTTAAAAAAAATAAATTTAATAATGTAAACCATAAACAATATTCTGAGAGTTATTATTAATTGAAATTTCAATAAAAAGGTAACAAATCATAAGAATTTAAATATTTAATTTTAAAATCTAAATCTATTTTTTGACGTTTCAATTTGACAAAGAATCAGCTATGTAAAAATATATAGTAGAGCTATCTCTCTCTCTCTCTCTCTCTCTCTCTCTCTCTCTCTCTCTCTCTCTCTCTCTCTCTCTCTCTCGGTGTTTATGTGTTTAGAGGTTATAAACTACAGCTGTCTAATTTATGGTTAAATGACTGGACAATATAGGTTATAAATTGTCCAGAGAAGATGGTTAATTTTCTACCAGGTAATTAGTAAATGATAATATATTATCATCTGTCACAAAATATGGTACATTGACGACAGAAGACTTTAGCCAATCAGCTGGATCCTTAAGAGTGCTCTCTACCTAAACCCCAACTCCGGAATAGATCGCAGCGCCTCCATGACTTCATTTACGTATTTTCATTAATTTAAGTGTACTTATAAATTTTAAATTAATCATAACTCAGTTTTCCCCCGTGTAAAAGTTAGTAAGGATTACTTTTAAACAAGTTACATGAATTTAAATGAACAAGTGAACTTGTATTTTGTAGAGAAAATTCAAACGTTCAGTGGACACTTCTGAAGATGACTCCAAATTTTTCTCTACAAAATACAGATTTATTAATGGAATTTATTTTGGGAAAACTCTTGTAATCGTGTCTTTAATACTAATTACACGTGGGAAAACTTTATTTTTACGTTAATATTGCCCCAAATTTTTTTAATTAACAAAAAACACTTTTGACAGTAGGTGGCGTTCCAATCGGGGTAGAGAGCACTCTTAAGCTAAAATCCTCGCATCAGTCACGTCAGCGCTGACCAATCACAAGCTTTGTTTACATGGGATATAACCAATCGTAAACGTTTTATTTCGGCTTCATATTTCCATCATCATTCTTTTAAGAGAGGATTAAATTTGTTTAGCAGTTTTTGTACGTAAAAAATTATTTAGTTAAATAAATTTAATATATACAACTCTTCAGTCAATGAAGAAGTAAAATACCAACATTTTGAGAGGCTCATCATCAAAATCCATGAAGATCCTGGACCTGGAGGTTACTCCAGAGGCTAAATTTAGAAATGGCCCTATCTTTAGATAAAATCGGTAAAAAAATTTTGGTTGGGTCTCATTTTATTAAAAATTGAATATACTTCATAACCTCTTCATTCAGAACCGATTTGACTAGGAAATAGTGAAAGAACTACCTTAACTATTGAAACAAAATTCTGCATCAACAATTATGTTATAAAGAAGGTATAATCATTTTAATAAACAATTAACGACAATAATTCATAAATATTTTTCACGGCAGTATTACGCTTATCGTTACAATATAAGATTTCTTATCAACTGTTGGGTTAAACAAACATCTAACTATATAAATAAATAATTAAAGTTGAAAAGTAACTTCTTAAATCAATACTCTTTGTTGCTTCTTCAAAACACAAGGGACGTTAAATTTCTTATAATTTCCGATTATAACTACAATTTCAAGTGAAAATATAAATTTAAATTAGCTAAAAATTAAATATTAATTTCATGTTTCGCCCGTATGAAAAAAAAGAAATGTATGAAACCGTATACAACCGTACAAAACTGTATAAAAACGTATAAAACCGGATCTAAACATTTGTTTTTGGATAACTTTATACGTTTTAATACGTTTTGATATGTTTTAATACGGTTTCATACGGTTTTTAACATTTTAATACAGTTTTCTACGATTTGCAACGTTTTTATACAATTTCATACGGTTTTTTACGTTTTATAGAATTTATAAAACATAAAAAACGTAAAAACTTAATTAAGTTTTTTCTTATTTTGTATGAAAATGTATTAAACTGTATAAAAATGTATAAAACCGTATAAAAATGTAATAAATTCGAAAAAATCTACGAAAATATACAGAAATATACATTTTTATACGGTTTCCTATGTTTTATTACATTAACGTTTTTACAAACTTGACATGGAAGAATTTCTGAATTGTAAGAAAACGTCTGAAAATGTATTAAATTGTATAAAAATGTATAAAAATGTATAAAACCGTATAAAATATGTCCAAAAACCAATAGAAAGGTTCATTTTTATACGTTTTTATACGTTTTCCTACGATTTCATACATTTATTATTTCCATACGGGCAGTTTATTATCATAAAAATGCAAAATAAATATTAAAAATTCACGATAAAAAATTTGTTAATGTAAAAATCAGCTTTAACATGTTTCTTTAAATTTAGTAATGGAAGTATATATGTTATTAAATTATTACCTTATAGCTTTCTAGCGAAGACTTAAAGTCCAGTGGTAGACAGCTTATTGTTACTCGTATAGCCTCAGTAAAAAGGTAGCTATTAAGTCAAGACCCAAATAAATGGAGGTAAGATCCAGGTACATTCTATCGTAACCAATCTATAATTACTGCTGTCAGCAAAGATTTAACCTATAAAAAATTAAATAGTATAAAAATCACAATAAATAAGTTAAGAGAGCAAAAAATAATCTATTAAAATACTTGGGCAATTGAACGCATGCAATGAAACTAGTAAAATATCAAAATAAGTAAAAAATCATTTGCAAACATGTAAAAGCATTACTGTTATAAAGTTAAAAATAAAGTTAAAATAGAAATAGTCTAAAAGACATTTGCTTTATTTAGATAAAATCTAAAGAGTTAATCTACTTACTTAATACAATTATATTCAATCCAAAAGATCTCCGCAAACCATAAGTGGTGTAGCAACGAGTGTACAAATACTCAGAAGTGGACATCCATGAAGTGAAAACCCAGGTCCAGTTTATTGGTACCAGTCTATGGCTATTCTCAGCAATACTCAAGATCCATGGAGCAAAAACCCAGGCACAGTCTATCGGAAGCAATCTATAATTACTGCTATTGTCAGCAAAAACTTAACCTATAAAAAATTAAATAGTATAAAAATTACAATAAGTTAAAAGCAAAAAAATAATATATTAAAATATTTGTGCAGTTGAAAGCATCCAATAAAACTTGAGTTAAAAATTCGAAGTTGCAATCAGATGAAAAATAAATTAATGATATTAAGATGCGTAAATATTAAATACAAAGCTTCTTCAAGGAAGAAGCAAAATTGAAATACAATTACATGTTACACACATGTGCATAAACAGTATAAATAAATAGATATCGAATATATAGAATCTATTGAATATAATAATAATTAACATGCTCACCTCATAAAAAATATTCAGTCTAAAGAAGATTGAGTTGTGGTCAGATGCTAAACAAAAAGATTTAACAGTAAAAAGATTGAGTTGCGGCCAGATGCTCAGCAAAAAGGTAACCTATAAAAATACGATTGTGTGAAAATGAAAGCCAACAGAGCAAATAAAAAGTTTCGATTAAAATACTTGCAAAAGGCAAACTAAACAATTAGATCAGCAAAACATTAGAGCATCTACAAAAATTAGTTGTAAATATGCAAGAAAAGCAGTTATCATACGATGCTATTAGAGAGGATCTTGATATCCATTCGCATCCATTAAAATAAATGGTCAAAGGTATAAAATTACTAGCTAATATATATTTAATTTTACTCACCTTAATGATGGCATCAATATTTTCGGCTTCGCAAAAAAGAAAATCGCGGCAAGAAAGTTAAACAGTTAAAACTTGTTAAAATATAGCAGTGACCATGCGCCTGAAACTGGAAGTCCAAAGAGGAAGAGGAAAATTGGAACGGAGCCACAAAAAAAACGATCATGCCAAACAGGACTTCCTTCTGATTGGCGGAGACAACTACCACAGAGAACATGGAAGCCTGTATTTGCTATGGTAAGCGACTCAAGCGCCCTCTCAATCTGCAATAGCGGACAAAGCTATAAGAAACTTCGAGTACCCCCATATATATAGATATACGCGTATGCGTAGTGAAAGGGGCTCTCCGAGCTTCTAAACTTTACCCGCTATTGCCTGCTGAGAGGGCGCTCGTCGCTTACCATAGCTAGTGTCACTCTAGGAGTGTCTTGACAAGCCCCTCACTTTTTACTGATTGGCTGCGCCATATTCTGCCAAACTCTGTGCTTAACCAATCATCGAGAGGCGCGTCCACGCGTAAGTTTGAAAACAATTTGTGTAGCCATAACGTCAAAATATGTATACAGACTTAAATACAGAATTTACATTTACAGAATTTAAAGTCACACTCACACAATGCCTGGTTCCGCAATTATTGGTTGCAAAAATAGTTCTGCAAAAAAAGTGAAAATGTGCACTTTTCCTAATAATCCAGAAATGCGAGCTGCATGGATTAAACAAATACAAAGACAGAACTGGAGTCCAACACAAAACTCAATGATATGCCAAGTATATAATTTACTTCAAATAATTTCCTTAATAAACTTCAAAAATGATTTTTCTAAATTTTAGAATTATTTTAGTAAATTTTCATACAGATGTTTTACAAATTTATACAATAAGTGATATGTTTTTAATTCTTTTTTAGTATCATTTTACAAATGATATGTGGGAAAAACCTAGGCAAGATGGTAAAATTAAATTAAAATGGAATGCAATTCCAACATTATTTGGAAAGGTGGTTACGCAAGCAAATTGCAACATGAAAAAAGGTACATATAATTCTTTGATGTTTGTTTTTATGTATTATATTATTACAATATAAAATATATGCCTTAATTTTAGATGTAAAGAAGGTATTAGAAACCCATATTCAACCATTAGAATATTCGCATCCATCAGTTAAAGAAGTTGGAAAGAGTACATCAAATGAAAACAGTGAACGTATGGATATAAATGTCAATACCTTAGATGATAACAAGGTACCAGAAACGCATACTCAGCCATCTGATTGTACATACCAATCTGTTGACAAAGTTTGTGTATTAAACGAGTCCTGTAGTACAAATTCAGATGTTGATGTACAAAATTTGGATGTGAGCGAAGAAAATGAAAAGGTTGAAAATATGCAGGTGGATGCGAATAATCAAAAATTTGTAAATAATGATGAAGCGTTACAAGGTGAAGTATTTACAGATCATAGAAATGTGGAAGTGTCATTAGCAACAAACATTTCTGTGGAGAGTGATCTTATGGACTTAAGTAATAAAATTAACGATAAAGCTTTTGAGCAACTAGATAGTGATATATCTGTTTTGGCTAAAGATTATTACAGTACAAATGTGGTTAAAGGTGGATACATAGAGAAATTGAAAAAACTTGAAAAAGTATATGAAAAATCAAGAAGAATGAATCAAATATTAAAAAATAGACTGCACAACCAAAGAAAAAATTTCAGAAAAAAAATTCAAGAGCTTGAAAATCAAGTACGTATTTATAAAGAACATTCTAAATATTTAAATAATTTTTTAAATGAGGATCAATTAAAACTCTTATCGAAGACATTAAAATTTAAAATTTGTTCAAGATTTGCCATTTTCAGATTAAAAATCTCTTCTAGAAAGGGTCGTGCAAAAAATGTTAGTGCTTATGCCAGCAAAACAATGGCAATGCATACTTTTGTACGCTAATAATTAAAAAAGCATTTATTTATTATTTATTTATTTTTATATCTAAAAATACAATTCTATTATTGATTACTGTGATCAATGTAATGATTAGACTGATTAATATATGAAAGTACAAGTAATATTGTTATGATTACAAAACTTTAACGGTAGTTATTGTTGCGTGTTTGTAAGGATTGAGAATTAGAATAAATGTTAATTTTGTATATTTGATTTATTTATTATTTTCGCAATTCTTTAATCTAGTCATAAAATTATATTTACATTATCATTAATATTTTCTTCTAAAATAATCATTTTTGCAGGTGGAGATATATAAACTTCATTTATCATCAGGTATATCTTTTTCTATTATGTGTTTATATATATTAAATATGCATATTATATTATTTTAAAAAATTATTATTGTTTTCAGATCAACGACATTAAATGACAAAGGGACGATAGTCAACTATTGTTGAAATTATACAAATGAATTGTTCATTATGCTATCAACTGATTTTACTATTTTTTTTTTAAATGAATTGACATAGACTGATTTATTTTTTTTAATATTTATACACCATTTATTTTGTATTCTTTAATCAATTTAATATTCGTCACAATTTTATATATCTTTGTATTTAGGATATATTTCTATTATGCTAATTTACTTGTACACAAAAATAAAAGTATCATAAAAAATATTGTTTTCTCCTTTCTTATTTATGTGCGTTTATAAATTGTTAAAATTGTAGAAAAAATAGACGTCATTTTATAATAAAGTTATTTGCTTTGTTTGAAACGCGCGCGAGTCCTAATTTGGCAGAATATGGCGGCTGGAGTGGTAGTGGGGGGTCGGTGTCGAGACACTCCTAGAGTGACACTAACCATAGCAAATATACGGTACACATAGGTACGGTTCACATCGCCAGTGATATTTTTTCATGCTTTTTGTCTTCTTCTTCTTCTTCTTCATTTAATGACTAGGGATCCCTTACTTTTTAAATTCATTTCAAGAAGTCTTTACGAATTCATCGCGAACATGTGCGACGTGCGCTCGTATAAAATTACGAACTTATATAATGTAACAATAAATAAATTATTGTAATATTTATTATTCGTACTCATATAAGAAATTAGATATGAATACTTTATGAACTCTTTTTGAAGACTTAAAAAGTGACCTACAGTAACTTAATTACAATAACGTTTTAAATAACAAATTATGCCTATTTAATATTTAAATAATAACATCATTTGAAAACAATAACATCATGAAATCATTTCCTAAAATAAAAGTTTTCTCGTTTGAATGGTAATCATTTCATTAAGAATCTATGAACTCTTTAAAAATTCCTATTGAGTTCATTACTATAATATTTTTATGAAAAATGCGTTGAAAAAAATAAAAAATTTTATGAAAGTATTAATAAAAGAATTCATATCTAAATATTATTTATTTTAATACGAATTCTTCGCGAATACTTTTCTATTTTTTACATTAAAACGTATTCCACTTAAAGTATAAAAAGTATTCTTTTCGTATTATAAATGTATGTCTATTTTCTATCCATTACTATCATATTATTATGAAAAATACGTTAAAAAAGTATTCAAAATTAATTAATGAAAGTATTAAAAAAAGATTCATATTTAAACATTTTTCATTCAATATGAATTCTTAGCGAATACTTTAATATTTTTTATGTATAAATTGTTTTTCTACTCAAAGTATAAAAAGTATTCTTTTTGTTTTATAAAAGTATATATTTTACTTTCTATTATGAATTTAATAAAAAATAATTCATTAGGAATTCATTTTCTTCATGTAGGAATTC
The DNA here is from genome assembly GCA_036365515.1 of Torymus aiolomorphi. NCBI lineage: Eukaryota > Metazoa > Arthropoda > Insecta > Hymenoptera > Torymidae > Torymus > Torymus aiolomorphi. The sequence goes on from CM070874.1 coordinate 326,609, forward strand.
TTTGATTACTTTCATGGAAGCGTTCCTTAAGTAATCTGGAAGAGTTCATCAAAAATTCTTTTTGATCATTGTGTGATTTTCTAATATATGAACTTTGCAAATTCATACTACATCAATCGGAGCAAACTATCTCTTTACAAATTCTCGTTGGAGAGGCAATTATTTCATTGAGAATGCATTTCATTGTTCAAATAATATTCTTTTGAGACTTAATATAAATTTATTATCGAATACTTTTCGTATTCACACTGAATCAATAGGAGCAAACTTTTGTATCAATTTTTATATAAATAAATTATTGTAATATTTATTATTCATATTCATATAAGAAATTAGATACCTATTAATTCTTTATAAATACTTTTTGAATACTTAAAAAATGACCTATGGTAACTTAATGAAAACGTTTTAAGTAAAATATTATAACTATTTAATAATTAAATAGTAACATCATATATGAAAGTTATAACTTTATGAAATCATTTCCTAAAATAAAAGTTTTCTCGTTTGAGTAGTAATGATTTCATTAAGAACGTATGAACTCTTTAAAAATTCCTACTGAGTTCATTACTATTATATTATTATGAAAAATACATTAAAAAAATATTCAAAATTAATGCATGAAAGTATTAAAATAGAATTCATATTTAAGCATTATTTATTTTAATACGAATTCTTCACGAATACTTTTATATATTTTTATATTAATTGTTTTTCTACTTAAAGTATAAAAAGTATTCTTTTTATATTATAAAAGTATATTTACTTTCTATTCTAAATTCAATAAAAAATAATTCATTAGGAATTCATTTTCGTCATATACGAATTCTTTTAGAATATCCACTGATTAATATCACCGGACATAGGCGCCATTCATTACGAATACTTTAAGAATTGTTTAAGAATACATTTTGAATTGCCAATAGAACATTTTGAGAATTCATTTCGAATACTTTTAATTCATTAAGAGTTCTTTAAGTATATAGCTAAAGAATACCATTAGAATTCTTTTTGAGAATTCTTTATGAATACATGGCGAACATTTGTGCTGTCTGGGCCTTTCACTCTCCTTATCTTCATCTGAGTTTTTATTTCTGTACCATTCCTCAGAGAGAATTTTATTTCTTACAGATGCAAAACAAACCACTAAATCATTTTTTACTTTATAAATCGTAATTGTGCTACCAAAATATTCTAATAATTTGTTTTGTATTGTATCTAGTTTCATAGGAACTTCCCTTTGTATTCACTTAAAATATCTTTAATCGAAAATTGACATTCGTCTTCACTACATTCGCACAAATAAGATATTATATACTCTACAGCTTCGGATGTACCTTCGCTCATCGGTCGGCTAGGCTGCTGAGTAAGTCTAAGAATTGAAAATTTCCTAAAACAATGATCATGGTAACGAGCGGCCTGTTCCACTAAATCTACGTTTTCTATGCGTTTCTTAAGATTTCTATATTCTTCCTGACGAATATCTTGTAAATTACTATTTTCTAATCGCGAATTAATTTTTTCCATAATATTATTTTGGAGAGTATTGCTTAAAACATGTTGAACTTTGTAAAGATTCATTTTAGTTTGAATCTTCCGTTTGGCCTCATACTCATCGGACGCATCTTCTCCGCAAAAAAGACAGCCCTGTTGAAAATATCCATGTGGATTTTACACTGATTTCCACATGGAATCCATATGGAATCCATATGGAATCTATACGGATTCCATATGGATTCCATGTCGATTCCATGTGGAAATCAGTCCCAAATCGTCCTGTGGACTTCTACATGGAATTCCATATAGATTTCCTTATGAATTTTTCTACAAACATTTGTAAAACAAAATCCGTATGGATTTCCATGTAGATTTTCATGGGGAAATCCAGGTAAAAACGACATGATCCATATAGATTTCCACATGGATTTCCATATGGTAATTTTAATGTTTATAAAAATGTTTATTTATAAAATTGTTATATTTTTTTTTTACTAGGATACATATTTTTGACAACAAGTGCTGTAGAATCTTTTCAAAGAATTACATAAGAGGAAATTATAGTTTATAATTTTGTATGCTTTACTGATATGGTAAAAAACGTATCCCTAGTAAAAAAATTAAAAAATTTTATAAATAAACATTTTTATAAACATTTAAATTATCGGATTTCTCCATGGAAAACTACATGGAAATCCATACGGATTTTGTTTTACAAATGTTTGTAGAAAAATTCATATAGAAATCTATATGGAATTCCATGTGGAAATCCACAGGACGATTTGGGACTGATTTCCACATGGAATCCACGTGGAATCCATATGGAATCCATATAGATTCCATATGGATTCCATATGGATTCCATGTGGAAATCAATGTAAAATCCACATGGATATTTTCAACAGGGAGTACTTACTAAAGTCAAATTTTCGTAAGCTAATACTACCTCTCCTTGAACTTACTTTAGAAGTTACAGCTTTTTTTTGCGCAGCCTTTATTTTTGACTCTTTAACATAATTGCCATGACAATTCTTGTGAATATTTAATGATTCACACTTTTCAAGCTGTTTGTGTTTGTTGTCTTTTCTCTGTAAGCTTGCTGCAATCAATGATTCAATGGCTCTTTCTTTGACATTTCGTTGCTGGTCGGGGGATATAATTTTGTCACACAGCAAACAGATATTCTCATCGTGAGTTTCCATGTTTTCAAAAAGCTTCAATCTGAAATAATGCAATGCGCATAAAAAATAAAAATGATATCAATTAATTTTTTTAATTATCGAAACTATATGAAACTACTATATATTATTTGAAAATTAAAAAAAAAAATTAGTAATATATTGTAACGACCATAATTAATCAATAATTGATAAATAAATAAGTATACATAAAAATTGTAATTGGAACAATTTTTACATTTATAAGTATACGTTTATAATAAATTAAAAAAAATAAACTTTTAAAAATATATTGTAACGGATTAAGGATAAAAATAAAAAAACTAAAATGGAGTCATCGCGAATTGAACTCGACTCACCCGGGTGAGAAGCAAGTGCCCGTACCGCCGGGCTATCACCGCACTGGCAGTACAGTGGTACATACGACACTAACTGTCGCAGCCAGTGCCGATATGGCAGGAACCTATGCGCCGACTAGCCCCAAATCCGTATCCCTTTATAGTATATAAATATAAATAAATGTAAATGCGTATTCTAATTACAAGATTTATATACACTTATTGACATTTATATACATAAATACACTTATTAAAAATACTTGAGATTAAAAATTTTGTCAAAATATAATTCGGAAAGATAGATAAGAATACAATAGCTTGTATATGATTTTATACCGACCCGTTTAAGGTCGCAGGAGAGAAAAGCAAAGAACTTGATTCAAAACAAAGTGTTATATGTATGCATGATCCCTCTCCCCGCGAAATTACGTATGTGTGTGTGTCCATGTGTGAAGTAGTACACACGTTCAGCTGCGCTCTGATACATTATAGTATTATGATTTTCTCTTAGTTACCCTGTGACTTTACATTATGCGAAATTTTATCCCGACATGATAATAATGCTTATGTACTAACCAATGGTTCGATTATGCAGTGCGTCAATCTCGTTAAATCTCCAAAAAATATTTCTCTTGCAGTTGTAATTTAATATTGAAACTGGATTGCAGTTTATTATGTATCTTCACTACAAACATAAAAAACTCTATATATTCTTTTTGACAATGACAAATAAATTATGAATCAATTTTCTAAAAACACTATAAATAAATAATTATAATGCTTATGTATTAACCAATGGTTCGATTATGCAGTGCGTCAATCTCGTTAAATCTCCATAAAATATTTCTCTTGCAGTTCTAATTTAATATTGAAACTAGATTGGAGTTTATTATGTATCTTCACTACAAACATAAAAGAACTGTATATATTCTTTTTGACAATGACAAATAAATTTTGAATCAATTTTCTAAAAACAGTATAAATAAATAATTATAATACTAATATATGTACTTACCAATGGTTTTATACAAGGTGTCCCATTTTAATCGCCCCAGGCAAATATCTTGAAAAGTATGGGAGATGGAAAAAAACTTTAAATACAAAAGTTGTAGGATGCAAAGGGGGTCAGCTAATGGTAACAACGACTTTGACCTTGAACTCTATTTTCAAGGTTATTTCAAGGTCAAAGTGATTTTTTTGAATGACGACCCCTACTTTCAACCCCGGAAATGGAAAGAGCAGAAAATTTTACGTTCAGAAAGGTCTGATATGTTGGGGTTTCAAGGTCAACCAGCTAATTTAATGAGGTCGACCTGGGAATACCTCTAAGAAGGACAAAATTGACCTTGACGTTCAAGGTCATTTTAAGGTAAGTTGATTTTATAAAATGGAACCCTTATTTTTGACCCCGGAAACGGAAAGAGCGGAAGAATTTACGTCCGAATATGACCTTGACCTCGACCTTGACTTTAACCGTGATCTGGAAGGTTATTTTAAGGTCAAGTCGATTTTTTAAAAATCCCCTTATTTTTGTCCTCGGAAATGGAAAGAGACGAAAATTTTACGTTCAGATATGTACCGTCATATGGTGTCAAAGTTGGCCCTCTGGGGTGAATTAAGGGTAATAATAAATAAATTAATTTTTTTGAAGTGGATTTCACTGTTTTTATGAGTTACTTAGGAATCTAAAAGTATTTTTTCTCCCTCAAATGAATCGAAAATTAGAAAGACTACCCTCGACATTAGCATTACCCAATGTGCACCGCGTGGAGGTTGCCAAAAGGATTTCGCATATCATTGGCCCTGAAAAGGACCGATTGATTAACGGACTGTCATTTGAAGATCTAAGGCAGCAAATGCTCGATCAAGTGTCCGTTCTCTCTGAAACACATTTGCATCCTTCTTCGGAAGCTTGCTTGAACATTCCTCAATGTTTCCACTGAAATGGATTCCATAATTTTTCCTCTCATGTTCTCTAAGGTTGTTGGAGCATGTGCAAAAACTTTGCCTTTAACTACTCCCCACAAAAAAAAGTCAAGAGGTATAGGGTCTGGGGATCTAGGCGGCCACTCGTGTACTTGGCTGCCGATGCCAATCCAACGATTACGATACATATCATCGAGAAAATTCTTGACTGATCGAACGCGATGTGCAGGAGCTCCATCTTGATGGAACCACATATCTCGCCGTCAGATAAGTGGGATATCTTCTAATAGAGGAGGTAGCTGGTTTTGCAAAATATCCAAATACAATTGTCCATTCAAATTTTGATTGTAAAAGATAGGTCCCAGCACATGATCTCCAATTATACCTGCCCACACGTTTATTGACCAACGTCTCTGGATTCGATGATCTCGTTGCCAATGAGGATTTTGTTCAGCGTAATAGTGGGCATTATGAAGATTGACACCACCCATATTATCAAATTTTGCTTCATCTGAGAATAGCACTCGATCAAAAAAGAAAGGGTCCCTACGTATCTGATTATTTGCCCATTGACAAAAATTTAAACGCCGTGAATAATCTCCATCCTCTAGTGTTTGTGTAAGGCGAACGTGGTAGGAGTGAAATTTAGATGTTTTCAACAGGCGATTTACTATTGATTTGGGAACACCATGCATTCGTTGCAAATCTCGTGTTGAAATGTGGGGATTTTCAGCAATAATAGCTCGCACACCCAGCGCAATGTGCTGTTTCGTTCCAGTTTTGCGCCTCTTACGAACGATGGAGCCTTGTGCAGCTCGCGTTAATAATCTTTTGATGGCTTTCCTATCTGGGTGACGGGCATTGGGATATTTCTCGGCATAGCGTCTTTCTGCAGCCCTATAATTATCATGACATTCACCAACAACTTTTATCATATTCACAATCTCCTGGGGCGTGTAATCAGCCATCTCAAAAAGGAATATGGTACCACAAAAGAAATTTGGTTTTCCACTTCAATTGTATGCATAAAAAAAAATTAAGAAGGCAATTTTCGGAAATGAGCGAAAAAGTTATTTATTCTAATAAACACATGAAATCATTACCGTACGCTATTCAATAATAAGAAATCAAAAGGTTTTCTTTATTTGTACTGTGCACAGTGACACCACTAAAAATAACTAACTCTACCTATTTTCGAGTGCAGTATTGTTATTACTCTTTAAAACAAATGAAAATATTCCCAAATTGACCAAACTAAAGAATTCGAATATTTATAATTGACTCATAACAAAACCATTAAATCATCGCCTCATAACTACCTTAAAGTAATCGGTCACTCGTACTTAAAAAATATCATTTGACGTAGCCGTACATTTCAATGGTGCCAACCTAACCAAGAAAGAACAAGAAGAAAAGTACCTTTTCATACCGAAAATTAATCCCAAAAATCCTTCAGAGTTACGCTGACAAAAGTAAGAAAACATCAGATTAAAAAAATTAATTTGACCCCAATTGACCTCAAGCACGATTTGACCCTTAATTGACCCCAGAGGGCCAACTTTGACACCATATGACGGTACATATCTGAACGTAAAATTTTCTTCTCTTTCCATTTCCGAGGTCAAAAATAAGGGGATTTTAAAAAAATCGACTTGACCTTAAATTAACCTTCCAGATCACGGTTAAAGTCAAGGTCGAGGTCAAGGTCATATTCGGACGTAAATTCTTCCGCTCTTTTCATTTCCAGGGTCAAAAATAAGGGGTTCCATTTTATAAAATCAACTTACCTTAAAATGACCTTGAACGTCAAGGTCAATTTTGTCCTTCCTAGAGGTATTCCCAGGTCGACCTCATTAAATTAGCTGGTTGACCTTGAAACCCCAACATATCAGATCTTTCTGAACGTAAAATTTTCTGATCTTTCCATTTCCGGGGTCGAAAGTAGGGATTTTCATTTAAAAAATCACTTTGACCTTGAAATAACCTTGAAAATAGAGTTCAAGGTCAAAGTCGTTGTTACCGTTAGCTGACCCCCTTTGCACCCTACAACTTTTGTTTTTAAAGTTTTTTTCCATCTCTCATACTTTTCAAGATATTTGCCTGGGGCGATTAAAATGGGACACCTTGTATATGTACTGCGTGCGATATGCACTAAACCTCCGTAAAATATATCTCTGCAGTTGTTGCTATATTGCAGCTGTAAATTTAAACCGATTCGAATTGTCGTTAAAAAACAAACTACACAAGTTTCGTACAGAAATTATTGTGAGATTTCGTAATTGCACTAGAAATCAGAAGAACATTAATGCACTTAAAATCATTCAATAATTGAAACAGTATATAAACACTATCAAACAGTATTTGAAACAAAATACTTTTCTGTTCACGTGCTGGATACCGTCACTAACAGCTCAACTGTCAAACTAACACAAATAAAAGCAACGCTCCATTTGGAGGGGACATGCGCACAAAGGACGAAGCAAAGGTTCTATCTTGAATGTCTTTCTGAACGCATTATTCTGAACACATAAAAGAGCGGCAGACTTCAAAACTACTCTCGCACACATATACTCACATACACAGAATTAAATAGAAATAAGTTAAATTAATTAGTAATATGTACCATTGCATTCAATTAAATGTAATTAATTATTTATTTATGAAAAAAAAACATTAAAAAGTTAATTACAATAATTATTGTTAATTAAGTATTGTTAAATAAACTTTTTCGGGGAAATAAGTAGGCCAGACGTTATTATTTTCGCGAGCCATCCCAAATTAAAAAAAAAATTAAGTGTTTATGTCAATAAGTAACCGAGATATAAAAAATTTTTCGAGCGCGTCGGATTTGAAGTTCCTATGTTCAGTTTTTTTCGCGTGACACTGTAGCCTTCTCCATTTTTGACCCGCACCTTTGTGATTATTTATAACAATGTAGTTTTGCAATTAATGTGACGCAATATTTTTTTTATGCGAGTACAACTATTAATTCCATTTTTCGCGCCTGTCTCGTTTCTTAATATTAATAATTGAAGACACGGCGATTTTTACAAAAAAAAAATTATCTCGGCTTCTAGAGCACTTAGAGAGTTCGTAGGGACGTTGAAATTTGGGGAAAAATGCGAGCTTTCCAACGAACCTACTGTTGTTTATCTCCGACAAATACAGAAGTCGCAATTGCTTTTATTTATAACAAAAAAAATCACTTTTTTTTATTTTGCGATTTTTAATAACTAAATTTGAAATAATTGCTTAGCTATTCATTGTTCGTGAAAGTAGAGATGTTAAGCTTTCAAAATCTGTTTACTGCATCCTCGTACGACGTCCCACGGCTTGGGAAAAATCGCGCAAGAATGACCAAAATCTAATAAATAAATGGAATTACGCAAGAACTATTGAATATTTTTAGCTAAAAGTTTAACTGCTTATTAAGTACTATAAGAGCTATGCTAAAGCGAGTTATCAAGCACCTAGCAAATTTTTTAACGGAGTTATAAACAATCGTTAAAATGGCTATTTTCAGCGGTTTTTTGCGATTTGCAGATAAACAAATTAACTAAATGTAAATCTGTAAATTGCGTTTGATAGATCTTTTCAATATCTACAAAGTTTACATTTAACTTTTTTCTGTAAAGTCAGTAGTTTTTCTTCTGTCATCAAAAAACTGACTTTTCGATCATTAATTCATTATTTAAAAAATGATCCTGACATAATTTTTGGACGCACTCACCGGATCATTGTACCTGATGCCCCCCCCCCCCCGACCAGAATCCGCTCGCAAACCTCTAGTTACAGTTAAGTTGGTGGAAAAGCTAATTTGGCTGGCCTAATGGCGCAATTGGAAAGAGCAGGAAAAAATCTATCGATATAGGTCCTTGGTTTTTTTTTCAAAGGCGCAGCATACGATTATGAGCGAGTTAAACAGAGCGCCTTTTACGCGAAAAAAGGCACCGCGCGCGCTCGGTGTCCCGTTTCTGCTGGACGCTCCCATATATATGTACACACAAAGATAAACATCTCTAAATTGACTGTAATATCATTGGCTATATATAAGCGTTAAACGTGAAAAATTTGTTTCTGTGTTATCTCATTAGTGATCGCTATCCCAGCGCAAATGTTCTGTATCTCACAAATACATCTAGATAGGTATTAAGGTCCTCTATCACGACATAAGAAAATTGTGCAAAAAAAATTGGGGTTTTCGAGAAAAATGCATTTTTCTAAAAAGTGCATTTTTCAGTAAAAAGTGCATAACTCGTGCATTTTTTATTTTTTTTGAAAATAACATGGAGAACGTGAAAGAGGGCTCAAAACTGAGTAAAATTATGTGTTACACGCTTAAAAGCATAAAAAACTGGTGAAACAGTAGCCGTTTGACAATTACATTGAAAAATTTTTGCTTCCTTCTAGAGGAAGCTTTGTGATAGTACATTTTTGAGTTGTTGTAAAAACATGTTATAATTGTGTTCCGAGGTCTTAGGAATCAAAATACATGGTTTTTGAAAAATCTCTGTATGGATGTGTGTGTGTATGTGTGTGTGTGTGTATACGCCTGGATCTCAGCTTCTACTCGGTCGATTTTGACCGGACAGGTCTCATTTTTTTTGTTTTCTTGCGTGATGGCGGGTCAAAAATCCGTTTTTTGATTGGGGCGATGCGTTTTTGTTTTTTTTCAAATTTTCAATTTTCTCAAAACTGTTTTTTGATTTTTTTTAATGATAGGATCAAATTATTCGAATCTGATGGGTAGCGTTCGAAAGAGCATAAAAAAACCTATATTTAAAAAAAAAAAAAGTTTCTAACTATCACGGTTCTTTTGTTATTAACAAAAACGTGTTTATTTTTAGAAGCTTATAACTCCTAAACTTAACGGTCAATTTTTTTGAGAAAAATCAGGATAATACAGAATATAAATAGCTATAATTTGTTAAAATTTGAATACATTCTGTAGGCTAGATTTTGAGTAAAAAATTGAAAAATGAAAAAAATCAGTTTGGTATGTCCAACGATTACAAGAGAAAATTAACTTAATGGCTTCAAAATTCCTTTTAGAGGTAGATTTTTTATAGTTCTCGGTCGAGATCATTGGTCAAAATGATTGGTTCATAAATTTCAGAGATATTTGACGTTAAAAATTTTTTGACATTTTTTAAAAATCGTAATTTCTCGAGAACGGCTCTATGTATCTGAATGGGGTGGGTGGCATTCGAAAGAGAATTAAAATACTGTAACGGGTTAAAAGCTGTCATCGGTGCGTTATGTCTCAACGCGGACTTGCTGATGAACGGCGCAGCAATTGACAGGCGCGAGCACTTACTCGTGCCAACCCTCGACGATTAGCCGCCCGTCAGCTCCGTGCTGTTGCTCGCCGCCGGCTGCTTTCAGCAGCAGCCGCGCCTTTTCGCTCCGTTACAACGCGCGACTTCGTCGTCGCGCTCTCTCTCGAGCGTGCTGCCCCAGCTGCTCAGTTATCATGCGAGTACTACGTACTCGCGACCGCGGAGGCCGGCGGTATTCTTCACCGTGCCACCGAATAAGGGATTGGACTCTCTCTCTCTCTCTCTCTCTCTCTCTCTCTCTCTCTCTCTCTCTCTCTCTCTCTCTCTCTCTCCTCTCTCTCTCCAAGTTGTCGCGCACGGGGGACGAGCAGCTGCCTCAGCTACGGCAGAAGCGATACTGCCGGGCTCTTCCGTGAGTGAGCTCGGCCGCGCTGCTCTCTCTCGCTCTTTCGCTGCCTCGGTCGAGTGTGGCTCTCTCTCCCTCTCCCTCAACCACCGGCGAACGAGGTTCTCAGAGCCGTGCTGCGTCTCACTCTCTCACTCTCGTGCACTGCACTGCAGTTACTTCGCGATCCTCGTGCATTTCACTTCCGCTCTCTCTCTCTCTCTCTCTCTCTCTCTCTCTCTCTCTCTCTCTCTCTCTCTCTCTCTCTCTCTCTCTCTCTCTCTCTCTCTCTCTCTCTCTCTCTCTCTCTCTCTCTCTCTCTCTCTCTCTCTCTCTCTCTCTCTCTCTCTCTCTCTCTCTCTCTCTCTCTCTCAGCAGCGCGCGGGGGACGAGCAGCTGTCTCAGCTACGGCAGAAGCGATACTGCCGGGCTCTATCTCTCGCTCTCCTTCCCCCTCGCGCAAGGTTGTCGCGTGTTTTCATTTCGGGGCTTATTGTGTGTCGTAGTTGCGCTCGGTACTTTTCGCACAGCTACACGTGCGGGCAACTACACACACACACACACACACGCAAGCCCCCGGAGAAATACGTGGACAAGCCCGACTCTATTTGCGAATCCTCATGCCGCAATTGTCGGCCTTTCCTTCTTCGAGGCCGCGGTATGTTTATGTTTTCGGTCAACTACCTGTGTGTATACCGTGCGTCGGAGATCGGCTCGATCCGAGCTCCGTATTCGCGCACATACACACACACAGACGCGCCTGCCGTTACACCCCCCGTCCATACGCGGACTATACTCTGGATAGTCTGCTCTGCATCCTTGAATCCCTTACACGGGGGCGCGTCGGCTACCTCCCCGGAGAGATATCGCAGGACTCGAACTTCCGTCCGTTCCTGCCTCGAACCGATTTACCGCCCTCTCCTTTTCGTCGTTGCCCTCGGAACTTCCGCGTTCTATAGGGCTTTCTGGGATTTCTCCGATGCCTCCTCCTGCCGTCCGTATCGCGACGCGAACCGATCCGCGCGGGCGTCCCCGTGGACGCTTTCACCCGATCGCATGACGCTCGCTGCTCGGCGGCGCTCCGCCGGTTTTCGGTGGGTCGCTCTTCACCGGTCGATCCCTCGGCGGTCGCGATCTCTCATCCTTGAACGGCTTTTTCGTCTCTTGGAGGGGATGTCTCGTTGTTCCAGGGGAAATCCCCCCTTCTGCTGGTTCGTACGATGGAAGGATTCGTCTCCGTCTCTCCGTACCCGACCCGTCAGTGTTCACGAGTTCACTGCGTGTCGTCAGCAGACGAACTCGTTTATCGAGGGCCTCTCGTTCGATTCGGGCACTCTCGGCGAATGTGACCAGGCACCCGGCAGTCCCAGCACTTCAACGGCCCGTACGCTGCCGCACTCGTGCCGACTGTTCCATCGGAGCCTGTTCCTGCTCGCTCATCGATGTTGGTCCCGCTACTCGAGCTGAACGGGCCGCTGCTATCCGAGCTCTCCTTCCGATATCGCCGAAATTTTCTGTTCTTCTTTTTCTTTTTCGGTCTCTCTGGTGATTCGGTTCGAGACGCAGACGTCTCTGATGAAGAGGCTGCCAGCGCGGATCTGGAGCTGATCTGCTTCATCCCTTCCAAAATCATTTGGGAGAAGCGCTCCAGGATGTATGGGTTCGTTAGGATAGGAGAGGAATAACGAGTATGTGGAACCACCTATGTGCAATGGTGGTTAGTATGTGTATAAATCCACCGTGGCGCCGGCCTCGTAGATGATAGCAAGGTTATATGCTCGGCTCCTGCTGTCCTTCTTGACCTTTGTTAATGTGCGATGAGATATACGTGAGTTTATTAGTTAAAATTATTAGTTAAAATAATATGAGATAGCAAATTAATAATTATATATATAAAAAAAAACAATAATCTATATATAGATAGTTAATCTCCATGTATGTGAATCATGATAGTAAGAGTCGAAAATTTATTTAAATTTAATTATCATTATTTAAATCTGATATTAGCAATAACTTAATCAAGAAACTATAAGTTTATTATAAATATATTCAAAAATTTAATATAGAATAATTAATAAAACGATGGCACGTTATATATATGTATGTATATTATGGTTACTCAACTTATCCTATGGTGAAAATGTTAAGGAACAGGGATGTGGATACTGGATAAACGTCCGGTAAAATTATATATATAATCGTAAATGCATGTGTACAAAAATCAAGATCAATTTTATTCATAAAAAGAATTACAAAAATAGCAACCGGGTGACAAAAGAATTGCAATATAACAACTGAATAGGAATAATAATCATAAAAAAAAATTTGTTCACGCTAGCGAAGAAATAATGATACATTTCAATAGATATAAATATTCAATAGAAAAATATTATAGGCTAAATACTCAATTCTATTCTCGATCGCGTAACAATGCCGAAATGTAAACTATACTCTTCCTCGGGATCCCGTGTACACACACGTACACAAACTGATTGACCGAGGACGAGCTAAATAGTGGCGAGACTATAAACCAAAATAACAAAACAAAGAAAAAAAAATTTTATTATCGAGATAAATCTCATGAAGGAATAATCGCGACATATAAACGTCGAAATATTAACAAAATACCCGCGAACGAAAGAAAAAAAAAAAAAATATAAGAATAACGATATAATAATAATAATAATGATATAATGACGCAGCACCGGCAACGCGATCCTAATTCACGCTAACAAATTTATTCGAATCCTGAAAATACGTATTCTGGTTCTCGCGTGGCTAGCAAAGATCAAACGCAGGGCAACCTGTCATCCTAGTGCGTGTATAACCTTGCGGTCATGTCCGCCGGGTACAGGGGGGAGGCTATGCCTTCCCCGGTTTTACGCCTCTACGCCCGACACTCCTAAAAAAAGCAAAGCTACGCCAAGTCGGGCGAACCAACTTGACTCGGCCTACTTTCTCCCGAGGGAATAATCATAGGCCTGGCGCTGTAAGTTTTCACCTTATCGTCGTTTGGACCACCGGATGCGCGACTCTGCGTGGCTGCTCTTCAACACGTGCTAACGTTCGACCTGCGGCTTTGCGAATTTCCACGAAGGACGAGGCTGCTGGGCTCCTGCGCGGTGACTGATTAAGTAGCGCTCTGCCGAGAGCGCACCTCTATTTAAGGAGCATCTGCCTACCTGTGTCTAGGGGGATGCGCACTTATTCAATTTCCATAAGTACTGTACAATAAGTGCGCACCCTGGGTGGCGCTAATTCGTTCTAGATGATCGGGTCTCTTCCCCTCTTGCCCCTCTGTTATGCCCAAGCACTTCATCATTTTTCTTTTCTTGATGGTTGTAGCCTATGTTTTGTCTAATGGGACATAAAAGGGTACAGTACGACGATCACACATCATGCTCATTAAATTGTTAGTCGGGATTTGCCTTATTCATTGAGAAATCTGTGACACAAAATTTGTGATGTAACTTTCTAATTAATACGTTATTCATAGAAATAAATGTATAGGCGGGTGCGCCATAATTAGTTTAGGCTAAAAAGTGCTTTCATTCACCTCCATGCGTGTTATAAATAATGAAATATATTAAGATATTAATTTCTATTGTCCATCTCACTCGCACTTATGGCGAGCGCCCATAGCTCCATCCTTCTCTAATTGCGTCAGCCACATGTGGTCGACAATCAGTGATTTAGTACTATTGACTTTTATGCCACCTGTACTCATCTGGCGCGTAATTTAAAAATCAGAAATTTATAAGGTGAGTTATTATGAATCGATTTATATCATATGGAAGTACGGTTCATTTGTTATTTTATCATATATAAAGAGTTAATTTTTCGTGCTTCATGCCTTTGTTAATGAACAAATATGGTTAAAGATTCAAATTTCCCGCCGTGACAGAAGAGCTCTTATTAAACTCACCTATGTCTAGGGATACTTTCAACCGGGTATTAGATTTATCTGGTAGATGTCGTGTCGAGTACTGTTTGAGCTCCTCATGTCATGGAGGGTAATTCGCGTCGGTAATTAGAATTTCTCCTTTATTAATCACGTATATAATTAATTTTATTTCAAAATAGAGGTTCATATAATGTACGGCATAGTGACCGTTACAAGGATCTCGTCCAGCCTTTCATTGCTCTGGGGGGACGGTACCGGCGGCGGCTCCTTGTCCTCAACCGCCGCTCTCTTCCCCCTTAACGGTGCCGCTTTGGATGCCCTGTGCGCTAACTCAGCGTAAACACGAGCATCTGGTGAAGGCGGGGGCTTATAACGCTTTTCGGTGTGCCCCGCTAACTCGGCCTCCACCGCTGTGTCGGATAGCGTATCAACATCGACGAATTCCCCTCGTCTAACCCGCTGCTGCAGCCGTGGCTTCGTATTTCGACGAAACGTTCCCAGCTGGGCTTCGAGGGGCGGTGGTCGCTCCATCTTACTCATCATTGCCTCGGGGCAGGTGATGAAGTCACGCAGCGAGTCGTCGGGTCCTTGGGTGCGCATCGCCACCTCGTGGGCTAAGCGCTGGTGGAACCGGTCTTTCACGCCGACCCATCGATGAATTTTCCGACGAAATTCATTCCACGTGGACCAACCCTGTCTATGGGAACGGACCTACACCCCTGCCACACCGACGAAGAGTTCGGGCAAAGCACTTAATTTCTCGTCTTCAGGGAGCTTCGCCAAGGCCCATTTCTCTTCGACTCTATCGAGGAACAAGTCGATATTTTCCTCTCGATCTCCGGCGAACCTCATTCCCCAACGTCGAACTATTTGACCGACATCCCTTGGTGTTCCGCCGGTCGTATCTTTGACGTTGTGTCTCGCCGTCAGCAACGTCTCATCCCGCGAATCGCGCCGTTGCTCAGAATCGGAAGTGTTCCGCACTTGATTCTGAGCTCCCTCCCTCTCCAGGCATCGCCGAGACTCGTTCGGCGCGGGAGCAGGATCCCCCCAGTTGACGTCTTACAATTTTGTACCTTCAGCTGGGAGACGCTAAACCGCTACTTTTATTTCGAAAAGTAAAACAAAAATTTCCGCGAAACCGTTTCCAAAATTTTACATCCCAATTTTCCGGTTGAGAGAAAAAAAAATGTATTTCTCACTGTCGGTCTCTCGTACCGACAGAATCCACACACACACGCTTACACACGTAAGTTACCGCGCTCTTACGAACTGTGGTACGCGACGCGTCGCGGTTATCTGCACCACCCGCTTTTCCTTCAATCCGTAGGAGAAAAACAATTTCCCCGCACGCTCGTTGGTGGCAGGTGTCCGTGTAGCCCCACGTTGGGCGCCAGTTGTAACGGGCTAAAAGCTGTCCTCGGTGCGCTATATCTCAACACGGACTTGCCGATGAACGGCGCAGCAATTGACAGGCGCGAGCACTTACTCGTGCCAACCCTCGACGATTAGCCGCCCGTCAGCTCCGTGCTGTTGCTCGCTGTTAGCTGCTTTCAGCAGCAGCCGCGCCTTTTCGCTCCGTTACAACGCGCGACTTCGTCGTCGCGCTCTCTCTCGAGCGTGCTGCCCCAGCTGCTCAGTTATCACGCGAGTACTACATACTCGCGACCGCGGAGGCCGGCGGTATTCTTCACCGTGCCACCGAATAAGGGATTGGACTCTCTCTCTCTCTCTCTCTCTCTCTCTCTCTCTCTCTCTCTCTCTCTCTCTCTCTCTCTCCCTCTCTCTCTCTCCAAGTCGTCGCGCACGGGGGACGAGCAGCTGCCTCAGCTACGGCAGAAGCGATACTGCCGGGCTCTATCTCTCGCTCTCCTTCCCCCTCGCGCAAGGTTGTCGCGAGTTTTCATTTCGGGGCTCATTGTGTGTCGTAGTTGCGCTCGGTACTTCTCACACAGCTACACGTGCGAGCAACTACACACACACACGCAAGCCCCCGGAGAAATACGAGGACAAGCCCGACTCTCTTTGCGAATCCTCATGCCGCAATTGTCGGCCTTGCCTCCTCCGAGGCCACGGTATGTTCATGTTTTCGGTCAACTCCCTTTGTGTATACCGTGCGTCGGAGATCGGCTCGATCCGAGCTCCGTATTCGCGCACATACACACACACAGACGCGGCTGCCGTTACAATACCTATATTTCCTAAAAAAATTAATTTTCTATCTATCACGGTTCTTTAGTTATCATAAAAAACAAAAACGTGTTTTTTTTTAAACTCATAACTCCAATGGTGTTATCATCAGTATATTATAAAAGTATATAGTATTGGCGTCAAAATATAATATATTTGAATTTTCAAGATTGAATTCTTGAGTTTAAGTATTCAAAACTAATGAATAATTAAAATTGTATAAGAGTAGGTGGCGCTCCGATCGGGGTAGCGTGTAGTGCAGTATGTATTCCGGCCGGGTCCAACAAGCTGTGGGTTAGTCACGAATTCCGCAGTACTGCTTACGCAGTGATATCTACCGCTAGGTGGTGTGGAATGAGAAAACGTCATTGAGTAGGCATTCGATGATTTTTTTTTAATTTTTAAAAAACCAACCAACAAAATGAATTAAAATGTTTAAAAATTATATCTATTATAATCTATTATAATTATGAATTGTGCATTATGAATGCATTATATTCTGCATTATTATAATTTATTTGTGAGTTATGAACTTTTTTAAAAAAACACGTTTTTGTTAATAACAAAAGAACAATGATAGCTATAAATTTTTTTTTTCTTAAAAAATATGAATTATGAAATATAAAAAAAAACAGGTTTTTGTTAATAACAAAACAACCGTGATAGCTATTTGTTTTATTATAAAATATAGATATTTTACTTCTATTTCAAATGATAACTTTATTTATCAGCTCAAAATTTATATAAATTTGATATAAATAAATAATAAATAAATAAATAAATTAAAAAATTAACAATTTTTAATATTCATAAATGAATTTAATAATTATGCAATAAATTTTTTAAATAATTATAAATTTTGTTATTAAAAATTAATTAAAGGAATCAATAAATTACGGTTGAGGAAGCTACGGGCCAATGAATTGGCAGTGGTTTTTTTCTAAGTAAGAATTTTCTCGGAATTTTTCGGTATCGCTGAACGCATGAAATTTTGATAAAACAAAAAAATAAGAAAATACGTGTCAAATAATTTTTGTAGAAGAACATGAATAGTTTCATTCCAAAATGATCGGGGATATAGGCATACTCGGACCACCTGATTTGAGATGGATTCGGCCTAACAGGATTTTGAGGTCAAAATCAGCTGATAATCAGATGATAATCACCTGACAGTTACCTTATAGTTACCCGATTCTCAGATGATTATCAGCTGATATGCACCTGAAAATCATGTTGATATTTTCACTTATTATTAATAATTATTATTATTAATTATTGTTAGTAATGTTACATTCCTAAATTGTAACAAATAATTGAAAACTTCTTTGTCAGCATCTACATTTTTATCACACAAGGACAAATTCCATTGATTTGGAATCCAGAACATAATAAATATAATGAAGTAGATAATCTAAAAGATCATGCCGTTAAACTTGACAGGTTAAACGAAATGGTGGAAAAATATGAAAAAGAAGAAAATAAGTATAATGAGTATAATAATAACTTACTTAAAGAGTATGATATGAATTATATAAAAACTTTAATTGAAAAATATAAATAATAATTAAATTCAATTGATAAAAATTAATGAAGATTTTACAAAAAAGTTTAAGAGTTAAAATAATTATGAGAAGTCATAAAAATTAATTTTTTTAACAATAGTTTATCCTTCTTTAACAATAACAAATTATGTCATAACAATTAACTACATATAAAAAAAGGAACAATAAAAATATACAATTAGTTCCTAAAATACATAAGAACCCTTAAAGGATTATATTAAAGAAAAATTTTATTAATAACATTTTTCGTAATGTTCAAATGATAACAATCAAACCTTTTTTAAATATGTAATATTTAAAATTTTACGAAAATGGTAATTAAATTTTGAAAATGTTATAAGTTCATTAACATCTTTCACATATTCCATATAATGTTAACATATAGTGCTAAAATATGTATAAAAGGAACAATATATATGTTTCCTAATTATGAAAAGCATACAAAAAAGTAATATATTAAAGAATATGTTAAAGAAAAGGTTTCCCAAATAAAAAATTATCAAAATTTTCATAAATTTTAACTATTATTTAGTAAATAATACATGACAAATAATTATTTGAAGTCAAAAAATTTAATTTCTTAAATTTATGTCCCAACAATTAACTACATATAAAAAACCGCTGCCAATTCATTGACACGTAGCTTCCTCAAACTTAATTTATTGATCCCTTTAATTAATTTTTACTTCTAATATTTAAAATTTAATACTTTATCTTGTACGGTTAGACTAACTAGGAGAGGGTCATGGGTCCGGATTCAGCTTAAACTGTGCGTTATATCTTTTTTCGTAATGAACCGATTTCTTTGGGTAACGAACTTGATCTGAAGATATATAAAAGCTACATCTGTTCCAAATTTCAGGACGATTGGGTAATTTTAGCTCTTGTTATCGTGCGACAACGAAAACGCAAATTTTTTCTAAAATAATTTTTTTCTAAAAAACAAATGAAGATAATCTCCTGAAATTTTAACCAAATATAGTCTTCTATAAATTTAATAAGTGGTTAAAATTCTAAGTCGATAAATCAAGTATTTTTTGAGAAAACGCGATTCGAAAATTAAAAAAAATTTTTTACCTCAAATATCTTTTTTCGTAATGGACTGATTTTTTTGGGCAACGAACTCGACCTGAAGATATATAAAAGCTACATCTGTGCCAAATTTCAGGACGATTGGATAATTTTTGCTCTAGTTATCGTGTGACAACGAAAACGCCAATTTTTTCTAAAATAATTCTTTTCTAAAAAACAAATGAAGATCATCTCTTGAAATTTTAACCAAATATAGTCTTCTATAAGTTTAATAAGTGGTTAAAATTTTAAGTCGATAAATCAAGTAATCTCTGAGAAAATGTGAGTCAAAAATTTTTATAAAAAATTTTTAACCTCAAATATCTTTTTTCGTAATGGACCGATTTTTTTGGGCAACGAATTCGATCTGAAGGTATATAAAAGCTACATCTGTGCCAAATTTCAGGACGACTGGATAATTTTTGCTCTAGTTATCGTGCGACAACGAAAACGCAAATTTTTTCTAAAATAATTTTTTTTCTAAAAAACAAATGAAGATAATCTCTTCAAATTTTAACCACATATAGTCTTCAATTAGTGTAATAACTGGTTATTTATTTCAAGTCGATAAATAAATTATTTTTTGAGAAATTAATTTATGAAATATAAAAAAGTTTTCCTTAATAACAATTGACAGAGTGAAGATATTTTAAATTTTAAAAAAGGAAAATATAGGTAATTTAAATATCTTTCAAGAAAAGTTTATTATATTATGTAATAATGACTGTAAGATATGAAAAAATCAAAAAAACTAAAAATTCAAAATCGTTTTTTGGTTATAAAACAAAAGAAAGTCAATAGAATCTCAAATCCATCAGGGTACCTTTCTTTTCCCGCGAGACAAAGAGAATAAGCTTTACCCGACGAAAATCGGTCGATTCGTTTCGGAGATATGAAGAGTTCAAATACACACACACACACACACGCACACACACACACACACACACACACACACACACACACACACACACACTCACACACATACACCCACGAAAACAAAAATGATCAAAATCAACTAATATACACATATATCGCCTTAAAACATCTTTTTGAACATTTTTTTTTCGAAAATTTTTTTCACCTTTACAAAGCTTCCTCTATGAGGAAGCAAAATTTATAGCTATCATTGTTCTTTTGTTATTAACAAAAACGTGTTTTTTTTTTAAGTTCACAACTTACAAATAAATTATAATAATGCAGAATATAATGCATTCATAATGCATTGTATGCAGTATTGCGGGATTCGTGACTAACCCACAGCTTGTTGAACCCGGCCGGAATACATACTGTACTACACGCTACCCCGATCGGAGCGCCACCTACTCTTATACTATTTTAATTATTCATTAGTTTTGAATACTTAAACTCAAGAATTCAATCTTGAAAATTCAAACATATTATAGTTTGACGCCAATACTATATACTTTTATAATATACTGATGATAACATCATTGGAGTTATGAGTTAAAAAAAAAAAACATGTTTTTGTTTTTTATGATAACTAAAGAACCGTGATAGATAGAAAATTAATTTTTTTAGAAAATATAGGTATTTTAATTCTCTTTCGAATGCCACCCACCCCATTCAGATACATAGAGCCTTTCTCGAGAAATTACGATTTTCAAAAAATGACAAAAAATTTTTAACCTCAAATATTTCTGAAATTTATGGACCAATCATTTTGCCCAAAGAAGTCGACCGAGAACTATAAAAAATCTACCTCTAAAAGGAATTTTGAAGCCATTAAGTCAATTTTACTCTTGTAATCGTTGGACATACAAAACTGATTTTTTTCATTTTTCAATTTTTTACTCAAAATCTAGCCTACAGAATGTATTCAAATTTTAACAAATTATAGCTATTTATATTCTGTATTATCATGATTTTTCTCAAAAAAATTGTCCGTTAAGTTTAGGAGTTATAAGCTTCTAAAAATAAACACGTTTTTGTTAATAACAAAAGAACCGTGATAGTTAGAAACTTTTTTTTTTAAATATAGGTTTTTTTATGCTCTTTCAAATGCTACTCATCAGATTCGAATAATTTGATCCTATCATTAAAAAAAATCAAAAAACAGTTTTGAGAAAATTGAAAATTTGAAAAAAAAACAAAAACGCATCGCCCCAATCAAAAAACGGATTTTTGACCCGCCATCACGCAAAAAAACAAAAAAAATGAGACCTGTCCGGTCAAAATCGACCGAGTAGAAGCTGAGATCCAGGCGTATACACACACAAACACACACACACACACACATACACATACATCCATACAGACATTTTTCAAAAACCATGTATTTTGATTCCTAACACCTCGGAACACAATTATAACATGTTTTTACAACAACTCAAAAATGTACTATCACAAAGCTTCCTCTAGGAGGAAGCAAAAAGGAACAATAAAAATATACAATTAGTTCCTAAAATACATATGAACCCTTAAAGGATTATATTTAAGAAAAATTTAATTAATAACATTTTTCGTAATTAATGTGTAATGGATCTATCTGACGGAGGCAGATAAAAGAATAAGAAAAACAAAGTTTTTTCTTTATATTTTCTTTATATTTTTACAACGTTTCGTTGGCATGATCCGCCAACCTCTTCAGGCTTATTCATATAGAGCACATGGCATCGATATAAGCGATACAGTGCTTATATCGATGCCATGTGCTCTATATGAATATCGCTTATATCGATGCCATGTGCTCTATATGAATAAGTCTGAAGAGGTTGGCGGATCATGCCAACGAAACGTTGTAAAAATATAAAGAAAATATAAAGAAAAAACTTTGTTTTTCTTATTCTTTTACCTGCCTCCGTCAGATCGATCCATTACACATTAATAAACAATTGGAGTGCAATATTTATACTATTCTCAATATTTTTCGTAATGTTCAAATGATAACAATCAAACTTTTTTTAAATATGTAATATTTAAAATTTTACGAAAATAGTAATGAAATTTTGAAAATGTTATAAGTTCATTAACATCTTTCACATATTCCATAATGTTAACATATAGTGCAAAAATACATATAAAAGGAACAATAAATATATATGTTTCCTAATTATGAAAAGCATACAAAAAAGTAATATATTAAAGAATATGTTAAAGAAAAATTTTCCCAAATAAAAAATTATCAAAATTTTCGTAAATTTTAATTATTATTTAGTAAATAATACATGACAAATAATTATTAAAAGTCAAAAAATTTAATTTCTTAAATTTATGTCCTAACAATTAACTACATATAAAAAAGCAACAATAAAAATATACAAAGTTCCTAAAATACTTATGAACCCTTAAAGGATTATATTAAAGAAAAATATTATTAATAGCATTTTTTGCAATGTTCAAATGATAACAATTAAACTTTTTTAAATATATAATATTTAAAATTTTACGAAAATAGTAATGAAATTTTGAAAATATTATAAGTTCATTACCATTTCTCATATTCTACACATATTCTATATGTTAACATATAATGCTAAAATATATATAAAAGGAACAATAAATATATGTGTTTCCTAATTATGAAAAGAATACAAAAAAGTAAAACATTAAAGAATATGTTAAAGAAAAATTTTCCCAACTGAAAAATTATCAAAATTTTCGTAAATTTTAACTATTTTTTAGTAAATAATACATGAAAAATGTGTAGTAAAATATGTCATATATAAAATGTATACCAATTTAAAATTAAATATCGAAAGTGGTTACGTAGGGCTATTGGCGACGGATACCACTTTAAAAAAAATCCAACGCGCCTATTCACAGTACCTCTAAGGTGGCGTGGAAAACAGTTAAATATATATAACTATTATATATTATACATATCATATCTTTATAAACATTTTTCAAATGGGATCTTTCTAACTATACATTTATATCTTTCTATATAAACTTATTCCTAAGTATATAATTTATTACATATTTTTTATTATAATTACAACATATCGGGGGTTGGCGAGCGGAGCGAGCAGGGGCGCGAAGCCCTACTAGTATATATATATATATATATATATATATATATATATATATATATATATATATATATATATAGATATATAGATATATATATATATATATATATATATATATATATATATATATATATATATATATATATATATATATATATATATATATATATATATATATATATATATATATATATATATATATATATATATATATATATATATATATATATATATATATATATATATATATATATATATATATATATATATATATATATATAGGTCAAAAAATACTTTTTTAAAAATCCGTGCGCACGGGGGTCCCGCCGATTTTTCTGGTTTTGAGATATTTTATAGAACTTATAAAAAAAATGTTCTGCCAATTTTTAGGGTCCAATAATCAAAATTGACGTCAGGAGCTTGTCATAAAGGTGCAAAAAACGTAATTTTTATGCGTTTTTTGGTGTTTTTCAAACTTCTTTTAAATAAGTTCATTCATATCAATTTGCAATTTATCAGTGGGTTTTTTCTTCGTCTTGACTTGAACTTTACAGATATATTTTTTTCGAAAACCAAAATTTACGTATACATGTCCTAATTACCACATTGCTAAAGTCACCTTTTTGACATTTTAACGATACTTTAAAGCGATTTTTCGTGCATTAGTTATAATCGCACCCCAATCTACCCAAAGGCGTTCAAAAGGGGGTGAAAAAACCATTCTAGTTCACTGGGATATCATAAAAAAAAGTTTAAAAATACAGTACATTAGTTTGAATTTCGCAGATTTTGAAAAATAGCCATTTTTACGAAATTCAAACCAGTGCGAAATTTTTGTAGCAACTTTTATTTGGCTGAAAACTATTGGAAAGTGTTCTTAAAACATACCTGAAAGAAGTCTAATTGGACCGAGAATGGATATCAAACGATTTCCTATTGATTCGAGCTGATGAATTACGATATTTTTTCAATTTCGGTGTCTAAATTACTAAGCACTTTCTGCATTTCTAGACCATTTCCTTAAACTTTTAGGATAATTAAAGGAATTTTTTGCATTATTGATTAAAATATACTTCTGAAGTCTTTAATAAAGCTTTGTGAGATACATCTATGTGGTCTTAAAGCAGATATAGCGGTTTGAAGTTTAGAAAAAGAAATTGTACCAAAAGATAAAATGCCTATTCTTTTACTCGCCGCAGCGTCCAGGTCTGTATAATAAATAATACTTCTAGTTACTTAAATAATACTCTTAATTACTCTTTTTATTCTAATTTGATTTAATAATTTAGTTTTGAATAGTCACGAATAAAAATTTAATTTCAAAAATTCAAATTTATCGGAAGTAGTGAAGTCTCAAACAAATCATAATTTAGTATATTTAGTATATTTGTTTCCAGAGTAACGTATATATACATAATGTTTTTACAATATGATATAAGTTACATTCCATATTGTAACCTGAAAGGAAAATGCATTTCCTATAGAATAATCCTATAGAATAATTTATAATTTAACATTTTTAGAAACAACATTTATTAATTGAAGACAATATTTATCAATTTACGAATATATTTGAGAATATAATAATTTATGGCCACTTCATAAATTTATAATATCTGATTTTGTATCATCTGAGTATAGTTTAGCGCGTATTTTGCGTTCATCAATAATTTCAAAATAATGATATTGTCGAGTGTTGTTCACAGTCTTTGCAGATGCAAATCTTTTTTGAAGTTTTTTACCTCTGGCTTCAACTCTGCTCTCACTGAGATAAAGAAATCTGTAACATTATTTGAAAAGTTATTTATACATATTTTATTTTTAATTAATTGAACTATAGAATCAGTACATGTATATACCTTATTCGTGTTATGTTGTCATTTAAATAATTGTACATTTGCCCGGGAGTCAAAATTGTGACACCTTGCATCAGTGAAGCTTTTTTTGCGGTGCGTTTTGCTACCGCCCCAATGCTATCACAGGCACTCTTACCATGTGATGTAGCAAACAAATTGTAAGACATTATTTTTATGCCAAAATCTTCTTGATGGTGACATAGATTAATAAAGTGGTTCCTAAAAAAGTTATAAAATGATAATTATGTGTATGGATATTAAAATATCCAGAAAAATAGAAATCCAAAAAGATAATATTTTCTACAATAGATGGATTTTTATGCTAATAGTCTTAAAATATTTTTTTAAACATATTTTATCTCCAAAATTCCTTTTTTTTTGGTTCAGTTTTTTGTAGAAGCAAAAATCTAATAAAAAAAGTGGAAAGTAAAGGAATTAAATAAGATATGATTGTTTAATATGTTCTTACTTGTTTTTGAATTGTGTTGGTGCTCCATCAGAGAAATAAATCAAACTTTTTATCCAGGGATACTTGCTTTTAATTTCATTGAGTACTACTTCTTGAAATATATGTACAGAATATGCTTGGTGTTTCGTACTGTCTGAAATAACACAGAAACTTGCAACTTTCACCTCATTATTTATTTGATCTGCGTAGTACAAGGATACGTTAAATAACGAAGCATGAATATTATTAAAGTAAAATCCTTGAGTAGAGTTTTGACCGATAAATACATAATTTTCTGCGAAATCCATAACTAATAGTCCAGTATCATTGTCCAAATGTTGCCTGAAGTGAGCATAACTATCTTTTTGTTTGCATGAAATAAAATGATGCTCAGTTATAGCCCATATGCCATCAAGAAACTCTTCGAAAGGCTTTTCAAAATCTTGTAAAATCACTCGGGTACTTGATGAGCCCTCCGAGTTTTTACTACATATAGGTGTAGATATCCAGTTGCTGTATTTTATACACCTATTGCTGTCAGTTTCAGTACTAAATAATAATTTACGTATTCCATCCTTATTTGGACATTGGATACATTTGTGAAACATGCAATCAGGGTTTTCCATAGAGCATACTCCAACTTCAATTACTTCTTTGTAACTTTTTTTCACATTCATAGATGCAAGTTTTAATTTCACATTTTGATGTACGGAACATACGCATATATTGTGCATTCCTGGATCTCCAGAAAAAACACATTCCTTAGGTCTCAGCTGAGAGAAAAAAGATAAGCAGGGAATTATATCGCATCTGATGTCCTTTATCCAATTTTGATATAAATCTTTCAGATCATAGATCAATATTCTTTTCTGCACTGATGTTGAAGGTTGGCCAGGAACTTTTACTGTTACACATCCCTTTATTCCGCTACAATTTATGCTATTAGAATCATCCAAATAATATTTAACAATATCTTCCTTAACATCAGGTGAAATACGAAAATAAGTTTTTCTTAAACGTTGTCCTAAAATATCTGAAAAATGTTCAAATATTGAAAAAATTTGTTTTAAGCTTATATGTTGGTAAATAATTAAATGTAAATAATAATTTTGCAATGACTATAACTTAAGGTGGTCAGACATGTTTAAAATGACGAAAAATCGATTTTTTGTTTTTCATTTTTCACTAAAAAGCACTTGTAGAATATGAAAAAATTTTCTGGAAAAACTTTTATAGCATAGTCCGATACGTGTCACATAAGTAGCACTTTTTAGCACGGCGTGGAATTAGGGGCCGAGCACAGCTCCTAATTCCACGCCGTGCAGAATGCTCTTAGGTCACAAGTATCGTATAGCATTTTATATCACTGCCTGCCCTAAGCCAACTGTCAGCCACAGTACTACTTAGGTCACAGATAGACGTCACCTAAGTGTGGGCTTAGGCCATGCAGTGCTATCAATTTTTTAAATGTATAAAAACGTGTAAAAATGTATAAAAGTCGATTTGCATAAAATGTCCAAAAACCAATGGTTTTATTTGGTTTTATACAGTTTCTTACAGTTTTGTACACTTTCTTACGGTTTTCTACATTTTCGTACATTTTTTTTTTCATTTGTGTATATACATATTTATATAATCGTATATTATTGATTTCTACTAATTCTTTTTCTTTATGTCTCTGTTCTTAATATATTTAAAATTCTCACATATATTTTGAGAAATCCAAAAATTATATTTTAAACATTGATATTAAGATAAAAAATAAATACCTATAATATAATTTATGAACGAGATTTTTGACAAAAAAAAATTTGATTCTGAAACTAAATCTGACTTATCGACAGCCACAATCCTTTATTATAGCAGAGATGATTGTAACCTATATACCTAAACGTCTGCTAGCATCCGTGTAAAAATGTACAGCTGTCATTTCATATAAACACTATGAAGCACCTTCTTTACACAAAGTGTGACTTGATTACATGCATTTAGATTTTTGGATTTTTCAACATATTCTACTTTAACCTCAGTATATGATAATCTAATATATGTAATAAAGATTATTAAAAAAATTCGGATTCAAAGGCACCAAAGGATCTTTATGTTAAACCACTTAACAAACTTGACTGACTCATGTGGATATTGTTGCTGCTACGTGTGCTCATAGCTTACAAGTTTCATAGACTGTATACTAAGGTACCAGAATATTGGTCCCGAATAAAAAATATTTTAAGAACAAAACAATACTTTTTTATATTTCAGGGTAGAGACAAAGATAAGAAATAAAGAAGAAGAAATAAAGAAGTATTTTAGTAATTGTATCTTTAAAGATGTTTTTTACACGACGTAAAATTTTGACTCTGCCGTAACCTGCAAGTCCAGGATCTTTAAGGATTTTGATGATCAGCATCTCAAAATGTTGGTATTTTATCTCTCCATCCACTGAAGAGCTATATGAATTTATTTGAATAAATAATTTTTTACGGCCAAAAACAGCTGTAATTTAAGCTTTATTAAGTTTTTTAAGCAGTTCTTGGTCGTCAAAAGTTATTTACTCATATAAATTTAAATTCACACAACTTTTCAGTTAATGAAGAGATAAAATACGAACATTTTGAGACTCTGATTATCAAAATCCCTTAAAATCCTGGACGTGTAAGTAACGCCAGAGCCAGAATATACATTTAGAATATTACTTTTACATATTTGTAATTATCAAAATTTATTCTTTTCAGGTCATTTCATGGAGAAAAATCTAAAGGTGTTTGACACCCTTAACTGCTTGTATTGCTATATATAAATGTTGATGAAATAAGTTATGAGTAGAAAAATCTATAAAATTGATGAATATATATCTACCTTTTAGTTTTAATCGTCTGGCTTCAGTGAACATATAATATGTGCATTTAATACATATTGACCGCGAGAAAATTCCATTCACTAGGCAACAAAGTCAATAAGCTAATTTTTTGATTAAAAGTAGAAGTAGCAAATTATGTTTGAATATCTGAAATCATACTTCTAAACCACAAACTTTCATCACTCATTTCTTTTATATTTTTATATTCTGACAATTTTATATTATAAACTTTCTCAAACGCTTCTGAGGTCTGTTTCGTGACATTCTTTATAATACTAATAGTTTCCTTTACAAGTGCATTATCATTCATCTTTGGTCGTTTAAAAGGAGCAATGTTAAAAGTATCAAGAATTGTATCAAGATTTCTTATGTTTTGACTATTTGTACAAAATTCTGATATTGGCGTACTTTCATTTGTTGATTTAATGCTATTCTGACTAGAATTTTCTTTATTCTCCTCTGATAACGTTGTAACTGTCCTGACTTGGTTTCCGTACTCTAAAATATTTGATTTTATTCAAATACCACAAGTCCTCCATAGTTTATGTTGAGAAGTGAAATTCTTATCATAAACTGTTTTTAAGTGTTCTATATCCTCATGATCTAAATAATTAAAGTCATTAACAATCTTTACCCTGTGATTTTCAAATGGATCACTGCAATAAATGGATTGGTTTTGATAAGATTTAGCTTCATCGTTTAGTTTGCTATAACAGTTTTTACAAACTTTTTGTCCTGGTATAATATTTACATTACAACCATATCCACCATTTTCTAAAAAATTTAAACTCACTTCTTTTAAATTAACTGGAACATTTTTTGCGTGTTGATTCCATGGATCATACATTTTTTTTAGGTATGAGGAATAGAAAAGTAAAAATCTTCTGTAATGATCATTACAAATAGATCCATTATCAATGTTTTGTAACCCAGGTACTCTTAAATACAGAAGTTTTTTATCATCTCCTGTAAGATCTCTAATTTTATGAAGAACTTTCTTTAGAGAGGAACATTCCGAGTCACTCTTTAAACATTGACAAATGCTATAATTGTTTATATCATCCATCCTGTCGAAATCAATTAGTATTATAAATACCCTCAAGTAAAAATGTATTAAGTAAATAATTGTAATTGAAGACTTCTATGGAAAAAGGGCGTATCTCGAGATGCGAAATACAAGGTCAAAACAAAAACTCTACTGTGACAAATTTTTGTTCTTGGTTATCGATGAGTTCAATTAAACAAATTTTTCATATTTTCCCTGTGCGCGGACACTCTTATAATCAGTACCGAAATTTGATATTTATTCAAACAACTGGAAGAAAATTGAAACTGTGGAAAGTGTTAAGGAATAGGGTAGATGTACCGGTTCTGGCCACCATAAGGATTCTTTTTTCACCGGTTGGCTACCTAAAAATCCATTTAAGAACATGGATATGTGGCCAAAAACAGAGCAGTGGCCAAAACCGGTACGTCTACCCTACGTATCACTGTTGAAAAATTGTCGAAATAATCGAGAACATTTCAAAGTTATATGTGGCACACCTTTCATTCGTGATTGGAAAAGTGCATTCGTAAGATTAGGATTATCTAAACCAAAATCAATGACAAAAAATGTTCAATTTAAAATTCTATCTTACAAGACATTTTTATACAAGCCGAACCGATCGATGGATATCTCAAGAAACTACACTTCAACTTATCTGCTACATTCTTCGAGTAATCCAGAAAACATTTTGTCAATAGATTTTTTGTTGAAACGAGTTTCAAAAGCTCTTCTAAAAAGTGCTAAAAACAATAATTTGAAATGTCTGTTCAAATATTTAACGAAAAACAATGCAGAAAAACTTCGTCAGATTACTGAAACATAAGTAGGAGGGAAATTTATTTATGTAATGCCTTTGAAATATATTACAATATTGCTTAAATATCATTTCAGTATCATTTCAATATCGTTTCAATATCGTTTCAAATAATTTATTGTATCAAAATTATATATTATTATAATTTGTTATTATACTTATTGCAGCGACGGATTTTTTGTATTAAAACCTTTTTCTTATACGTTTGTATTTATTAAAAAAAATTTTGAAAAATATATAAGTTCAAGAAGAAACTTTAAATTTCCTTCCTTTTTAAAAAAAACCTGTTGAACAGAAAAAGGGCGTATCTTTAACATTTTGCTTTTTTGTAGAGTTATTATAGCAGCTTCTTTTTCAAACTCATAAATATGCTTTATAATTTTTCAGATAACGTAGATTATATCTGTAAGGATTAAGCATTTTATTTATTTATATTAATACTACAGAAATATATAAAACTTTAAATATGATTTTCCCGAAATGTGATTTTTTGAGATACACCTTTTTTCCATAGAAGTCTTCAATTACTGTTATTTTAAATAACAGTTTAAACAACAAAAATTTAATATTAACCTCAAATTTTTCCTTCAGTGTAAATCTTGCAAATTTTTCTATCTAAATAGTCAAAATAATAACAGTTTAACAGTTATAAGTGAGTTTCCGTATACCACATGAACACAGTCGGTTAGCACCATTGACTTGAAAGATAGACTGTGCATCCAATGAGAGGGATCGACATTAGAAAAAGAGAGGGATAGCCGATAGCGACAGGATTTCTTTCTCTCTCGCACAGTTGGTACCTGAAAGGAGTGTCCATGTTATATGCCGCATGCCGTTTACCGGTCACAATGTATGAATGCTCCAGGTGAAAAAAAATGTCGAACGTCTAATAATCTAATGCAACCGCAGATCGACAATCCAGCGTCAGAACACGGTTCTATTTCATCTGTGGTTACATCGATTAATAGATGTTCGACAACATTTTTTTTACTCGTGACGCTGTAGACAGTACATGGCATACGGCACTTGATGTATCAGCAATAGGAAATCGTTTGATATCCATGCTCAGTCCAATTAAACTTCTTTCAGGTATATTTTAAGAACACTTTCCAATAGTTTTCAGCCAAATAAAAGTTACTACAAAAATT
The DNA here is from genome assembly GCA_036365515.1 of Torymus aiolomorphi. NCBI lineage: Eukaryota > Metazoa > Arthropoda > Insecta > Hymenoptera > Torymidae > Torymus > Torymus aiolomorphi. The sequence continues at coordinate 358,102 of CM070874.1, forward strand.
TCGCACTGGTTTGAATTTCGTAAAAATGGCTATTTTTCAAAATCTGCGAAATTCAAACTAACACACGAACTGTATTTTTAAACTTTTTTTTTATGATATCCCAGTGAAATAGAAAGGTTTTTTCATCCCCTTTCGAACGCCCTTGGGCAGATTGGGGTGCGATTATAACTAATGCACGAAAAATCGCTTTAAAGTATCGTTAAAATGTCAAAAAGGTGACTTTATCAATGTGGTAATTTGGACATGTATACGTAAATTTTGGTTTTCGAAAAAAATATATCTGTAAAGTTCAAGTCAAGACGAAGAAAAAACCCACTGATAAATTGCAAATTGATATGAATGAACTTATTTAAAAAAGTTTGAAAAACACCAAAAAAGGCATAAAAAATGACCTTTTTTGGACCTTTATGACGAGCTCCTGATGTCAAGTTTTGCTCCCGTCGGGCGTAAAGAGCCATTTTAGATTTAAGAGGGGCTATCCTCCCGCCGGAAGTAAAGATACGCTTTACTCCCGCCGATCGTAGAGACCCATTTTTACTTCCGCTGGGCGTAAAGAGCCATATTACTTCCGCTGGACGTAAAGATCCATATTACTTCCGCCGGGTGTAAAGAACCATATTACTTCCACCGGGCGCACTTTACTATTTTATAGTATAAGTAAAGCATGTCAACGTAGTCGTTAGTCATAGAAAATATAATTTCGAAAATTAAAAATGAAACTTGAGAAAATCAGCTATCATTTGCTTTTTTTATAATTATAACATGTTTGTTCCTTCCAAAGTTATGAAAGTTCAAAGTAAAACATCGAAAATATACTGATTAATCCCTAAAATTAAACTGTTTAATTGCAGACATATTTTTTATGCACTTTCAATGATCTATTTTAAACATTCATAAGTTTGGAAGGAATCAACATTTTACTTATTATTTTTATCATTAAACAATATTACTTATGTCGACTGTAATCTAATATCAACTGATAAGAATTTTTTTATCGGTATTACAGTTCAGGTTTTAATTAAGTTTCTATTTCAGATACGGGGGTGATTATAAACAAGGGCAATCTGACTGCCATTAATATTTATAATAATTTAATTTATAAGAATGTAAGACCGATAAAAAAATTCTTATCAGTTGATATTAGATTACAGTTATTGTTAAAGAATAAAAATCCAACAGTACCTTCAAGGTGACATAGCATTTCATTTCAATCAAAATGTTTTTCTTCCCAATATTAAATTTTACATAAATTTGTTTCCTACTTTATGACATTGTTTAAGAATCATTGAGGGGGGGGGGGGGGGGGGGGGGCTAGGAGGGAGCTGAGGGGGCGCTGAGGTTGGGGTGAGGTGGAAGCGAGGGGGCGCTAAGGTGGGGGTGAGGTGGCGCTGAGGAGGGGTGAGGGGGGGTTTTAACAGAATAAGAAGTCACGAAATAACGTAAAAAATGACGGAATTTTACGTTATTTTGAGGAGGGGGCTGAGGTGGGGGTGAGGTGGGGCTACGTGATAACATTCATCTATATAATATAGGAAGATATATATATATATATATATATATATATATATATATATATATATATATATATATATATATATATATATATATATATATATATATATATATATATATATATATATATGTGTATAAGTATGTATGTATGTATGTATGTATGTATGTATGTATGTATGTATGTATGTATGTATGCATGTAATATGTTTTTTTTTTTTTTTGGCCTGAGAAGGGGAAATCTTTCATAAGACACCCATAAAATGGGTAGTGTCGAGATTCCTACCGACTAAAACCCCCCCTCGTTTTATAGCCCTTGCAACATCTAGCATCCATCGGAACTCCTTTTCAGTATTACTTCGGTGGTGCTTGTTCTGGCCCCGGATGATCCCTCTTCGGAAGCTGTATTTCTTAGTCTATCAGTCTTTTCTTCTCATTTCTCTCTCCTTCTCTTCTTTAGTCTTGATTGCTCTCTTGATGAAAGAAGCTATCCTTCCTGTCCCAACTCTCTGATGACTTGAGCATGGTCGCTATTATGTTGTCTTTCGACAATAGCGTACCGACTTGTGCTGCTAGTTCCCTCCTGTCCTGCTCGTGCACGGGGCACGCGAATATCGTGTGTTCCCCGTCGTCTTCTTGTTCACCGCATAGTCGGCAGTTCCTGTTGGGTCTATGCCGTCTCGTGGCTAGATACGCTCCAAAACACCCGTGGCCGTTGAGTCCTTGGGTGAGGCGGTATCCCATCGAACCGTGTTCTCGGAGTACCCACTCCTTGATCTTTGGTATGAGCGCATGCGTCCATCTTCCGTCCTTCGACGAGTCCCATTCCTCTTGCCATCTCTTGAAAAGGGTCTCTCTTGCTTTCCCCCGTATGATGTTCCTCTCTTTTTCGGGTAAGTGTCCTTGTCTACGTCGGTATTCCTCCTGTTCGACCCATATTTCTTTCCTCTCAAGAGCTAGCAATCTGATCGGAGGAACCCCTGAAAGTACGTTTGCCGCATCTCTTGACAGTGTCCGCCATCCACTGATTATCCGCAGATTTATCTTACGCTGCACTGCGCCCATGTGCTTATCCACTAGATAAGCAGGAGTGCAATCTGCCCAAGTAGGTGCCCCGTACAGCTGAATCGACTCTACCACTGTTGCCAGCAAGTGTCTGCGTGCCTGCCACGGCCCACCTACGTTGGGCATAAGCAAAGGAGATATACGCATCAGTGATGTGCAAGCAACCGACGCCTTCGTTGCTGCTTGCTTAACGTGGTGCTTGAAGGACCATTTCCTGTCTAGCCACACTCCCAAGTACTTTATCTCGTGTTTGAGAGGGATTACTTCCCCGTTGATCTCAAACCGGGGAGCATCGTACTTTCTTCGACGTGTTACCAATATCGCCTCACATTTGCGCACCGTTAGTTGCAAAGATCTGCTGGTCAGCCATTCAGCGATCAGCTCCAGGGCTTCATTAGCAATTATCTCCACTAACCATGCCTTTTCTGCCACCACTAGTAGGGCCAAGTCGTCGGCAAACCCAACCAGCGATGCCCCGTTCGGTAGTTTCATCCTCAATAGCCCGTCGTACATGCAGGTCCACAGGAAGGGGCCCTTTATCGATCCTTGCGGTACTCCTGCTGATAGATCTGTAACTATTCTGCCTTTCTCGGTTACTATTATTAGTTTTCTATCCTTTAGGTAGCTGTCCATAATCCTGAGAAGGTATTGGGGTATTTTCTTCTCTTCTGCCAAAGCCTGGTAAATGCACTCCCAACTAGCGGAGTTAAACGCATTCTTAACGTCTAGCGCAATTATGACGCAGAATCCTCCCGGGCTCGGTAGTTCGTAAAGAGCCTCCGAGACTCTCTCTTCTACCTTCTTCAATGCGTGGATTGTTGACAGCTCCTTGCGGAAGTCGAACTGGACTGCGGAAATCCTCGTTGTCCTCTTCTTCGCACACCTTCTCCATTCTACTGAGAATAAGCCTCTCGAACAGTTTTCCCATTGAGTCGATCATTCCCAATGGTCTGAATGATGAAGGATCAGCGGCCATGGCCTGAGTACTCTTGGGTATCAAGACCAATTTTTGCCTTTTCCATCTGTCGGGGAAAATACCTTCCTCTAGGCATTTGTTAAAGACGCTCGTTAGCATCTCGGGATTCTTTTTCGCTATCAGGTGCACCACTTCATTCGGAATCCCGTCCAGTCCCGGACTTTTGCCAGAGGTTAGTCTGCTCGCTGCTGCCTTCAGTTTTTGGGGGCTAAAGGGTTCTCCTGCTTTTCTGTGTTCTAGGTTTGGGAAGCTAGTCCTAGGCTCTCCCGTTGGGAATAGTACTTCCACAATTTTACGCTGGCTTTCTTCGTCTTCCGATACGCTTGATCCTTGCGGCCTCCGGAGTTAATTCATTTCGATCTTGTAGGGTAGGCCCCATGGGTCGCCGTTGATCGTCTCAATGAGGTTTTTCCAGCTCTCAGTTTTAGATTTACGGATTGCTATTCTGAACATCCCCCTGGCTTCTTTGTATGCCTCTTGTTCCTCTATCGCGTTTGGCCTATTCGCTTTCCTAGCCCTCTGGAAGTCCCTTCTACGTTGGTTGCACTCATTCCTTAGTCTTGAAAGCTCCTCATTCCACCAGTAGGCTGGTTTCCTGTGGTAGGTTGGCGGCCTGCGAGGCATCGACGCATCACACGCATCCGCTATGGTCTTGATAAGTGCTTCTGCTGCTTCCTCTGCTGTAGCAGAACGTTCCAAATTAGCTGCGCTAATTCGCTGTAGGAATTTGTCGCTGTCCATCTTTTGAAGGGACCATCCTCCTTTCGTTTTGTACTTCCTTCGTTGGTTCTGCTTCCCTAGGAGTTTCGTCGATATATATCGGTGATCGCTGAGTGACTCTGCGTCTAACACCTCCCAGGATGAGATGTTTTTTGTTACTTCCGGTGATGCAAATACCAGATCTAAGACCGATCTAGCAATACCCTTCTCGTAAGTGTGCACGCCAGGTTGGTTTGCCACTACGAGATTATAGGTCGCCATCATTTCTTCAAGTAGGTCGCCTCTTGGGTCCCGGGGCCCTCCTGTCCATGCCCTTGCTTTGGTATTAAAGTCGCCCGCCAAGATAAGTGGGCCCTTCCACTTTCGGATGTGTTCCTCTAGCGCAGCCAGGTCTATCTCTACCAGCGCGTCCGCGACATTCGGAGAGAAGTAGCAATTGAATATGGCCAGCTGTCCTAGAGATACGCCTACATAGCCATTACCAGATATCACTTCTCTGGCCCTGTAGTATTCGTCCTTGTAGACGTATATTGCCGCATCGCCTCTCTTGTCCTTAAACCACATCGCATCTTGGAGTCTCGGTTTTGCTCCGAGATAACGAGTATACCTACTTCTCTTTCCCTCGCGGTCTGTATGGCAAGGTCTTGTGCATCCTGAGACCGGTTAAGGTTGATCTGCAGCATGTTCACGCTAGGGAAGTTAGCCATTTCCGTTTTGGCGGTGGTCCAGCTTTCCCCTAGCTATCCGTAGCGCGGTGCATGTAACATCTCCCGTTCTGTGGCCATGGGGTTTTCCAGTAGCTTCGCAAGCGAGGCACTGATATGGCTTGCCGCACCCTGCAGTCAAGTGGCCTGGCTCTCCGCATCTGTAACACAGCTTCCCCAGGATATCCTTGGGACACTCTGCGGCGACGTGTCCGAATTCCAGGCACTTAAAACATCTGATGACTAGCTTCTTTTCGCGGGTTGTTGCATAAACCCAGCCGACTCTAACTTTGCCCGGCTTTAACACCTTTGCGGTCGCTATGACTCTTGGTGCTACTACGAGTGCCACTTTGGTTCCTCTTGGTCCTGCACGGAGTGCCTTTACTTCGATTTGATCTGGAGTCACCTCTACTAGAGCAGCGATAAAAGTTTCTCTGATCTCTTCTTCTGTGGTCGTTTCCTCCAGGTCTCTTAGCTCTATGGTGACCGTTGGAACCATCGGTCTTACTTAATTCGGCCCCTACTGCTTGTCGGATAGCTCCGCTTACCTCCTCTATCTTTGAATCCTTCCGAAGCTCTATGAGCAGGTTTCCATCCCTGGTCTTACGGATCTTGCCCACCTTGGATCCGACTTCATCCGGACTCGGCTTAGTCTTCAGCTCCTTTAGCATATCAGCGTAGGACATCTTGTTGTCCCCGCTCGCTTTTATGAGTACCGCTGCCTTTGTTCTGCCTTTGGTCTCGGAAGTTTTCTCCTCGATGTTACCTTTCCAGGTACCGTCTTGCCTCTTGTTGAGACAGGATTTTCTTTCTTGTTTTTTCCTTTCCTCTTCTGCTTTCTGATTATTTCCCAGTCAGTTTCGGCCTGGTCCTGCGGAACGTGTCCCGTCTTCTCAGGGCTCGGGATTCTGTCCCTCCGGGATGTAGATGTAGGAGCAGAATTTAGCCGTTCCTTCCGGATGATGGCCCTTCTATTCTCGCCGACGCTCAGTTTTCTGGCCCTCCCTATTGAGTCGTCAGGTGGGCTATTTGCCACCCTCTTCTTTGAGGCGTTTCCTTCTGCTCCCTCTGCCTGCTTCGTCGACTTTTCCAATTCGCTTTGGAAGGCCGCTTTAGCCTCTTTGTTTTTCTGCCTAATTTTTATTATTCGTCTCAGATATGACATGGCAGCTACGTGGTCGTTTTTCACTTTGTTGTATATATTCCTGGCTTTACTACCCACATCTTCTATGGAAATCATCCTCTGTTCCAGGGCATCCAGGGATTGTTGCTCCAACTTATCATTCTCCACTATTTGTCGCCACAGCCTCCACAGAGATGATCCCCCTTGTGCCGCGCTTGCCTGGTTGCCTCCTTCTTCTTCGTCGCTCGTCTTCTGAGATGCAGTAAGGACCAAGTGAACCACCCTTTCTGCACCAGCCTGATTGGCCACATCGTGCTTCTGGCTCCCCCCAAAATCCGTGGAGCCTGCATCGACCACCGAGGCTTTCACTCGATCGGAATCGATGGCGGGATTCTCCTCATTATTGAGGATACTCGCTTGGGGTACTATATTTTCTAGCACATCTTCCATAGTTGGTTTATTATTCGGGGTGCCTTCCCCTAGCTAGTTTTGGTCCGCCCCGGGTATTTTATTTCCCCGGTGCCCTTCATATCTGACGAGCTTTCCCCTATCCGCCACCTAGGGAGGCGCCTGATGCGAGACTAGCAAACTCGACACGGGATGCATGTATGTATGTATATATGTATGTATGTATGTATGTATGTATGTATATGAGGAATAGCGATCCCAAAAGTTGCAGAATCGAAAGCGCGATATTTGAAAATGCCATTTTGTGCATTAAAAAAGTTTCGCCAAATAATTATTTTAAACGTTGCATAAGTTAACATAGGAGATAAAAAGAAAAGTTATTTTAAAAAATATAATTTATTTAGCATTATTTATTGATTTTTGATTATTGAAAGTTTTTGCGTAGTGAATATTACATTTGACAAAATCGCCTGAAAAAAGTCATGAAATACATGAAATCATTTGAATTTAAGATTTCTGCATAACTAGAGATTATTATTGCATTAAATAACAATTACTTATAACAAAAAAAGAATAAACAAATAAACGAAAAAATTCGTCGCGAAGGCTACGCGTCCGCGGCTACGCCTATGGGGAGCGGCTCTATGTTACCGACTCAGAGGATAAGGAAAAGCTTTATCCGGTATCATACGGCAACGGCTTTACAATTGTAAGTATAATAGAAATAAAATGAGGTGGAGGAGAGGCCAACATTGCACGTCAGGGCAATTTATAAAATAACAAAGTAATTGTTAATGAGTGCAGTAAATGCAGTAAATATGTTACATATTTTTAAAATATTTTCAATACGGTACGAAGCAGGCGGAATAATATTATTACAATTTTTTATTTTTATGGATACGAAATTCGCTTTCCAATTCTGATACGCAATTAGTACCTTATTTTTAAATGAAAATTTGTTACTGTATTGTTTTCACAAGCACGCGTGCGGAGTTTAATTGTTATTCACAAACTGCATATGCTTATGACATGTTAATGAAAGATAGTTTAACAGGGATATTAATATTCAAAATAAGGATAATTAGACTAGTCAAAAGTGGAGGATTATCACTTATTAATAGGAAATCCCAGTTGAAACTTAGCTATAATCACGATTTGAGAACAGTGCAGCTCTTAAGGATGTTATGGCGATAACATTCCGACGCCAGCCGAGTTAGGCAAAAAAATTTCAAAAAATCAAAAATATTACTTCTGAAAAATTTACCGCTCATTATTCGTGATTCAATTGTAAAGATATTAACTTTCCAGCACACATTTTACTCATTTTGTTTGAAAAAACCAGCTGCACTGCTATCATAATATAAAGCTGTCAGGCCACTGTACGTACTATAAAAAAAGATATACACAAATAAATCGATAAAGAATATGCCTAAAATTATCCATTCGATTCATACATACAGTTAATAATTTTGTGGGATTCATTACACACATAAATAAAATTAAAAAAAATGAAAAAAACTAGCGGCGAAGACATCACTTTAGTAGGACAGACTCGTTCCATAACAGTATACAGTGTACCAAGGGTATAAAAAGAGCTTTATTAGACCGAAAGTAGACTTCGCAGTGTACGAATCGATCGCGAGCTAGCATATCTGAAGGCGAGGGCGTTTAGCGATCCACAAAGCCCACGTAACCCTTAGGGCTTACGATATTTTCCTAGGCTTACTGAAATACTCTTTAAACCCAAGTAGGCGGGAGATGCGAGTTCCACGCACATAAAGAAGACAAGTACACATGAAGCCATAAACAAAAGGATTATTAAAATATTCTTAAGCTCAAGTAGGCGGATAACGCGAGTTCCACCTATATAAGGAAATTACATAGACATGCAATACCATTATTTGTGTTTATTTGAATACTGTTTAAACCCAAGTAGGCGGGGGACACGAGTTCCACGCATATAAGGGAGTTACGTAGACATGCAGTTGTAAACAAAACGATTATTTAAATAATTTTAAACCCGAGTAGCAGGAGGCAGCGAAGTCCACGCATATAAGAGAATTACGTAGACATGTGACACGATTATTACAATAATGTTTAAACCCTAGTAGGTGGAGAACGCGAGTTCCACACATATACAGAAGTCACATAGACATGTAGCCATAAATAAAACGATTATTTAAATAATTTCAAATCCGTGTAATCGGCGACTGCGAGGTCCGCGCTTATAAGAGAGTCACGTAGACATGAAGCCGAAAACAAACAATTATTTAAATAATGTTTAAATCCACGAAGGCGGGGAACGCTAGCTCCATGAATATAAGAGAGTCACATCGACATGCAACATGATTATTTCCAAGTAGGCGGGGGACGCGAGCTGTACGCATTTAAGGGAGCCATGTGGCCATGCAGCCTCAATAAAACGATTATTTAAGGTATTTTAAACCCGAGTAGTCGGGGGCTGCGGTATCCATGCACATAGGGGAAGAAGGTAGACATGCAACACGATTATTTAAATAATTTTCAAACCCAAGTAGATGGGGGACGTGAGTTCCACGTATATAAGCGAGTCACGCAGACATACAGCCCTAAACAAATGATTATTTAATTTATTTCAAACCAAAGTTGGCCGTTGGCCGAGGACGCGAGTTCCACGCGTATACGGAAGTCACGTAAATGTGCAACCGCAAACAAACGATTATTTAAATAATTTTTAGACACAGGTTGCAGGGGGCCGCGGGGTCCGCGCTTGTATGGGAGTCACGTAGACATGTAGCTGTAAACAAAACGATTATTTAAATAATTCTAAACCCGAGTAGTCGGAGGTTGCGAGGGTCCCGTTCATAAGGGAATTACGTTAACATGCAACACGATTACTTAAATAATTTTCAAACCCAAATAGGCGGGGGACACGAGTTCCACGCGTATAAGGGAGTCACGTAGACATGCCGCCCTGAACATACGATTATTTAACTAATTTTTAAACATAAGTTGCAGGGGGCCGCGAGGTCTGCGCTTATATGGGAGTCACGTAGACTCCAAGCCATACGGAAAACGATTATTTAAGTAATTTAAAACTCAAGTAGGCGAGGGACGCGAGTTCCACACATATAAGGGAGTCACTTAGACATTCAGCCCTGAACAAACGATTATTACATAATTTTTAAACACATGTTGTAGGGAGCTGCGATGTCCACGCATCTAAGGGAATTACATAGAAATGCATACGATTATTTAAATAACTGTTAAACCTCAGTTACAATGGACCGCATGTCTGCGCAGATAAGAGAGTCACATCGACACAATGCCATAAGCAAAACGATTATTTAAATAATTTAAAACTCAAGTAGACGAGGGACGCGAGTTCAACGCATATAACGGAGTTACGTAGACATTCAGCTGTAAACAAAACGATTATTTAAATAATTTTAAATCCGAGTAGTAGGAGGCTGCGAGGTCCACGCATATAAGAATTACGTAGACATGTAACACGATTATTAGAATAATGTTTAAACCCAAGTACGTGGAGAACGCGAGTTCCACGCACGTACAGAAGTCACATAGACATACAGCTATAAACAAAACGGTTATTTAAATAATTTTAAATCCATGGAATCGGGGGCTGCGAGGGTCACGCATATAAGGGAATTATGTATACATGCCACCGTAAAGAAAACGATAATTTAAATAATTTTTAAACCTCAGTTGCAGGGGATTGCGGGTCCATGCTTATAAGATCGTCACGTCGACATGAAGCCATAAACAAAACGGTTATTTAAATAATCTAAAACTCAAGTAGGCGGAGGATGCGAGGTCCACGCATACACGGGAATTACATTGATATGCATACGATTATTTAAATAATTTTAAACCCGTGTAGTAGGAGGCCGCGAGTTTCGCGCTTATAAGGGTGTCACATAGACACGAAGCCGTAAACAAACAATTATTTTAATAATGTTTAAACCCAAGAAGGCGAGGAACGCTAGCTCCACGAATATAAGAGAGTCACGTCGACATGCAACATGATTATTTCCAAGTAGGCGCGGGATGCGAGCTCCACTCATTTAAGTGAGTCACGTGGACATGCAGCCCTAATCAAACGATTATTTAAAGTATTTTAATCCCGCGTAGTCGGGGGTTGCGATATCCATGCATATAAGGGAAGTAGGTAGACATGCAACACGATTATTTAAATAATTTTCAAACCCAAGTAGGCGGGGGACATGAGTTCCACGCATATAAGCGAGTCACGCAGCATGCAGCCCTGAACATATAATTATTTAAATTCAAAAATAACTGTGTATAACGGTTAGTTTACGAGTCAATTTATTGTTATTAAAAATATATAACAACGACGTTTCGGTGGCTAGATTATTTAAATTATTTCAAATCGAAGTAGGCCGAGGACGCGAGTTCGACGCGTATACGGAAGTCACCTAGACATACAACATGATGATTTAAATAATTTTTAAGCCCAAGGAGGCGGAGAACGCTTGTTCCACGGATTTAAGGGAGTCGTGTAGACGTGCAGCCCTAATCAAACGATTATTTAAAGTATTAGGTGTACAAAAAAGTTCTACCCGTTTGTGAGAGATGGCGTTGTCTTGAGAACAGATGCTTACTGGTTTCATATCTTTATGCTAGTGTTTACTGCAGATCCTATTCTTCAAATAGACTGCATATGTAAGTATTCTTTGCGAATATAATTCTGTCTTTAACATAAATAAAAATGGAAGTAGATACTATGCTTATCCGACATTGCTTACTTTACGAATTCCATCAAGGTAAAACTGCCGCTGAAGCTCATAAATCAATCGGTGATACTTATGGAGAAAAAGTTATTGATGAGAGTACATATCGCAGATGGTTTCGAAAATTTAAAAACGGAGATTTTGACTTGAGCGACAAACCACGCTGTGGTAGACCTCAAAAGATTAGTGATGAGAAATTGCAGAAGCTACTGGATGAAGACTCGGTACAAACGCAACATCAGATCACTGAAAAATTAGGTGTTGCCCAACAAGCTGTTTCTGAGAGGTTACGTGCGTTGGGAAAATTCAAAAATGTGGAAAATGGGTACCTTATGAATTGACTGAGGAGCAACGTGAAAGGCGAGTCGAGATGTGTCTCTCATTGCTTTCAAGTAAAAAAAAGAAGAGCTTTCTGTGGAAATTAGTGACTGGTGATGAAAAGTGGATCTATTACGAGAATCCTAAACGTCAAAAACATTGGGTAGATCCAGGACAGCCCACAATATCCACACCAAAACACAACGTCTTTGGAAAAAACTTGCTGCTCTGTATTTGGTCGGGCGAATGGGGCGTGCTATATTACGAGCTTCTCAAATCTGGAGAGACTATTACTGGTGAACGATATTCTTCTGATTTAAACCGTTTAGCGGAAAAAATCCAAGAAAAGAGGCCGTACTCTGGGCATGGCCGAAGACCAGTAATTTTGCAGCATGATAACGCTAGGCCACACAGAACTTCCACGGTCCGTCAAACCATAGAAGAATTACAATGGGAAATTTTACCACATCCGGCGTATTCTCCTAACATTGCACCATGCGATTATTATCTTTTTCGCTCATTACAAAACAGCTTAGCAGATCAGCATTTTTAGAATGAAGATGAAGTACGAAAAATGGTTGATGATTTCATTAAGTCAAAAGATGAAGCCTTTTTTCGCCGCGGAATACATCAGCTGCCTAGACATTTGCAAAGGGTAGTAGCCGGCGGTGCCTATATTGATTAAACTTTGTGTTTTGTTTAATTTTTTTAAGTAAAAAAAAAGTTGCTGAAAACGGATATAATTTATTTGTACCCCTAATATTTCAAACCCGAGTAGTCGGAGGCTGCGAGGTCCACGCCTATTAGGGAGTCACGTAGACATGTAGCTGTAAACAAAACGATTATTTAAATAATTTTTAAACACAGTATTTTTATTTTGATGACTGGATTGCGTGGGATATTGCGAGTTAGAAATAAGGTAGCCACAAATTGATTGGACAGTACTTTATTTACTGATTTGGTCGGCTTTAATACTAACCTCGTTCGGTAGCTTGTCGGAACGCAAACATTTTCGCTACCCTTTGCACAATAGACGTTCCGCAGTGGAGATGAAGCCAGGTAGGCGAGCTGGAGAGGAGTGAGGTTTTTGCTCTGTTCGCGCACGCGAGGGACGCGGCGTCTCACATATTATTACTCGTAAATACATAACGAGCGCGCTGATTGGGCGAGCAGGATCGCCTGACCATGACGTCGCGGCACAGGAATAGCACACGCATGCTCTTTCTCTCTCTCTCTCACACATTCCGATCTTTTTAGAATTACACTATTTGCGTTGAATTTCCAAAATTCCGTCCACCTTCGTCGTTACGCTGACGAATATATTGCGCTATAAGTTACAATCGGTATTTAGTCTCTTTACAAGGTTGGATTGTAAGCGGTACTAGTTTGACGATAGGTCGTCGCAATGACCCTGAGCTGGTCTTTACAGTTACTACACGGACCATTTCGTCGTTACCAGAATGTAGTGAGATAATTTTCGCCATTGGCCATTTGCCAGGAGAGGTGTTTTCGTTTCGGATAAGTACTAAGTCGCCAATCTTCGGTGGCGCTTTTGGTTGTAGCCATTTATTTCTGGTTTGCAGTGCAGTCAAGTATTCGCTTTTCCAGCGAGACCAAAAATGCTGTGTCATCTGCGACAGCATCTGCCAACGCTTACCAATTGGTATGGTTTGCACGGTTAGATCAGGTTCTGGCACAAGATATGAGGTATGTTGAATCAGGAAGTGCGCAGGGGTTATAAATTCCAAATCAGAAGGGTCATCAGAAAGTCCTACGAGTGGTCTCGAATTCATACATGCCTCTACTCGACACAATAGAGTAGCGAGTTTGGAGAACGTGAGAACTTGTTTGCCAATGATTCTGCGAAGATGATGTTTTAGCGACTTAACTCCTGCCTCCCACAGACCTCCAAAGTGAGAAGCGCTTGGAGGATTGAAACGCCAGTCAGTACTTTCACTAACGAGTCGACCTGCGACTTTTGAGCGAAACTCAGAGCTGGTTTGCAGTATTGATTTGAGTTCAGCGTCTGCGCCGACAAAAGTTGTGCTCTGATCTGAAAACAACTCCCGACAATGCCCTCTTCGAGCGGTAAAGCGGTGGAACGTTGCTGTAAATGACTCAGACAATAGTCTTCGACCAATTCTAGATGAACGGACTTTGTCACCATACAAACGAATATACAAACGTAACCATTGAGGGTGCCTTTACCTCTTGTCTTAGTCAAGCGTACATTAATCGGACCTACATAATCGACGGCTGTTCTTTGAAAAGGACTAGCGGGTTGCACTCTAGCTCTAGGCAATTCACCTATGAGTTCCGAGGGCACTTAGTGAACATAACGCGCACACTGCGTGCATGCTCGAATAACTTCTTTTAGTTCCGTGCTCCCACGTAAGATCCACACTCGCTGCCTGAGTGTTTCCATGGTCAGCTGCGTCCCGCCGTGCTATGTACGTAAATGCGCTTGTCGAATGAACAAAGTAGTAAGAGCAAACGAGTGGAGCAGTATACCTAGATGTTTAGTACGTACATCAGTTAGTGAATTGACTAACCTGCCGCCCACCTTAATCAAACAGTTTTTAATTATAGGATTTAGACAGGTCATCAGATTCTTGTTGCTTAATCCTTTGTTGGCTTTCAGGAGAAGATATTCCCCATTAAAATATGCTGTTTGCGTTAAATAAATCCAGAGTAATTGTGCATTTTCAATTTCACACGATTCTAAAGTGAGGGAATCGCTTCGCCATTGTTTCTGAAAAAAGAGTAGATCAAGAATCTTAAATGGATAACTGCCATTTGATCTAATAGTGCTTCTAGTAATAAATCTTAAACAGTAAGCGGTAACTCTGAGCAGTTTGGCTAAGGACGAGTACTCTTCAAGGAGGGGCCAGACGTTTGTATCACAGTCAGCAGAGTTATTCTTGACCTTGTAAGAATTCGCGACGAGCGTGTTAGCGACAACAAAGTTCAATTCGTCTTGTTCTCTAGACCATGAGCCAGTCCTTTCAACGAGGAAAGCGGGGCCTTTCCACCGAAGTACGTTACTATTTAATTTGGATGGTTCGACTCCTCGAGAAACAACATTTGCCGAGTTATCTTTTGATCTGACGTGATGCCAAAAAGCATTAGGAAGAGACGTGTGAATATCCGAACAGCTATTGGCAGCAAAAACGTTCCATCTCGAGTGATGATCCCTCAGCCAGAAAAAAACGTCTGCTGAGTCGGTCCACAGATGAACGTCCTGAATGGGAAGTTGAGTAGAATCAAGAAATTGCTTTATCAGGCGAACGAGCAATAAAGAAGCGCACAATTCTAAACGCGGTATACTTAGGGTCTTTACCGGAGCTACTTTTGATTTAGCGATTTGTAATGGTGTGGATACATCTAAATCTCAAATTAGCCTTATATATAGCATAGCTCCGTAAGTTCTTTTGAACGCGTCAGCGAATCCGTGTAGTTCCACGGAGGTTTGTGGCGTATAGCCTGTCCATTGCGGGATCTTTATTTCGCTGATCACTGGAAGATCCTTCAGCCAATTGACCCATGGTTGTTCCACTTCTCCTGGCAAAGGATCATCCTACTTTCTGAAGCCAAAGAGATTGTAAAAGAATCTTTGCTACCACGACTACTGGGGCAATCCAGCCTAATGGCTGATGATCCAATGTGCGCGCAATGCGCGAAAGTACATTCCGTTTGGTAGCAAGTTTAGAGACATCCATATCCCTGATATTGAAATAAAAATAATCGCCATTAGTGTGCCAAGCGATACCTAACAAAGGGATTGAAGAGTTCGTGCTGAATAAGGTTACTTTATCTTCAGATAACATGTTTTCAGGTAGAACGGAAAGAGCTTGCGGTTCATTTGAGGCCCATTTCCTTAAGTTCATTTGCGCCTTTGCGAACAAACTAACTAAATCTTCTTCTTTATCCCTTGACTCGGATGTGGAGTGCGCTCCAGTTAGCACGTTGCCGGAGTAAATTTCCTTCCGTACAACGTCTGCTGCTACTGGGTGCTCTTGCTCATGATCGATAGCCATTTGCATGAGCGTTCGAATAGCTAGATACAGCGAACACGTTAAGCCATACGTGACAGTATTGAGAAGGTAAATTCTAATTTTCTCTAAGGGGCTAAATCGTCATAATATCGCTTGATACTTTCTATCATCTGGATGCGCTTCTATCTGACAGAACATTTTTTCAACATCCGCTGACAACGCAATCTTATAATTTCGAACGTTACATATTAGATCGACTGGATGCAACAAAAGATTGGGGCCATTATATAACAGGTCGTTTAGCGAATTACCTGAGTTTAGTTTGCTGGATCCATTAAATACAGTTCGCAACTTGGATGTTGTGCTGGTTTCTTTCCAGACACCGTGATGCGGAAGAAAGAAGTAATTCGATTTTGTAGAGGCTAATTCCTCTATAGCAATCATATGACCTAAGTCAATATATTCCTGAATGAACTTGGTATACTCTGTCTTAAGCCTCTTGTCTTTTTGGAAGTTTGACTCAAGACGTTTTATAGCACTGAGTGCGTACGAGTATGAAGAACCTAAGTTAAGTTTCTCCAGCGAATGTGGATTTTTCCAAGATACACCTTACGGTGTATCGACTGAGATGATTTCTGGTGGTGGTATTCACAAACAGACCATCACAAGCTTTATCTTCTTGCGAACGAGAATTTTTAATAGTAGTCAATTCCTCCGATCGCCAAAATTCTCACAGAAGCTCCGAGAGCTCCGCATCCTGATTTTCTAGTGAAGCGCTATGCAGCACAGTAAAAGCGTACGTTTGCGAAATAAACTTGAAACTGGGACCTGCGAGCTTTCCAGTTAACAACCTACCGAATTTCGATTGCATTGCCATGAACTGATGATCAGAGCCTCTAATTATCCTTTCCTCTTCTAAACTTGTGTAAACATCTACAGCAAGCAGCAATTCAATTCAAGATTGTTCCAGGAAATTGGGATCAGCTAGTTGTAAACCTTCTAAGTGATTGAGAGAGCTAACTGAGCGAATAATTGAAGGTTTATAGAAAAAAATCCTTTGGAGAACTAAGGCTTTAGTTTCCACATAAAACGACGATGCGAAATGAGGTTTCAAGTGGAGAGATGCCAACATATTTGCGAACAACGATATTTGCTCGCCTACTCCTTGGACACACATATTAGTGCTTTCTAGTGGTAAGGCGGGAGACGCGAATTCCACGCATATAAGGGAGTCACGTAGACATACATGATTATTTAAATAATTTTTAAACCGAAGTAGGCGGGTGACGCAAGTTCTACGCATATAAGGGTGTCACCTAGACATACAACATGATGATTTAAATAATTTTTAAACCCAATCAGGCGGGGCATGCTAGATCCGCGCATTTAAGGGAGTCACGTGGACATGCAGCCCTAATCAGGCGACATCCCCAGACTTGAACATGCGTGGCATACTAATATGGATTACCGAACTGGTTTTCTACGTAAAAATTGAAGCTTTTGCACCTTGTCTCGTTTATGTGCTTTGCACGCTCAACTAATAGCAGCAATAAATTACTTTAAGAAAAAAGTATCAAAACAGTTAAAGGTTCCGTGGATTTCCTCATATAAGAGAATTAGGTAGACATACAACTCAATTATTTAAGTAATTTTTAAACCCAAGTAGTCGGAGAACACGAGTTTCACGCATATACGTTCGTCACGTAGACATGAAGCCGTACACGAAACTATTGTTTAAATAATTTTGAAATACAAGTATCCAGGACTGTGTGGCCCACGCTTCTAAGGGAATTACGTAGACATACAACACGATTATTCAAAGTATCTTTAAACCCAAGAAGGCGGTGGACGCAAGTTCCACGCATATAAGAGAGTCACGTAGGCATGAAAAATGATTATTTAAATAATTTTTAAACCGAAGTAGGCGAGGGACGCTAGTTCCACGCATATAAAGGAGTCACTTAAATATGCAGCAGTAAACAAACGATCATTTAAATAATTTTTAAATACAGGTTACAGGGGGCCGCGAGATTTGCGCTAATATAGGAGTCACGTAGACACGAAGCCATAAGCAAAACGATTATTTCAATATTTAAAACTCAAGTAGGCGGAGGATGCGAGTCCCACGCATATAAGGGTATCAACTAGACATATAATATGATGATTTAAATAATTTTTAAACCAGAGTAGTTGGGGGCTGCGAGGTACACGCATATAAGGGAGTCACGTAGACATGCAGCTATAAACAAAACGATTATTTAAATAATTTTAAAACCAAATAGGGAATTACGTTGACATGCAACACGATTATTTAAATAATTTTAAAACCAAATAGGGAATTACGTTGACATGCAACACGATTATTTAAATATTTTTCAAACCCAAGTAGGCGGGGGACGCGATTTCCACGCGTATAAAGGAGTCACGTAGACATGCAGCCCTGAACAAACGATTATTTAAATAATTGTTAAACACAAGTTGCAGGGAGCTGCGATATCCACGCATATAAGGGAATTACACAGATATGCATACGATTATTTAAATAATTTTTAAACCGCAGTTCCAAGGGACCACGTGTCTGCGCTTATAAGGGCGTCACGTCGGGACGCGAGCTCCCCGCATATAAGGGAGTCACGTAGATATGAAGACATAAACAAAACAACTATTTAAATACTTTTAAGCTCAGGTAGACGAGTGACGCGAGTTCCACGCATATAAGAAAATTACGTAAACATGCAACATGATTTTTCGTGTTAATTTGAAGAATATTTAAATCCAAGGAGACGGGGGACGCTAACTCCACGCATATAAGAGAGTCACGTAGCCATGCAACATGATTATTTAAATAATTTTCTATTCAAGTAGGCGGGGGACGCGAGTTCCATGCATATAAGGGAGTAACGTAGTTGTGCATACGAATATTTAAATAACTTTTATTATTTATTTTAATAATAAACTCGCGGTGCAAAAAAGGACTACTTGGGCAAGGATACCCGTGACAGTGGAATTAGCGGCAGGCAGTGCTATAAAACATTATAAGATACGTGTGACCTAAGTAGAACTTTTTTGCACGGCGTGAAATTACGGCCCGAGCATAGCTAGTATGTAATGTAATATAAATAATCGCTTTGTTTACGACTGCATGTCTACGTGACTCCATAATATGCGTAGAACTCGCGAGCCCCGTCTACTTGGGTTTAAAAATTTTTTAAATCATCATGTTGTATGTCTAGGTGACACCCTTATATGCGAGGAACTCCCATCCCTCGCCTTCTTGAGTTTTAAATTATTTAAATAATCGTTATGCGTATGGGACCATGTCGACGTGACTCTCTTATCTGCGCAGACACGCGGTCCCTTACAACTACGGTTTAAAAATTATTTAAATAATCGTATGCATTTCTACGTAATTCCCTTATATGCGTGGACATCGTAGCTCCCTGCAACTTGTGTTTAACAATTATTTAAATAATCGTTTGTTCAGGGCTGCATGTCTACGTGACTCCCTTATACGCGTGAGGATCGCGTCCCCCGCCTACTTGGGTTTGAAAATTATTTAAATAATCGTGTTGCATCTCAACGTAATTCCCTTATGAACGTGGCTCTCGCAGCCCCCGACCACTCGGGATTAGAATTATTTAAATAATTGTTTTGTTTAAAGCTACATGCCTACATGACTCCCTAATAAGCGTGGACCTCGCAGCCTCCGACTTCTCGGGTTTAAAATACTTTAAATAATCGTTTGATTAGGGCTGTATGTCCACGTAACTCCCTTAAATGCGTGTAACTAGCGTCCCCCGCCTGCTTGGGTTTAAAAATTAGTTAAATCATCATGTTGTATGTCTAGGTGACACCATTATATACGTGGACCTCGCGTTCCCCGCCTTTTTGAGTTTAAAATTATTAAATAATCGTTTTGCTTATGGCATCAAGTCTATGTTACTCCCATATAAGCACGGACCTCGTGGCTCCCTGCAACCTGTGCTAAAAAATTATTTAAATAATCGTTTGTTTACGGCTGCACATTTACGTGACTTCCGTATACGTATGGAACTTGCGTCCTCCGTCTACTTGGGTTTGAAATAATTTAAATAATCGTTTGTTTAGGGCTGCATAACTGCGTGACTCGCTTATATACGTGGAACTCACGTCCCCCGCCTACTTGGGTTTGAAAATTATTTAAATAATCGTGTTGCATGTTTACCTAATTCTCTTATATGTGTGGACATCGCAGCCCTCGACTACTCAGGTTTAAAATACTGTAAATAATCGTTTGATTAAGGCTGCATGTCCACGTGACTCCCTTAAATGCGTAGAGCTTGTATCCCCCACCTACTTGGAAATAATCATGTTGCATGTCGACGTGACTCTCTTATATTCGTGGAGCTAACGTTCTCCGCCTTCTTGAGTTTAAACATTATTTAAATAATTGTTTGTTTACAGCTTCATGTCTACGTGACTGTCTTATAAGCGTGGACCCGGGGTCCCCTGCAACTGGGGTTTAAAAATTATTTAAATTATCTTTTTGTTTACGGCGGCATGTATACATAATTCTCTTATATGCATGAACCTCGCAGCCCGATTACACAGATTTAAAATTATTTAAATAATCGGTTTGTTTATAGCTGCATGTCTATGTGACTTCCGTATATGCGTGGAACTCGCGATCTCCACCTACTTTGGTTTAAACATTATTCTAATAATCGTGTTACATGTCTACGTAATTCTTATATGCGTGGACCTCACTGCCTCCTGCTACTCGGGTTTAAAATTATTCAAATAACCGTTTTGTTTTCAGCTGCATGTCTACGTAACTCCCTTATATGCGTGGAACTCGCGTCCCCCGCCTACTTGGGTTTAAATATTATTCAAACACAAATTATCGTATTGCATGTCTACGTAGATTCCTTATGTGGATGGAACTCGCGTCATCGGCCTACTTGAGCTTAATAATAATTCAATAATCATTTTCTTTATGGCTTCATGTCTACGTGACTTCCTTATGTGCGTGGAACTCGCATCTCCCGCCTACTTGGGTTTAAAGAGTATTTTAGCCTAAACGCCCTCTCCTTCGGCTATGCTAGCCCGCGTTCGATTCGTACACTGCAAAGTCTACATTCGGTCTAATAAAACTCTTTTTACACTCGTGGTACACTATATACTATTATGGAACGAGGCCACCCTGCTAAAGTGATGTTTGCGCCGCTAGTTTTTTCTTTTTTTTTAATTTTATTAATGTGTGCAATGAATGCCACAAAATTATTAACTGTATGTATGAATCGCATGGATAATTTTAGGCATATACTTTATGGATTTATTTGTGTATATCTTTTTTTATAGTACGTACAGTGGCCTACCAGTTTCATATTATGCTAGCAGTGCAGCTGGTTTTTTCAAACAAACTGAGTAAAATGTGTGCTGGAAAATTAATATCTTTACAATTGTATCACGAATAATGAGCGGTAAATTTTCCAGAAGTAATATTTTTTATTTTTTGAAATTTTCTTGTCTAACTCGGCTGGCGTCGGAAATCCTAACTTTGCACATTTTTGTATGCATTTTCTTATACTTATTACAGTGTATGCATGCAAAGCTGGCCCTCGAGTGCTTGACTCCTCATGTGCTCTAATTGATTTGATTGATGTCGTTGATTTCCTTGTGCTAAAAGAAACGCACGCGCTCGAAACTCGTCGTCGTGAGCTGGACTTCTCGCAAGCCATATTAACTATTCTAATTTTTAATCCTTATAAGGTCCCTGCCAAAAGTTAGTTTTTAGTTAAAATATCAATAATTAATTATTTGATCGTAGCTATTTATATGATTATAAGACCAATACATTTTTAACTTCATTCAAAGAACTTGCAAATCTTTAATACATTTTTAACTTCATTCAAAGAACTTGCAAATCTTCAAATTCGATTCTTCGTTTTTTGTTTTATATTATCCAGAGAAGAATTCTTCATCGAGTTACTGACTCAAAAATAAAAAATGTTACTTACATTTTTATTAAATTTTAGTTTTATAATAGACACTCATTTTTTAAGTTGACTGTACACATGGAAATGCTTATCATTTAAAACATAAAGATAATTTTTTAGTTTTGAGTTAATAACTCCATGAAAAATTCTTCTTTGGACAATATAAATCCAAAAAACCAAAAATCGAATCAAATTTGAAGTTACGCAACTTTTTTTAATGAAATTAAAAATGTTTAATTTTTGTTTAACGTTCATTAAAAACGATTTTCCATTTTAAGAGATTAAACTATTGGTCTCATGTGTTTATTCATAGTTTTCAAATAAAAAAGAAAAAAACATGCCCATATAACAAATTATTGATGTTTTAAGTAAAAAATATATTCGACGCAAATTTGTCGCCATAACATCCTTAAGAGCTGCACTGTTCTCAAATCGTGACTATAGCTAAGTTTCAACTGGAATTTCCTATTAATAAGTGATAATCCTCCACTTTTGACTGGTCTAATTATCCTTATTTTGAATATTAATCTCCCTGTTAAACTATCTTTCATTAACATGTCATAAGCATATGCAGCTTGTGAATAACAATTAAACTCCACACGCGTGCTTGTGAAAACAATACAGTAACAAATTTTCATTTAAAAATAAGGTACTAATTTCGTATTAGAATTAGAAAGCGAATTTCGTATCCATAAAAATAAAAAATTGTAATAACATTATTCCGTCTGCTTCGTACCGTATTGAAAATATTTTAAAAATATCTAACATATTTACTGCTTTTACTGCACTCATTAACAATTACTTTGTTATTTTATAAATTGCCCTGACGTGCAATGTTGGCCTCTCCTCCACCTCATTTTATTTCTATTATACTTACAATTGCAAAGCCGTCGCCGTATGATACCGGATAAAGCTCTTCCTTATCCTCTGAGTCGGTAACATAGAGCCGCTCCCTATAGGCGTAGCCGCAGACGCGTAGCCCTCGCGACGAATTTTTTCGTTTATTTGTTTATTCTTTTTTTATTGTAAATAATTGTTATTTAATGCAATAATAATTTCTAGTTATGCAGAAATCTTAAATTCAAATGATTTCATGTATTTCATGACTTTTTCAGGCGATTTTGTCAAATGTAATAGTCACTACGTGAAAACATTCAATAATCAAAAATCAATAAACAATGTTAAATAAATTATATTTTTTATAATAACTTTTCTTTTTGTCACCTACTTTAATTTATGCAACGTTTAAAATAATTATTTGGGGAAACTTTTTTAATGTACAAAATGGCATTTTCAAATATAGCGCTTTAGATTCTGCCACTTTTGGGATCGCTGATGAGGAACAGCACTTGTTCCTTATGATATAGTAACCCATGTTATTTACTGTATCTGTTCTCTGTTCCTTTTTGCGTGTAACGGGCCATAGTATAGGCGACAGCGGTCTCTATTGTGCCCCTCTCTTCCGTCTCTCGCTACAGCTCTCTCTACAGTCTACGCATGTGCGCGCGGTAGTCGCAATACCTATCTAAACGAATGACGTGTTGACCGGCGCTCTAATGCGCATACACTTCAGAGGTTACGATGGGAAGTCGATGAGTTCGACCGTGAGAGTTTGGTGCGGATGTTGCTTCTATGTAGAGCAAGACCTTCTGCTTGATATCCACGCCATCATCTCTGAGGTCGTGCTGAGTTTTCCACCACCGTTGACTGTTGGGTTGGGTATAGCCATCATCCTCAAGGTTATGTTTCCCATGATTACATCTAAGGGAGAACATAGCTCACACACTTTCATGTATTTTTACTTTTATCTCATAAAGTTTTGCTAAATGCTACTTAATCATTCAAATATAGCATACAGTTTGTAGAAGGCTATCTAATAAACATAATTATGTTTTAAATATACTGCTGCATTTAGCGAGCAAGCTGTGAGCTATATTTTCATGATCAAGTATCATTTAGAAATTATGCATACGTTTCTTCTTCCGATGTTAATTACATAACAATAACTTATAGTATTATATATAGAATATAGTTATAATTATAAATATAGCATTAAGAAAATGTAAATAAAAACAGAATGACTCTTTATAGTCCAAGACAAGCACATGTCAATACCCTTTAAAATTTGAAGTTATTTTATATGTGAATTGGCCATAATAATATGTGCTTTATATTTTCTTGTTCATTAATAAACTGATTTTCAATCTGTTTCTATTGAGAATAATACAATGATAATTACAATGATAATTAATTGTATAAGTTACAATTAATATCACATTTTTTGCACTTCTTAGGTATAATGTTTATGGTTAATGTCACATTTTGTACATTGTTTTAATAAATTATTTAATTTAACATAAAATTTCTTTTAGAATATTCTTTAAATTAAACAATAATATGTTGAATATTGGAGTGGTTAGGAACTCGTTGCAGCTGTACTGATTGAAAGGTATTATTTATCTCGTGCTCTGATACAACAGGCAAATATATATCTTGGTTAATAAATTGCTGATCAGGTACATTTAAGGGTAACATATTCTGTCTTTGATCTTTATTACTAATATCAGTCAAAGCAGCTTTCTTTTTTGTTGTTTTCGTTGGATTTTTTCTTGGTTTTTTTTTCGTGGCACAAAGTTCAGACTCGTAATCTGGAGAAGTGACTATAGCAGCTTTGCCCTTAGCAGGCCTTTTCCTAGTTACCTAAAAAATGCAATTTTATTAAGTTTTTAATGATTAAGAAGAAAGTATTTATCTTTAAAGAATTTTACCTGAGCTTTATGAGTAAATGTAGAAGAATTCAAAGTTTTCTTAAAAATTTGATCAATAGATTTTTCCTTTGATTCCATAACTTTCTTTTTTAATTTTATTACTTCAGGTTGATTTAAAATATCACTTCCGTCTCAGTGACATGAAGGTTAGAAGCATCTGGTTCAACAGAAACTAAATTCTTATTTGAATCATTTAATATAGTAGGTTCTTGTAGTACTTCAATTGCAAATTCAGCGTTCGATTCATTTGAACTCATGGATATATCAACAGTATTTGAGGAGATGTGTGGCACTTCAGGTGGGATGTTTGCCAAAACTTGATCTTCAGATGAAGTGTTTTTCTCAACAGTATTTGAGGAGATGTGTGTCACTTCAGGTGGGGTGCTTGCGGAAACTTGATCTTCAGATGAAATGTTTTTCTCAACAGTTGATCGAATATGTGGTATTTGCAATATAGAGATATTTTGTTCACCAGCCGATGAATTATTTGCATGTAAAATAAATACGTATTACAAAGATTATTAAAAATTGCCATAATTTATCAGTAAAATATATAATACCTTTTTCATTCAAATCAACTATTGATGCAGACTGCAATGGCACCCGAGTAACAAAATCTTCATCACAAAAACTTCTGAATTAAACGGATGGATTCCAGTTTTCCGGAATCCATTTATAGACGTTTCCATTGTTGAGGCTTTTAAATAAGCAACAGTGAAGAGAGCATAAATATCTTTTAGGCTTATAGTGCTATACGGACGATTTCTCGTCCAACCATTTACGGCACCAGTATAGTAATTACTCAAAGGCTTCATATAAGATACATCTAATGGTTGCATTCGGTGTGTACAATGTGGAGGAAAGCATAGTTCTTCACATGAGTAACATGGCCGTCTAATAGTAATAAAACTGGGGTTTCCTTTGATGCATGTGAAAAGTCCACAAACTTCTTCAGCCACTTGGTAAAAATATCAAATTTCATCCATCCACTCCCATTGAATTCTGCAAAAGCTCCTGGAGGTGCTCCATCCAAATAAGATTGATTTTGTTTCTTTCGAGGGAAAATTAATGTAGGAGGCATGTATTTTCCAGAGGCTGAATTGCAAATAACGGCAGTCACATTGGTTCCTCTTTCAGCAGAAGTTTTAGAACCAACTTGCCGCCTGCCTTTAAGAGCAACTGCCTTTAATTGAGATTTGGGGTTACAAGAAATTCCTGTCTCATCCATATTATATATGACATCAGCTGAAAACTTGTATTTTTCTTGTAGACCTTTTAAAAGTTTAAAAAATGCTTGAACATTTTCTTTGTTGAAGGCAGTTGCTCGTGCAGCTGAGGTTGGCTCTGGTTTCCTTAGAGTAAGTTGAGGGTGCCGTTTCATAAAGCCTCTAAACCACTCCATGCCAGCTGAACGTGTTTCATTATCAAAATTATTTTTTAATTTTAAACTTTCAGCTAACTGGAAAGCTAATCGTCTGACTTCATGAGATGTAAATCTATGCAATCTTTGTTCGTTGGCTAAAATATCGTCACATAATTGTTTTTCTTGCTCCTCGTTAAAAACTGGTTGAAACCCTGAATAAGAAAAATATATACCTACTATAAAAAGTAACTGTAGTACATCATTTGTACATAATAAACACAACCTCAAAATATTATATATTTTACACTTTTTTCTATAGGTTAAAATAACAATAATTAGATTTTGTAAATATTACAAACCTTTTTTCATGATTAGAGAAGGTTCATCAACATTTTTTTTGTAGTTTAAGTAATGCCTTCTTAAGGTTTCCAGAGGGATATCAAACTTGTTTGCTACAGATAATATCTTTTGACCATGTAAAATACATTCTATTGCCTCTTTAAGATGTTCTGCAGACAAAGATAAGCTACTTGTTTTTGTTGCGTAATTTCTCACCATATCCAATTGAATTGCACAAAAACTTTTCAATATTAATTCATAAATAAATTATCGACATAAGCACTAATCTATCATCCTAACCTATGATGGCGCACTTACTCACGCCGGTAGCAGAAACCCATCGCTTACTCACGCCGGTAGCAGAAACCCATTCCGCCCCATAATCTTGTGCCTATTCCGCCCCATTACGACTTTTTTTTAACTTGGACTAAAATAAATTATTTCTAAGTAAAACGCATTATTTAACGTATCAAAATTAAAGTTCATAGACTAATCTTTACGTTTCCACAGATAAAATTAATGATAATAATAATTAAGATAACTTTTTTTTTCGTTGAAAAATTGCTTCTGTCAATCTTTTTCAAGCTAAAATTTTATGGGTTTTTTAAAATAAAGTTTTTATTAAAACCTATACAAATTTTCATTCGCAATTTTTATCGAAACTATATTCTGATCAAAATAAACACTAATTAGACTTAAATTATCAGTCAGTCATTATTTTCTAGTAAATACCCATTTAACCAACAAACCCATTCCACCCCACCTTCCCCTACAACCATCCAAGTCAATTCAAAATCGAATTTCAATGACTATAAAACAATCTTGTATAATCTCTAAATATAAAAAGATTCACACAAAGTATCAATTTTTTAAAAATGATTGTAGCCATTTAACATTTAGCTGTTCAATACTTATCTAATAAAAGTTATTTGCCCCTTCGATGCACGTAGCTAAATTCTTATTAGTTTAGTTAACTTTCTTAGATCTTTGAATAACTATTTCTAACCTATACATACTCTGGCGCTGACGCTGGCTTTCTCTCTCTCTCTCTATCTATCTATCTCTCTCTTTATATCTGTTCTGTCGTCATCGCCATTTATTCATTATTAGTATATATGGTCGGACAAAAATGCTATAGTACGTACGGTCGGAAGAAAAATGTATAGTTTATGAATCTTATGGAGAAACATGGAGAAATTTTAGAATCGGAAACCAGACATAAAATTTTTCACTATTTTTAATATCTCTAATATGAGAACATCTTTTTACATGAAACTTTTTGTGCAACATAGTATTACAAAACAGCATGTTGTTATTTTAATTTGGGTAAATATAAAAGCGATTGAAAATTGCAGTAAATATTTCAATTTCTCGGGCATCCATTTCAATGTATATGTAGCGCGGTCGACCCTCAGGCTTCTTCTATACTTGCCTTCGGAGCGCTCCCGCGCTCCTTGATAAAAAACAAAATCTGTCTAGTCCTTTTAATTTATTTCTTCGATGAGATCATCTATTCAATAAGCACTGTCTACAAATGGTAATAATTTTTTTCATGACTATACAAATAATAATATTGTTAATATAAAACTTTCTGCGAAAGTATAAAATAAGGCAAGTGCACTGATAGAAGTATTCATTTATAGTAAACGAATATATTCCTTTGAAATCTAAAAACATGGTGTATTTAAATTGAAGGCAAATTTCGTTACTATTACATAATATTCATAACCAGCACGTTCGTATGTGTTTTGTATGAAATCCATCAATTACTTTAGTCTAAATGCAGATTTCTTAATAGTTAATGAATCTGGCTTTGCGCATACTTCCGCAGGATTTGGAAGGTTTGGCTGTATCGGCAATGCAGAACGCGGCGTAGACTACTGAGTCCCTGAAAACATATGGGCGGCCTACTCCGTTCTGTCCTCATGCGTGCAGTGAGGCCGTCGATTCTCCGCGGCAAACGGCATCGAAAAACGAGGTGACAAGCAGCGAGAAGGAAAAGGGCGGGCTGGCCATGTGTTTTCAGCTGCCGAGCACGCATGCGTTTGCATGCACGAACTTACATATAGACGGCACGCTGCTGTGCGGCGTACTTACCGCCGTCTTCTACAAGCGAGCGCCATGCGCCACCATCTTCTATGTTGTGCTCGCCGGCCGCGGACCCGCGGTTATTATGTGCGTGTATAATGTGGATGGGTGACTGTGTGTGTTTACAGCGATCTCTAACCGCTGTTCTGAAGGTTATGTGTGCAGTGACGGATACACTACTCACTATAACTATTAATAAACCACGTTATTATATATTAATCCATGTGGATTAATACTTAAGGAATATTCATGTGTCAAAATTTCAAAGCTCGGTGGCTTAACAGTTAAGTCACGGGGCTTACAGTAAATAAATACTTCTATCAGTGTGTAGACGTTTTTTCTGTATAATAAAATCTATAAAATAATAATATTTATGATTTTGTAAAATGTTAGAAATACGGGCCTGGCTCAACTGTTTCGTACGTTGCTTAGCGCCCTCCCCTTTACCCCTCGTCTAGTCCTCTTTTGTTCTAGGACAGCGGTGCTGCCGCCGGCCAGTGACAGTCAGTGCTCTGATAGAGCTGTTACTGATAGCGTCTGTGTTAATCTAAACCGTGTGAATAAATATTCTTTATTAAATAAAGCGTGTGTATTTTATATCTTCATTCACTCCTTCTTCCAAGCATAACTCTAACAGGTTATGAGCCCAAGAGAAGAGGAACAGATGGACGCACGCGAGCCGGAGACGAAGGTAATGACGACGGACGAGAGGTTGCAACAGACAAGGAGGCGACAGACATAGAGGTGACTGGTCAGACTCACAATTGTAAGTAAGAGCTTTGCTGGCTTAGAAACAGTGCGCGACGGTTATAAGAAAATTTTAAGTCAACGGGAATTAAAAGCGAGCAGTACCGGTAATCTAAATTCGTCTGTGTCACATATATCGTGCGGCTGCGCAAATTGCGAGTGTTGTGGTTAAGGCGAGTGATTGTTAGGTTTCCGCGTAAAGCGAGGGGCGGACGCATCCCGTGTCGTGGCGTGCGGACCCTGCAACGGGTCTTGACCCGCACATGTGCTGCCAGTGAACCGGCATGGAGACCGCGATGTGCTGATAGCTTCTTTGTGCGAGAGAGAGAGAGAGAGACAGAAGGAGTGCGCGTGCCTCGGGCGAGCGCAATGGCGGCGCATCGTATGCGTATGTGATAGCGAGAGAGAGAGAGAGAGAGAGAGAGACTGCAGGAGCGCGTGTGCCTCGAGCGAGCATAATGGCAGCGCGTGGGGTGTGCGAGTGTGCCTGTGAGACGGAGACAGAGCGCCAGCCTGTCAGCGGCACTTCGTGTACTATGTGCGCGCGCTGGGACGGAGAGCGGCATCGGCCCGTCTTCCGCATCAAGGCGCGCGAAGCAGACATCGACTGAGCTCCCGTATGCGACCGTGAGAGGGGAGGAGAAGTCAAAGGCGACCTGCACAGCCATGTATAGAGGAGCGCGCGACAGAATAAGCGAGTGGAACAGGTAGCGCAAGTCGACCGATTTCGGGTAATGCACGCAACGACTTTACGTGAGCGGGGAAATTAAGTATGGCCATACGACGGAAAATTAAGCGAACAGTGAAATAAGAAAAAATGCGCAGCGGCTGATTGTGTTTCGTAGATAGAATTTTATGATTAATTAAATATGCATATAAATATTAATTCGAATTAATTATTAATAATAATAATAATAATAATTATTATTATTATTAATTAATTATTCTGAATACAGATAAAATAAATCTCAAGTAATACTTGCGAAGGCAAGAGGAATAAAAATTTAGTACGTCTATAAAATTTAAAAACTTGGTACGGCAGAAGGAAAATACCTGCAATAAAATTGATAATTTTAAGGAAAAATGTACACTTAGTTATCTTAAAATTCTTGTTGTCAAATCTTGTGTGAACTCGTAGTGCTTGCGTTCGGCACAGTTTGTTCACTAAAAGATTTTATTACTGAAACGGCAAGGTTTCTTTATTCAAAGTTTTTATCATATACATGGTATTTGCAGTCGATTGATCTCAGAACTTTGCTGTTACTTTGAAATCTTATATAAACTCGTAATGCTTGTGTTCGGCACGGTTTGTTTATTGAAAGATTTTTGTAACAACAATGACGTTGGACGAACAGCGCATCTTGAGAGATGCAATCGAAAAGGCAGAGTTAGAGGACCGATCGCTGCTAATGCCGTGTTGCCACAAAGGCAGGAATGCCTCTCAAAATAGCGAGTGAAATGAGACGGAGAAAAGCGAGTGAAATGAGACGGAGAAAAGCGAGTGAAATGAGACGGAGAAAAGCGAGTGAGAATGTTGCGAACAGATCGAGTCCGGTACCGGAGACGAGTGAGTCGAGAAAGAACGACAGAGAGAAGAGACAGATAACGACAGTGATGAGCGACAGAGCGAAGGCAACGGTGTTTCTACGACGAGTGTAAACGATGAAATTTTGAGAGGTAAACCAAGTATATCGAACGTACGAAAATTAAATCCAATTGGTACATATAGAAAAATTATATGTGAATAAAAACATACCAAATTTTAATTCTACAAAAGAAAATCTAGCTAGTGAAAACATTAATGATAATTGTATTTTAATAATACAAGAACAATTCCGAATCATTTTGACGCAAATGGTAGAGTTTAATCGGAAAAATGAGCGAACTGGCGAGTGACGATAAAGCAAGGGATGAGCGACTGCATCGGAGGGGAAAGCGTGTAACGGCGACTGAAATACAGGCCGGAAAGTCTAATAATAATCCGACAAACGGTGATGAAATTTTGAAGGATAAGATCGTTCTTATTTGAATAAAATCGATAACAAGTTAAACGAAATGGCGACTGATTTACCTTGAAATCCCCCTGCCGTTAATGTCAGAGCTCCTCCAAATGATGTGGTGTGCGTTTGCATCGCATCCCAGAATAAGGGGGAGTTTCCTTGACTCGCAAAACTCAATGAGTTGTTGTACTTCCCTTGGCGGCGGTTCATCTGTAGAGTCGTACGGAAAATAGCCTGAGGCCACCACCACTACCCTCTCAGATCCTTCCGCGTCTGGGAGTCTCGCCTTGACGACAGCTAGATCCCCGCTGCAGTGGCTGGGCATCAAAAAGACCTCCAGCCCCTTAGCCAGAATGCACGCCCTCGGAGCATTTTTAGCAGGGTCTCTATAGATTTTCTCAGGGGAGAAGCACTCCTGCAGTTCCTTGTCTCCACAGATCTAAGCATCTTGAACAGGGGCAGGGAACCGACCTTCTGCAACTCAGTCAGGAGGGAGGTTATAGACCTGACACTTTGTTCAGAGGAAATCAGCAGCTGTGTCGGAGACTGGAGGGTCTCTACCGAACCTTCACTATCTGACCACAGGCATATTATCTTCAACTGGAGGAAAGGAGGTACAGGGACCAAGGCCTTTAGGAATCCGAGGAGAACAGACTGGGACTCCTACAGGGCTATCCTCGGGAATGAACTCCGAGACTTCAGACCGGATTTCACCACAACCGATAGGTTAGAATACTGGGCGGAGAAGCTTGTAAGGGCTATCGCCGTCTCGTTTCAGAGGAGCTGTCCGATGACCAAACCAAGGGGGACCTCGAAGACCCCTTGGTGGACAGAGGAGCTCCAAAGCCTGCGACGGGACGTGAGGCGAGCCTTTAACAGAGCTCGGAATACTCGCAGACCGGAAGACTGGGCCTCCCACAAAGAGGTCCAGAGGCTGTACAAATCTCGCATCAACGCAGAGAGGAAGAGAGGATGGAGGGAATACTGCGAGGATATTGAAAGGTACCCTGACGCAGCTAGGCTGAATCGCATCCTCGCAAAAAACCCGGAAGTCTGGCTAGAAGCTATCCAACTCCCCACCGGAGAATATGCAGCTTCAGAGGAGGAATGCCTGCGGCTACTCCTCGAAGCAAACTTTCCGGATTTTAATCAGAGCGTCGAGGCCCAGGCGAGACCTCCCCGGGCCCTAGTACCGAGGAGGGCGGCCTGGGACCTGGCAGCTCACATAGTCACACCTGAGAGAACCAGGTGGGCCATAGGCAACTTCAAACCCTTTAAGGCTCCCGGCGCCGATGGGGTGCTTCCGGTCTTCCTGCAGGAAGGAATGGAGGTACTCATCGGACGCCTGGTTAAAGTCTTTAGGGCCAGTATTGCCCTAGCACACGTGCCACGCGCATGGAAACGGGCAAGAATTGTCTTTATTCCGAAAGCAGGGAAACCTACTCACACGACTGTTAAGGACTTTCGGCCGATCAGTCTGACCTCCTTCGTTTTTAAGACATTGGAGAGGCTAGTGGATAGATACCTGCAGGGCGAAGTGCTGACAGTCAGGCCCTTACACCCCAACCAGCACGCTTATAGGGCAGGTTGCTCGACAGAGACTGCCTTACACTCGGCGGTCTATCGCATAGAGGAGCAGCTGGAGAAAGGGGAAATCGCGGTTGGGGCGTTCTTGGATGTGGAAGGGTCGTTCAACCGCACCTCCACGGAGACCGTTCGAGAGGAGGCAAGGAGGCATGTGGTACCTGAGCCACTAGTGGACTGGCTTGGAAGCATGCTGAGCCGTCGAACGGTGGAAGCCAAGTTGGGCCCAACCAAAGTCACCGGGATGGTCAGTAGAGGGTGCGCGCAAGGCGGAGTATCATCCCCCACCATCTGGTGTCTGGTAGCCAACGGACTCCTAGAGGCACTGAATGTTGGGGGTTGTTATGCACAGGCCTACGCGGATGACTTTCTCATCATCATTAAAGGAAGATTCATAGAGGCGGCCATGAACTCTATGCAACTTGCACTCAAACGGGTGGAACGCTGGTGCGAGGCAACAGGACTCTCTGTAAACCCAGAGAAGACTGAGCTCGTCGTTTTCACTCGGAGATACAAACTCGAACCATACAGGGCGCCCACACTAGAGGGCAAGACCCTGGAGGTGAGAAACGCAGCCAAATACCTCGGGGTAACTCTGGACAGGAAGCTGACCTAGGACAGACACGTTCTTATTCAACGTGACAAGTTCCTGTCGGCCTTCTGGATGTGCCGAAGGGCGTTTAGCAGCACTTGGGGACTCAGTCCCAAGATCATCCTGTGGCTCTATAGGGCCGTGCTGGTACCCAGGCTGGTCTATGCTGCTGCGATCTGGTGGCGCAGAACAGAGCTCACCGGGGTTCGGCAATTAATGGAAGGGCTCCGAGGGCTTATACTGAGGGGAGCCACAGGGGCGATGCGCACCACACCCATAAGGGCACTGGGCACAGTGGCGGGCGTGGAGCCTCTCCACATCACCATTACCGCAACTGCGGCCGCAACAGCACACAGGTTAGGGGCCCAGGGCAAGTGGAAATAGGGTAGAAGGCATACTCAGTTTCCCGAAGAACTGGCCTCCTCACCAGTTCTGTCCATGCCATCGGACGTGATGATCCCGAGATATACCTTCGGAAGGAGGTATGGGACCGCCATACCGACGAGGCAGGACTGGGCAACGGAGAGGGACAAGCTGCCGGGCAGTGGAGACATCTGTTACACGGATGGCTCCAAGACCGATGGCGGTACCGGCTCCGGATATTACTGCCGCAGGGACGGGAAAGGCACATTTATCCCTCTGGGGAGGCACGCCACCGTTTTTCAATCAGAAATATACGCCATCTTCGGATGCGGTCAAAGGATTGAAGAACTTGGCATTCAGGGCAAACGCATCAGCATCTGCTCGGACAGCCAGGCAGCTCTGAAGGCGCTGAACGCCCCCAAAACGAGCTCACAGCTGGTCTGGGATTGCAAAGTGGCGCTAAACAGACTAGCGGAGAGCAACACCACTCGTCTACTCTGGGTACCGGGGCATACCGGGATAAGAGGAAACGAGATTGCAGATAGGCTCGCCGGACTGGGAGCTCACTCCTCTACAGACGAGTCATCAGCGCCCCTAATAGGGGTCTCCAAATCGGAGGTGAAGCAGGCGGTCGCCAAGTGGACGCGGATACTGCACGCCAGGGACTGGCAAAACGGTGGTGGTATCAGGCAGACTAAAGCTATGCTGGGCCAGGACATCAACCCGGACTGGACCCGATGTATATGCGGAGGTAGCAGAAGGGACGCCCGGCTGCTAGTACATATTGTTACGGGGCACGGGCGCCTCAGATACCACTCGACCAAATTAGGGCTGACGACATGCGGTCGGTGCAGATGGTGCGATGAAGCGGACGAGACCCCTATCCATCTTCTAACGACCTGCCCCATGTTCGCCAGCCTAAGACACCAGCTACTGAGGAACCACTTCCCGGTGGTCTGCGAAATCAGGGCAACCCGATCCGGGACTATCCTCTCCTTTTGGAGAAGGGCAAGACTTCCGGAATAAGGGCTGCCGGTTCAGAGGGCGATACAATGGGTCTTAGACCTAAGTACCCGGGGCCGAGTTCCCCCCCTCAGATAGCAATAATAATAATAATACCTTGAAATCCCGCTCTTTTTAAAATCCTATATAAACTCGTAGTGTTTGTGTTCGACACGGTTTGTTTATTGAAAGATTTTAATTGCAGACATGGCATTCAAGATGCTGGATGAAACGTGTATATTAATAGATGCTTTTCATTAGGCAAAAGTAGACGGGCGACCGATGATAATACTTTATTGCTGGAAAGGTATGGGAAGTATCTCTTGAAGTAATGACGGAATAGAGACGGGGGAAGGCGACAGAGACTATACCGCAATAGGCGCGACAAAGGGCGAGTGGTAGCAGTGGCTGGTGTGAGAGTGAGTAAAAGCGACAGAGTCAAAGAGAGACAGAAACATGTTATATGGTAAGGATTATTTAAACGTATGTTAATACGGTACAAAATAAATTGAGAAAGTCCACATATATTTGGTAATTCGAGTTACGTAATTTCACGCAGGTGAAAATTAATATAAATAAAATCAAATATAAATAAAACATTGCATGTAAGAGACGGAAAATCAAAATTGAATTTTGAATAAGACTGAATTGATGTTATTGTGTGATAGAAATATATATGAATGATATTTTCAGAATTCTCTTAGATCTGATTTACAAATGAACGACCTGTTGTATATGACTAAATCGACTGTAAAAGCGAGTGTTAATCTAAATAAAATTATTTCGATGTGTTCGATGAACGTAAGTTTAGAATTCGAGACCACTGTAACATTAAAGCGACAGAGCATAGACAGTTTTATAACATGCAGTATAAGAACCGCTGAAAGAAATGGCGACAGTTTTCGTTGACGATGTTGAGGACTTCGTAATAATTTATAATAATTTGGCTGAAGTTGTCTTTCAGATTGAGAAAAGAAATGGTTTTTATTTATACTGCTATAAACGTGGCGTTGCAGGTTTTAAGTATTCACTGTAAATCTGAAAGCATGATATTAAAACAATTGTCATATATCATGATATTCTAGAATTCGTATCGTGATGAATTTGGCGACTGTATATACGAGCTTATGATATTCGAAAAGAGTTCTATGCTTCATGAAATAATAAGCGATCTGGCGACTATGTCGTGAATCACAACGGAAGTAAAAAACAGGAATCTGATTAACATGCTGATGGGAAATTTGCGCGACTGGAGAGGTTGAGAAAAAGGTGGTGTGAAAACTGGAAAAGTCAGCACGTAAAATAAAGCGAGTGATCGATAATCAGCAAACTTAGAAGACGACAGTATATTACTGAATATGAACGAACAAAACGTACAAGTATACAATGCTGGACTTGTTTTCACTTCAACCGCATAGAACAATGTTATCTAATCCAGATTTGTGACAGATACTGAAGCGACAGAACATTTCCAATAATTCGAGTGTAATTTTTAAATGGACTGAGTATGTAACAAGATGAAAATAAATGTACATATAAAAGCGACAGTATAAACTTAAGATCGGAGGGAGTCGGCTCAGTTGAAGTATTAGCGAACGATAATAAAATACTAAAAATTGATATTTATGATCCGATATCAAAAGCAAGTTTTATATCAGGCATTTACCAGAAACCCTACTGGATAATAGAATTTGAAATAAATAAAGTGACTGTTATTTCCAATGTAGACAGAAATAGGGCTGTAGCTTATATAACTACGAGAAACATGACTAAACGTAAAGCGACAGAGACAGTAGAAGCGTGTGTAAACGAAAGTGAGACTGAAGATAGAGACTGTAAAACTGATACTGTGATCTGTTCAGACTTCGATAATACCATACGCGATCGAAAAATAAGCGACGTGAATGAAGCGAGAGAGAATGAAAATGCCAACATACGACATAGAGTTGGAAGAGAAGTTGAACAAGTCACAGGTAAATAATCAGGCCATGTTATGGCATGTTAGTTTGGGTCATGTGTCCGTCAGTTATTTGAAAGAACTAAAAAAAAAAATGCCAGAGATTAAAGAACTTAAAAAGGTCGTTTCGATAACTTTATACAGAAGTGTGAAATATGTATGATTTCCAAAATTAAAACATTGCCGTTCAAAACAACGAGGCAGCGAGCGACAGAGCCTATGCAGATTATACATGCAGATGTTATGGGCATGATATCTTCGTATCCGAAGGGATACAAATACATTTCTGTATTTATAGATGATTTCTCGCATTTGGCTAAGGCTTACGCGATGAAAATTAAATATGAGACTGGTCATTATTTAGAATCTTTTGTAAAGAGGGCTCGAAATCTGTTAGGCAAAGATGCGAAGGTTTGTAACTTGCGAAGCGATCAGGGGACTGAGTTTACGCGTGGTTATACGACTGAGGTTTTGAAGTGACTGAATGCTGAACTACAGTTGGCATGTCCTGATACGCCTCAACACAATGGTGTAGCTGAAAGGTTCAACCAGACGATCCAGAGGTAAGTGCGAGCGCTGATGTACGATTCTGGACTTCCCGAAAACATGTGGGATCTGGCTTTGAACGCAGCGGTGTATGCGTATAATAGAACACCAAATAAATCGCATAATATGATTTCACCTATTCAAGTATTCAATCCAAATCACAGAGTGGACATTGCACAGTGAAAACGTTTCGGGTGTTTGGCTTACATGAAGGTACAACGTAAAACAGGGCCGATATTTATAGACTGGATATTTATTTCTCAAACCAGAGGAAGGCAAGTTTTACGAAAGCTGTGATGTTAACTTCAACGAAAAACTAGTATTTGGTAATAAATATAAAAAAATGAACATAAGCGACTGGGAGACTGATGGTTTGTTGAGTTTAACTCTGAAGCGACGGAGAAAACTGAATCGGAGGGAGCGACAGTGAAAAGAGGACGTGGTCGTCCGCTGAAAGCGAAAGCTAATTTAACTCAAAAGACAGTCAACTAGAACGACGGTACATGCTATGCTGGCTGCTGTGAATAGAGATCTATTTATTTACCAAGAGGCAATGAAAGCGACTGATAAATGGGAATGGATTGAAGCCATTAATAATGAGCTTGAGTCTATGAATATAAATTGAGTGTGGAAACTGGTTGACAGAAAAACAGCACCTAGCAACGGAAAGCGACAGAACGTAATTGACTCAAGGTGGGTACAGAAGATAAAGATCGAACCAGATGGTAATATCTGATATAAAGCTCCTCTGGTCATCCGGGGCTTTAAGGATAAAAATGAATACGATTTACAGGAGACGTATGCCCCTGTTTCTCGACTGCCCTTAATTCAAATGAAAGTTGCGATAGCAAATAAGTTCGATCTTGAACTCTGTTAAATGGAAGTGATGACAGCATTTTTGAATGGCCGTCTGAATGTTCCAGTATTCATGGAAATTCCGGGAGGAATAACATGTTCGACCGAGATTAAGCGACAGAAAGTGTGTAAGCTTGAAAAGGCTGTATACGGATTGAAAGTGAGTCCGAAGTGCTGGAACCAGAGGTTCACTGAAACTGTGAGAAGATTTGGATTGAAACCGGACTTTTACGAACCATGTTTGTTTATTTGGCATGACGGAAACAAATTTCTGATTTTAGTCTTGTATGTCGACAATATACTTTTGGCGTGTAACAACAGTGAAAAATTAAAGGAAATAAGAATCAGTCTTAAAAGAAATTTCGAAATGACAGATATAGGTGAGCCAAAGTCTTTTCATAGTTTAGAGATTCAGAGAGACAGAAAATCTCGAACGTTAAAAATCCATCAGAAAAATTACATCATCAAAATGTTGATTAAATTTGGCTATCAGGATGTGCACCCACAGCGAACGCCTATGATTACAAATTAAGTTGCGAACAGACAGCGAACTTATAACGACTGAAAATAACGATAACAGACCCCATCGTGAAGTAATAGGTACTCTCCTGTATCTGGCAAATGCATGTAGACCTGACATAGCTTACGCGGTGAACGTGTTAGCAGACATCAAATTAAACTGACAGATAGCGACTGGCAGGGAGTAGAGCGAGTGCTTAGGTACTTAAAGGGAACTGCAACAATAGGTTTAAATTATCTTCGCAAAAGCGACTGTTTTGAAGGCTATTCTGATGCGAGTTTCGGCGACCGTGAAAACTCGTTGACGACAAGCGGCTATATAATTAAACTCTTTGGAGATACCATACCGCGGAGAACACGCAACTAACGCTATGTGAAACTATCTACTTGTCAGGCGGAGTATGTATCGATGAGCGACTGTAGCCAAGAGCTGGTATCAATACACAATTCTCTAGTGAACGTGTTGTCCGAAAAATTCACACCGATGACGTTATGGTGCGATAATCGAACGGCTGAAACGAACGTGAAAACAGGCGACGGTATTAAATTGCGACATATGACTGATATTAAAGAGAATTACGTGAGCGAGTGTGTTGAGCGACTGTTGATATGCGTGATGTGGATAGCATCTAAGGAACAGGAGGCAGATGTGATGACTGAGTCTCTGTCCTTTAAATTGCATAATAAATTAGTTAAACTAATTTCGAACTTGTAATTATGATCTGTTATTAATATTTGTTTTGTTTGTATTGCAGAAAGCAAATGAAAAGAAACGGAGCCGAGGATGGTGAGGGAGAGAAAAACCCGACCAAAAGGCAATTGGTCTGGCTACACAGCTTGAGAGTCCCGGGAGGGAGTGTTAGAAATACGGGCCTGGCTCAACTGTTTCGCACGTTGCTTAGCGCTCTTCCCTTTACCCCTTGTCTAGTCCTCTTTTGTTCTAGGAGAGCGGCGCCTGCCGCCGGCCAGCGACAGTCAGTGCTCTGATAGAGCTGTTACTGATAGCATCTGTGTTAATCTAAATCCTTTTATACTTTTAGTATCTTTTGTAAGAGCGATAGTTCAACGACCGTGTTAATAAATATTCTTTATTAAATAAAGCGTGTGTGTTTTATATCTTCATTCACTCCTTCTTCCAAGCATAACTCTAACATAAAAGAAATCAAATAAATACCAGTGAAAAAGTCTTTTACTTCTTTGAGTCATTGTATCTGAACAAATTATGTGTAAGTAAGTACATTCAAATTGTTCACTGCAAATCAAACAAACGAAAGTTGTAAAATCAAATATCGATAGTCAAGTAATGTAAACAACTCTCGGAAACTACTGTATGGCTGTTCTCAGAAATGTATTAAAATTTGTTTATCTCGCTATACAAATTAAACACAAGAAAGTACTGAAATCAATTTATTGTAGTCAAGTACCCATAAATTAACTTGACTGACAAAACACAACTTTTCGTACCTACTCAAAAATATTCAGCCAGCTGGCAACGAGTACTACTTATCGCCCAAGAGGCGTAATAGCTCCCGTACTCCTACAAAACTTTATAGAACCTACGCACTTTACGCCTATGGGTAAAAATTATTTCAATTAAATAATATTATGTAAGTACATTCAAATTGTTCATTGTAAATCAAACGAACGAGAGTTATGAAATCAATTACTGATAGTCAAGCATAATGCAAACAACTCTCCGAAACAACTGTATGACTGTTCTCAGAAATGTATTCAAATGTGTTCATTCTTCTACACAAATTAAACACAAGAAAGTACTGAAATCAATTTATTGTAGTCAAGCATCCATAAGTTAACTTGACTGACATAATAGAACTTTTAGTACCTTACGTGGAAAATTACATTTTACGCCCACGTTGTAACTTCAAAAATATTCAACCACCGGTCATAAAGTACTACTTGACGTCTAATAGGCGCAATAGCTCACATACTCCTACAAAACTTTATAGAACCTATGAACTTTACGCCCGTGTGGGCAAAAATTATTTTAATTATATAACTATTACATAATTATAATGCCTTCTTTTTATATTTAAAATTCATAAGAATTTTTTCAGATATTTACGAAAAGTCAAAGCCTATATAAATAAATTACATAGTTACCACCACATCCATTTTTCATTATTCTTTCTCAATTTTGAAATTTCTATAATATTACGCATCTCGGGAG
Organism: Torymus aiolomorphi; assembly: GCA_036365515.1. NCBI lineage: Eukaryota > Metazoa > Arthropoda > Insecta > Hymenoptera > Torymidae > Torymus > Torymus aiolomorphi. The sequence goes on from CM070874.1 coordinate 398,560, forward strand.
GATAATAGAAGTCTATAGAGCTGCTCTAGCAGGGGTAGTCCTCCAATCTCCTATACATACTTGGCGGTCCCGACGGTTTTCAGTTTAAGGTGTTTAATAAATTGATTTCAGTACTTTCTTGTGTTTCATTTGTGTAGATGAATGAACACATTTGAATACATTTCTGAGAACAGGCATACAGTTGTTTCGGAGAGTTGTTTGCATTATACTTGACTATCAGTAATTGATTTCATAACTCTCGTTCGTTTGATTTACAATGAACAATTTGAATGTACTTAAATAATATTATTTAATAATTTTTGCCCACAGTACATAGGTTCTATAAAGTTTTGTAGGAGTACGAGAGCTATTACGCCTCTTGGGCGATAAGTAGTACTCGTTGCCCACTGGCTGAATATTTTTGAGTAGGTACGAAAAATTGTGTTTTGTCAGTCAAGTTAATTTATGGATACTTGGCCACAATAAATTGATTTCAGTACTTTCTTGTGTTTAATTTGTTTAGAAAGATGAAAAAATTTTAACACATTTCTGAGAACAGTCATACAGTGGTTTCCGAGAGTTGTTTGCATTACTTGACTATTGATAATTGATTTCACAACTTTCGTTTGATTTGCAGTGAACAATTTGAATGTACTTACTTACAATGACTCAAGGAGATGTTCAGCATACAATGACTCAAAGAAGTAAAAGACTTTTTCACTGGTATTTATTTGATTTCTTTTTTACAAAATCATAAATATTATGATTTTATAGAGATATAATACAGAAAAAATGTCTATACTTGCCTTATTTTATACTTTCGCAGAAAGTTTTATATTAACAATATTATTATTTGTACAGTCATGAAAAAAATTATTACCATTTGTAGAGAGTGCTTATTGAATAGATGAGATTCGATAAATAAATTAAAAGGACTAGACAGCTTGTGTTGTTTTTTATAGATTACACAGAAAAAACGTTTATACTTGCCTTATTTTATACTTTCGTAGAAAGTTTTATATATTAACAATATTATTATTTGTACAGTCGTGAAAAAAATTATTACCATTCGTAAAGAGTGCTTATTGAATAGATGAGACTAGACGAATTAAAAGGACTAGACAAATTGTGTTGTTAGAACGTACTTCAAAAATTAGCTTTTAAAAAACGTGTTGATTGTTTTAAAAAAATATTTAAGCTCGCATTAAAGTTTTTGGTACTCAGTTTGATGGATCTTGAGAGAGAGTGAGAAAGAGAGGGGAGGGGAAGCGTGGGAGGGAGAGAGAGGGCGAGAGAGACAGGGGGAGAAAGAGAGGGAGGGAGAGAGCGGTAGGGAGATTATTTATTCGTTGAATCCCTTTTTATAAAAGAATACGTAAATAATTTTAAAGGATTGTATAGATTTCGGAAAATAAGTTTTATGGTTTTGGAAAGATTTATACTATTAGATGGCAGCACCCAAATCCACTAGTAGAGTTACCATCTCTACTGCTTATAAGGCCGTCAAGTCATCCGATGGGCCGGTGTGTGATGAGGATTGCTAGAATATCACTGATGATCCTTAGTTAAAAGGATAGGCAACGATTTGTCTCTAATTTTTATCCTTTCCCGTTTTGTCCTGTCTTTCATGTACCACTAGGCAGCGGGGCCATTCGCTTCACTATTCATTTATACTAAATTATTTATTTTTAAATAACATTTTTAATACTAGATACTACTTTTGAGTTAAGTACAGCGACAATTGATTCAGGCGATATTGTTGCCACTGTCGCATCAAATAATGATATGTTTGATACATCTAATGAAATGTCCAATTACTCCGAAGATTATATGTTCAATACAGAAAATGTCGCACCTGATATAATTGAAGATGTTTCTTGTACAAGCAATAATACAAGCAATACTTTCAGTGAAGCAAATAATATTGTAACTAAAACTAACGATATTATTGCTGACGATGACACTATTTAGTCTATTACTAATCCCAGTGAAATACGCATTTGTGGGTTCTTATGTCAGTCAATTGTATGTTATTTTGTGTATTTTGATAATAGTTTTGTAAAGTGGAAAGCATAAAGGATTAAATAGAAGGAATGAATAAATAAGTCAATTTTAAAAATGCATTTTAAAATATGTTTACTGTGTGATTTATATGGTTGTAGGGTCAACATATGCAATTGAACCTGGAACACGAGTATATTATGTGTGCGGATTATTATTATATATTAGCAAAATGTTTAGGCTATATCTTCTATTCATCATAGATAACTTCAACTTATTGTGCTTGAAGTTAAATTGTTATAATAAGATGTTGAACATATAGTACATAGGAATTTGTTACAAATTTTCTTGTTGGATTGTGTAAATCAAATTATTAAGGCCACCAAAAGATTATGTTCAAGTCTGTAAAGCACACAACCTTCTGTAGTACAGACAAAGAGATATATTGTTGTAGATATAGTCTTTAAAGGTAAGCTAGTGACTCTACCAATAAAGAAAGTTGGCCCAGGATCTGTGAGTTTAATAATTGTGAAGGTGGTTATTACTCTGTTCAGTATAGAAGTGCAAGAATCTTAATAAAAGTATAACAGAGTAATACTATCCCAGACCCTTCCAGGCGGCAATAAATTATGCACACAATTGTTCAGAACTACTTAAGTTATAATTTTTATTTGCAGTTATGTTATTATTTGCAGTTGATAAATGCATAATTTGGGACGCTAATAATACTTAATAATAGTTTTTAAGAATTAGTTGCTGTTAGTAATAATTCTTTACAGTTATTTTTAGTTATTTGCATTTATTTGTGTTAAAATATTAAAGGGTTGGACACAGGGCTTCTTTAAATAAGCCACTCTCAAATAGAACAGTAACAATGTTTATTAATACTTAGTAACTTCAGTACAGCTCTTTCTCTAACTTTACAACCGTTCACGACGGAGGACGACAGCCGAGTGAGCTCCCGCTTCGGCCGCTCCCTCTCGCTAGCTTGCTACTCCCTATACGCGAGATGGCGCTGCGTATTCATTCTCTCTCATGCGCCGACATAAATGTACCTTATATTCTAACACGCCTCCTTACATTTATGTTTCTCGCAATATTCTTTACATTAAATTCAATAATTTTCGCAACTTTTTAAATCTTAGTTTACTAAGAGCCTTCGTTAACATATCTGCTAAATTTTGTTCTGAATCAACTTTCACAATATCAATCAAACCCTTTTCATAATTTTCATTAACAAAATGATAGTGTACTTCGATGTACTTTGATCGCTTAGTAAAATTTCCAAATCTTGCAATACTAACAGCACCAGAATTATCCTCAAATATATTCATTGGTTTATCAATCTCTATATTAAAATCACCTAACAAATCCTTAATTAAAAAAATTTCGCTTACTGCTTCTGACAGTGCTACATATTCTGCAGCTGTCGAAGACTTCGTCACGCTTCCCTGTTTTCTCGATTTCCAATGAATCACATTTCCGAACAACTTTACAATATATCCAGTTGTCGATTTCCTGTCTATACTATCTCCTGCCCAGTCTGCATCGACATAACATTCAAGAATATCTACCTTTTCATTTTTCTTATAACTTAATTTTAAATCAAAGTTTTAGTCAAATACAAATATTTTAAAATTCTTAAAGCATACTTATAATGCGTTTCATCATAAGAGTTCTGAAATCTGCTTAAGTAATTAACACTATAACTCACATCTAATCTAGTCCTTGAACTAATGTACAAAAGTGCTCCTATCAAATTTCTATATTTTATTTTTTCATTCATTTCATGAGCAGGTTCTAATTTCAAATTTTGCTCCATGGGAGTCTCATACAATTTCGCTTGTTCAATCTGAAATTTTCTAGCTAACGATTCAATGTACTTTTCCTGATCTAAGGACATCTCATTTTTATTTTCATCATATTCGATATTTATTCCTAAATACGTACTCACTTTACCTAAATCTTTCATTTTAAATTTTTCTTTTAACGTACCTTTTATGTAATTCAATTTTTGTCTATTCTTACAATATATTAACAAATCATCCACAAATATAATTAAATATATAATCTCATCTCTTTCTCTCAAAGTATACAAACAATAATCGTGTTCGCTTCTTACAAATCCTAAAAAATTTAAATAACTATCAAGACACTCGTACCAGGCTCTTGGGCTTTCTCGCAAACCATACAACGCTTTATTTAATTTACAAATTCTTTCTGTTCCATCCTCATAACCTTCAGGCTGTTTAACAAATACTTTCGATTTTACCTTCCCATTTAAAAATGCTGTCTCAACATCCGTCTGTTCTATTAATAAACTATTCTGACAACAATAAGATAATAATACTTTCAAAGTTTGTGTTTTTGCAACAGGTGAATAAATATCGTCCAACATATCTTTCTGTTGATAACCTCTTACAACAATTCTGGCTTTATATACATTTTCACCTTTTTTGGTATAAATCCACTTTAAATCTATCACCTTTTAATTCTTTGGTTTCTCGACTAATTCCCAAGTTTTATTTTTCTTTAAACTATTCATTTCTTTATTCATAGCATCTATCCAAAAATTTGACTCATCACTTTCAATAGCCTCTTTAAAGTTTACAGGACTATCTGCACTACAATAATTTACATAAATACAACCACTATATACATAATTATCATCAAATCTACTAGGCTTTTTAATCGTTCTTTGTGATCTTCTTAAATCAGGTACTTCTTCTACTTCATTTTCAACATTTTCTAAATTTTCATTAAACCCTTGGTTACAATTTTCATTTTCATTATCATTTATAGCTTGTGTTTCCCAATTAGTTTTACTTCTCCTACTTGACTCGAGAGTCGAAATAGGGGAAGGTGAATTTAAATTTTCCTTTTCTGAATCACTATAATTTAGGTCAATGCAATTTACATCTTCTTCAATGACGTGTCTCTCAACAATGACTCTATTTCCTATAAGGACTCTATACCCTGTTACATCATAACCTATCAACGTTCCTAAATCTGCTTTTCTATCCCATTTCGAATTTCTTTTGCTTTCCGGTACTCTAACAAATACTTTACTTCCGTATAATTTTAAATACTTTGTGTCTGGTTTTTCATTTAAAAATATCTTATAAGGAGATTTATTTCTTACTAAGGTGTTCGCAATAGTTCTATTTTTTAAATAAGCTGCGGCGCAGACTAATTCTGGCCAAAACCTTCTCTCTATCTTGGACTCAGCTAATAAACACCTAGTACTATCCATAATTGTCCTATTGTATCTTTCTGCAGTTCCGTTAAGCTCATGAACATAAGGTGGACATGTTTCTAATTCAATTCCGTTTTGTCTACACAATTTATACATATCTTTATTTAAATATTCAGATCCATTATCACATCTTAATTTCTTTATTTTCTTTCCAGTTTTATTCTCAACTAAATTTATATATTCAATAAATTTATCATATACTTCGTCTTTACACTTAATTGCATATATTTTTGCTAATTTACTAAAATCATCAATAAAAGTTATGAAATACTTTTCTCCTTTATAACCTACTGTATTGTGTGGCCCATTCAAATCTGTATGTACTATTTCTAATATATCTTTCGTTCTTTTTCTATTATTATCAAAAGGAATATTGTGCATTTTGTTTTCAATACACGTAGCATATTTATAGTAATCTGATTCTATTTCACTTGGCAAACCCTGTAAAATATGATTTTTACACATCGTATTTAAATAATTAAAATTAACGTGTCCCAATGTTCAATGCCACTTTTCTTTTAAAGTCATTTTTTCATTTTTCGTTGTCAAGTTAGATTCTCTACCTTTTTCAATAAAGCTAGTCATTTTATACATTCTACCCTTTTTCCAAGCTATCGCAATTAATTTATTATTTTTGTTATAAATTTTAGCACTATCTCCGATACATACCACTTTACACTTATCAGTTACTTTAGCAAAACTCATTAAATTTCTGTCCATATCTTTTACGTAAAATACATTTTCTAATTCAATATCTATCTCTTCATTAAACGTTTTGAATTTACTTTTTACATGACCTACTTTTGTTGCTTTCAAAATTCTACCGTCACCTACTTTTACATTAATCGGTTCTTTCAATACAATTGCATCATTAAAATAATTTTGGTTATTAATCACATGGTCTGTACAACCGCTATCTAAAATCCATTCTATCTTATTTTCGCTTACATTACCGTTACACATATTCGCAGATCTTATTTCTACTGAAGTGCTCAACACTTCTCTCTTCTCGGTATTTTAATGACCGCTGCTGTTGTCATCACTGCCTCGCGCGCCTCGGCCGCGTTGTCGGTAGCCGCTCCTTCTACGCCGGTTGGCACTCGTTCCTCGCTGCTGTGTGTAGCCTCTGCCGTTGCCTCCTCCTCTCTGTGGCGCACGGCTTCCTCTGCTGCCTCCTTGCTGCGGCGTTCCTTGATTCCACGAATTGTTTTTCTTCGGGCAATCGTACTGTATATGCCCTGTATTTCCACATACATAACATGTCCTTTTATCCTCTCTTCTTTTCTCAAACGTAAACGCGTTTGATCTCGAATTTTCACTTACACTTTTTCCTTTTAGTTCAACAATTTTAATTTTGTTTTTCACATATTCTACAGTTTGTTCCTCTTCTTTCAGTACATCGATTAAGTCCCCAATGTGACTCATCGAATCCGGTAATGTCTTTAACATGTAGTTCATTTTTTCTTTCTCCGTCACATTTGCACCAGCTTCTTTCAGCCCATTCACTGATTTTTCAAACTCGTTAAAGAATTCCATCGAGTCACTAAAATCTTTCAATTTCATTCTTTCCAATTTATTTCTGCAAATTATTTGTAGAGCTGTCGATTCTTTTAAATACGTACTATCAAACTTTTTCATTATTTCAAAAGCTGTTTCTTTGTCACTTATTAGTTCCATTTGTTTATTTGTAATAGCACTATATATATATAATTTATGGCCTGTAAGTCTTTCTCGTCCCAATCACCTTGGTCCGCTTCCACTTTTGCACGTGTAACTACAATATCACACTTTTTCATTTTTAAATACATTAATATTCTTTTCTTCCAAATATTGTAATCTTGTCCATCAAAAATCGGTAACCTTATCTCGTTTGATTTTGCTTCCTGCATTTTGACTTCCTTTATACCTTCTTTATTTTCTGCTTCAAAAAACTCTTCTTCACTTTCAGTTTCACTTAACTTTTCACTTTTTACTTCCCGAGGCTCTGTCTTTGCACTCATGTGTTTTCCTTTGTTCTTGCGCTTACCACGCGCTCAACTCAAAACACTTTCTTCTTGTTTTCCCGCACTATAGATTATCTGTACACGACTCGAAAGTCGATGTAGAAGATAAAGAAAAAATTGCAAACCAAGCACTCTGCTACCATGTTAGAATATTAAAGGGTTGGACACAGGGCTTCTTTAAATAAGCCACTCTCAAATAGAACAGTAACAATGTTTATTAATACTTAGTAACTTCGGTACAGCTCTCTCTCTAACTTTACAACCGTTCACGACGGAGGACGACAGCCGAGTGAGCTCCCGCTTCGGCCGCTCGCTCTCGCTAGCTTGCTACTCCCTATACGCGAGATGGCGCTGCGTATTCATTCTCTCTCATGCGCCGACATAAATGTACCTTATATTCTAACAATTTGTCTTTTTTTATTCATCAAATGAAAGTTATGACAAAAAATGCTAATAAGTTATTTGCATTTTATTGAAAAAAAAAATTTATAGCAGATATGAATAATTATACTTTATAATTAAATATTAATATTGTTGTACAATTTACTATCACCATATCACTACATCTTTTAAAAAATCCTATGATAAATTATTTTACAAAATGTGAACAATCTTTTAAAAACTTTTGCGAGCAATGAGAAAAACCTATACAATCCTTTAAAATTATTTACGTTTTATTTTATGAAAAGGGATTCTACAAATAAATAAAAAGTTTTTGGCGTATTAATTCAATTTCTTTCACACGGATACTGTAAGCCAAATAAAAAAAAGTTGTAAAATCACTATTACTGTGATTAGGAGAATGGACTTCAACGAACGAGTTATGGTTTAAAAATTGATATATTTTAATCCAACGTTTCGAGGGTTATTTTCCCTCCTCTTCAGGGCTTATGCTATCAAATTTTAACGCATAATAACGTCGTTAAAGTCAATCGCACGTGTTGCTCCAAGTGCCATCGATTACAAGTGTCCTTATAGTAACAATAGAAGTGAGACGAAAGGAAGGATCACTTTGGTCCAACCGGTTTTTACACACATGTATATATTTGTATAACAACTACAATAGCGATTGACTTTAACGACGTTATTATGCGTTAAAATTTGATAGCATAAGCCCTGAAGAGGAGGGTAAAATAATCCTCGAAACGTTGGATTAAAATATATCAATTTTTAAACAATAACTCGTTCGTGGAAGTCCATTCCTCTAATCACAAAATATTACTACGAACGTCTCATTTTCAAAATCACTATTACTGTACAGTTTTATACTTAACAAACATTATTAAATGTACTTTCACTCTTAAAAAGTTGTGAAATCTCTATAAAAGAATTTTTTTTATAAAAGTAAAAATTAGGCAAGTATATACAACCACCAAAAAATAATGTTCAAGTCTGTCAAAGCACGCAACCTCCTGTAGTAGAGACAAAGAGAAATACTGTTGTAGATATTCCTCTAGCAAAGCCTTGTTCTATACTTTAAGGTGTTTTAATTATCAATGCTCTATGATTTCTAAAGGTGAACTAGCAACTACACCAATAACTAAATTTGCCCAGGACCTGTAAGTTTAGTTAGAAAGAAGGTTTTATCAATTTGTCGGGTATAGAAATGCAAGAACCTTAATAAATAAAATTATTACAATGTAATGTAATACTAAGCCAGACCCTGGTTATAATTTACTGGTAGGACTTATTCCTGCAACATTAGAAACTTTCTAAATTTGGTAAAATATAGGAAAATAAGTGAACGGGAACAAGTATTTGGTATTAACTAATACAATTAATTATTAATTGATTATTATGAGTAGAATAATATGGCTATTAAAAAATTATTAATTATTAATTCTCATTATTAATAATACTAATTTAATAATTATTAAATTTTCCTTAAGTTATTTAAAAAAATTTTACTTATGTATTCATTTTATCGAGGTCCTTAAAAAATATTCAAATTTAAAACTTTTGTTAATAACAATACTCTACTATACTATTTAATAATTTTACTGATAATATACTATAATAAACAGTGATAACGTTTTTACACTCTGTAATTATTATTTTCTCTTATAAAGTTGTGAAATCTATAAAAAAAAATTTAAACAAAAGTTTAAAGTAAGACAAGTATAGTCTCTCTCTCTCTCTGTCTCTCTCTCTCTCTCTCTCTCTCTCTCTCTCTCTCTCTCTCTCTCTCTCTCTCTCTCTCTCTCTCTCTCTCTCTCTCTCTCTCTCTCGCTCTCCTTGTACAAATAGTATTGTTAATAACACTTTCTACGAAAGTATAAAATAAGGCAAGTGTCTAAGTTTTTTTTCTGTATAATCATAAAGTAATAATATTTATGATTTTTTAAAAGAAATCCAATAAATACTAGTGTAATAGTCTTTTATTTCTTTGAGTCAATGTATGCTCAACAAATTATATATAAGTACAATGACATTGTTCACTGCAAATCAAACAAACTAAAGTTGTGAAATCAATCTTTAATAGTCAAGTAATGCAAGTAACTCTCCGAAACCATCACTGACTGTTCTCAGAAATTTATTCAAATTTATTCATCCTTCTATACAAATTAAACACAAGAAAGTTCTGAAATCAATTTATTCTACTCAAGTATCGACATAAAACTTTTTGTACTTCGGATGTAAAATTACATATTGCGGCCTCGTTGTAACTTCAAAATCAGTGAGCCAGTGGACATAACACAGTACTTCTACAAGACTCTATCAAACCTACGCACTTAACGTACGCGTAGGCGAAAATTATTTTAATTATATAACTATATTGTATAACATTTCCTTTTTATTTTTAAAATTCATAAGAATTTTTTCCAATATTTACAAAAAGCCAAAGCCTATATAAAAAAATTACATAGTTACCATCACATCCTATTGAAAAAAAATTCTATTACATTACACATCTTGGGAGGACAAGAGAAGTCTAGAGATGCTCTAGCAAGGGGTGGTCCTGTGATGTCCCATACATACTTGACGGTCCCGACGGTTGGTAGTTTATCGGTGAGCTATTTAAATGTAGAATACTAAATTTTTGCATTAATTCACGAGCAATGTTTATCTATATAAATTCGCTATAAATTATAACATTAGCTCCAATTTTAAATTAATACCATTTACATTCCAATATATTTCTAGAATCATGATTAACTTTCATTACTAGAAAATTTTTTCTCCGGTCCGATTTTTTTCTAAAGGGATAAAATAAAAAATTCATATAAATTTATAGTGTACTCAAAAGATCTTTATATTTTACTAACCATGCCTTGTATAACTAACCTGTGTTGTATCTTATTGCACTGCTTCTTAAAAACAGAATGATAGATTCACGGACCAGGATTTAATTTGTAGAAGAAATCCATTTATACATTTTAACCGATCTTTTTATGAAATATCTGAATATGGAGATCTTTTTAAGAATTATATGAAAATGACCATGTCTACACCATAAACTGCCAACCGTCGGGCCCGTCAAGTATGTATGGGACATCACAGGACTAATCCTTGCTAGAGCAACTCTAGACTTCTCTTGTCTTCCCAAGATGCGTAATGTGATAGAATTTTTTTTCAATAGCATGTGCTGGTAACAATGTAATTTTTTTATATAGGCTTTAGCTATTTGTTAATATTTGAAAAAATTCGTATGAATTTTAAAAATAAAAAGGAGATGTTATACAATATAATTAAAATAATTTTCGCCTACGCGTACGTAAAGTGCGTAGGTTCGATAGAGTCTTGTAGAAGTACTGTGAGCTATTACGACTCTTGGGCGTTAAGTAGGACTTTATCCCCACTGGCTGAATAATTTTGAAGTTACAACGAGGCCGCAATATGTAATTTTACATCCGAAGTACAAAAAGTTTTATGTCGATACTTGACTAGAATAAATTGATTTCAGTACTTTCTTGTGTTTCATTTGTATATAAGGATGAATAAATTTGAATAAATTTCTGAGAACAGTCAAACAGTGATGGTTTCGGAGAGTTGTTTTCATTACTTGACTATTAAAGAATGATTTCACAACTTTAGTTTGTTTAATTTACAGTGAACAATGTCATTGTACTTACATATAATTTGTTGAGCATACTCAAAGAAGTAAAAGACTATTACACTAGTATGTATTTGATATCTTATATCTTTTAAAAAATCATAAATATTTAAAGTTTTAAATTTAATATTTTTTAAAGACCTCGATAAAATGAATACATAAGTAAAATTTTTTTAAATAACTTAAGGAAAATTTAATAATTATTAAATTATTATTATTAATAATGAGAATTAATAATTAGTAATTTTTTAATAGCCATATTATTCTACTCATAATAATCAATTAATAATTAGTTGTATTAGTTAATAGAAAATACTTGTTCCCGTTCACTTATTTTCCTGTATTTTACAAAATTTAGAAAGTTTCTAATGTTGCAGGAATAAGTCTGTTGCGTTACAACTATTGGAAATCGTAACGCAATTGAATGTTGTTAAATTTATTCGATTGGATACCCTAAGAATATTTTTTCATTCTTACCTGAAAGGAACTCCAAACTTATCTTGGTCACCCTTACTCTCCCATACGAGTAAGGCTGCGGTTAACCTCGTGTTTATGTTAATCTCGAAATATTAAGGGGAAATAAATATAGACTCATTACCCAATTGAACACCATTTATTATTTTGTCTATATTAGTTATAATTAATTAAGTTACAATATGCGATGAGCGCTCGTATTCGGATCTTGATTTCCTTACGGATTAGATTGGTAGGGTAAGACATGCATGTAAAACCCGCGCTGTCAACAACAATCGGTCATTAATTGGTAGAAATCATCAACCGGATTCCTAAAGGTCCATATAATGCCCCATTTTCGGCGCTGCCTATCGTCCGAGTAAGCGGATCGGTCACCCCCGTACAGTCATGGGAGACCTCATGTAATTAAGTGACAAAAGGAAATAGAGGATGGGAGGATTATAACGATTCCGATAAGGGTAAGAGGAAGACGAAATGCGGCGCTCTCTATTTTATTAGGGAAGCGTTTGTGTCTTCTCCTTTTGTTAGTTCTTATTTATTTTATCGTCGATTTCTCTGTACACAGTACTGGAGATTGAGATATTTGTGAAGATATTCAGTAATGTAATTAAAAGTAATAAATATTTGTTGAACTTCTAAAGCAAATGTAACTTTATTGGCTTATGCTGACATTAACAAAATTAATACTGTATATATTATTAAAGTTCGACGTTATAAACAATAAATAAATAGTACCCGTGATAAAAAATTTATTTTTCGTAATTTTTCGAGACAAAAGATGACTACTGTAACTTTTACGAGGACTTTTCGGAATTCTATACTCTTCATTTAAAAAATTTTATGAGTAATAAAACTTTTTGGTGCCCCTGGTAGAAATTGTAACCAACCGTACGCCATCCGTTCGCCAAATCGCAAGGATTTGGCCAACCGTTTAACCAACAATTAGCGATAAATACCGCTTATTTCGTCACGGAATCACCCTTGCGCTTGGTCAATGAATGCTTAATATTAAAAATCTTAAATAAAAATCATTTACACAACTTATTATTTAAATGAAACTGTCAAAATTTGTATTATTCATAGAATAATCAAAACCCACATATTAATAGTATTTTTCTTCAGATAAATATGGTTAAATCGGTAACGGGTATAGTTTTGTTGGTTCAAATTGAGGTTAGGGCATGTTAATGTGTAGTGTGCGTGACTTTTTGACGTAAGTCAGGACATGTACAGGTGGATGCTTATATTTTTTTAAATTTAAAAGTATCCTATATTTAAAATTTGAAAGAATCCTACATAAAAGGTATTCTACATTTAAAATTTGAAAGTATCCTACATAAATTCTTCGTACTCGTATTGCTCCGTTTTCTACACGGTGCTCCGTTACCATCTGACCTTTACAGTGAAGCAAAACCACGCGATCCCGGCAATCCCGTCATGTGACTCGTATGAGCCTGCGCAGTTAAATACTTTTACCTATACATAACACATGAACCTGCGATCGCACTCGTGTGTATGTAATATGTGTGTATTTATGTGCATGTGTCTTGCGGAAAGCGGGATGCGGTCAGTAATTTCGGAGCATAGCTCACGTGCTACGCTGTCTACTTAACCTTCAAATAAATTTACTCCCAACTTCATTCAAACATTTTTTTAATGCATTACAATAATTTTTATTATTGTTTATGTATCAAAATCTTTTTACATATCTATATTTCATATTAATTTCTATTATTGTTTTATGAGTTACTCAATGTTTTATTATTGATTGATAGTCCACCAACCGTTGGTTAACCCTATTAAAAAAAATCACGTGAGTAGTCATGTGAGTACTAACGTGACAACGCGCGTGAGTTCTCACGTGAGGTTTTCGACGATATTCTCACGTGAGTAATCACGTGAGTACTCACGTGATAAGTGAAAAAAAGGTTTAAAAAAATTAATAATCAATGTTTTTTTTACTGAACTATTACATAAATATTTGATCTTTAATTTTTGCGTATAATTTCGAATCCTTAAATAGTACGAGGGTCATTTGACAAGTACCTAGCCTCACCGCCAGATGGTGCCACTATCGCACCAGAAATACACTACAGTGCAGTATCTTCCTGTAAACGGTTACAGACGAAATTTCAGCCGGATCGGAGTTGTAGTTTATTTTTGAGAGCGTGTGAAAGCAAATGCGTCCGTTGATTTTTGAAAAAATGGAGAAAGAACAATATCGGTTGGTGATTCGATTCTTGTTTTTGGAAGGGAAATCGCGCAGTGAAATTAAAGAAAGCTTGGATGCAGTGTATGGGGATGTTTCTCCTTCGATGGCGACCGTTAAATTTTGGTATAACGAGTTTCAACGTGGTCGTACGTCGGCTTTTGATGATCCACGCCCAGGTGCTCCGAAAACAGCCACTACGGAGGAGAACGTGACAAAAATACACGATATCGTTTTGCCAGACCGCCGATTAAAGGTGCACGAGATAGCTGCGATAGTAGGCATCTCAGAAGAACGCGTGTGGCATATCCTACATGAGATTTTAGGCATGAGGAAGCTGTCAGCAAGGTGGGTGCCGCGTTTGCTGACTGCAGACAACAAGCGCATCCGTGTGACCAGTTCAGAGCAGTGTTTGGAGCTGTTTAATCGCAATCCAAAAGAGTTTTTGCGTCGTTACGTGACCGTCGACGAAACATGGATTCACTACTACACTCCAGAGACCAAGGAGCAGTCAAAACCGTGGACCTTACCCGGTGAACCTGCTCCGAAGAAGGCGAAGACGGTCCCGTCGGCCGGAAAGGTGATGGCCACTGTTTTTTGGGATTCTCAAGGTGTGATTTTTATTGACTATCTGGAGAAAGGCAAAACGGTCACAGGACAGTACTACGCCGAACTATTGAGCCGATTTGACGCCGTGTTAGAAGAAAAACGGCCCCATTTGTCTAAAAAGAAAGTGCTTTTCCACCACGATAATGCACCGGCTCACACTTCTGCACTCGCCACGGCTAAATTGGTCGAATTACGCTACGAACTGCTGCCCCATCCACCGTATTCTCCAGATTTGGCTCCGTGCGACTTTTTTCTGTTTCCGAACCTAAAAAATTCGCTCGCCGGGAAGAGATTCCACTCCAATAACGAAATAATCGCCGCCACGGAGGCCTATTTTGCAAACCAAGAGAAAACATTTTTTTCAACGGGGTTAAAAAAATTGGAACACCGCTGGACCAAGTGTATTCAACTAAAAGGAGACTACATTGAAAAATAAATTTTATTTTTTGTAAAATTTTGGTGTTTTCATTTGTAGGCTAGGTACTTATCAAATGACCCTCGTATAGGGAGATATGAAAAATGAGGCAAGCCTGGTAATTACAACTCTTTTAAAAAAGACGCATTATTGACTAAGTCTTACCGCTTTATGTATCCTCGCCGGCGTTCATTTGCCTATGAAAATCGAGAAAGGGGTTGCCGTCTGGCGCACACCGGCGGAACTGATTACTGATGGGGCCCGTCTGAGCTCCACGCCTAGTAACTCTTTTAACCGCCAGGCGGCAACCCATTTCTCGTTTTCCATAGGCAAATGAACGCCGGCGAGGATACATAAAGCGGTAAGACTTAGTGAATAACGCGACTCTTTTAAAAGAGTTGTAATTACGAGGCTTGCCTCGTTTTTGATATCTCCCTATACTATTTAAGGATTCCAAGTTATACGCAAAAATTAAAGTTCAAATATTTATGTAATAGTTCAGTAAAAAAAACATTGATTATTAATTTTTTTTAAACCATTTTTTTTACTTATCATGTGAGTACTCACGTGAGAATATCGTTGAAAACCTCACGTGAGAACTCACGCGCGTTCTCACGTGAGTACTCACGTGACTACTCACGTGAATACTCACGTGATTTTTTTTAATAGGGAACCGTTGGTCAATATTTTTCTTATTCGTTGGCCTAAATTATTGGCCAACAGTTAGTAGATAAGCCATCCGAGTTGGTTTATTTTCTACCAGGGGCCCATTCCGCCCCACCTTCCCCTACAATGTAGACAAATGCTGAAAGCATTATTTATTCTATTTTGAATATATAATATAGCCAATAATGTTGAGGTGTTCTAATTGTGTACTGTCTGAAAAATCTAATTTTGAATTAGCAAAAACGAACGAGTGCCCTCATGACCCTGCTGGTTATTTTATTATTTATTAATGGACAAGAAAAAGTTATTTTATACAAGAATAGACGCTTAGGAATATAGTTATATTAAAGAAGATAGTAAGAATATAGTACTACGCAAGAAAGAAAAACCAAACCAATATTAACCTATGGAAGAGCAGGTAAATACTATTTATGACAATATTTTTCAAGATGTATCTATATATCCTCAACATGAAAATTTTTCATGAGATATAATTTTAGAAGAATATTAAAAATTTGTCTTCATGTTTGACAGTACGAATAGAGGATTTGGATGTCAATGAAGAAAATGACAGTTTCATTGCTTTCATTGAATAACACATAAAACAAACAAGTAAGATGTTTATTTAGACAGTATTGGACTCAAAGTACGAAAAAAGTATTATGTTTTGAAGTAAGTTTTTCAAGATAAGAAAAGAAAATTGTGATTTTCATAGTTCATCTACCTAGTTGAAAATTATATTGATAATAAAAATGTTGTGATTATTAAAAAATGACATCTAATCAGTGTTTTGTGTAATAAATAAAATAAAATACCGGTATGATGTGTTGCATGAAGTGCATACATAATCAAATGTTATTGATAACAAATAACATAGTCATTAAAAAATGACATCTAATCAGTGTATTGGGTAATATAAAAAAAATAAAATACTGGTAAAATGTGTTGCATGAAGTGTTATATCAAATTTTAAAACTTCTATTAAAAATCAGTTTCAAATGTTTTGAGAATAGAACAAGTGTGTATTAATAAATAATTATGCATTATGAGGTTCATACACTTCATAATAAGCTTTGGCATTGAAGAAAATATTGCTGAGTGACACGTGAGGATATAAATATACAATATAATTTATGATGCCTATTTGAAGTATATTGGTCTGAGCCTTGGTTTAAAAAGCATCTGTCATTTTTAAAAAACTTAGTCGATATCAGTGTTGTGCTGTTGTACATATTTATTCAAGTGCCAATAAAAAAATTATGTCTAATGAACATGGAAGTACTGAAAAGAGCAAAAATGATGTGTCATTGCGAAAATTTCAAGGAATGAAAGTACTCAGTTAATCTATTTTATAATTTTCTCACGGTAGGAGATGTCAAAATATTTCAGAGCAGTTTTCAGCACATATTTTTCTATACAAGATTCAGATAATAATAATGTTTAATTCATCAACTGGTTGTGTTTTTAATTTTACAAGAATATGCGTATGATGAAAAAAAAAATTATGAAAAAGAAATATGTGGATACCAAAATAATGAAACTAATTCCAGCTTTAGAATGTGTAATAGAAGGATAGAGGTAAATTTTAGCATAATGTAATAATAATTGCCAAAAAAATAAGAGCCAATGGATGCATAAGAGTGTTTTGTGAAAAAACTTAGTATCAAGTGCTGTTACGTAAGGGTAGTTGACTTGGTAAACTTTGAGCTTCGCATTTCGTAAAGGCTAGAGGATTAGGTGATTTCAGAGAAATAAATGCGAAAGAGTAGGTTTTAAAAAACTTTGTATCACCGGCTGCTATGGAAATGGCAGTTGACACGAGAACACATCTTCTCAGCCAACTTTGAGCTTCGAGTTTTATAAAAGCAAGAGAATCAGGTGATACAGATTTGAATTGTAATTCTGAGAACTTGTACTTCTTTCTTTTATTCCTTGCGATAGCTATAAAGAAAAAATATATTATTGTTATCTTTTTTAACAACTTTAAATTCTCTGTTGAAATACTAATAAAAGTTTAATGTTTTTATCCAAACAATCTTGCTCTCAACAACTGTCCAACTCTCTACAAAGAACTTGACTGAAAGCTTTCCTGGCGAAAAAATCACGTGATTAATCATATGATTTATCACTTGATTTCTCACTTGATTTATCACTTGATTACTCACTTGATTTCTCACGTGATTTCTCACGTGATTTCTTACGTGACGATTTGGCGCTTACGAACTTTGAGTTCCTACGCAGGTACGCTATCCATTACGCTATCACTCGCTTGAAATATGTGGTCATTTTCACCTACATAAGCTGCATTGTTCATATTTATTGCTATTTCAATTTGATTATTTATGTAAAATATTAATGGTTTGTAAAAATTATTTATTTATACACTATTTTAATAAAATGCGTAACTTACATTAAAACATTAATTCATTAAATTCGAATAAATTAAGAATGTAGTGCCGGTAAAGTAGAAATTAGATAAGTACAAAATTATTTTTTTTTTTTTTAACAAAATACCGAATTACTTTTTATAAAATGTTATGTATATAAAATTGTAAATAATGATCATTACGTTTTTAAAAATTTTTATTGCTTTTGAAAAAGTTATTCGAATTTAATTATTTAATACCTCAATATAAATTACTTATTTTGTAACGGACGGCTCGTGTGCGTGCGCGCATGTGTGTGTGTATCGGTGTGCGCTGATGAGACTCGAGGCGAGTCTCAGCACATCGCGACGGCACGCGCAAATACGTAAGAGGTAAACATCTCTCAACCTTGCGCGAAGGGCAAAGCCCGAGAGATGATCGCGCGTGCCGACGAACGAACAGGCAGGCAGTATCGTTTCGGCCAGTGCTGCGAGCAATAGCCTGCCCTGAGAGAGAGAGAGAGAGAGAGAGAGAAGTGCGAGATAGTGCACGCGAGTGCAGGGAAGTGCAGTTGAGAGAGTGAGCGCGAGCGAGAGAGCGGCGCAGCAGCGTAGCCGAGAAGCAGAGGGAGAGAGAGAGACGCTATCAGCAGCTACCGCGGCCGAGTGAGAGGGAGAGAGAGAGACGCCGGCCGATCCTCTGCAACAGCCGGGCTGCCCGCGTAGGAGCAAGAGAGAGAGAGCTACGACGCGCGGAGCGTCCCGCACCGCTCGGCTAGACACCCTGCATCAGCCGGGACTTCGCGAGGTAAGCCCTGGCCAGGCGTTAGCGCACTCCTCCCGCGGACGACGGGCGTCCGGAGAGCGACCCCCCCCCCTGCGCGAGCGATCGAGGCTCACCGACGCGCGCGGCGATCGACCGACGTCGGTGCGAGCCGCTTAACCGGGTACGTGTGTGCGATCGCGCGCACACGTACATAGCGTGCGCGGGCGCACCACCCGTATCGGCGCGTATAAAGGATACGCGCCGCGTGTATTCAACTGATAAGCCCTCGGGGCAATAAAGTTTCAGTCTTCTTTTAGCTTTGAGTCTGCCTATTATTTGGCGCGCATTCCCTTTCCTTTTCCACGTCGGTGGCGCGGCGGTATAGAATACCACCGGCCTCCGCGGGCGCGAGTACGCAATACTCGCGCGTATCTGAGTAGCCGAGGAAGCACGCACGAGAGAGACAGCGCGACAGCGAAGTCGCGCGTTGTAACGCCGGTAGGTACGGCTGCCGACGAAGGCAGCCCACGGCGAGCGACGGCGCGCCGGCGAGAGCGAGGAGATTTCGCCGAGGGTTGGCACGAGTCAGTGCTCGTGCCTGTCAACTGCTGCGTCGTTCATCGGCAATTCCGGGTCGGGGATTTGTGGCACTGAGGGGAAAACCTACCCCGTTACAACTGGCGCCTTTAACGTGTGGAAACACGATTACTTAGGAAAAAGAACCTTTTTTTCGTTTCTCTTGTTTTTGAAAATCAAGAATAAAACGTAAAATTCGAAATTTGATTAAATCAAATCAGGGTTTTTGCTACGGATTGTAGAACCGGGTGGTGCGAATAATCGCGACGCGCCGCGTACGAGTATTTCGTGAGCGCGCGATAAACCACGAGTGTAAGCGTGTGTGTGCGCGAGCGATAAACATCGCCTTCTTAGGCGAAAGATCAGCACATACAAGCTGAGTAAAGTAAACATTGACGGGACGACGAGAGTTTAACTTTTACTTGCCCTTCCTTTTGTCGCGTTAGGGAATAGAATAACTAGAGAATTAAAGCTTAGCTTAAAATTTCCTTTTGTTTTCGGATTTTATCTCTTTTTCGCATTTCGACAGTTTTTCGTTTTTTTTTCTATTAATTCCTTTTCGGCGGTTTTTGCCGAAGAGAATAAAGGCGACAGAAGGAAGCGGTTCCTCGTCTCTCAGCGGTGGTAGAGAGATTGTGAGCCACAACTGAGAGTCGAACTGGAATAAACACACACACTCACTTGATTGGAGTATACCTGATAGGAGAAAAATTACTTTGTATATTTTTTGTTGTCGTTGTATTTTTGGTGCGTCTGCAGCCAAAGCCATCGATAATTGGTGCAGATGCCTCACCGAGGACGAGATACTGCGCTACACGCAAGCGCTCGGACTGAAGGGAAGCGGCGGAACGTTCCTGAAGCTAGAGCGCATCAGTAAGTGGCTGGCAGGCGACTACAATCCAGAGGATTTTAAAGGCGTAGCCGCCGCTGACGAGCCTTCCGCGTGGGTGGAACGCGCAAATACTCGTCGCACGTTCCTGGATCGAACGTGCGGTTCGGAACACGACATATCGTGGGCAAACTCCACGTCGGACGAACCGCACCCGCTCGAGATTTTAAAAACGGACGGGCTAGTCCAGAAAAATCTCGAGCGCAGTCGCGAATGGGCATCAAATGCAACAACAGTCGACAGCAAAGATGAAACGACGGGCCACGGTGACACCACCAACAATGAGGCTGAGGAGAGCGAACGAGGCACGGCCATGAAAGGACCGGCAAGGTTCGAAATGTCAATGGCGGACGGCACGACACTGCAAGTGCCAACCGATTGGGCCGTATACATGGCCGCGGTTGACAAGAAAATTCGGCAAATCGAAGAGTCGACGCGGATCCTAGCCGCCAACTCAACTCAGTATCCAAACGCCAACAGCACTCGCCGGGAGAGCGCCGAAGCAATGCGGCGAGTGACGTTCATGGACGTCACGCCTGCCCGCCGGAATGAAGAGAATCTACGAGAAGAGACTCAGTTGAGAGGCCTGTCCTTTCGGCTAGACATCGGCGGACGGGGACTGCCGACCCCGATACAGCAGCCCAGTTCGAGGCCTCGACAGCCTCCGGCGGATGAGAGGCTGCCGCCACCTATTACCTCGCTGTCGCGCCGAACCAGGTTCGGGGGGGGGGGGGGGGGGTGGATCACAGAGCCAGCCAGTTGAATCGACTGACTCTGAAATAAGGCGAGAACCGAGAGGAAGGTCGATGCCAGGATCGTTCGAAGAATTGAACCACCCGACAGGCGGCGGACTCCAAGATGTCGGCCAAGTAGTGCGCCGATGGGGATTCAAGTTCGCCGGCGATCCTGGCGAAAGCATCGACACGTTCCTCGAGCGAGTCGAGGAAAATTGGGAACTCGCCAAGCTTACAGAAGGAGAAATACTGAGTGCCCTTCCGGAGCTATTCGTCGGCATAGCCGGTACATGGGTGCGATCCAAAAGGACGAGCTGGATCACCTGGGAGAAATTCTGTCGCCGGATGCGGCGATGGAGCGGCATGACGGACCGTGTATAGCAACGGCTGAGGCACGAGGTGGCTTTGAGAATGCAAGGACCGGAAGAGTCCGTGCGTGATTACGTTATGTGCCTCGAAGCAATGATGCGGAAGATGGAGCCACTGCCGACGCTCGACTTCAAGCTGGGTACGCTACACCGGAACATGAAGCCGCGACTGCAGCAACTCATTCGACGAAGCGACTTTGAAGACATTGAGACATTGCTGGATTTAGCAATGGAGGCGAAGCTTGCAGTGGACGCGGAAAAGTCTTTCAAGCCTCCGCCGCCGCCGGAGTCGTGCATGTACGCGCAGTGAGCGTACAAACCCCGCAAATCGGCTCCGCCTAAGATGAAGGCCGCGGCGGTAGAGACAAAGCTGCCGCCGACTCCACCGCCACCGAAAACGCCGACGATAGATGAAACGATCGAGCGGTTCGCGAAGGTGATCCTGGAGGGGATGCAACGCATGCAACAGAAGCAACCGCCCCCTCCTCCACCTGCACCCCCGTCGACGCGGAACCGGAGCGGAGAGAAAGGGACCCGGAGAAAGAAGAGTAGCTCCAAACGCCCCAGCAGGAAGACGAGTAGAAGGAGCGAGAAATCTAACTCCAGCAGCGATTCGAGCGAAGAAGACCGAGCCAAGAGGTCGCCAAGGAGGACAGGCGAACCGAGCACACCGGCATCGGGAGCATTCAGCTGTTATGGATGCGGCGCTCCTGGAGTAATTCGCCGAAATTGCCCGATGTGCGCGGGAAACGTACCGCAGGTGAAGTAAGCGGGGTTTCCGCTTCGTATGCCGAAGTCCCCGCACTAAATCCGGATGCCGCGGCCGAGCAGATAACGGCTAAGCCGGCAGCCGAGCACGAGCAGGAATCGCGGTGGTGGCTACAGGTGGCGATCGGAAATTACAGGCTCCGCGCCCTCTACGATACGGGAGCTTCGCACACCGTAATGGGGGCGGTCGGACTACAGCTCGCCTCCGCGTTAGGGCGACCTTTAATGCCGAGCTACGGTCGCCGGGCGAAAGTCGTCGGAGGACAGACGGCGACGATCGCCGGTTACATCGAGCTGCCGTTCGAGGTAGCTGGCGTAAAGCGAGACATTGGGGTAGCGGTGCTGCCGGATGACAAAGTGGATTGTTACTTGGGCGCAAACTTTGTCAGAGCCTTCGGTACGATCCACGATCCCATCAACAACCAGTTGATCGTGAGCGCGGCGGATAAGCGCGTAGACTTGGAAGTCGCGGGGGTCTCATCCGTCGAGGCGCTAGACGTATCGTCGATCGGCCTCGAAGACGTCTCGGATGAACAGCGCCAGGAGATGGCAGAGCTGTTAGGCCGAATTCTCGGTGGAGAGGACCAAGCTCTCGGCCGCACTACGTGGGCGAGCCACCACATTGAAGTGGGGAGCGCACGCCCCGTGAAGCAGCGTTACTACCCGGTGTCCAAGAAGCTCGAAGAGGATATGCACCGTCAAGTGATCGAGATGCTCGAATCCGGGGTAATCGAGCCCTCTACGAGCGCGTGATCGAGCCCCGTCGTCATGATACGAAAAAGCAACGACAAGTACCGTTTCTGTATCGATTTCCGTAAATTGAACGCGGTTTCGAAGGCAGACGCGTATCCGCTGCCGTACATGGACGCGATGTTGCGCAAGCTGAAGAGCGCGAAGTACATCTTGACACTTGACCTAAGCTCGGCGTACCACCAGATTCCGCTGACGCTGGAATCGAAGGAGCTGACTGCATTCACAGCGCCCGGATTGGGCCTGTATCAGTTTACGAGAATGCCGTACGGCCTATCTCAGGCTAGAGCGACGTTTCAACACCTTGTGGACAAAGTCATCGGCCCCGAGCTCGAGCCGTACGCCTTCTCGTATCTCGATGATATCATCATCGCGACAGAGACGTATGAGGAGCACTTGAAATGGCTCGAGCACGTGCTAAAGCGCGTGAAAGAGGCCGGGTTGACGATCAACCGCGAGAAAAGTGTGTTTGGCAAGACCGAAGTCAAATACCTCGGTGTGCTCGGCAACCGGGACGGATTCCGGCCGGATCCTGATAAGATCGAGCCGATGATAAACTTTCCGGTACCAAAGAACTTGAAGCAACTGCGCCGCTTCATGGAAATGGCATCTTGGTACCGAAAGTTCTTGAAAGACTTTGCCACGATAGCCGAACCGCTCACAGCGCTAACGAAGAAGGATCGACAATATGAATGGGGCGACGCACAGCAAGAGGCTTTCGAAAAGATCTTCGCCAGGCCCTCGTTCGATCGTACAGACAGACGCAGGCGACACCGGCGGCATCGGCGCGGTGTTGTTGCAAGTCATCGAGGAGCAGGAACAAGTCCTCGAATTCGCCAGCCGAACACTATCGCCAGCGGACCGCACTTACAGTGTCACGGAGCGCGAATGCCTAGCGGTGATCTGGGCGATTAAGAAGTTCCGCCCGTACATCGAAGGATATCACTTCTTGGTGGTAACGGACCATAGCAGCTTGCGATGGCTGCACAGCCTGCACAGCCCCACAGGAAGACTGGCGAGATGGGCTCTCGAGCTCCAGGGACACTCCTTCGATTTGGAATATCGAAAGGGCGCGCTGAACCACGTGCCCGACGCGCTTTCGCGCATGTACGAGGAAGAAGATGACCTCGAGGTGTACGCGAGCACGTGGTCCGACGGTACCAAAGATGAGTGGTACCGAACTTGGCTGGACGAAGTGACACGCGACCCCTCAACCCATCCCAGATGGAAAGTGGTAAGGGGTCATCTATTTTACTTTCTCACTGATGAGATAGTAGAGGCGGCGGTCGCCGATGACGAGGCATGGAAACTCGTCGTGCCGCAGGAGCATCGTCGCGAAGTGCTCCGCGAATCACACGATGATCCGACCGCCGGGCACCAAGGTCGAGAAAAAACGTATGAGCGCGCGGCGAGGTTATATTACTGGCCGGAAATGTACCACGCCGTGAGAAAGTACGTGAAACATTGCCAAGTGTGCCAGCAGACAAAGGCGGAGCAAAGACCGCCAGCGGGTCTGATGGGACAGCAAGTTATCGATGGGCCATGGCAAGTAGTTGCGGGAGATATAACCGGCCCGTTCGTGAGAAGTAAACTCGGGTACGAGTATATCTTGGTGTTCCAAGACCTCTTCACTCGCTGGGTGGAGTGCGTGCCCATACGCAAAGCGAATGCGAAGACCATCTTGAAAGAGTTCAAGGAGAGAGTGATTCTCCGATTAGGCACTCCGGAGGTATTCTTGTCCGATAACGGCACCGAGTTCAAGAATAAAGTCGTGGACGAATACCTCGCCGACGTCGGCGTCCATCACTCGACTACCCCGCCGTATCACCCTCAGGCAAACCCCGTGGAGAGGGTAAATCGGACGTTAAAGACCCGCTTACTCGCGTTCGTCGAGGAATCTCACACCGAGTGGGATCAGAAACTGCCGGTGCTGATGTTCTCGTTGAACAACTCCGTGCACGCCTCGACCAGCGTGAGCCCGGCCGCCCTCAATTACGGCAGACAGCCGCTTCCCCCGGCGACAGCTCGCCTCGAGCAGGAGCGCGAGGCCCTTGAGCAACAAGAACGCGAGGCTGTGGATACATGGGCGGAGCGCCTGCATGGTATGGATAGCCTGCAAAAGAGGGCTGCCGCACAAATTGCCGACGAGCACCGGCGACAAGCGGCATACTACAACGCGCGTCGGGGAGAAGTATCCTACGGAGTAGGAGACCTCGTCTGGAAAAGGAACAGGGTCCTTTCCTCAGCAGCGCAAGGGATATCGGCGAAGTTAGCGCCGAAGTTCGACGGTCCACTGAAGGTGACCGAGATAACAGACTCCAATACGGTAAGAGTAAAAGACGAGAAGGATGCGAGCGAGGAGATCCTGTATGTTTCTCATCTCAAGCCTTACGACGGAGAAAGCAGCGACGAAACGGGCGAAGAAGTCGACGACGTCGAGGATCCGCAATCGCCGAGGGAAGACGTAAGCGTCCCGGTGAAGAGCGACCCTCCGGAGGCCGGCGGAGCGCTGCCGAGCGATGCGCATCCCGTCGAAAAACGTCCTCGGGGACGTCCGCGTAAAACGGTTCGCGTCGTGGTTCGCGCGGTTCCCGGTAAAACGCGCGCGACAGCGAAGGTGAACTCCGGGACAGGAAAACCCCGGGGCCGACCGAAAGGTTCCGCGAAGCAACAGGAATCGAGGTCGCATCGAGATGCCTCACCGCGGTCGACTCGCGCGCAGCGGCGTGCGAGAGCGTCAGTCTTTTAACCTGTCTTCCTTATTATTTCGCGCACCCACCTTACCGCTGTTCAGGAAGTCTCGTGCCGCCGTTGAAGATGCTGATCGCGAGATAGCAGAGCAGACTCTCCGAGGGATAGTCCGCGTCTGGATGGGGGGTGTAACGGACGGCTCGTGTGCGTGCGCGCATTTGTGTGTGTATCGGTGTGCGCTGATGAGACTCGAGGCGAGCCTCAGCACACCGCGACGGCATGCGCAAATACGTAAGAGGTAAACATCTCTCAACCTTGCGCGAAGGGCAAAGCCCGAGAGATGATCGCGCGTGCCGACGAAGGAACAGGCAGGCAGTATCGTTTTGGCCAGTGCCGCGAGCAATAGCCTGCTCTGAGAGAGAGAGAAGTGCGAGATAGTGCACGCGAGTGCAGGGAAGTGCAGTTGAGAGAGTGAGCGCGAGCGAGAGAGCGGCGCAGCAGCGTAGCCGAGAAGTAGAGGGAGAGAGAGAGACGCTATCAGCAGCTACCTCGGCCGAGTGTGAGGGAGAGAGAGAGACGCCGGCCGATCCTCTGCGACAGCCGGACTGCCCGCGTAGGAGCAAGAGAGAGAGAGCTACGACGCGCGGAGCGTCCTGCACCGCTCGGCTAGACTCCCTGCATCAGCCGGGACTTCGCGAGGTACGACGACGGGCGTCCGGAGAGCGACCCCCCCCGCGCGAGCGAGCCTCACCGACGCGCACGTGTGTGTCGATCGCGCGCGGCGATCGACCGACGACGGTGCGAGCCGCTTAACCGGGTACGTGTGTGCGATTGCGCGCACATGTACATAGTGTGCGCGGGCGCACCACCCGTATCGGCGCGTATAAAGGATACGCGCCGCGTGTATTCAACAGATTAAGCCCTCGGGCAATAAAGTTACAGTCTTCTTTTAGCTTCGAGTCTGCCTATTATTTGGCGCGCATTCCCTTTCCTTTTCCACGTCGGTGGCGCGGCGGTATAGAATACCACCGGCCTCCGCGGGCGCGAGTACGCAATACTCGCGCGTATCTGAGCAGCCGAGGAAGCACGCACGAGAGAGACAGCGCGACAGCGAAGTCGCGCGTTGTAATGCCGGTAGGTATGGCTGCCGACGAAGGCAGCCGACGGCGAGCGACGGCGCGCCGGCGAGAGCGAGGAGATTTCGCTGAGGGTTGGCACGAGTCAGTGCTCGCGCCTGTCAACTCCTGCGCCGTTCATCGGCAATTCCGCGTCGGGGATTTGCGGCACTGAGGGGAAAACCTACCCCGTTACAATTTTCAAAATGATCAAAATTAAGTAAGAAATTAAATAATTGAAATTAAACAGTAATTAAATAAATATGAAGGACAATTATTTATCTAGAATATCAGTGATTTCTAATAATTATTTATTTATACACTATTTAAAGAAAATGAGTAACTTACACCAGAATATTAATTAATTAAATTTAAATCATTTTTTCAAAAGTAATATAAATGTTTAAAAACGTAATGATCATTATTTACAATTTTACATACATAACATTTTATATAAATAATTCGGTATTTTATTTAAAAAGAAAAAAAAATATTACTTTCTAGTTACCTGATTTCTACTTTACCGGCACTATATTCTTAAGTTATTCGAATTTATTAATTAATGTTTCAATGTAAGTTACGCATTTTATTAAAATAGTGTATAAATAAATAATTTTTACAAATCATTGATATTTTACATAAATAATCTAACTAAAATAGCAATAAATATGGAGAATGAAGCTTATGTAGGCGAAAATGACCACAATCTTTCAAGCGAGTGATAGCGTAATGGACAGGGTGCCTGTGTAGGAATCCAAAGTTCGTGAGTTCGATTCTCGGTTGGGTCGGAAATTTAATGTATCGTTTTTTTCTGCGATAATGTATTTGCTATCCATTGAGGAAACAAGTTTCATTAAAGAATAAGCGTTATATATAATTTTTTTATGTCTGTATTGTCACGTGATCTTTCACGTGATTAATCACGTGAGAAATCGCGCCAAATCGTCAAGGTGAGAAATCACGTGAGAAATCACGTGAGAAATAAAGTGATAAATCATATGATTAATCACGTGATTTTTTTCGCCAGGGTTAAATGTTTTTTTGAAACCATTATAATAAACACTTTTAAAAACTATTTTTTAAAGTATTTTCTATTTGTCTATAGTCCTTTTATTTATTCTACTCTCATCTATTCAATAAGCACTCTCTACAAATGGTAATAATTTTTTTCATGACTGTACAAATAATAATATTGTTAATAAAACTTTCTACGAAAGTATAAAATAAGGCAAGTATAGAAGTTTTTTCTGTATAATCTATAAAATAATATTTATGATTTTTTAAAAGAAGTCAAATAAATACTATGGTAAAAAAGTATTTTACTTCTTGGGTCAATGTATGCTCAACAAATTATATGTAAGTACATTCAAATTGTTCACTGCAAATCAAACAAACGAAAGTTGTGAAATCAATTATCGATAGTCAAGTAATGCAAACCCATTCTCCGAAAAACTGTATGACTATGTTCTCAGAAATGTATTCAAATTTCTTCATTCTTGTATACAAATTAAACACAAGAAAGTACTGAAATCAATTAATTATAGTCAAGTACCGGCCATAAGAACTTTTCGTACCTCGCCTGTAAAATTACATTTTACGCCCACATTGTAACTTCAAAATTATTCAGTTAGCGGGTATAAAGTACTACATAACGCCCAAGAGGCCCAACAGCTCACACACTCCTGCAAAACTTTATAGTACCTACGTACTTTACGCCCGTGAGGGCGAAAATTATTTTAATTACATAAATATAATGCCTTCTTTTTATTTCTAAAATTCATAAGAATTTTTTCAGGTATTTACGAAAAGTCAAAGCCTATATAAAAAAATTACATAGTTACCAACACATCACTATTTTTCATTGTTCCTCCTCAATTTTGAACTTTCAATAATAGTACGCATCTTGGAAGGACAAGAGAAGTCTAGAGCTGCTCTAGCAGGGGTGGTCCTCCGATCTCCCGTACATACTTGGCGAGCGCGACGGTTTGCAGTATACCGGTGGGCTGCTTAAATGTAGAATACTAAGTTTTTGCATAAATTTATTAACAATATTTATACGTATAAGTCCACCATAAATAATTACATTGGTTCTAATTTTTAATTGATGCCGTTAAGTACAACATATCCGTACATGTGCAGAATCATGATTTATATTTGATTACTAAACATATTTTTCCTTGTGCCCGTCCTTTTTAAACGAGAATAAAATAAAAAATTCATATAAATTTATAGCCTGCTCAAAAGCCCTTTACATTTTACTAACCGTTTTATAAGCAATATATGTTATATCCTTTTCCCCCGTGTAAATATCATATAAGATCTCATATGAGAATTTCAGACATCGCAAATCTCGTATGAGATCTTATATGTGATGTCATATGCAATTTTACGTATTATGAAATCTCATATGATATTTTCACGCGAGTGTGTACTTTTTATTTAAAAACAGGTTGATAGATTCATAGATCAGTAGTTAATATGTAGAAGTAACCCATTTATACATTTTATCTTATCTTTAAACATATGAATATTTATATGAAAATGACCATGCCTTACACCATGAACTGCAAACCGTCTCACACTGGGGCCGAAAGGTTCAAAACCACCTAGAGGTCATAATTCTCAACCGAATTTGAAAATTTAAAAACAGGAAATTTTGTGACAAAATACCAAAGACCGCTACGATGCCTAATTTTGAAAATATGAACCTATAAACCTAATTTATAACCTATAACCCCAAAATTTACACTTGTGATTCCCAAAAATGCTATAAAACTTCAATTTATAAATCCTTGACACATGCTCTCTTAACCTTGATTCATAAAATTGGTCTACAGATTAAGTCTTGGCCCATTCTGTCAGAAATAGTGTATATTTTTAGGATATACATTGTATGTGGTTTAAATAACATTTTTCTCTTTTTTATAGCTGATGTTGGCCTCAGAAGCCACTAGGTGTAAGACCCCCTTAAGACTTATGAGGTTAGGGCTTATAAGTTTAGAGTTTATGAGTGCATGGCTTACTGGATCAAAGGTCAAGAGTTCACGAGTAAAGGGCTTACAAATTAAATGTTTATCGTATTTTTGGGATTTGCAGGTCAAAAATTGAATTGATTGGTTGATGTGATAGGATTATATGACTCCTTAGATTTATAGGTTAATTTTTTGGAAAATCAGGCTTCCTAGGGCTCTTCGATATTTGATAACGAATGTTCCTAAGCAAAAATTTTGAGATTCCGTTGAGAATTGCGACCTCTAGGTGGTTTTGAACCAAAAAATTCGTATGGCCCCAGTGTGCGTCGCGCCCGCCAAGTATGTACGGGAGATCGGAGGACCACCCCTGCTAGAGCAGCTCTAGACTTCTCTTGTCCTTCCAAGATGCGTACTATTATAGAAAGTTCAAAATTGAGGAGGAATAATGAAAAATAGTGATGTGTTGGTAACTATGTAATTTTTTATATAGGCTTTGACTTTTCGTAAATACCTGAAAAAATTCTTATGAATTTTAGAAATAAAAAAAAGGCATTATATTTATATAATTAAAATAATTTTCGCCCACACGGGCGTAAAGTACGTAGGTACTATAAAGTTTTGCAGGAGTGTGTGAGCTATTGGGCCTCTTGGGCGTTATGTAGTACTTTATACCCACTAACTGAATAATTTTGAAGTTACAATGTGGGCGTAAATAGTATATTACGACACAAGGCCAGAAAGTTGGATTTCATCCAACATTCCGGCCAAGTGTTGTATACTATTTTTCTTCATCCCCAGCCGAAAGTACGTCCATATAGTTAATATTAATTAATAAAATAGCGTTGTTAGCTGCTAACTACGGCTCGGCCATATGTATAAGAGGCCTGCTTCAGCGCCACTTTACATATCGCGGAACATAAGGCTCGACTTCTACATTTTGTGATGCCCGCCCGACTTTTGCAAAACCGAGGCGAAGCCGAGGTTTTGCTGGTCGGGGCGGGCATCAAAAACACTAACAAAAGATGCTTGAAAAACATACCAAAAATATGTGCATACTTAATCGCAGATGCTAATTTTAACTACCGCCCAACCTCTTAATGGTTCCTCTGTTTGTCCTTTTTTATCCCATACATTATAGAATGAAAGTCAAAAAGCTGTCACATATAAGTATATAGCTACACCATGTTTTGAAACCCAAAATGTAAACATCATGTGTGTGTGTGTGTGTGTGTGTGTACATATATATATATATATATATATATATATATATATATATATATATATATATATATACAGACACACGTACAAAAGCTTTCTGACAGTGTGTGTGCAATATAAGAACATAATTGTGTGTGTGTGTGTGTATGTGTGTATGTGTGTGTGTGTGAGTGTGTGTGTGTGTGTGTGTGTGCGTGTGTGTGTATATATATACACACACACGTACAAAAGCTTTCTGACAGTGTGTGTGCAATATAAGAACATAATTGATTACGAGAGTTATAAATATATTGTTCAATATATTAATAATAACATAAAATTAATTTAATACACCTATATTTGTATATATATCTTTTTAATTTTCCGATTTTACAAATGATTTTCTTGTCATCACATTTGGAAGGGTTAGCATAGTTTAGGTTATAACACATGCGCGGTCGCGGACGTTGCCATGCAACGATCAACAAAGAGCGGCCACAAAAGTCGCTCTTCCCGGCGCGAAATCGAGCCGGAAAGACCGTACTTTCGGCTGGGGGATGAAGAAATAGTACATTGCGATACGGGTGTGGAAGGTGATTATTTTTTCGCACGAGCGAAGCGAGTGCGAAAAGTCGAATGCGGTAAAAATCACCTTACGCACCAGTGTCGTACCGTATTTTACACCACAAGAGCCGAATAATCATATTAAAGTTATGATTTTGAGGTTAGAGTGGTGTAAATGTAATTTTACAGGCGAGGTACGAAAAGTTCTTATGGCCGGTACTTGACTATAATTAATTGATTTCAGTACTTTCTTGTGTTTTATTTGTATATAAGAATGAAGAAATTTGAATACATTTTTGAGAACATAGTCCTACAGTTTTTCGGAGAATGGGTTTGCATTACTTGACTATCGATAATTGAATCCACAACTGTTATTTGTTTGATTTGCAGTGAACAATTTGAATGTACTTACATATAATTTGTTGAGCATACATTAACTCAAAGAAGTAAAAGACTTTTTTTCTATAGTATTTATTTGACTTCTTTTAAAAAATCATAAATATTATTTTATAGATTATACAGAAAAAACTTCTATACTTGCCTTATTTTATACTTTCGTAGAAAGTTTTATTAACAATATTATTATTTGTACAGTCATGAAAAAAATTATTACCATTTGTAGAGAGTGCTTATTGAATAGATGAGATCAGAATAAATAAAAGGACTATAGACAAATTGTGTTGTTAGAATATATTTAAAAAATTAGTTTTTTAAAGAACGTGTTGATTGTTTTGAAAAAATATTTAAGCTCTCATTAAAGTTTTTGGTACAGAGGGAGAGAGAGAGGGGAAAGAAAGAGAGGTGGAAGAGTTTAGTAAATAATGTTTGTTAAGTATAAAACTATGTAGAATAGTAACCAAAGTTATTCTTGCCTATAAGTTTTTACTTTTGTAAAAAAATTTTTTAAAGAGATTTCACAACTTTTTAAGAGTAAAAGTACGTTATAAATAGTATTTGTTAAGTATAAAATTACACTTTAATTGGTTTCACAACTTTTTTGGGTTTTATACTTTCGTAGAAAGTTTTATATTAAAATATTATTATTTGTATAGTCATGAAAAAAAAATATTACCATTTGTAGAGAGTGCTTATTGAATAGATGAGACTAGAAGAAATAAGAGAAGTAAACAAATGGTGCTGTTAGAACGTACTTAAAAAATTTGCTTTCAAAAACGTGTTGGTTGTTTTAAAAATATATTGAAGCTCGATCTCCTTAAAGTTTTTGGTGCTAGGTATGACGGATGTTGAGAGGAAAGAGGGGGTGACAGAGGCAGATAGAGAGGGCAAGAGGGACAGGTGGAAGAAAGAGAGGGGGAGAGAGAGAGAGAGATGCTAATACTTGCCGTCGTTTAAACTTTTGTAAAAAGTTTTTTAGATAGATTTCACAACTTTTTAACAGAAAATAATAATTACATAGTGTGATAACGTTATAAGAGTTTATTATGGTATACTTTTAATATCATTATTAACTGGTAGTATTGTTATTCATAAAAGTTTAAAATTTGAAGGTTTTTTTAAGTTTAAGCTCTCATTAAAATTTTTGATAGAGTTTGAGGGATGTTAAGACAAATGGTGAGGGTTTCAGAGGGGGGGAGCGGGCAGGGGAGTAGATTATACAGAAAAAAATTCTATACTTGACTTACTTTATACTTTCGTAGAAAGTAATTTAGACTGTCTATAAATTTTACATTCGCAATCTCCATTAAGATAATCTTCGACCCATTCATTATGACGGTTGGATCCACGTGTATACCTCTGTATTGTTCGACAATGTATTTGAATATAAACTGCGCGTCAAAACCTTGCGCATTGTGAGCGATGCAAACTATTTTTTTAAATTGTTGTCTTGGAGCTAAAGCAAGATCAATCAACTGCTTCACTGGTTCATCTTTAAACACGTATTCACGAACTCCACAATGATCGCATCTAATAGAAACGTCATTGATGTCAAGACAATGAGTACATGTTTGCTGCACAACACACAAATTTGGAACATGGATTTTTCTTTCTTCGTCACCTAACACAGGCATCGCCTGTTGAGTCTCAAAATCATAGAATAAGAATAAAACATCTCTCACTGTTTCGTTCAATTTAATAGATTGAAGTAACACAGATGTCCAAGTGGTAATCTTAATTTGCATATGTCACAATATGATACACCACACTCATGTTTTACAGTTCGGCGATTTTTTTCGGGAACAATTTTAAAACACTTTTGGCATAATTTTATTTTATCACACACACTATTATTCTTGTTATACGAGCCTTTCTTTAAATGATTTTGAAAACAATCTTCACTGAAAAAGGTCCTACAGCACAAGGTACACTTTCTAATATTTCCGAATGCAGTGCACGGTGGTGACACCAAACATTTAGAACACTTATTTGTGCATCGATGGTCTTCGACATGTCAGTAACTTTTATTACACGGTATGCAGTAACCACGGATTCCGCTAGCACCAACCAAATTCAGAATAGGTTGATAGTGATTGGAATGTTCGTAGTACATAATTCGTAAAGTGTTGGTAATACATCTTTGTATGTCTATAACAAAACGTGTGCCATCGTAGAGAGGCGGACGTCCGCGGGCAAAATTTCTAAAAGAGTACACCACTAGAGCTGTAGAGCGTGTGGCAAAAAAGATTTGAAAACGATGAATTTCTTCGAGACCGCAACCTCTTGTTGGAATCTGAACATTTGCTAAGTTTAAAAGCTCCTCGGCTGCTCCCTTTTGAACGGATCCATTGCTTCGACGAATAAGGTTCCAATATTCGTGCAATCTTCCCGTTCGTATTTGGCCTCTGATGACATAAGCATAGGCGTTGGCCAAGCTTCGTGGCAAACAAAGATTGTCGTTATTTTTAATAGATAAGATGAACTTTTTCTTGACATTTTCATGAGTTAGCTGTGTCCGACCACGTCCTGCTACACCTCTCACAACTGCACAGCTAACTGACAATTTATCGCTAATATTAAAATTATTTGCACTTTGAATTGCACTTGATAACAGATCCCAAAGGTCTTCTACATTGAACTCTTTAATCGGTCTAAACGAATGCCATAAAGGTCCATGATTAAATCTTTCACTATTTATCGTTACTCCTATAAAGTCGGTAGCCTCCCCGCGACTACAGAGTTGTCTATGTAAATCCTTTAAGCAAGCTTCGAGCCACATATAAATGTTAGCATTTGCCGGTGGGTCAGCTAGTCTTCCTCGTATCTCTCGTCCTTGATAACGAAAACGATGATAGCGCCGTGTTGTTTCGCTTTCTACGATAAAGCATGGTCTTGATCCTTCACCATGCTGTAAATAATTAGCTGTGAAATAATTATTTTCATTTTTTATTTTTATTTTTATTTTTATTTTGAAAATTATTAAAAATATTATACATCCTTACTTTCGTCATTTCTTTCTTCAGCTGTATCAGTTCTGCTAGTACTGCTACTGCTGCTGGTACTGCTACTGGTACTGCTATTGCTAGAGTCCGAATCATATCCTTCCTCAACATGTTGCGTCATTGTTGAAAGCGATGAATCAACTTCTGTAACTAAAGTATTGAAATGTATCAAAATTTATACATTGTAAAATATTATTATTTTATTTTAATACTTTCAATACTTACGATTACGTGTTTCCTCGTTTTCGTGATGTACAGCGTAGGTTACTGGTTGTAAAGCTGAAATATTGAATCGTGCCTTAATAATATGAAAATTATTATAACAGATTCAATACTTACGATTTGCTATATCTTCATTATGACGATATACATCGGCTGTTGAAGGACCAGGTTGTGGATCATCAGCTGCCGAAGGACCTGGCTGTGCATCGTCTTGATATTGACACCGCATGATGAAATCGTCACCTTCCGTATCGTCGAGCATTTGATTGACTGCTGTGGGCAAAATCGATTTAATTTATTGAAGATAAAGAAAAATATTGATAATAAAAATGTGATTCTTACAATGGCGTCGCATTATACACCCGGCTAGAGAATCGGTGGCTCGTTACGTTGCTTTACGGCCTTCACAACGATTGAAAGAATATCTCTATTATGAAATAAGCCGATACCGTACATGTAATTGATTGTAGATATCCGACAATGCAGTAAAAGGAAATGCAATTTTTACATAACACATCTAAAGATAATCTTTCAAAATCACTGGACCACACCGGTCCACACATTGTACGAATGTGTGGTTCGCAATTTCTTGCGATGCGTAAAGCAAGTCGCAAAATTTTCACAAGGTGACTAACACTAGCTCTAACCATTTTTACTGGGTGATCTCTTGTTGTCAACTAGCCAAAGCGTACTGACGAGTCAAGCCAGTATTCTCCTTAAATATACTGGCGCTACATATACTAATTTAATGAAAAAATATACAGTTGCACTTTGATGCGCCTCTCATACGTCACATTTCTCTCGAGTCAGCAAACACGTGTCTTCTAGCAATAAACAATCCTTTAAGAGATTTTGCTGGTTTCACTAGCGTAGCGAAATTGTTTTCACGGTAATGTAATCTACACCTTGCCAAAATAATATGTCGTCTTAATTATCCGGTAACCGCATACTCTCTATGTAACATAATAAAGATGTTTTTAATGATTACAGTAAAGACAAAACTAAAGAAGCGCTGATGTTTTGTTTTATCTGACTCAGCTGTCAGCATTTCACGTGCGTGACTTTTTCTCACTTTTTTTTTATTTTATAATCGCACATATTATCTGTAACATTAGACAGACTGTGTCATAAAGAAATTTAATATATATCTTGACTTCTTAGGCTAAGGAAAATGTGGTGTTCCATTATACTGCAACTCGCTGAACCATCGGTACGTGACCTTTTTAAAAATAATATATCTGCAGTTCTTCGTCTATTACGAGATAAGTTACCATCACTGTAAAATAATATTCAAGTCTACTGCGTTGCATTTTTTCTTCGGGATAATTTCTCTTAAGCAACATTCACGCTTATTATTTTTATAAAATATCTTAAAATTTATTCGTAATTAATATTATTTATAATGATAAAATTTTTAATTTTTTAATTTTTAGTTTCGTAGAAATCATACATTTTTTCATCATTAATCGAATTTAAATTACGAGATATAAATACATTTTGAATTTCAAGTCAATAACTTAAAAAACAGAGAAGATAGTTATTTTCCTTTTTTTACATAAATTACGGTTAGTTGAAAATTCGGGGGATGAAATGAATAAAAGTTTGAAGAAGAAAACGGCGATTAAATTGTTCGAGCTGTGTGCAATAAGCCGTCTTGCACAGTGTCGCACTATCTTATCTTCTTCGCCGCGATAAAACTACAAAATCTAAAAATTTTTCAATTTTGGTTTTTTGGGTAATTATTTATTCTTAACGTATTTGTCGTGGTGAAATACGTCTATGTTCCAAAAATGAGTCCGATTGGAATAATTTATATTGGACGAAATGCTACCTACATAACATCATACTGACTGGCTCTATTACACTACAGCCTAAACAAGCAGATTCCACGCGAAGCTGCGAAAAGTATAACGCAGCGGTCGTTGTGTCGTACACTTCCAAGTAACCTTCGTGTACTTTTCCTGTAAAAAGGCTGATTCCGGACTTTAAGACACGCGCTAATTGCGTTGTACATCCTCGCGATTAGTTTCCTCGTCAGTGTCCCCACGACTCTCCTACTATAATGAGGGTCGTGGCTAAATCTTGTGCGGGTGAGAATAATACCTCTCTCATTAATCACGCGTGTGAGTGAATTGGTAAATTTCGTGGGTTCCGAAAAACGAAGGATTCGACGATGGAGCGGCAATTTTAAATAAACTTATTAGTGATTACTAAGACAAATCGTCGATCATTGCGCTTAAGAGAAATTGAAACATTATAAATAATTAACTAAAGTGTGTGTGTGTGTAATAAATTTTAAGAAAATATGCTGCCAGATAGTGAAGTTCCGGAGCTGCCTGTAGCCGCGGAAGCTGCAGAGGGTATTGCGGAGGGTGCGGAAGCAAACCCCCTATTAGAAAGTGCTTCACATCCTATTGACCCACACTTCGAAAGATTGCTGAGAATCAGAAGAGTGCGTAACTTTCGTATCTCATTTGCAGCAAATACACAATTTCGGTTTGGTGTCGTGAGATTTTTAATGTAGTCCACACATTTCAGACTATATAGTTGGGCTGTGATGCCTCTTGAATCAGCACTCCAAATGTATAGTGTGACAAGACGGGATTTCACATGGAGATCAGCAAACTATAGTTATATACGAGTGGATGCGAATATGCGAGAACCAATGTTTGTGATAATTTATTTCGCCGATAGGATTTGGACGCTGATATACAAAAATAGCATGCGTAGAGAGGAACGTCTTCGACGCATGCGCTTCATATACTAGGTAAGTTTAAATAAATATTAAATTATATCTCTCTGATAATATTCAGTGTATGTTCTCTCTGTATGCGCTAATTAATATGTTTTTGCGTTCAATTTTATACTTTGTTCATATTTTTGTTATACTATTTCTTTTTTTTTTAATTTTCACTACTATGATACCATTATGATTTTTTACCTATTCTGTTACTAGGTACATTCTTGGGTGTATGGCGATATACGCTACCTGGATTGTCGAAAATAAAGAAGTTAAAATCAAATCTCTCTGTCATATACGGAGTCAAGTACGGTTTTACGCCGGCCGCCCTGTATTCTGCCATGCTATGTCTCTCTCTAGTTCTTCTATTTCCTCTATTTTTCTATGCGTATTTTATAAATTTTGCTACTGGTTGTATCGCTGTGTTATTATTTTTCATGTGTTATACAAATTTGACTACTATCTGTATTACTGTATTACATGATCAATTCATGTATCTTATAATTTTGCACCAAAGCGAATAAAAAGTTCTCTCTCTCTCTCTCTCTCTCTCTCTTTCTGTCTCTATCTCTCTCTCTCTCTCTCTCTCTCTCTCTCTCTCTCTCTCTCTCTCTCTCTCTCTCTCTCTCTCTCTCTCTCTCTCTCTCTCTCTCTCTCTCTCTCTCTCTCTCTCTCTCTCTCTCTCTCTCTCTCTCTCTCTCTCTCTCTCTCTCTCTCTCTCTCTCTCTCTCTCTCTCTCTCTCTCTCTCTCTCTCTCTCTCTCTCTCTCTCTCTCTCTCTCTCTCTCTCTCTCTCTCTCTCTCTCTCTCTCTCTCTCTCTCTCTCTCTCTCTCTCTCTCTCTCTCTCTCTCTCTCTCTCTCTCTCTCTCTCTCTCTCTCTCTCCCTCTCTCTCCATCGTGCGTCGTCAGACTCTCACTGCACAATATGCTTGCTGGTGTTTGTGTGTCTGTGTGTGCGTGCGTGTGCGTGCTGGTGTCGGTGTGCGTGCGCGTGTGTATGCCCGTGTGCCTGTGTGTGCGCGTGCATGCGGGTGTGCATGCGCGTGTGCGTGCGCGTGCGTGTGTGTGTGTCCTATCCAGAATATGCTTGCGCGCGCGTGCACACACATACGTGCACCGCTTTTATCCCCGCCCCTCGCTATGCGTCGTCAGACTTCTTGACCTTGACCCCAGCTGGCGCCTGCTGCCAAGGTCAGGTTTGTTATGACGGCCCATAACGAGGGGTATGCTACTAATATATATATACATATACATATATTGAATATAAGTAAGAATTCAAAGATTGAATTAATTAATATATTATTAAACAAAGGAAAAAGAAGGGGGAAAACACACCGTACTTCGAAATCGGCATAAAGCAATACGATGCTCAACAAGCCTAAGCAGCAGGAAAGATATCACGACGGCTATCCGCGGCTCCCCAACTACTACACTCAAAGCCTTATGCACTGGGGAATAGCGCAGCCGCGTATACATACATACACGGCCCAACATATACACTCAAAGACGGAGTGACGTAGCTGAAAACATTGGCTATATGCATTTACCCGAAAGAGGATTGGCGCGGCCAGGCACGGGACCGCGAGGCGTACACGGAGAGAACTGGTCACGCATGTCGACAGTGTTGCCCTCACAGCCCACGAGTTTGACCCGTTTCACCGCCGGGCGGTGTGGCGTACTGGCGCGTGTCTGTGCTCGCACATCTGACGGCCGTGCTCAAATTCATGCTCTGTGGCGTGTACTCAAGTGTACCGTTCACCTCCTACGGGCGTGAATGCATAGCCGCTGACGCTGACAAGACGCTGCGAGCACAGCCCGCCACGGCGCCATCATAACCTATATACTTTTAGTTCGTAACGTGTGGCAAAGCCGCGCGAACGCTGTCGGAGACGCTTAATGTTTGTAAGAAATGGTGCGAATTTTGTAGCTTCACGCCATATTTTGTAAAATTTACAATTATAATAAATTGAATAGTATTTCAAATCTGCTACATGTGTATTTGTTATTTTATACGTTACATAATTTTTTATTACAATTATGACTATTTTTTATAATTTTATTACACTAAAGGTGTAATTTTTATTATTTTAAAATGATTTATTTAAAAAAAAAAAATTTACTAGAGTACCGGTTATGTATTGCTTTTTCTAAAAATGTATTCTCTAACTATAAATAATGTATTTTTTTATATTCGTAATTACATTATATTGAAACACTCATTTTGCCATTATAAGACATATTCTTCAATTATCATTAACATCGCACGTTTGCTACAGTGTCCCTAATAGCGCAGCGCGCGCGGTTTTCGGTAGCCACGCGTTACAGCCATGCGTTCACGGCCGTGGAAGGTGAACGGTACACTTGAGTACACGCCACAGAGCATGAATTTGAGCACGGCCGTCAAATATGCGAGCACAGGCACGCGTCAGTACGCCACACCGCCCGGCGGTGAAACGGGTCAAACTCGTGGGCTGTGAGGGCAACACTGTCGACATGCGTGACCAGTTCTCTCCGTGTAGGAATACAGCGCCGCGCCACACCCTGATAAATTTGAAATTGTTACGAACAAATTAAGGTAGTGTCTTAAATTGGAAAGATGAAATCAAGGAAAGATTATCGCCATGTTCCTTGGAAACGGCGGAATTTTATAATACTTTCGATGTAGGTCGCAAAACTACTATTTGCAATGCTTTTCGTCGTTTAAAAATAAGTAATTCATATCATGTTCAAAGTACGACTGTACCAGAAACTGGCGGCCCAGTTGAAATGGTAGAGTGTAATTAGGCGAAAAAATCACTATAATTAATAAACTTGCAATCGGAAAAATGTCAGAGACGGCTTCAACGATTGTCCTTAATTTTAACTATAAGGGGGACAAGGTATTTCACGCCCGAAAGTTATTTTAGTAATTAATAAGGGCTTTATAAACATTAACAATAAATCACTATAATAAATCTGCTAATAATAAAAAATACGGGAGTGAGGGCGTAAACTGATCCCCTCGACGTAAACTACTAGGAAATGGCATAACTGAACTGAAAAAGTTATTTAAACATTCAATTCAGGCTAATAAATATTTTAACAATAAAGCACTATAAATAATCAACTTATTATCGAAAATACTTGAGTGAGGGCTTAAACTAATCCCCTCAACGTAAACTACTCGTAAATAGCATAACTGAACTGGAAAAAGTTATTTAAACACTTAATTCAGGCTAATAAACATTTTAACAATAAAGCACTATAATAAATCAACTAATAATCAGAAAATATCAGAGATAGCTTAGATATTTTAACTAAAAAGGGGGAAAAGGCATTTCACACCCAAAAGTTATTTTAATAATTAATAAAGGCTTTATAAACATTAATCACTACAATAAATCAGCTAATAATCAGAAATACTAGAGTGAGGGCTTAAACAGTTAAGGTTCGCTGGAACTGAGAAACGAGCAAAAAAAAACGTAATCAACCTCGCGCAGGAGCTAGAACAATGCGACACCGTGAATGGTGAGTTTATAGCCCTAAAACCAGCAGTCTC
Source organism: Torymus aiolomorphi (assembly GCA_036365515.1). Taxonomy (NCBI): domain Eukaryota; kingdom Metazoa; phylum Arthropoda; class Insecta; order Hymenoptera; family Torymidae; genus Torymus; species Torymus aiolomorphi. Next base: position 439,879 of record CM070874.1, read on the forward strand.
TTATTCAGGCGGGTCAATCGTCGCGATCATAATCGTCCTCGCGTTAGGTTGGAAATTCTGGCCTAGGGGAAGGGAGCACCCGCTACTAACCAATAAAGAACTTTTTCCAGGTGCACCATCGCAAGCGCTACTACCTTCAACGGTACATTATTCGACTAGCACAGGGAGAGTCATCATCCTGCCACACCATCAAAACGAAGCACGGGTTGAGAAAAATCGGAGCCGCAAGCCCGATCTTATATAATGTCATAAATAAAGAAAGAAAAAAAATATATATAGATATCTATTGTTATATCACTATATCATGTATCCAAGTATTAACAAACCTTATGTACAAAAAGAATATATAATAAGAAGCGAGAGAGAAAAATCGTTAGGTTTAGAATTGTATTGTTAGGTATACTCACGCAGACACAACACTACACACGAATATTAAGACTGTAACATACACACATCATACCCTAGATAGATGAATAATTTTGTTAACGCTCCCGACCGCTCGACGTCAACCTTAGCAAACCCTAGCAGTATATAAACTTTAGTATTGAACTAACTCCAACCAACCCTAGCAGCAATTCTACGAACCTACCTCATCGAACCCTAACATCAAGTGAAGAAAAAAAAACAGAATTTTTTCCCCCAGCCCCGTCACTTGTTTCATCGCTCCGGAGGTCGATGCCGCGGCCCTCAGACGTGTTACGAGTGGTAGCTTCCAGAGAGAAAGCGCGTGCGGTCATGAACTCGAACCACGCGCTACCGATTCACGCAGAGTCTCGAAGAACGAAGACACGTAGCTCAACACAAACTCCCGGTCAGCAATATGCCGAGCGTTTATAGAGGACGTCGAATGTCGAAGGTGCATGACATAAACCAATATGAGTCAGTAGAACAGCGAATCCGCGAGGCACTGAATCACAGGCACGAGATCTGGACGTCGAATTAGGGGGAAGAAACGAACAGCCGATGAGCAATGATCCCCCACTTACGATCCCCAAGACAGAGATATAAAAACCAAGGGAAGCGCATCCAGAAGACAGAAAGAAAGAGAACGAAAGCGGGGTCAGAGAGAGGACGGAAGTGAGGTACGAGGGACGAGGACGAGCGGATAACGAATTCACGAGAGGACGTCGATCGGTTGCATCGCGAACGCGTGTTAGGATTATCTCTCTCGCGCCTATAAGTATTTTAATAAATAACTCAAGTATACTTTAACTCTAGTTGTATTTCACTGCATCGTTTCGAGTCTCGGCTTGGAACGACACGAACACCTCAGAACCCTTCGTACGTGCGTGAACCGAGATAGGCTCACACGTAACATAATATTTTGACTTGAAACTTTGCAGAAGGGTATATTATTGTGAAACTTAGAGCAATATTCTCTTGATTTTACATCTTGATAAAAATTCAGATACATAATATCTATATCACACACAAGATTGTCTATAAATCTGTAGCTGATTCATCAAGCAGTTCTCGAGAAATTACGATTTGGAAAAAAAATAAAAAAAATCTTAACCTCAAATATCTCTCGCAAATGGCTCTCTCAGAGTACAAACGTCTTTATATTCGGTCTATGTTGGGCAGTGAGTATATTGTACTTATATGTATTAATCTCAATAGCGGCATGTTTATTATCAAAACACAGCAGTAAAGCCGTTACGCCTCGCAGCCCTGCAACAACTATTCACAATTAATAAACGTTATTACAAAAGTTACAAATTAAAACCACAACAATAGTTACAAAATAATATAAATAATTATTCCGCTAATATGGCACACAACGAAACATCACCGGATGAAGAAAAATGGATTCCCGTGAAGAGAAAAAGAAATCAAAATAGTCCTAAAACGAATAACAGGTTAAAAAAACGACGAACACTCATAAATGATTACTGGCTAGGATCGCCAATAAATACAAAAAATACTTTTCAAATATTAGATGAAACTGAGAAGTCTCAACAAAGTGAAGAGGAAACAAGTGCTAGGATTAAGACATTAAAGTCGCCACCAATCTACATAAGTGGTGTAAATAATATACGTCCCCTTAAGGATTTACAAAAAAAGCAAGACAAGCCATACAAAGTTGTACTGAGAAACATGCATCCTTCAGTCGAAATAACTGATCTCAAGAAGGAAATTGAAAAGCATGGACACGAGGTAATTAGAATTATTAATATTCGGCAAAACGTTACGCAAAAACCGTTACCCTTATTTTTCGTTGAGATCAAGGCTGGTATAAACAATAAACAAATATACGAAATAGAGAAATTACTCAATCTAATAGTGAAATTTGAACCTCCGCGTAAAAAGCGAGAAATAGCACAATGTATGAAATGCCAGGAGTACGGACATACAAAAAACTACTGCAACAAAGTTCCAGTTTGCGTTAAATGTGCGAAAAACCATCTAATCAAGGATTGTCTAATTAAAGAAAAAACAAGTGAAGTGATATGTGCAAACTGTGATGGCAATCATTCAGCCAGCTATAAAGGGTGCATAGTTCGAAAACAGTTACAACAAAAACTTTTTTTAAATTCAAGAGAAAAGAGTATTAAAGGAAACATTAATACAAACGTAAAAAAACCAGTTAACGACAATGCAGTATCAGCCAACGTCTCCTATGCCCAAGCCACATCAGGTAACGTTTTCGAAACCAAACAAAAACAAATCAAGCAAGAAATTTAAATGTCCCAAGTTCAAATAAGAACTTAAAAGATATGATCACAAAATTAATGACAAAAATCGACACAATGCTAAATCTAATCACATGCTTGATTCAAAAACTGAAATGAAGAAAGAATTCAAAATAGCAATATGGAATGCTAATGGGTTGGCTAATAGATCACTAGAGCTAAAAGCCTTCCTGATTGAACAAAACATCAACTTAATGCTGGTTTCCGAAACGCATCTAAAAATTCATAACTACAAAGTTTATAACACGAATCACCCAGATGGAAAGGCACATGGAGGTACAGCAGTAATCATTAGATCAAAAATTTCTCATTTTGAAAGCGGATAATATCGAAAATATTTCCTGCAAGCAACAAATGTTACGGTGAAAGATGACATCGGACAACTTACGTTCTCTGCTGTATACTGCCTACCAAGATTCTCGGTAAAGCAAAAAGACTTTAAAAGTTTTTTTAATAGTATAGGTCATCGATTCTTAGCAGGAGGAGATTATAATGCCAAGCATTCGTGGTAGGGGTCAAGATCCTTGACTCTAAATTATAAAGGCAGACAATTGTATGAGGCATGCAAGAACTTAACCTCACACCAATTTCTACAGGGGAACCAACGTACTGGCCATCAGACAGCAAGAAAAAGCCAGATTTAATTGACTTCGCCGTAGTTAAAGGATTAAAAAACGATAGCATAAAAATAAAATCATTGTGTGGCTTAACATCTGATCACTCGCCAATAATTATCACTCTGAATGCAGCTGTTGAAGAAAAAAATCGTCAGTGTATTTATAATAAAAGAACTGACTGGGAAAAATACAGGGAGATAGTAAACGACGAATTATTTTGTAATATCTCACTCAAATCTGCAACTGACATCGAAAATGCAATAGAGAAATTCAACATTCTCATACATGAAGCCGCTTGTTTAGCTTCCCCAGTAAGTAAACAGTCGGAGAAAGTATCACAAGTTTCAAGAAGTATTGCTAATAAAATAATAGAAAAAAGAAGACTACGAAGAATATGGCAAAACACAAGAACAAAAACAGAAAATTAAATAAAGCTATTAAAGAACTCAAGAAAAGTATAATCGAAGACAGAAACAATAGTATAGAAAAGTATCTTAATAACCTAACAGCTACAGAAGAAACCGATTATTCATTATGGAAAGCTACGAAAAAATTGAAACGTCCTCAGATTCACATACCACCAATAAAAAAAATGAATGGCAAGTGGGCGAGGCACGATTTAGATAAAGCCAATGCATTTGCTGAACATTTAGAAAGTGTATTTAAACCCCCATCAAGGATAATAACAGAAGAAGAAGAAAAACTACTCTTAAGCAGTAATACAAGTATCCACGAAAATACTTTAATTAAAGATGTCAAAAACAGAGAAATATTACAAATTACTAGGAATCTAAAGAACAAGAAATCACCAGGATATGACGGCATAAATGGCAAGCTCATAAAAGAACTTCCAATCAAAGCAATATGATTCTTAACTATCGTAATTAACTCAGTACTTCGATTGTGTTATTTTCCCATGCAATGGAAGGTTGCACAAATAATTCTTATAGCTAAACCTGGTAAACGATCAGAGATTGTAACCTCATACAGGTCCATAAGTCTCCATTACTTTCTAAAATCTGCGAAAAAGTAATTAAGAAAAGACTAAACGCCATAATCAAGTCTAAAAACGTAATCCCACAGCACCAGTTTGGTTTTAGAAACGAGCACTCCTCAATTGAACAAGTTAGCAGAGTCGTGAATAAAATTAGACACTCTTTTGAGAACAACAGCTACTGCAACGCAGTCTTTTTAGATGTTTCTCAAGCATTCGATAAAGTGTGGCACGAAGGTTTGCTCTTTAAATTACGAAACATCCTGCCAGATAATATGTACAGATTATTGAAATCATATTTAAGTGATAGAACTTTTCAAGTAAAAGTAAACGACGAGCTAACTCAACTTCTACCTATAGCAGCTGGTGTTCTACAAGGGAGTGTATTAGGTCCAATCTTGTATCTGATATATACAGCAGACCTATCCAGTGGTGCTGATTCGTTTATCGCTACTTACGTAGACGATACGGCAGTGCTTTCAACACACACTGATACAGAAAAGGCAACCGAAAACCTACAGAAATATCTAACAGAAGCCCAACACTGGTTCAACTCCTGGAGGAATATAGTAAACGAAGACAAATCTACAAACGTAACGTTCACTCTACGCAAAAAATTGTGTTGTACACTGTATTTAAACAACAAGCCAATCCCACAAAAGGACACAGCAAAGCACGTGGGAATGCATCTCGACCGACGTCTCACATGGAGAGAACACATATGGAATAAACGCAAGCAACTAGATCTCAAAATGCGGAAAATGTATTGGCTCATCGGGAAACATTCAAAACTCGCCATCAACAACAAAATTTTAATATATAAATGCATACTCAAACCTATATGGACGTACGGAGTACAACTATGGGGTACTTCAGTTAACTCTAACATAGAAATCATTGAACGGTTTCGAAATAAAACTGAGAAACTTAGTGCACGCCCCATGGTTTGTACATAACGAATATATCAAAAATGATCTTAACATACCTTCAGTTAAGCAAGAAGTGATAAATATACACAAAAACTACAAAGAAAGACTGACTCTACATCCGAACGCGCTAGCAGTAGAACTTCTCCATACCACACTTCGTAATTCAAGATTAAAAAAATACAAATGTCTTATGTAATGTATCTTAATGTATATATTGTAAATAGTTGAAAGGTGCTGATCATTGGTGAAACACCTTACATGTTAATTGTATTTAATTTTAAAAAAATTACTAAATGTCTATTAAGACAGATTCTAAATTGAATAAAGAGAAAAAAAAATCTCTGAAATTTATGGACCAATCATTTTGCGCAAAGAACTCAGCCGAAAACTATTCAAAATCTACCTCCACAAGGAATTTTAAAGCAATTAAGTCAATTTTACTCCAGTAATCGTTGGACATACAAAACTCATTTTTTTCATTTTTCAATGTTTACGTTTTTGTTAATAACAAAAGAACCGAGATAGCTAGAAAAATTATTTTTTTGGAAAATATAGGTATTTTAATTCTCATTCGAATGTTTCCCATCCGACTCAGATACATAGAGCAGTTCTCGAGAAATTACGATTTGAAAAAAAGGTTAAAAAAATTTTAACCTCAAATATATCTGAAATTTATGGACCAATCATTTTGCCCAACGAACTCGACCGAGAACCATCCAAAATCTACGTCTACAAGAAATTTTGAAGCGATTAAGTCAATTTTACTCCCGTAATCATTGGACATACAAAACTCATTTTTTTCATTTTTCAATTTTTTTCTCAAAAAATAACCAAAAGAATCGATTCAAAATTTTACAGATTATAGTTATTTATATTTTGCATTATCATGATTTTTCTCGAAAAAATTGACCGTTTAGTTTGGGAGTTACAAGCTTTTTAAAAAAAAAAACGTTTTTGTTTATAACAAAAGAACCGTGATAGCTAGAGAATTTTTTTTTTGAGAATATATCAGTAAAGAATCAGTGAATCATAAAAAATTATTCTCTCCCCGAATTCGGAATAAAAAACAAAAAAAATGAGTCCTGTCCGGTTAAAATCGACGGGTAAATCCGGAGATAAAGCGGTACACACACACACATACACACACACACACACACATACACGCACGCACGCACGCACGCACGCACGCACGCACGCACACACACACGCACACACACACACAGACACACACACACACACACACAGAAATTTTCTAAAATCATGTGATACAAACTTCTAACATCTCTAATCATGTTTCTAGAGCGATTTAACGAAACTTAAAATTTTCCTATCACAAAGCTTCCTCTAGGAGGAAGCAAAAATTACATAGTTACCATTACATCACTATTTTTCATTATTTCTCCTCAATTATGAACTTGTTTTTGAAGAATGTCGTCGACGTAGGTCGAGCAAAGTAAGACCTCGAACGCTCAAGGAAATCGGTGACCTTTATCATGCATCAGCTGTCGTAGCACGTGAAGGGCTAGGTATGGAGCGCAGGAGAGGCCGTAAGTCAGAGTGATGAGCTGGTAATGATCCTGACTGCCGCTTCTGGGAGACTCACAAAATACACTGAAGGTCGACGTCACGAGGGTCGACACGGATCTGCCGATACATTTTCTCTATATCTGCGCAGATAGCGATTCTTGGGAGCCTCCAATGCAGGAGAACCGATACCAGGTCGTTTTGAAGTGCCGGCCTTGTGTACATCAGGTCGTTGAGGGATGGATTTGCACCTGCTCGAACGGACGCATTAAACACTACGCGAAGTTTGTGAGCTTGATCAGCCCGCTGCCAGATCCCGTGGTGTGGGAGATAAGATATCCGCCCACTGTGAATGGCCGCATCCACATCTCCGATCAGTAGCATGTGCCCGAGATCTGCGTACCCCTGCATAAACTTTAGATATTCCTTCGCGAAGGACGGATCTTCGCGTATTCTCGTTTGCATTCGTTGCAGTAATCGCCGAGAAGCGGCGAGAGTTGCTTCCGGGTGTAGTCGGACGTGATCTCGAAGAGGGACGCGAACTATATACCTCCCAGTTTCATCGCGACTATGCCCATCTCGGAAGAGCTGCTCACACTTCAGATCGTCTGGGAAGGGTGGCGGCAGCTCGGGGATCTCTTCGAGCTGCCAGAACCTTTGAAGCGTATCTGTTAATGCAACAGTGATAGGACCGTGCAGTGTGAAAGCATCAGGTCCGTCAGTGAATCGACCGGCTTCCATCGCTCCCAACAGGATCCATTCGACGGCCGTACGTTGAACCGTCGGCGCACCAGCTGGGCCACGTTTTATGCCAGACTTCAGAATCGTGGCGTATATATCAGCCCTTAAGAGCACATCAACCTTGGCGGAAAGGTGGAATCCGGGGTCGGCCAATTGTAACCCGGCCAGATGCGGCCACGGTCCTCCATCACGATCCCCGCGAGGAGTCTTAATCCCCAAGTCACGCAGGACGAGAGCGGAGAATTCCAATAACTCGCGGCCGGAATCTTGGAGTCGTAGCTGCAATATTGCAGTCCCTCGAATCCTGCAAGGGGCGATGCCGCCAAGGACATGAAGTGACAGCCGCGTGTGGTGAAGAGGAGTCCTAAGACGTTTGATGAGGTGTTCGGAGACCAAGTTCATCTCGGAGCTGGGGTCGATCAGTGCTCGGGCGGATCCTGGAGCCGATAGCGTCCTCTAAATGGATCCTGGCGGTCGCGAGGAGCACTGGTCATGATTCTGAGCCGGCAGTGGCTTGCGGCACGGAGGAAGGCCGGACATCGTTAATTTCATGACATCTTTTTTTTGTTGTGGCCCGTCATCGTGAGAGCCTGCAATTTTCCGTTTTTCCAGTCTTAAAGGATGCAAAACAGAGTGATACCGTCGGTCGCACACTCGGCAGCGATGCGAAGAGTCACAATCCTGAGCATTGTGCCCGGAACGAAGGCAATTGTAGCAGAGCCTCAGACGGTTAGCTAGCTACCGCCGTTGCGCAAGTAGCGCGTTCCTAAAACTGTCGCAATGGCCGACAACATGGCTCTTGCGGCAGACTCGGCAGGACGGATCCTTCGAACTGAGGGTGAAGACCGTGAAGGATGCGAGGCCTGGGATGGTCTTGAGCGGGATTCTTGGGCTTCTAGCACCGGACCACGCGTGTTCCGAGAGTCTTCAAGGTCTGAATCACTTCTTGCAGGAATTCCTTTACTCGCTCATAGGTATGTGGAGTCGCCTTCGTCTTTGACCATCTTTCCCACTCACGTCGGGTAGTCGGGTCCATTCCTCTGGTGGCGAAAAATATAAACCAGGCGTCCCATCCTTCCACAGCCTGACCAAGCGCCCGCAGAGCCTCGCGGCTTCGTGTAATTTGATCCAATAGGCCTTGGAGTCCAGCGCTGCTCTCATCCCGTAGGCTTCGGATCGAGGCGAGGTTCGCCATGTGCTTTTGTGAGCGGAGCTGCTCGTCATCATAGCGCTCCAAAAGCAAGTTCCAAGCGATCAGATAATTCGCTTCTGTGGTTGCGAGGCTGTCAATAGCCCTCTTAACCTCTCCCTGCACCGACGTCTTCAGAAAATGAAGTTTCTGTACTCCGGAAAGGCCGTCGTTTAGATGAATTAAGGACCGGAATAAGTCCCGGAACGATTCCCAGTCCTCCTCACCGCCCGAAAAGGATGGCAGCGAGATCTCCGGTAGGTGAACCTTCACAGCCGATTGTCGGGTGTCGTTGCAATTGCCAGGGGCGATTTTCGCCTCCTCATCATAAATAAACCCCAGAGCAATAGTGTACTGGAACTCTGTGTTGGATAATTGACCTCTTCTCCGGAGTGTCGGGTCGGCATCCAGTTGTCGATGATTGTCCTGGAATTCGGTCCAGTATCGTTCCAGGCACTCGCGACGACCCCGAAGAAAACCGCTGGTGATGGCTCCTCGGCCATGCTTCAGGATGTTCGCTTGAAAGTTGGCGATCAGTGATGACAGCATTATCTGTCGGTCGATGAGTGCCACGCTGCTGGCTAGCTGCTGTATCCGTAAAAAATTTATGTAAGCTTGCGACGTAGTTAGGCAGCCCACGTGGCTGAGGACCCCACGACCTCGTCCTCGAGAACTCCAGTGAGCCTGCTGATGAACCGACAAGAATCAAGCTCACCCCTCGCAAACTGATCTGTCAACAATACGTGAACGCCTTCAAGATCCCCCACTGCCTCGATCCGGCTCGAAGGACTAATGTTCTTTCAATGTGCGCGAGGCATAACGAGACGCTGGATCGGGCGGGAAAATGAAGGCGAAACACAACGCTGTAATTGGCTGAAAAGAATTTATTGAGAACAAATACAATTGTAAAGAGCATGAGGTTACAACATACAACGAAATAATAATAATAATGTGTGTCATAATGTGGAATGTCCTTCACGTGGAACCGTCTGTTGTAGAGATGTATCCCCGTCGGAGACTCGGACGCAAGAGAGCGTGAGCATGCGCAACCTCGCCTTTTATAGTCGGAGAAAGGGCGGGGGGACGCGTACGCTCCGTCCGGTGCGCGCGTAGCATCCGAGTGATATACGATCGTTTTTCGAAGGTTGCTTACAATTTGTGCATTTAGGAATTATGGTACCTGGTTTGCTGCATTTGTAACATCAGATTCCCGATTTCTTAGGGCAATCTTTTGCGAAATGTCCCACTATGAGGCAAACCCAACAGGTATATGAATTATGTCGATATCAATAATGATCTTCTCTATTAAAATTCAAAAGTTTTCGATCATTTTCCGACAAAACATTTCGAAAATTCGAGGGCTGATTCGAGGTAAATCTATTCGAGTGGCATTTATTAAACAGATATGGCGGAGATTTTCGAAATTTTGGGGGTCAATTCGAGGAAATCTTATTCGAGGGATCATTCAAAATTAAATTTTTCGAGAGGTGAGTTTGAAGTTTAATGGGTTATGATTTAGAATTTCGGTTTGGTAGTTTTGAGTTAAAAATTTCGTTAATTTGCGTGTATAGTAAAAATGTTCGATGGAGCGGCGATTGACAGGCCGCTCGACTGTTGTCGCATTGTTGTGGGAGAAGTAAACAGAGACGGTAAGCGCGCGGCGCGTCGCGTTGGGCCGCTGCAGCATACACACATTTAGTGCACGTGCACCGAGCTGCTGAGCCGTCTTCTCCCGCCTGCCCCGCTCCGCACCGTATACACGTTTCAATAGCCAATCAGATGGCGTGTGTACAGTATCACGTCACGGACGCGAGAGGCCGCAGCACGCCGCGCGCAGAAGTCTGCCTCACTTTTTTCCGGGGTGCTGGCAATCTCTCTATTCACCTCTGGTCTTACACCTATAGGCCTTTCTTATATAAAAAATATTATTATAATAAAATAATCAAAATACATTGTAAATATAACTTATTTTGAATAAAATGAGCCAAGGTAGAGGTCCTTAAACTCATTTTATCCTCAATTATAGCATTTTCAAGAGAAACAGTTTGTCGTAACAGTTTGTTTTTCTCTGAGACCGCATGATGGATTTTCATCGGATAAAGTTCAAATTGTTCCTGGCCGAATCCATCTCAAATCAGACAGCCCGCGTATGCCTATTTCACCTATCATGTTGAAATAAAAATATTTATGTTCTACTCGAAAAAATATTTTACACGTGTTTTTTTATTTTTTTGTTTCATCAAAATTTCATGCGTTCAGCGATGCCGAAAAATTCCGAGAAAATTCTTTCATTGAGAAAAAAAATTTTCAATGTGATTTTCAGACTGCTATTGTTTCAGCAGTTTTTCGAGCTTTTAAACGTGTAACACACAATTTCACTCAGTTTTGAGCCCTCTTTAACGACCTTAATGTCATTTTCAAAAAAAATAAAAAATCCACGAGCTATGCACTTTTTACTGAAAAATTCATTTTTTAGGGAAGTGCCTTTTTCTCGAAAACCCCATGTTTTTTTTGCACAATTTTTGTTGTCGTGATAGAGGACGGTAATGCCTAGCTAGACGTATTTGTGAGATTCGGTACTTTTTCCCTGGGATAGCGATCACTAATGAGATAACACACAAACAAATTTTTCACGCCTAATGCTTATATATAGTCAATGATATTAGAGTCAATGTAAAGGTATTTGTCTTTGTGTGTATGTAATATACAGGTACACATAACTATGTATTTATTTGTTATTTGCGTCTTTTTGATTTTTTATTTTTATACCTTTTTTTCATTTGTATACCTATTTTACTACCTTTGTTTTTCTGCTTCATTGTTCTTAATTCAGTAAGCGGACGATCAGCGGTCTTTGCTGTCAAACAATGTATTTTATCGTCACATGTTTTTTAACCCATATATGAGTTTTTTGAATTCCAGGATACTTTGGAGTTGTAAGCCAATCAATATTTTTTCTTTTCTGAATTGTTCTATTTCAGCATCTTGTAAATGTATTATTTTAATAGCATCAGTATATTTTTGAACATGTATTGCAAAATCATTTGCGTTTTGAATAGCTTCTTCAAGGGGCTCTCGAAGATTATGCGAAGTAGCATAATGCTTTATAAGTCCACCCACACCATCTACAGCTCCTTTGCCGTGCCCAGTAGCAGAGAATAACCATTTTATATCACACGGTGCTCGTTTTAGTTCATCTAATTGAAAGCGATTTTTAAAGTGACTCGCAGCGCCGTCTGATACGATGGTAATTTTTTAATTGAATCACAACAATTTTCTTTCAAGAATTTTATAATTTTTTGTACTGCTAGCAAAGCATACGCTGAATCATGTTTTCGGTCATCACTTATAACTGCGAAACTTTGTGTCGAATCCCCTTGATAAGAGACTGCTGTGAAAATAGAAATTTGATCATTAACCCAATGATTTCCTTGAACAGCTTTATTATGAATCACAGCCCAGTTTTCAGCGAAGTCTATTTGAAGAACTAAATGATGTGAGTCTTTTTAGCACTTTCTCTTTCTGTTTTTATAGCTTTGCGTTGTATATTTTTACATACATGTGAGTACTAACCCTCATGGTCCAAACCGAAAGTTCATCTTTAAAAGCAGAAATTGATAGTGTCTTTTTAATCAGGTTTCCATTATCCCACAAAGCATATGTAATTTCTTCTGTGCCTTCTACATCTTGCAGTTTTAAAACATGAAAAGTAATTCCCTTAATCCCTGGACATAGTTTACATTCTTGTAAATAACATAAATCAGATGGCTCAGAACACATTGTTGCATTTATTATTTGTGACCGACTTTCATCCAACTCTGTGACGTTACTCCCTCTAAAATTAATTAAGCTCGTAAGAAATAAATCATAATTTGCGCAATAGATACAGAGACAAACTTCTTTGATGGGGCTAAGTAAGACATACTTTGGTCGCAAACTATAAAATTTCGATTTTCCAATTCTCAATTCTGGATAATCATTTTTAAATACTTTATACGTCTCTTTTAAACTTCGAGTAAGAAAACGCTTAACTTTTTTCTTTTTTATTGTTAACTTTAATTGTAACAACGTCACATTTATTAGGACTTTGTCTTGAACAATTAAAATCATCATTTAAATAATATTCCATAACAATTTTTTCCATGTTTTCATCAATCGGATGGCCTGAATATGCATCTGGTTCTGAATAAATTCCTTTTTCTTTAACAAGATTTCTCGATTTGTTGATCATATACATTGTTATTTCTGGAAATAAAGATAAAATTTCATGTTTTGTAAAGGATGAAGGTAGCAAAGTCAGAATTTTTATTTTTTCTGATACCGTAGAACACTTTTGCAAGGCTAGACCAAGATTTTGTATCCATTCTGTACAATGGCATACAGTTGATTCATTTGCTGTTATAGAAACGTCATAAACATTGTTCAACTTCACATCAAGGGTATTAGACAATGTTGAAAGTATTTTTTTTTCTTCTTTGTTACGTAATTTTCAATTGATTTTTCATGTATAAGATTTTTTCTTTTAAGAGGCGATACAGAACCTAAGAAAGATGTACTTATTTCATTATTAAATTCTTCAATGCGTTCTGGAGTACTTGGTAAAAAATCTTCATCTCTATCAACTACGTTATCGATAACTTCATTATCCGTTATAAATTCATTGTCAGTACTACTCACCAATTCTAAAGCACGATTGTAACAATGTTGACACAGATATGTAGAAGGTGTCAAAGGTAAATGAGGATAGAGGTGCTTCAATGGATGAGCAAGATTCTCAAGTTGTTTTAAACGTACGGAACTAGATTTGTAAATAATTTGTTTGTGTTTGTCTAAAAAGTCTGCACATTTGATTCTCTCTGTTGAGTAATATTGAGACATCGTAGTTGAGTTGATAAGGTGTAAATATGTAATAATTTTCCAAAAGATGATGGTTTTAAATAAGACGAGATGTGTGATATATAGCAGAAACCGAACTTTTCTTTGTAAATGTTAAGTCAAACCATATCCATCTAGCGGACAAATGTACTAGTACATATACTCCTATAAGTAGGCGCACGTACATGTATATTACATACGCACAAAGATAAATACCTTTACATTGACTCTAATATCATTGACTATATATAAGCGTTAAGCGTGAAAAATTTGTTTGTGTGTTATCTCATTAGTGATCGCTATCCCAGGAAAAAAGTACCGAATCTCACAAATACGTCTAGCTAGGCATTACCGTCCTCTATCACGACAACAAAAATTGTACAAAAAAAACATGGGGTTTTCGAGAAAAAGGCACTTCTCTAAAAAATGAATTTTTCAGTAAAAAGTGCATAGCTCGTGGATTTTTTATTTTTTTTTGAAAATGACATTAAGGCCGTTAAAGAGGGCTCAAAACTGAGTGAAATTATGTGTTACACGTTTAAAAGCTTGAAAAACTGCTGAAACAATAGCAGTCTGAAAATCACATTGAAAATTTTTTTTCTCAATGAAAGAATTTTCTCGGAATTTTTCGGTATCGCTGAACGCATGAAATTTTGATGAAACAAAAAAATAAAAAAACACGTGTAAAATATTTTTTCGAGTAGAACATAAATATTTTTATTTCAACCTGATAGGTGAAATGGGCATACGCGGGCTGTCTGATTTGAGATGGATTCGGCCTCCTAGTTTATGTAGTTATGGGTCTAAGAGTTGCAATTTTAAGGTTTTCATGTGTAAGTCTTGTCTTTTCCATGCTGAAAATCATAAAAATTAAAAAAAAAATGGAAGAAATAATTGCAAAAAGAACAGTTTTTGCCATGAAAAAGGTACTTATATATAAAAACCTTAAAATTGCAATTCTTAGGCCCATAACTACATAAATTAGGAACCATTTTTACTATGTCCCATGAAAATTCATCATGCGGTCTCTGAGACAGGTTACGACAAACTGTTTTTCTTGAAAATACTATATCTGAGCATAAAATGAGTTTAAGGACCTCTATCTTGGCTCATTTTATTCAAAATAAGTTATATTTACAATATATTTTCATTATTTTATCATAATAATATTTTTTATAATTTTTTAGGTAATTTTGGTCAGAAAGGCCTGTAGGTGTAAGACCGCCTTAATGCATAAGAATATTCTTCACTGTGCTACTAGGCGTTAATCACTCACTGTAAACAAGGCGACAGTTCATATTCGCCGCTGTCCTGTGTGTTTCTCGTGTTTAGGAATTTACGGAAGATTTTAAATCTTGATTTTAAATTTTGATTTTCGAATATTCTTCTTTTAAAGATTTTTATCACCAAAAGAATTATACCCCAAATACTTGGATTATTCTTATTGGCAAAATAGGATTGTCTCGCAAAATAGGGAATTACTAAAACTAATTTTCATACGAAATTACAAAAAAACAAGCGGAAATTTGTGGTTATCGTTGAAGAAGATCCTCTGCTGCAGCCCCCGATTTCATCGGTGATGTACAGTTGTCAGAGTTCGAGGTTATGTTTTCGGCTGAGTTAAAATTGCGATACGAGGGGGAGAGACAACCGAGAGGAGGAAGATGCAAGAGAGACCATCGTAAGGATACGCAACTAAGCCTTGGAGCAGGCGAGATTTTAAATATTATAACATCAAAAGTTGGTGTTACAAAATATAAAAAATTAAATATCTGTAATTTCGTAAAGCCTTCCCTTAATATTTATTGTAAGGTATTGATTTTTTAACATGGCAAATTGACATATATAAAGAATGTAAGGTCCTAGCTAACTGACAGTCTTATAAAAGAGATATAATAGTGTGGTAGAAAACTATTACATTGGCAAGTTTTACTGTGAAGTCTGCGAAATACATAATGATGTATTGTAAGATAGTAGACTCCCTGATGCAAGTTCTTATACCCTGGCTAGACTTATAAATTGATATGACAAACTAATCTTACCAATAATAACTACTTACCCGTTTCGCATTTAAGAACGCAGACACAAACACACAGCACTTTTACGTTTTCCCTAGTTCCTAATTATCTATCCTTTCATACTCAAAGCACTGACACTTGAAGATCACTGATGGAGCTACAGAAGCAGCAAAGTGAGAATGGAGATTCCAGGCTGACATTACTCCATGGGTGCTAGTCTGCTCAGGATCACCTAACTAGCAGCCATCCGCAAGATCAGTAGCTATACCATCTAGAAGGGAATGACTCGTAGAGACCTTTACACGTATCTCACTGTCAGGAACAGCCTCAACCTGGGGATCGATAAAGCACAAGCAGCAGTTTAGCCACTACTCTGAGAACCAAGCAAGGAGAGTTGAGCACCTTAAAACCACATATGACTAATAAATAGAGGACACAAAAAAAAACAATATCATACGAAAGAAGAGTCTGTAGCAGTAGTCTTTGTTCACTCCCCTCGCACCAGCTACCTGCTGGCAAAAAGAAATATCCTCAGCTCACCTATCAAAGAGATTCGGAACGTAAATGGGCTTACCAAAGCTGCTCTCGTCGCCGACCCCGCTGCTTTGCTATTTCCGACGAGTCATCACCAGCAGACGGACACGGCCGTTATCATCGCCGGGAATGCCGGGAGCTGGCCGCCGGGCGAAGCAATTGTGTATTTATTGTATCATTGCGCGCACGGCAGCCGCCGCGCCGGCCGTCGTGGTTGCGGCAATAGTACTTCGCGCGGCCAATCATGCACGCGGCGATAACGTCAAGGCGCGGAACCCGAAAAGAATATAGCCAGATGATAGCCAGATTCCCGAGTGCTTTAGTGCTGAGCCTTTGGGTTCTTTGCCTCTCCCTTTTGCCGTGTTAGTGATTTTCTGATGGAACTTCAAAGGTAAGCAAATTGGTGAAGAGTATATATGGACTCAAGCAGTCTTCAAGATGCTGGAATCGTAAGTTCACCAAGTTTCTTGAAAGATTCAACTTAAGGGGCTCATAGACCTATAGGCCTTTGTGGCCAAAACCACCTGAAAAAATAAAATAAAATATAATTAGTTACATATACTAATAGTATATCATAAATAGGCACAATTTCTGATAAAATAGCTCGAGATATAATCTGCAGACCAATTTTACTGAGAGATATTGCATTACCAAGATTTTTCCTTTGGCGTAGTTTTTGAAAACAAGTACGCGACAAATTTTCATGGGACAAGGCCTAGAATACTCTAAATTCATCCAGTTTTCTACCTAAGAGTTGGAAATATCAAGTTTCTTGTAACAAATATTTTTTTAATAGAAAAAACTACTTTTAATTCATGAATTTAATGAATTTTCATGTTTTTTGTGGATTTTTGCATTTCAAAAATAGTAGTTTCCAAAAAGGTTATATTTCCAACTCTTAGGTAGAAAACTAGATGGATTTAGAGTGTTTTAGGCCTTGTCCCATGAAAATTTGTCGAGTACTTATTTTTAAAAGCTACCCCAAAGTCTTGAAAACAATATATTATAAAAAACCCTGTTAAATGAAAATTCAATAAAACATGAAAAATATTGAGCCCTTTAGTTCCCAATTTTTTTCTTCTTCCTGGAACATAAAAAATAAGTTTTTATAGTTAAATATAATGTAATTTTACAAAAAATGTATCGCTTACCCGTTCTAAACACATACATAATAATCTGTAACAATTAATGAAACTCTTTAAAATATGATAGTGGAATTATCTTACTCACTGTTTATAAAATATCTTTTGAAACACAGTTAAAGTAATATTTTTTTATTTTTTTTTTACAAATAGAATATTAGCTGATTGTCTGTAACAGAAATCAAGAAGAACAATAATTGTGAATTAAGCCAAAATTGACTCCAGAGTCTTAATTGATAATATTGCAATATAAATCATAAAAATATTTACCTTAGCTTGAGATCTGTTCCCCTATAAAAAATGATTAACAATACTGTCACTTTGGCATGCATTCCTTTAAACTTGATATCTCAGCGACGCGAGCACTTGGGCTTCTGATCCAACCTTACTGTTAAATGACTTTCCAACACATTGTACTCAAATATACTAGTAAGTAAAATACTAACATGATTGTAGAATATTCTACAACAAAATATTTCATATCATAGAATCGAAAATCTTAACCAAAACTTATAATTGGTGAATATATTTATAAATCACCGGTATAGCAATTTTTTAAATTCTATTACTTCACTATTATGTTTGACGTAATATATGATATCTGTTAGATATGTGGTGGATATTAAAATATTGCTTAACTTTTTGAGAAAATATAAACTTAATTTTATCATAGCGAGTTAGAAGTGATGATCTGTTCTAAAACTTTTTGACTAAAGTGGATGTTTTTATTTTCTTTCGCTCACATGTATCTCTCTTTTTTTAAATATATTTCTATTCATAGAGAGTGTTGACACTACGGTCTCATTTTCAAGTTATTTTAAACTTTAACAAAACACTCACTATCCCCTTGTATTAAACATTTTCACAAACTATTAGATGTACTTTTAAATATAATATAGTAAATCTTTACTTTCAAATCAATTGAAGAGTCCAAAAAGTTCAAAATTAATTAAGAAATTTCGTATAATAGTATATTATGCACCAAGGACGCAAAATGTATCATTCGCGGCGAGTGTGACCTTTGGGGCCGAGCGATAGCGAGGCCTCCAAAGGTCGCACTCGGGGGAATGTTACAGATTGCGTCCGTGGTAGTATATACAATTTTTTTGTTCGAAGGCCTCAAAATGAGTTTTCGCGGCCCGTATAGAGGGCACAAAATACTAAATGTATTTTGCGGCCTAGGCCTTACATTTAGTATTTCACGACCTCGATACGGGCCGCAAAAATTGATTTTGCGGCCTGAGGACAAAAAAGAAGTTTAAAATCACAATGCTTATGTGATGTCAGCTATGTTTACATTGATGCTAGCAGTCTATGTTATGTGTAGGTATTGTAGTTTATGGTTATGGCACAAAAAAATTTCAAGTAAAGTGGTTAAAATTTACGTTTAAAAACGATTCCATTGGGATTTAAATTAAAACGTATTGGGACCTTGAATAAGTTCTCGCTGTTTTTTTTTTGTGAAAATTGATGCTTTATTTAAAGTATGTAGTAAAAAGCATGTCACTCAAAATATTGCCCATCGCTAATCGCTACTTTCTCTCATCTTTCTGGCAATTTACGGATTCCATCTCGGAAGAACTGCTCGTCTTTTGAAGCTATCCAAGAATCGACCCATTTTTTGGCACCTTCATAAGAGTGGAAGTGCTGCTCAGCGAAGCCATGAGCCATCGACCGGAACAAGTGGTAGTCGGAAAGAGCAATGTCTAGGCTATATGGCAGGTGAGGTACGACATCCCATTGAAGCGCCTTCAAAGTTCTTTGACGACTTCTGCAACATGTGGCCGAGAATTGTCATGTAACAAAATCACCTTGTCGTATATCTGCTCGTACAGCGGCCGTTTTTCCTTTAGAGCTTGGCTCAAACACATCAATTGCAGTCGATAGCGACCTCCCGTGATAGTTTCGTTCGGTTTTAGCAGTTCATAATAAATTACACCCTGCTGATCCCACCAAATGCAGAGGAGAAACTTCAAACCATGGATATTTGGCTTTGCGGACGATGTTGATGCATGGCCGGGCTTACCCCACGATTTTTTATGCTTAGGATTATCTTACTGTAACCACTTTTCATCACTTGTCACGATACGATGCAAAAAACCTTTCCTTTTGTGCCGTTAAAGCAGCACTTCACACGTGAGAAAACGTCGTCCGACGTCTCTCGGCTTCAACTCATACGGCATCCAATGTCCTTGCTTCTGGATCATTCCTAACGTTTTCAAACGTTTCGAAACTATTGTCTCATCTACTCGTAATGATTTTGCAAGTTTAGCTAGCGTCTGACGTGAGTCTTCATTTAGTAATTCCTCCAATTCTTCGTCTTCAAACTTTTTTGGTGCACATCAACTTCTTTATCTCCAAAATCAAAATCGTTATTTTTGAAGCGTCGAAACCAGTCTCTGTATGTCGTTCCCGACAGAGCATGGTCACCGTAAGTTTCAACAAGAATCCTGTGCGCTTCAGCTGTAGATTTTTTTTAATAAAATAGTGTAATAAAATTCCCCGCAAATACTCTTTACTTGGCACAAAACTTGACATTTTTAGTAGTAAGAACAAAAAACGCTGTTTACACTATGGCGAACTAACATACACTTAAGTTCAAGCTTACCAACAGTACTTCGTTATAGATACATTAGCATCTGAAAGGACCCAATAGGTTATTTTAATGTTAAATAGATAATAAAAGAAAATCAAGTCTTTCGTCATTTTATAGGTGGCTATCTTCTTAAGCTATAACGAACATTAAATTTTTTTTTATTTATGATTCACACTTTTTTTAGGTTCAGAATAACATATATAACTGAAAAATAAAATAAAAAAAAATTAATTTTTTGACATATTTTAGGTCTACGACCCCCTTAAGAGCGACGAATGCTGATCCATGTGTTTTTGTAAATAACACAACAGGAGATAGACTTATTCTAACTATTTATATAGTTGATGTTCTACTCGCCGCAAGTATAGTGAGAAAATTATAAACCACATACTAACTTCGTTGAAGAAAGAGTTTGAAATAAGATATAATAGCATAAATATGTTTCTAGGATTACAGATTGAGCAACGAAAGGATGGTTCCATCTTTTTTCACCAATCTACATATGCTCAAAGAGTGTTGGATTGATTCAGGATGAATGACGTCAATCCGGTCACGATCCCAGTAGATCCATCTCCAGAAAGGGACAAATCAGAACCCTTAAACAAAGGTGCATCAAACTCAAAAGTGGCATATAGGGAGGATGTTGGTAGCCTGGTGTACCTATGTCTAGGTTCAAGGCCAGGTCTGTCCTTTTGCTGTGAATCGGGCGAGCAGATATCTAAAAAAACCCTACAAAGCAGCACTAGCAGTCCGTAAAAAGAATTCTCAAATATCTTAAAGGTACATTAAACCATGGTTTGATATTTGAGAGCAACTACAAATTGGACTTACAAGTTTTTAGTGATTCCGACTATGCAGGTGATACTGAAACCAGGAGATTCACAATAGGCCATCCGGTTCACTAGGGCACACAAAGACAGTCAATAGTGGCTCTCTTCACTATAGATGCACAATATATGGCTGCATGTCAAGCAGTCAAAGAAAAAATGTGAATTAAAAAATTGCTAAAGGATGGTTATGGTACTTGTTGGATAATTTGGGGGATATGAATAAGTTGAGGTTTGTATTAATAGTGTAATGTTTATTAGCTACTGTAACGGGAGGCCTGGGGAAATCTTTTGTAATTCCGCGAACCGAACCCTAGAACACGGTGCCGTCGAGTGCTACTTCTACGCCGAGCACTCGGGGTTGATGTTCTCTGGATCCCTGTTTACAAATGTCGAGTTCACGATTGAACTCGACTTTTCCGTGTGCCGGAAAGGGTTAATACTCGCGCTAGCTAGACGCGAGGCGCGGCCACTCAGAATGATCGTCGTCTCGGTTCGACGATCCCGCGGAGGCGGCGGTATCCGGGAGAAGGTTAGGTGAAGGTTAATAAATAACGAGTGGTCTTGGTTACATTCAAAACTATAACGAGATCTATACTAAATTATCCTATACAAAATACGCGTCGCTTTGCGCGTTGACAAGAAGGCGGGAGATCCGCCGCTCGGCGCGGGCGGATCGATGTGATTGTTTTTCGCTGGGCCGGCGATCAAGACACCGGCCGCTCGCCGGTGCGAGCCGAAAATACAAATCAATCGCTGCGCGGAAAATAGGCGAAGAGTCTTACCGGGAGGGGAGTGCACTCCCCTCGTCGCTCGCTCACGAATCCGCTCCTGCGTCAGGCCTTATCCTCCGGTCGACTTCGGAGTGTTCAGGCCGAGTCTTAACGTCCAGCGTTCACCTACAGACGCTTCGGACCCCAGGAGTGGCTCGGATTGCTCACGTGCGCTGCTCTTCGTGGTCGGTACGTGTACGGGCGCTGTTCTGCACCGGCGAGGATGCACGATACCGTTTTCTTCGTGGACGATCAAATTAACTCGCGTACGCGCGGTTTGACAGCCCGAGAGAGTCTGATTCAAAAAGAATCGGGCGCGACTTAGCAACGGTCAAAGTCGCGCCTGCCCCGCGCATAGCTAACGCGAATACATCGTCCGAGCGATGTCAATACTCGCTCGAGATATACGAATTCGCGGAAACGAGAGCCTAACGGGTTCGATAGAATACGGAGGACCGAGATGCTTATCTTCTCCGTATTTTATCTTGGAACCTCGTTATACCCCTCTCCCAGACGTTGCGTAGCGGGAGAGAAGCAACTCGATACTGAGGCTCTCGTTCGATTCGACTTTACGTCGTCGTCGGCGGCAGAGACGACAGTTCCGGATACGCACGGATCAGCTCGTGTACTAAACGGCTGATCAGACGATCCACGTCGAGGGATCGTCCGCACGCACACGGTGGGTCGCTCATCACCGTAATTCCGCTGAATTCCAACGGCGGTCGAGACCAATCCCAAGACGATTGATGGACCGGAGACTGTTGGCACTTCTGGCGCTGGGGCTCCGGTCGACAACTGCCGTCATTCCTCCAAGGTTGACTTGGCAGATTATCTCGTCTTCTTCTTGTCTTCGTCTTCGGGCCCTCTTTCCGCTCCGAGCAGGCCCAGTGAAGGTGCGTTGGTGACCTACACGTCCAACACAATTTTCTGTTTAGACTCGGTGGTGGGGAGTTATATGCTCCGAGCGCGTTCCTGGATCTTGACGAGCGGTATACTCGAATATCCAACCCCTGCTGGATATACCGCTGTTTGGGACGTCGAGAGGCTACCGTCGTCCAAGGATTCGAACCAGTTCCTTGATTCGAATCCAGTCCACTCGAGGGTTTTCTGCCTTTATCTCTTTTGGATAACTTTGGAGGTCGTTGCATCGCCGCTGCATACGCCTCTTTTTTCCCTGTCGAGCTGGACTTTTGAAGACTTCGGGACGACTTCTTGTTGTCTTTAGTCCCTAGGTCCGATCGAGGTTGCTTTGCAGAGTGTTTGGCTGCACCTGCGGCTCGTTTCTTGTTAGGCGCAGCGGAATTATGAAGTGACGACATTTGCGCGCGTAGCTGGCGCAGCTCGTCGTGCAGTCGCCTCACTTCTTCGCTTAGGCGCCTAACTTTCTCCTCCTCCAATTTACGCGTCTGATTACATTCGCATTCGCAATGACGCTCGCTTTCTGCTTGCGTCGATACGTCGCGAAATTGTGAAGTAATCAGCGTTCGGTCCACCGGTTGTGCCTTCACCAGACTATCGATCTCTTCCTCGTTGCTCCTTGGAAGGCTTGTCTGCTCTTCGTCTTCAGGAGTCTTCGAATGAGTAATACAGCCGTCCGATGCCGATATATTCCATAAACGGGCCATATCAGACGCTTCGGACAGGGGGAAGCTTGGAAAATCTCCCTTCCCCCAGGCTGTATTTACTCCGTCGTCTTGGGCTTGGGAGTATTCGGCACAGCCGTTCGGTGCCCTCAGGCAGTCTGTATACGCCAAGCGACGTGAAGTATCAGACTTCTCGAACAGGGGGAAGCTTGGAGAATCTCCCCTCCCCCAGGCTGTGCCTACTCCGACGTCGATTTCGTGGATGGAAGCTGAAGATGATGGCGATGGTGCGGTTGCTGCACAGCTGTCCGAAATCCATGTGCGGTCTGCATTCCCCGAGCGACTCGCGTTCTCGGATTCTTCGGACTGGAAGGAGATCGGGGAATCTCCCCTTCCCCAAGCTGTGCTGCACCTTAGGTGCACCTGGACATCACCCGGTCCTCCCGCTGGAGATAAAGTGCTCTGTGGTGACGTAAGAGCCTCGTGTCTTACGTCGGGAGGACTGCCTGCTCTTTGGTTCCTCATCTGCAAGACATGTGTCCTTATGGAACTCAGCAAGTTGTTATCGACTGCTTTGTTCGACGCCAATTGCTGAAACAGGCTGTGGGTTGAGGGATCGGCAATTCGGTTCACTTCTGGAGCGCCGCTTGTATTGAGGGTCGTCGTGATGACGAACTTATTCCTGCAATCGAGCCTCCTTGTGAACTGCTCGTAATCACTTCCACTTATTTCTTGTGTGAAGTGGGCTGGGTTGTAACTTCCCATTAGCCATTGAGCGATTCGCTTAGAATCCCCCTTGAGATGTCCGGTGCTTCTTAAATCTAGAGCTATATTTGCTTCTATTACAGCTTCAAAGCTCAGCTCTAGATTTTTGCGCCAATGCTCCATCCTATCGGCTAGTTCTTCTGGGGTCGATGATTCCATCTTGCGAAGCTAGACCGATTATATAAAAAATTTGGTGACGAATTGTGTGTATATGCGCAACTGACTGCTGAGATTCTCTCTCTAATTGGCCGTCTGTTACGCAAATTACAATGTTAGAATTCTAACTACGACACACAATTGTCCCAAGCTGCTCGAGAATGACGTATCTTGATGCAGCTCGCTAGGGAGAGAGCGTGGCTATTCCAAAAAAAAAATTCGCGACGATAACGATTTAAATAATTCCCGCAACCAAAAAAAAAAGGATGAAAGTATTCTCACTTTCGACCGGCTGCACGCACAGGCACGGTCAAACCAAAAAAAAATCGCGTGAAAATCGCTTTAAATCTCGCGTCAAAAAAAGGAATTTAATTCTCGCCACATATGACGACGAAAACAACGATAATCGTCGTTTAAATGCTCTCGCCCTGGCTTTACAGCAGTTTAAAAAGCTCGGGCTAAGTATACACAATACTACCCGAGCATAAACATAAACACACACAAAAACAAGCAATCGGCTGTTTTGCGTTTATGTTTGAATGCGCGTCGCGAGCCTTCTTGTCTGTTTGTTTACGCGCGGCACCTCGACTTGGCGAGTTTAAATCACTGCGCCTATCAGCTGTAACGGCATATGGCCATTGGCCGTCAGCTGAATAGTTGGGTGCAGTGATTCGCGCCCGGGCGAATTTAAACAAAACGCGATTTGAATAGGCCGGTCTCGAACGTACCGGCCGCTAACCTTCTCCTTAAACCCAACACGTTAGGGCGCCATTTGTTACGGGAGGCCTGGAGAAATCTTTTGTAATTCCGCGAACCGAACCCTAGAACACGGTGCCGTCGAGTGCTACTTCTACGCCGAGCACTCGGGGTTGATGTTCTCTGGATCCCTGTTTACAAATGTCGAGTTCACGATTGAACTCGACTTTTCCGTGTGCCGGAAAGGGTTAATACTCGCGCTAGCTAGACGCGAGGCGCGGCCACTCAGAATGATCGTCGTCTCGGTTCGACGATCCCGCGGAGGCGGCGGTATTCGAGAGAAGGTTAGGTGAAGGTTAATAAATAACGAGTGGTCTTGGTTACATTCAAAACTATAACAAGATCTATTCTAAATTATCCTATACAAAATACGCGTCGCTTTGCGCGTTGACAAGAAGGCGGGAGATCCGCCGCTCGGCGCGGGCGGATCGATGTGATTGTTTTTCGCTGGGCCGGCGATCAAGACACCGGCCGCTCGCCGGTGCGAGCCGAAAATACAAATCAATCGCTGCGCGGAAAATAGGCGAAGAGTCTTACCGGGAGGGAAGTGCACTCCCCTCGTCGCTCGCTCACGAATCCGCTCCTGCGTCAGGCCTTATCCTCCGGTCGACTTCGGAGTGTTCAGGCCGAGTCTTAACGTCCAGCGTTCACCTACAGACGCTTCGGACCCCAGAAGTGGCTCGGATTGCTCACGTGCGCTGCTCTTCGTGGTCGGTACGTGTACGGGCGCTGCTCTGCACCGGCGAGGACGCACGATACCGTTTTCTTCGCGGACGATCAAATTAACTCGCGTACGCGCGGTTTGACAGCCCAAGAGAGTCTGATTCAAAAAGAATCGGGCGCGACTTAGCAACGGTCAAAGTCGCGCCTGCCCCGCGCGTAGCTAACGCGAATACATCGTCCGAGCGATGTCAATACTCGCTCGAGATATACGAATTCGCGGGAACGAGAGCCTAACGGGTTCGATAGAATACGGAGGACCGAGATGCTTATCTTCTCCGTATTTTATCTTGGAACCTCGTGATACTACTTAAGTTACATTGGTAAGCACCCGTCCGTCTTGCATGGCTCTCTCGTGACGACTGGCTTTGTATGCGCTGTCGGTGCTCTCGGTACTCTCACACACACTCTCACATGCATGTCACTATGTTCAGGAGCATAGCATTTACATATACTCCAACACGACTCCTTAAATCTACAATCCTGAACCTTGTACAATCTTTTTTCATTCTTTATTAATTAATTAGAGTCTTATTTTATATAATCAATTTCAGTGGATTTCTATTTTTCATAAATTTTGTTTTGTCAAGACTCTTTGTCAACATATCTGCTAAATTCAAACTTGTATCAATTTTTACAATGTCTATTATTCCATTTTCGTAATTTTCATTAATGTAATAGTATTGCACTTCGATGTGCTTTGAGTTCATAGTAAAATTTCAATACTTTGCAATTGCAACTGCACCTGAATTATCTTCATACAATTTTATAGGTCTTCAAATTTTATATCAAATGATTCAATTAACAAGTTTCTAATAAATAATATTTCAGTTACTGCTTCAGACATTGCAGTATACTCAGCAAACGTTGAGCATTTGGTTACGTTATTTTGTTTATGTGTGTTCCAAAATATTAAATTTCTATACAGTCTAATTATAAATCCTGTTATAGATTTTCTATCGACATTATCACCTGTATAATCAGAATCTACCATACAATCTATCGTCTCATATTGCAAATTATCATAATAGGTTAATTTTAAATTTTTAGTTTTATATAAATACTTTAATGTTCTCATTGTATATTTGTAGTGCATTGCATCATAGCAGCTTTGGTATCGACTTAAATAATTTACAGGATATGTTATATCTGGCCTCGTGCCTGTACTTATGTACAACAATTCACGAAACAAATTTCTATACTTTATACTCTCGTCTATTTCTTTAGCTTGTTCTAATTTTAAATTTGCTTCCATAGGTGTGTCATATAACTTCGCGTTTTCTAAATTGTATTTTACAGCCAAAGATTCAAAGTACTTTGTCTGACTTAAGGTCATTTTACTTCTATCTTTGCTATAATCAATATCAATTCCAATATAGTTTCCAACATTTCCTAAATCTTTCATTGAAAATCTTTTCATTAAACTTCCTTTAACTTCATCAATCATATTTTTATTTTGGCAACATATTAAAAGATCATCTACAAAAACTAATATGTATATGGGATCTTTGTTTGTGTTATTTACGTATAGACAATAATCATAATTACTTCTTACAAAATTCAACTTATTTATAAATTTGTGAAAACAATCATACCAAGCTGTTGGACTTTCTCTTAAACCATAAAGTGCCCTTTTTAATTTGTAGACTTTATTTTCACCTGTTTCATAACCTTTAGGCTCATTAACATATACTTCAGATTTTACATGAATATTCAACAATGCAGTTTCAACGTCCATTTGCTCTATGTATAAATTGTTTTTACTGAAATGTGATAATAAAATTTTCAAGGTTTGCATTTTCCCTACTGGTGAATAGATATTTTCAATATATTCTTTTTGTTGAAAGTCTCTAACGACAAATCGTGCTTTATATGTATTATCACTTTTCCTTTTATAAATCCACTAACATCAATTATCTTTTTATCTTTGAGTTTATCAACAATTTGCCATGTTTCATTTTTCTCTAAACTTTTTATCTCTGAGTCCATCGCCTTTTGCCATTCTTTATATTCATTACACTTTATCGCCTCCTCAAATGTATTTAGTACATTTGCATTTACATAGTTTACATAAATACAGTGAGTTACAGGATTTCCGTATCTTGTTGCAGGACTTTTCTTTCTATTAGTTTTTCTTGGAATCGTTAAATTTTCATTGCTTTTATTTTTATTTTCATAATCAAAATTTTCATAGTTTTCATATTCAACATTTTCAAGATTTGTTTTTTTATCTCTAATTGACTCGAGAGTCGAATTAGAAGATAATAAATTTGTTTTGTTCTCATCAATGTCATTTTCAGACTCACTCTCATCATTTACTCTGCCTTTCTCATCATCAATTTTTTCTAAATAAATTAATTTAGTGCTTTCTTCAATCACGGTTACATGTTTAACATTTTTTACTCCACCATTTATTAATACTCTATATTCATTATTTGTGTAACCAACTAATACTCCTAATTCAGCTTTATCGCCCCATTTACGTTGTCTTTTTACTTCAGGTATTCTTGCAAAAACTCTACTTCCATAAATTTTTAAGTGTTTTACATTAGGTTTTCTACCAAAAAAATATTTCATAAGGTGTTTTATTCTCTATAGTATTGGCAATTGTTTTGTTTTTTAAATACGCTACTGTATTCATTATTTCTGGCCAATACCTCCTATGTATTCTAGCTTCCCTTAATAAGCATCTACCAATGTCCATAGCATTTCTATTATATCTTTCAGCTACGCCGTTTAATTCATGTATATATGGTGGGCATGGTAATAATTGTATGCCTTTTTGTCTTATAAAATTATAAATTTGTTTGTTGAAATATTCTTTTCCATTATCGCATCTTAACTTTTTGACTCTTTTATTAAACCGATTTTCAACTAAGTTAATATAGTCGATGAAATAACTCGCAGTTTCTGATTTATTTTTAATGCAATAAATTCTGGCACATTTACTGTAATCATCGATAAAGGTTAAAAAATATTTTTCACCACCAAAACCCAAGGTGTTATGTGGTCCGTTCAAATCAGTATGGATCAATTCTAGAGTTTCAGTTGCTCTATTTCTATCGTTTTCAAACGGTTCACTTGACATTTTACTTTCTATGCAATTTGCACATTTCATATGTGTGCTTTCTATTTTTTCTGGCAAACCATCTAATAATTTATTTTTTATTGGTATATTTAAATATTGGAAATTCACATGGCCTTTTTTAGTTAATTTTGTGACATTAGTATAAATTTTACTTTGATTCTTTTTTACATAACTTTTCGTTTTATATAGGTTGTCATCTTGATATGCAACAGCTAATAATTTTTTATTTTGATCAAATATTTTTGCGTTATTATTTTTCGCTACAATAGTACAGTTATTTTTTGTTATTCTAGAAAAGCTTAATATGTTTTTTCCTATATCTTTTACATAGTATACATTTTTTATATCAATTTCATTTTCGTTACCATATGTTTTAAAATAGGTTTTTACATTGCCAATTTTGGTGGCTTCCAAATTTTACCATCAGGTAATTCTACATCTACATGATTTTCTAAGTTTACATATTTTTCGAAGAATTTACAATCGTTTACAATATGGTCCGAGCAACCACTATCTAATAACCACTTCATTTCATTTTGATTTTCACTTGTTTCACTACACTTGTTCACTTGGGAACTAAACACTACTGTGGCCCATGTTTGAGCTCCTCTGGAATTGTCGTCGTGATGACCTCTTCCTCTTCATTGATTCTGGTGATGACCTCTTCCTCGGCCACGACCTCTGTAACATCCTTCTCGATTAATGCCTCGCTGATGACTGTTGGTTTCTTTCTTGGTTTCGATGTTCTTGTTGATTGTTGCGCCCTGCGTGCCAACAGTCCTTTTTGAAATGTCCAGGTTTTCCACAAACAAAACATTCCTTATTAATTTTGGCATTGAAAGTGCTAACATTTTTCTTTTCATTTTGATTTCTGTTCATATTTTTCTCCTTGATTTTAGATTTTACATAATCTACTGTTCTTTGATCTTCGGGTGTCACATCAATAAAGTCCCCGATATAACTGTAATTAGGTGGTAATGTTTTTAACAAATATCTCATCTTTTCAGACTCATCTATATTTCATCCAGCTGATTTGAATTCATTCACTGCTTTTTCAAAATATATGAAAAATTGTTCTACTGTGTCATAGTCCTTCAGCTTAATTTCATCAATTTTTCCTCTGCACAAAATTTGTAAAGCCGTAGATTTATTCGTATATATCTTTTCAAATTTATTTATCATGTCACGAGCATTTATGCAGTCTTTCACGTATTCTAGCTGTTTGTCGGATATTGTGCTTACTAAAATCGTTCTTGCTTTTAAGTCTTTCTTTCTCCATTCTGGTCCGGTTTCTGCTTCCAATTTTAACCTTACTGCAGGCTCTTTGCACTCCTTGTACTCCAATAGCATCATTAATCTAATTTTCCAACTTGAATAATTTTCTCCGTCGAAAATTGGTATAACAATATCTTCAATTTTGGCTTGCTTTGCCATTTCGATTTCTTTAATTTTTATTATTTTATCAATTTCACTTTTTAAAATAATGATCTTTTTGAGTTCTTTCAGAAATAATTTTCTACACTTGTTTCTTAAATCTTTATCGAAAACAAGGTGTTTATTCGCTAACTCACTTTCGTCACTCATATAATCGTGTTTAACCTATACGTTTACTGAATAAATCTCGTGGTGCGCACATGCTCTATAGTTGAGCTCTGCGGCGTGTTTCACTCGCCAACTTTAATCCGCTAACATCGCACTTTTTTATCATTATTTTTGAAAAAATCTTTTTACAATCCGGTAGATTATTACTTTTACTTCATTATTATGTGAATATTTTTTTCATTTTAATTGTTCTTTACTGATTCTTTTGCACTTCAAACTTCGTGTCATGCTGACCACGTTTTTGTGACCTTTTTACACTTTTTCTTTAATCCCTCGACATCGGACCTTTTTTATGATTATTTTTCAAAAATCTTTTTACAGTTCGGTAGCTAACAATTTTTATTTTCTGTTCATGTATTTATTTTTCACTTTCCAGTATTCCAAACTGATTATTTTTCACTTTAAACTTTGAGTCTTTCTTACCACGTTTTTTCTTTAATTATTCTTCTTGTTACATAACTGTTGATTTTTCTTTAATTCACTTTTATTCCATTATTGAATTTTAATACTTGTGTTTCACTTTTATTAACTACCGTTAATTTTCACGTGGCTTTTCTAACCCCACTTTGTTTGTTTCATTCACCCCATTATCTCTATAGGACTCGAAAGTCCATATATAAGATAATAAATTTTAACACTTACCAACCAGGTACCTGCTACCATGTTGGATAATTTTAGGGATAAGAATAAGTTGAGGTTATTATTAATAGTATGTTTATTAGCTACTGGGATTATCTTAAATTGGTAAGCATGCGTCTGACTCACATGGCTTTCTCGTGACGACTGGCTTTGCATGCGCTGTCGGCGCTCTCGGTACTCTCACACACACTCTCACATGCATGTCACTATGTTCAGGAGCGTAGCATTTACATATACTCCAACAACTGGAAGTTACTCTTAAGGTAGATAATCAAAGTACCATGCAACTAATAAAAAACCCAGTCTTCCATAAACGTACGAAACACATTGACGTGAGATTCAATTACATAAGAGAAAAATACCAAGAGAAACAATTCAAATTAGAATATGTTGAAACACGAAGGCAGTTGGCTGATATTTTAACAAAGCCTCTACTTCGACCAACTTATGAACTAAATAGAGATGTTATCCGTTACGCTGTGAAGAATTTCTGAAGAAAGAAGAAAGAAGAAAAATTAAAAAGTCATCAACCGCCGTATGCCGTATCGACCGGTGCTTTAATGCGCACGCGTTTCAATGGTTCTGACGACGAAAGTTCAAATGTGAGAGTGTGGTGGTTCCTGTTTCAACGTCTGGAAAGATATTCTGCAGCAGCGGCCACGCTGTCATCTCCGACATTGTGCCGAATTTTTCGCCGTCGTGGCCTATAGAGTATAGCTGTCATCTTCGTGGTTATGTTTCCTATGTTTACATCTAGGTGAGAGCAGCGCATTCACACATTCATGTATTTCTACTTCTGACTCATGCTTCTTCATTTTCCTTGTTGTGTTATGAGGACCTATGTTTTTAGCTGAGGAAAGCTATTTCTTCTTTCCCTACCAGTCGTTGTGACTTCTACTCCCTGATCCCTACACTTGATGCCATTAGAGCCCTTTTTGCAAGTTTGTTGCCGTCTCCTCAACTGGTGAGTAACATTTCAACATTTAGTAGTTTGTCATTGCTACTAGAGCCACTGGTGATTCTTCTGTGGTTGTCTGGATAGCTTCCGTCATTGGGGATGGTTTGATCGACTTATCTGTACGTACATTTGCAAGGATGACGATGGGTCTCCAGTTTGGAGATCAATACTTGTGCTTGTAATTATTCCATACTTTATACCCTTGACTACACCAAATAATATGTGCTTGATAAAGGTAATAATTGTATTACCGAAACGTTGCACAGAATGAATTAAATTATCTTGTGTACTCATTATTACATCGATTCCCTTAAGAAATACAATGAACATGGGTGATAAAGTCAACTACAAAAAAACTATTTTTTATACTTTTACATATAGAAATCTTGCAATCCATAAATATTAAATTAACAATGTATATCTTATGAATATAAGCCAAAATGGCATTAGTTACACCACAGGAGACTCGTAACTTGTAAGTCTTATATGCTTATTACGTGGTTGGTAACATGAAAGAGCATTAGCTTTTTATACGGTTTTACCAACTCATGCTTATAATGCACCTTTATCTAATAAAAACCTAATTAAATTTTGATATTATGTCGAAATATTCTTATTTTGCTAGTACTGGTATACACGTTATTCGTTAAACATATGTGGAAGCAATGAAGGAACAGCAGCGATAGTGGCAGAGGTATAAAGTTATGAAATGTCAGTGTTCCTTCATACTAGAGTACAAGTACAAGTTATTGTTATATAACTTACAGTAAAAGAAGAAACTTAGCAGCAAATTTAAAACAATATAATATTTATTACAGACATGGAGAAAATTCACTTATATTTTCTCTTTTTATGAGAAAATATTTTATTATGTATAATAGCACTGGCATACCTCAACATGTGAGATTTTAACTATTTGAAATAGTACTTTGTATGACTGCTGAAAAATAATAAAAATTATTATTTAAAAAGTAAAATTTGCCACGAAAATCATAAAAATTACGGTTTCGAACAGTAAAAATTCCACATGTCGCGTGTATCCCAGCGCTACTATAAAAATAATAAATTTTCTTATAAAAACAGTAAAATTTACAAATAAATTTTTCTGTGTATGGATTTTTTCCTAATTCAATGCTATGTAATAATAATTAAGTAGCACTTGTTAATATCACTTGTAAACCATACATATCAAATTATGAAAAGGACATTTTGGATAATTTCAATTCAGGCATCGTTCATGTCAACACGCTAGTGTACTTAGTGCGTATGGGTGAGCTGGAGACCTGGGGTACGCTACGCCAAACCTATTCCACCGTTGTTGCCGATGCCTATCAAGATGGTTACCATCGATTACTCGAGGGCGCGTTCGATGCGAATTTATTTATTTATAAATAAATTCGTTATAAAAGAAAAATATACCATGTTTACATAACTATCTATATCTATACAGTTATAGTATTTTTCGATACTAGTGCGTAAAATAGGGTTTACGCACCGAGTGTGGTGCGATCACACGAGGTCGGAAATCCTTACGCACAAGTGTCGAACATTACTTTTTGATACGGTATGCGTAAAATGCGATTTTTAATAAATTTTTTAATAGATTCTAAATAGTGTTTTACACATCCGGGTGTGTAAAATTTTTTACGCATCAAAAACAATACGTAAAATCGCATTTTACGCATACTGTATCAAGAATTAAATTAAGAATATGGTTATTCACACGAATAATAAATGCAGGGTACATATTTTGTACAATAATGGAAATCTATGAAAAAATGCTTAAAACATAATTGTTTTTTACACCATGCACATCTTATTATTGCTGTTTCTCCACATATGTCACAAATCGGTTCTTGTTCGATATTAAAACAACATTCAACTGGATTCTTCAAGTTTATAGGTTTAGTCACAGCATAGCCACTTTTGTACCATCCATATTTAAATACATTCTGAAATCTTGGCGAAGAAAACTGATTCTGCTTTGGAGATTGCATTCTTATAATATTATTTCGTTCATGCAAATTAACATTGTAGTTCAGTAAAATTACTATATCTGAAAACTTTCTAACAAAGTTCTTCCAGAAACGGAAACCGTACACATCTAAAGGCCTGAATCATGCCTGTTGTGCCTTTCGGTATTATTTTCAACTTTAGGTTAACATGTGGTCGTATAACCTCTCTTACTGTTTTTCAACATTGTCTGCTCCATGAATCCAATAATAGAACTGGAGAGTCTCCGCTCTGTGGTAAAAATATGTCTTGTATCCAAGTTTGAAGTAATACTTTAGATAATTTTCCAGAAGTTGATGCTTCAACGCGTACATTTGTTGGTACAAATAAATTTTCAATAACACGTAGTCCAAATGTCCCACTTTTTTCCTTTAAAACTATAAATAAAGGTGATAATAACTTTCCTTCCGCAGATACAGCTGGTTGTATTATGTAACTATATGTTATAGAGGAAAGAGATTGAGCAACACATTCTACTGTTTTTGCGCCTTCATAACACAGTGTTCTACCACTGTGCATCTCCAAATTAAATCCACTTTTATCTGAATTCAAAATTCAAAAAATGTTGTGCACCGTATTGGGAAATTAATCTACTAATATCATTTCTAAAATTCTCGCATTGTCGCTGTAAATCTTTCATGTTATCCACAGCCGAATGAGTAACAAATTTAGTTATTTTTGGGAAACAATATTGTGTTTACTCTTAAACTGCTGTACCCACCATCGAGATGGTTTAAACCATGGAATTTTCAACTCATTTTTTCTTGATGAGCCCATCTCTTAAAGTCTATATCGTGGACAGCTATTTTAAAGGCAATTGCTTCTTGAAATTTATCTAAAGTATACTTCGAAACTTGGTATAATTCTTCGTGTCTATCACCTCCTGCTTCCACTTTATCTTTCCACCGATACAATTACTGAATTGAAGTCACTTTTCTGAAATTTTGTTTACACTTTCGAATGGTAAAGGCTTTGTTTTTCCACCTGCCAAAATGTGACCGCTCGTTTCCTGTAATCGAAATTTATTGGTTCATCTTTATACAAACATGCAGGAACCTCTGCATAATCTTGAGATTCGTCACATTCATCAATAGTTTGTGCAAAGATATCACTATCACAATCGTTAAAATGTAGTTGTATTTCTTGATCAATTTCAATAGGATTATCAATACTATGTCGTATTATATCTTCTATATAATCATGTAGAAGTTGTTCATCTTCGTTTACTTTTAAACGGTTAATTTCGATTTTATTTGGATTAAAAGTTAAAGATAATAATGTAACAACAGTTATTGGATTAATAATCATGGTAAAAACTCAAGAAAAAGAAATAAAATTATTGAATATAATTTCAACAGTATTGTTGGTTACAACTTTCTTCTATGTACAAGCAGCATATATTGTGGTGGTTTTCAAATTATTGGTATTTTACTACATTTTTTGGTAATCTACTATATTTTCTGATTATTTTTGAAAAATTGAGAAATCTATAAAGACGGTGAAATATGTATAATTCCGCAATTCGGAAAGTAAAAATATTTTACAGTTGATTTTAAGAATTATTTTTAGATGGCAAAAATAAAAAAAACCACGTATCGAATATTTTTAATATACATTTGGATAAACAGAAATCGAAATCAATTATAACTCGGTTCCAGCGTCAGCTGCTTACACATAGGGTAGTGAACTTTTCTTCTGGATAGGTATACGCTGTAACATGCAAGTCTCGTTGCATTTCTAAATCACAACGGAAATAGTAAATATCAATAAGAATATCGAGCACGTGCGAGTGTTTACAAACACTCAGTAGTGTAAACACTCGTATACTCGCTCATTCATTCAAGGAAGCAGCTGACGTCACGAATGAATCAAAACGACAACAAGACATTCGAGAACGTTCTCGAATGTTCCATGCATTTCTATGCACTTCAATAATGCAGCTATTGGACTTTTATATTTTGTAAGACGGCCACCAGAGGTACTTTCCTCCGGTACATCCGACGTTGTAATTTTAAATACTCTGGTGACCGTCATTCATGCTCTTTTTGTAACTTTTTCTTTTTTATACTGTGAAAGAGGAGCCAAGGTGGGGAGAGCGAAGCAAATGTTCTAGAAGCTTCCAGAATCGTGGAGATCGGTATAAATACGACCGATCTCACCGATTCTGGTCATTCTGAGACTAGCCACGGAACAGCTATTAGCGCTCCAGCTTGGCTCCTCTCAAATAACTAATGTATTGAGATGATAATTAATTAATAAAGAGAGTCTTACTCTCGTTTTATACTTCTATCTGCTTTGGTCATTGACTATACCCTGTCAATTCTTTACCTCTTCCCAGCATGAAGTCATATATTAATTTAAACTTTTCAAATGTAAAATCGTATAATTCATTTTTTCTTATTCTTATTTTTTGTTTTTCAATTACTCGGGAACTTTTATATTAAATTTAATCAAAAACAAAAAAGACTTGTCTTTGACAGTCTAAATATCTTACATTTGGCGCTCAACAACGTGGGGCCCGAGTAGCAAAAAATCAGATTAAAGTGCACTTAGATTTCTAATGAAATCTACTTAAGCACAGCATAAAAAATAATTTTAAAGAAAACAGCATAAAGATTTCCAATGAGATCGGATTATGCATACTGTCCGTTCGACGATGGCGCATATGTGCGAATATCATATCTCGAACAGAGACAAACCCTTCTCGAGGTGGAGTATGCGCAACAAGCTGAGTCCATCGAAGCATTAGAGGAGAAGAGTAACTCCTTGGAGGAACATCCGGCCAAAAGAGTGTTTTCCTGGTATAATCTTTTTATGTCCTTAGAAAACACCCTCAGGCTGTCCTCTAATTCGTAGATTCCTCCAATCGTTTACAAAAAAAGGTTGAAGTCAGATTTCAATTTATTGAATCGACTATAGCCGAAATAACGGATAAGATGCAAAATCTCTCGTTGCAGTAATCAACGGAGAAAACTTCTAACTTTTCCGAATTAAACCTTTTTATCCATGCCAAGGGCACTCCACGAATTCCGATCTTTATCCATAAGCACATCCAGAATCATGGCGTCGACCAGGCGATCCATCTTTGCGGAGCGAAGCAAAACCTCCGAAGAGCTTCTCAACGAAATGGAGCCGCTCAATGATACGGATGCACGTTTGGATAAAAACAAAGATTGGCAAAAGGCAGTAACCGAGGAATTAAAAATTCTCGATGACCAACAAGGTGTGTTGGATAGCAAATACTCAGATTTGGCTGTAGAACAAGACAATCTGAGTACGCTATGCCAACAATGCACTAATTCATGTGCAACTAACCATGAGAATATTCTCAAACTGCATAAAGCAATGAAAAAATGCAGGAGCAATTCATCCAAATGGAAGAAAAGATTTCGTTACTTGAAAAAGAAAATGATCAATTCATTGATCGTGAAGCAGAAATGCGACGCGTAAATAATCAATTACGCGACGAATGGGACACGCTAAAAAACACATCTCGGCTATCTTGCACTAGCATGTTAGAAACCCCGAGAAGTGTAAAACTCCAGTTACCCAAATTCAAGGGGACTGAAAACGGCCGTCCAATGAAATTTTTATCTGCACTGAAAAAATATGTGCAGGCCACTAAGCCTGATATCCCAATCTGCAGTGTCTCATTTCACAAGCGTTAGAGGACGCAGCTAAAGATTGGTGGTACCTGGTGGAGAATAAAATCGAGTCACTTAAAGACTGAAAATCTCTTCAAAACACAATTTTGGGATGCTTCGATACAAAGAAATGCAAGAAGGAAGATTGAACTCGGCCAGTACAACCCTCAGAGCAAGTACACCCGTGTTCAATACGCCACATATATACTCGGCCTTGCCAGTGAGTTAGATGTTGATTATAGTGAGGAGGATCTTGCTCAGCGTTTAATTGAGCATTTTGAAAAAGAGGTGCGTCATGCGCTTCTAGGGCGTGACGTCACCAACAACAAGGTATTATTCAAAATTCTCTCTGATTTCGATTTCGATAAGGAGAGAGTCGTAAAACCTTCGTTTCAACACAAAGCTCCGAGCACCTCGCAATCTGCTGCTCCTCCACGACCTCCACACATAAACGTGAGGAGCGTGGAGGTAGAAAAAACTACAGAGGTAAAAAGGACCTCAAAACCAAAAAATAATAGTACTCAACGAACTAAAAGGAAATCGCCAATGCGACTGCTGAAATTGATGTACTTAATATCGAGTTAAACTCCGACCCGTGCAATAACGCCTGCTTAACTCCGGGAAACGGGAAGTAGTTGCGCGCAGGGCCTCGGAAAAAGCTCAACCAATTCAACTGTGTGCAACTGCACTAAAAAATACTGAAGAGAATGACGACGATCCGCGTCAAGATCTATTGCATGACATTGAAGGATCAGCTGCTAACCAGTCTTTATTACGTTGCCCAGAACTTTCTATTTTTATAGAGGGCATCGAAGTCAAAGCATTGCTTGACACTGGCAGCGAAATTACGTGCATCTCTCAAGAGTTTTATGAAAAGCATTCAAGCCTCTTTAAAAGCAAACCTACCTTCCCTATCTGCGGAAAGGTCGTAAAAGGCGCCACGGGTGATAAAACGACTCGTTTAAAGCGTCAGGTTTTACTGGAGGTAAAATTGGGAAATAGCCATGTTTCTCTAATTTTCATAGTTGTACCAAAATTAATCAAAGAGTGCATTATTGGTTATGACACCAAAAAGGTCTAAAAATGCTCATTGACACAAGTCGTGAAGAAATTTATATGACCATAAATCACTCCGATGAAAATGTTTCATATAGAGAAACAACATTGGACAAAAATAACTTTGTTGCGATACGGATTATTTATGATGAGGCCACCGAACAAAACCGGGACCCATCAGCAGTCGACTACGATTTCGAATCATCTGAGCAACTAACCGACTCAGAGATCGATCGTAAAGTCCACGACTGTCATAATCTAAGCTCCAAAGAAAAAATTATTTTTGTAGATTTACTACGTAAGTACCGAAGTGTCTTTCGTAAAAAACCGGGTATGTTTACAACCTATACACACAAATTGAATTTAAAGGACAACCAGCCTTTTTATGTAAAACCTTACCCTATTCCAATGAACTTTAAAGATAAAGTAAGGGCAGAGGTAGATAAAATGCTAAAATTAAAAATTGTAAGGCACTCAACGAGTCCTTATATTAATCCGGTGGCTGTAGTCTCTAAAAGTGACGACTCGGTACGCCTGTGCCTCGATGCACAACGCTTAAATGAAAAACTCTATAAAGATCACGAATCGCCTCCAAGCATAGAGTCGATCTTTCATAAATGTCAAAATATTCAATATATGTCCACTATGGATCTCACGAGCAGCTTCTGGCAAGTTGCGCTCGATGAGGACAGCCGCAAATATACGGCTTTCATAATCGACAATAAGGTGATGGAATTCAATGTGGTTCCGTTCGGCCTGTCAACGAGCAGTGCAGCGCTAATACGCGCACTCGATTATGCAATCAGTGATTTACATGATTTTGTAATTCCATTCGTAGACGATTTGCTTTGCATTTCTACTACGTTTGATGAACATATCATGCACCTTGCAAAGCTTTTTGATAAAGCAGTAAACTGCAATTTTACATTAAGCTTTAAAAAATCACATTTCTTCCGAGAAGAAGTGACTTTTTTGGGCCATATTCTTACCAAAGATGGAATTCGGCCACACCCTGATAAAATATCAGTGATAGTTAACTTCAAAGAACCAAAGAACATACCACAGTTGCAAAGCTTTCTGGGTTTTCTTAACTTCTTTGCAAAATTCGTGAAGCATTATGCGCACGAAACAATTCCCTTATTAACTTTATTAAAAAAGGGAGTCGATTACATGTGGGACGAAGAAAAAAGACACACGTTCGAGCGACTTAAAGTGATTTTTGCAGAGAACCTTGTTCTCAAATTTGCTGATCCTTTGAAGCCGTATATTTTAACCACCGATGCAAGCGAATATGCCATCGGTGCGATGCTGTCACAATTGAATGACGAAGGGGATGAAGAAGTCGTTATCTTCATCTCTCGCACCCTCAAAGGCTCAGAAATTCATTATTTCACTACCGAGAAGGAAATGCTTGCTGTAGTTTGGGCTCTTAACAAACTCGACACATACCTTCGGGGGGCTGTCGGAATCACTATCCGAACAGACCACAAAGCCCTCATTTTTTTGAGGAGTTGCCGTTATGGTAACGCACGACTACGTCGTTGGGCCTTGGCCATCCAAGACTACGACATTACTCTGGAACATATTCCAGGTAAACGCAACGTCGTCGCAGATTACCTTAGTCGCCATATTGACGACGAATTAATTATGCAAAGAAAGGAGGAAATCCTAGTTGCATCCATCATAAACAACAAAGGAAGCGAGAGTCTGCGAGAGCGCTTCCGGAATTTATTAAAATCGCAAGAACAAGATCCAAAATGCCGATCTATATTCGCAGCATTGGAGTCAAAAAACGATATCACGCTTGCACGCTTTCGTGTGATCGATAACGTTTTATGTAAGAAAAGCACTAATGGCTTTTTTAAAGTTATCGTTCCAGAAGAAGTGGCCAGGCCGCTGATTCTCGAGATACACGAAGCATATGCCCATATTGGCAAGAAAAAAGTCCAAAAAATGCTCGAGGAAGACTTTTTTATATTCGGGCTCCGACCTCTGCTTTCAGAGATGTTGAATACCTGCGATTCTTGCCAAAGATCAAAGTATTCAACTACAAAACTGCAGCCTTTAATGCAACCCATCCTCACGGATCATCCGGGAGAATTACTCTCAATCGATTTTTATGGCCCATTACCCACATCAACTGCTGGAGCAAAATATCTGCTCACTACTGTCGATGTGTTTAGTAAATTTGTAGTAATATACCCCATAAAAAAGGCAAATACCGCCACCTTGATTAGAAAAATCCTTCTGGATTATGTACCGAAATACGGTAAACCAAATAGGATCATCTGTGATCATGGCACGCAGTTCACGTCAAAGCTGTGGGCTAAAAAACTTAGTGACGAAAATATATCCTTGATTTTTTCTTCAATCCGCCATCCACAAAGCAATATAGTGGAGCGGGTGCATCGTGAGTTAGGTCGCTTTTTTCGAACTTTAATCGCCGACCAACACACAAAATGGGCAACTAAGGTGCCTATTATTCAATCCATTATTAATGAAACGCACCACGAGACGACGGAAAAAACGCCATGGGAACTGCACTTTCAAACACCTCCCGCACGAATCTGGAGGCAATGGATGCAGTTTCCCGAAAAAAATCCAACTTCACTTGAAGAAAGGATTTACCTTACTCGTGACATAATGCACCGAAAATTAAAAACCCGTGCAAAAAAGGCCAATGAAAATATAAAGCATTTTCAATTCCAAATTGGAGATGCAGTTCTCGTACGCGCAAACAACGTGTCCTCTGAAAAACACATCGCGAAATTTTTCCATGTGTATGAAGGACCTTATTTTATCAAAGAAACTGTTGGAAAAGATACTTATTTATTATCTCACCCAAGCGACGAAATTTGCGGAAAATTTCACTTAAGCCTGCTTAAGCCCTATTATTCTAGAAGCTTCGAGAATAAGGACTGAGGGCTATTTAAAGGCTGCCAATGTCAACAAAGGACAACAGTCGTAGTTACGCTATCCGTGACATCACTCACTTATCATGTCTAAACGTCAGAAGACAGTACATTTTGCTGCCAAGCCAACCGTTATCTATGGACGTGCGTCGCGCTTCATACCGGCCTACGGGCGAAACATCAAGGGCAGAGCCACGCAGACGGACGCCCTGACCACCGACCCTTCCGCCACTTCACCGGCGGAAGCATTAGCAACTTGCGCCAGAGCCCTGAACAGCGCAGATGAAGAGTTAGATGTTCTCCAGCGCAGGCATCGCGAACGCTGGGTCCAACATCATCTCTTCATGAGGAAGACCGCCGTTTGGGAGGAAGAGGTATATCAACGCACCAAGCATTTGAAGGACGCTTTCAACACCATCTCCCAGATCATCAAGGCAGCGCTAGCCTCCCGACGGCGGGAGAGGCCCACATTGCCATGCCCAGCCGAGCAGGTGCCTGCGGAGACCAGCTACTCACCACCCGATCAGCCCGAACCTTCGCCGAGCACTCGTCAGCAAGTTGAGGAATCCGCCGGGCCATCTTCATCACCAGGCAGCGACGTGTGCCTCAATGAAGCACAACTGGATGCGTGGGCAAACGCAGTGCTATCCGAGTTTGAGGATAATTACTCTGAAACTCTGTAAGTTTTGGCTCAATATAGGGTGATTAAGACTATCCTTGTTGGTTTTTATTTCGCTCGCCTATCTTATTCCGTTCCTACATCCCTCACTTTCTGCGCTATTAGTTAAGGGGTTAAGCCATTTGTTATTTTACTAATTCCTTTCTTGCATTTTGTGTTATTTATTCCTAAATCAAATCAATTTAATTTTTCAATTTAATATCTTGTCTTTTTCTTTTTGAAATAAAATTACTTAAATTTTTCAATTTAGATTAATTTTATTTGGGGGCTATGTAACATGCAAGTCTCGTTGCATTTCTAAATCACAACGGAAATAGTAAATATCAATAAGAATATCGAGCACGTGCGAGTGTTTACAAACACTCAGTAGTGTAAACACTCGTATACTCGCTCATTCATTCAAGGAAGCAGCTGACGTCACGAATGAATCAAAACGACAACAAGACATTCGAGAACGTTCTCGAATGTTCCATGCATTTCTATGCACTTCAATAATGCAGCTATTGGACTTTTATATTTTGTAAGACGGCCACCAGAGGTACTTTCCTCCGGTACATCCGACGTTGTAATTTTAAATACTCTGGTGACCGTCATTCATGCTCTTTTTGTAACTTTTTCTTTTTTATACTGTGAAAGAGGAGCCAAGGTGGGGAGAGCGAAGCAAATGTTCTAGAAGCTTCCAGAATCGTGGAGATCGGTATAAATACGACCGATCTCACCGATTCTGGTCATTCTGAGACTAGCCACGGAACAGCTATTAGCGCTCCAGCTTGGCTCCTCTCAAATAACTAATGTATTGAGATGATAATTAATTAATAAAGAGAGTCTTACTCTCGTTTTATACTTCTATCTGCTTTGGTCATTGACTATACCCTGTCAATTCTTTACCTCTTCCCAGCATGAAGTCATATATTAATTTAAACTTTTCAAATGTAAAATCGTATAATTCATTTTTTCTTATTCTTATTTTTTGTTTTTCAATTACTCGGGAACTTTTATATTAAATTTAATCAAAAACAAAAAAGACTTGTCTTTGACAGTCTAAATATCTTACAACGCAATGATTGGAATCAAGAAAACAATGTTTTTTTATTAACTTTACTTTAATTTTAATAGCGAAATTTAATTATGATTGACGGAAAAGGTCAAATGAGATTTTAGCGTGAGATTTTTCAGTAGAGGTACATACAGGGTGTGTCTTTTTAATTGACGCACTCGAAAATTTCAAAAACGGTGTCTGCTAGAAAAAAATGATTCAAACAAAAGTTGTAGGGTACGGAGGGGGCTAACTGATAATGACCTTCACTTTGACCTTGAGATCAAGAATGAAGGTCATTTGAAGGTCCAATCGATTATTGCATAGTAACCCCTACTTTTGACTCCGGAAATGGAAAGAGCGTCAAATTTTACGTTCAAATATGACCCTGACCCTAATTTGAAATTTAATATTTAAGGTCATTATAATGTTTAAATTGATCAATGTATCCATTTCAAGAACTACGCATTCAACCATTAATCACAAACTTTCATCTTAAGTGACTTCTAATAATTATCAATAACCAACTTTTACCTAAGGTGACCACTGGTGATATGATTTCTACTTGCGAACTTAATCTCAAGTGAAAGGCACTTAAAATTTAAATTAAAGGAGCAGTTTGCGCATTCAGTGAATACGACAGACATACATTATTTTGTGGAGTCTCCGCTCTTTATTGTCCACAGTTCAATAATTTGTTCTTAAGTTTTAATTATAATTTTTCATTTTGCTTCCAATTTAACAAAAATTTTTTGTCAATAATTATGGCAGACTACCCACCAGCTGAAATTGTTAATAATTTTCGGTGAATGTCATGGTAGTTATCGAGCTGCTGCTAGACGATATGCAGAGCGTTACCCAGATCGGCGACATCCTAATGACAGAACCATTCGAAGCCTAAAGTTGAGAGCTTAGAATGGCCACTTAAGTCGACAACGACGGAGTCGTGTGTACGACGAAAATGATACACGTGTTCTTGTAATTTTAGCTTACATTCACCTAAATCCGCACACAAGTTGTCGAATCATTTCAAGAGAGTCAGGTATTCCTTTTAAAACTGTTTCAAGAATTAGCAAAAAAAGTGAAATTGCACGCATATCACATAGTATTAGTGCAAGCCTTAACTCCCAATGATCATCAAGAGCGTTTAAATTTTTGTAATTGGGCTTTACGAAAAATTGAAGAGGACCATGACTTCTTTAGGTTTGTAATGTTTAGCGATAAAGCTACTTTCAAAAATAACGGCGAACTTAATAGACACAATTCCCATTATTACTCAGAGGTTAATCCTCATTGGTATCGACAATGTTAGGTTGGAATCCAAACATACAGCTATCATTCTAGCAGGCCTCCTATGGGGCGTGTCCGATCTTCCTGTCTTTTGGCCAACGCCCGAAAGCGCTATGCCTGACCAGGTTACGGAGACCAAGGGAGCAGATCGGAGGACTTTACCTCTTTTTGCTACTGGCCGACGCTCGAAGCGTTACGCCTTTAGTCGTAGCCGAGGAAGAATGCAAATCAAATTGTTTTATCTAATAATGAAATTTATTTTACCCCGAGATTTACAAAAGTCT
Source organism: Torymus aiolomorphi (assembly GCA_036365515.1). Taxonomy (NCBI): domain Eukaryota; kingdom Metazoa; phylum Arthropoda; class Insecta; order Hymenoptera; family Torymidae; genus Torymus; species Torymus aiolomorphi. Next base: position 484,512 of record CM070874.1, read on the forward strand.
ATACCTTTCTAATTAACAAAGCAGTCCGCACGCTATCTGCAGATCGTCGTCGCGATGGATCGGTGATTCCGCTTGCGATGGTGTTGTTCCTCCGTGACGGGTGACCTCGCAGCAGGGAGCGTTGTGTAGAAGAGTTGTGCTCGTTGTCCGGCATCTCTCGGCAGGGATCCACTCCGGGAGGTAATCGTCCCTCTGAAGTAGGTGAGGCGTAGTACGGGCAATACTTTGCTGTGGCGTAGAGTCGGTTGTCGTCGTTCTGGCCGAGAAAAAGTCAAAGTCCAAATCGGGCGTGGCACGGGCAGCGCTTCGCCGGGGGCAGTGTCGGTGGCGTTGGTCGTTCGTCGGGCAGAGGCTTCGCCCTCGTAGAAGTTCAGAAAAATAGTGTGTACCTCGGGTCCACTTGCCGGCCCTATTTATAATGCAAGCTCCCTTGTTCTTGGTGAGAACTTGTTTTTCCCCCTTGTGGGAAATTGCGCAGAAGGTTGACTCCCACCTCCTGCTATCATGCATTTCCCCCGGATTCTTTTTTTTAAAAGAGGAAAGCATAAAAATGTTAAATGCCCCCTTCTTGGGAACGCTCCCTCTGGAGAAAAATCCGCGACGCTGCATGCGTAGTGCATCCGTAAGTGCCGCGGCCACTTATCTCGTAAGTTTCGGATGTCAAGAGGGACGTCTTGCTGACCCATTCTACGACGTGACGCCATGTGATAGTTGCGCGGCTCCCCTGTGTTTTATGGTGAAAAGTAAGGGTAAAAGGATGCTGAGCTGTCTCTTCGCTATTTTGTGTCAGCGCTTTTTCCCGTTCTCGGTAAGTTGAGGCTGCACAGTATAGCCATGCGTGGGCCTTGACCTTTCTACCTAAGTCAGTCCTTCCCTGCATGAGTATAAAAAAAGCGTCTGTAAGCCTGGTCAAGTGCCATCTTAATTTCTCCTCTTCTTTCTTTTTATCGCTGCACGCCATCCCATAAATTTTGAAAATGCGGTACAGCTGGTGTTAATGTTTCCAGGCCGCGTGCGGTCCCTCTCGCCTTCTTGACTTGTTTTCTCCATTTTTTGTGGCCGCCTGTGTCTGATTTGTTTGCCCTTCCATGGCTCTAATCTCTCCTCTTCAATCCGCTTGTTTCTCTATTTTTGCCTCCGCCTTTCTTTCAGCCCACTTTTAATTTTCCTCCCTTCCTCTTTCTCTCTTCTGCTCTCTCTCTCTCTCTCTCTCCCTCTTTATATTTCTTTCCGTTGTTCTTCTTTCTTCTCTCTTCCTTGTTGAGTCTTTTCGAAGACTTACAAGTATTCTTTTTACATATATGACCGTAGTGAAGGAAAATAATTGTTTTTGCAAATGGACGAAAAATTCGTCCACTACAACAAATTGATAACCAACACCGTTGGACTGTAATGGTCTGGTGTGGCATCATGAATGGTTATCTAATTGGACCATACTTTTTTTATAGAAATGTAACAGGAGCTATTTTCGAGAGATACTTAGTGAGCACTTACCTGGTATGCTTGAAAATGTTGATTTGGCAACGAGACAAAGATTGTACGTTCAATTAGATGGTGCAGGGCCGCATTATGCACGAATCGTGCGGGAGTTTTTGAGTAACATGTATCCGCAAAGATGGATAGGACGAACAGGTCCAGTTTCTTGGCCTGCCCGATCACCTGATATGACATCGTTTGATTTTTTTTTGTGAGGATTCATAAAAGATAAAGTGTATGAGGAAGCGCCAACTACAATGTGCGGCAATTCCAACAAACGTACTGCTAAGACTGTTGATAATTTTCAAATTAGAATCAACTTATGTCTCGAAGCTAATGGTGCTAACTTTGAACAACTATTACGAGGCTAACATTGATTGATATTGAAAAAGTAAATTACTCCGGAACGTGAGCGGCTAGGGGACTCACGGAAACAAAAAGCACCCCGGAACGTGAGAGGCGAGGGACTCACGATAACAGAAAGCACCCCGGAACGTGAGAAGCGAGGGGACTCACGACAACAGAAAGCACCCCGGAATGTGAGAGGCGTGGGGACTCACGACAACAGAAAGCACCCCGGAACGTGAGAGGTGAGGGAGCTGACGACAACAGAAAGCATCCCGGAACGTGAAAGGCAAGGGGTCTTAGAAAAATTGAGCACTCCAATGAAATACTTTCCTATCACGTCTACGTCGTTGTGTCTGGGTAAAGCTGGAATAGGTCTTTGTCCTTCTTGGATCTCTTCGATCTTTATTCTGGATCTTGACGTCTATGTCAAGGCCACATCTTAATATTGACCTGAAGATCAATATCATGGTCAGCTACCTCCCCCCCTACACTCAGCTTTTGTACAAAACATTTTCTTGTGTAGGCTGTGCAGTTTTCCAAATATTTGAATGCGTTGACTGATTTCCTTCATTACATTATGTTAACCTTTGAGTTGGAAGTTAGGGTCAAGGTCATATTTGAACGTAAAATTTGTCGCTCTTTCCATTTCCGGGGTCAAAAGTGGAGGTTCCTATGTAAAAATCGATTTGACTTTCAAATGACCTTGATCCTTGACCTCAAGGTGAAAGTGAAGGTCATTATCAGTTGGCCCCCTCCGTACCCTACAACTTTTATTTGAATCATTTTTTCTAGGAGACGCCGTTTTTGAAATTTTCGGGTGCGTCAATTAAGATGACACACCCTGTATACTTGACTACATTTCAACTGATTCTACTACTTTCTTGTGTTTATTGTATATAAATTGCTACGGAAGTAGGTTCTCTTTATTTCCTTGGAGATATATTCGAAAGAGAGAGAGAGGGTCTCGCTGCGGCTCGTTCCCGTACGACGTGGGCGTCCGTTCTGCCAACTTTCTCCGTCCAAAAACGTGTGGAGGGAGGCTGAATGTCCCGAAACTAGAAATGCAAAAGCTGTGCTTTTGCTAGTCCTGGGAACATCCCACGATGGCCGACGTTGACCGAAGATCATGTATACGACACCACGTGGATCGAGCGCTACACATGCCGGCAGACTGCAAGTCTGCGTACGTGACAATATATACCCTTGTATTTATATACAAATTAATTTATTGTGTAGAAGAGGTAATATTATTATTAATTGTCAGAAAAAAATATTCTTTTTTATTCAAAGGTTTCAAAGAGATAAGTAAGACATATTTAAAATAGTTAGAAACTCAGATAGTTATCAGTAATTTGGAAATTAGCTATGATAAGTTAAACATCACTTATTTTGTTTTAACAGTTTTTACATTAACAGGGTTATATTAAGATAAAGAGATATTTTGAAAATAAGAATAGGATTCTGCAGACAACAAAAATTCGTTTTGAGAAACAAAAATGTTTTCATAGGGATTAGAAATACACTTATATTCGCCAAAGTTTTACTTTTTAAAAAAGTGTTATTTTACATAGTTATATTAACATTAGAAATCTCCGGGTCCTCGGGACTTCTGAGTTCCGATTTCCATCACTAGGTCCTTTTTTTATAAAAAATAATATGTAATCTGTATTAGGGTAAGTGTGCCAGTTACTGTGCCCTCACCAGTTACTGGATTTTAACATGCCCTCAAATGTCCAGTAAGTGAAATTTGTTGTTTGCTTAGGGGGCTCAGTAACTGGCTCACTTACCCTATATTAACATTAGAAATCTCCGGGTCTCCGGAACTCCCGGCTTCCTAGTTCTGATCTTTCCCCACGTACTTTTTCTACATTATCTGGGAGACCCGGAGATTTCAAATATTAATATAATGTAGATTATATATTATTTTTATATAAGAAGGGCCTAGTCGGGAAAAATCGGAACTTGGAAGACCGGAGACCCAGAAATTTCAAATGTTAAATAATGTAGATTTAATTGTGCCACATAGGGTTCTACCCCAAAGGCCTAATCTCCCCCCCCTCCTTTCTCTCTCTCTCTCTCTCTCTCTCTTTCGAAGTGCAATATTTTGATTTATCGAATATTCCTGGTCATTTTCCCCTTTATTCTGTTCCACCATGTTTAGGATCATGCTAAATGAAACTCTGGCAATATCCCCCTGACTGTATCACATGCTGGATTACATGTTAAGTTACATATTACGTCATGTACTTAATTGCACGCCAGAATCAATCACCATACAAGTATCCCTTTGAACTACGTTAAAATTAAAAAGAAAAATGCAAATGGTATCGTATTCCATAGAAAACTAACTATGAAAATAGAAAAAATACTTAATAGGTGATTTATGTGAAATTTGGTCATTGATTTTAGAGGCTTCTTAATGGAGATATCTATGATATCTTGTATTTCAGGTTGCACCAGCAAGGTGGATGTTGATGGTCAGAACAACCATCCAGTCAGACGGACCGGGACTGGGATTGGTGGGAGGGCAGCGTTGGAATCCCAAAACCGTAGCGGAGGTGTCAGCAGTATACGGATACGAGACGAATCCCGCAGATATACTCTTAGCAGTGACCGCCAGCCAACAGCGTTATTCCATCATCAACAATTCAACGCAGTCACCGCAGTTACAGTCGGCGGTGGCCAGTCAATCCATCAGTTTCATTCTCGGCACTTGTTGCCACTCCACTCACAATACGGTCTTAGTTCTAGACATAATACTACTATGGATCTCGAGGTGAATATTAATTCATTATTTTTATTTCGCAATTAATTATATTTTTGATTGTTTTCCATTTACTTTGAGCAAAAAAGCGTAGTTATTGTAAGTAAGTCACCAGTATTATTTTCCCATTAATTGCTTCTTTTCCTTCGAAAATTTTATGAAATTTTTCTTGAATACCTTCCGGAACTTGTAGATCTAATAAGATGGCTTCAAACATATGCAGACGCACAGGGAAATAAAAAATCGGTGCCAATTCATTGGCCCGTGGCTTCCTCAAACTTAATTTGCTTATCCCTTTAATGAATTTTTAATAACAAAATTTATAATTTTCGCAACAATTTATGACATAATTATAATTAAATTCATTTATGAAGATTAAACATTATTCATTTTTATATTATGTATAAAATATGAATAAAATAATAGGTCTGATTTTTTTAAATTATGCGTGAAAAATAAATAAAATAATTGATTGCAATATTATTGTCAAAACTTTTTGAAATTCCTAAATAACCTTTGCTTCAAATTATATTTTCTTTGTGAAATTTCACGCATAGGGTACTTGTCTCCAGTAGTATGCCTGTCCGTATTTGTGTGCTCTTTCTGGAATTTCCAATGTAAGAAAACGGTTCTAACCTTAAAAATAATAAATGGCTATTACAAAACAAAAGCAGGTATACAACACGCGCACATCGGCGCATGTCATATCCATTTTCTAGTACACATAAATGTGTTCCCGAATAATTACGATTTTAAAAGAGGGCTAAAATAGTTTTAACCTCAAATATCTCTGAAATTCATGAACGAATTCTTTTACGCTAAGAACTTTTCTAATAAATAATATACAAACCCTACATCTCCATCAAATTTCAAAGAAATTAAACAAATTTTAGTGTAGTTATATTGTGCGACAACAAAGAAAGTCATTTTCGAAAAGACTAAAATTTTAAATATCAAACATCTCAAAAAATAACCATATAATCTTGATCAAATTTTACACAGGTATTGCCTATATTGCATACAAAATAGTCTATAAATTTCAAGCTGATATATGAAGTCGTCATTGAGAAATTACGATTTTGAAAAAAACCGTAGAAGAATTTTAACCTTAAATATCTCTAAAAATCATGAGACAATTCTGTTACTTAAAGAACTTATACAATAATATATAGACTCTATATCTCCACAAAATTTCGACATGATTAAACCAAATTTTGTTTTCTCTAGTTATCATACGACAAAGAAAATAACTTTGTAAAATACGAAAATTTTCAAAATCAAATATCTCAAAAAGTAATCGTACGATCTTGATGAAAATTTGCACACATGTTATCGATGTCACATACAAAATTGTCTATAAATTTGGAGCTGATACATGGAGCCGTTCTTGAGAAATTACGATTTGAAAAAAGGTTAAAAAAATTTTAACCTCAAATATTTCTGAAATTTCTGGACTAATCATTTTGCCCAAAGAACTCGACCGAGAGCTATCCAAAATCTACCTCTACAAGGAATTTCAAGGTGATTAAGTCAATTTTACTCCCGTAATCGTTGGACATACAAAACTCATTTTTTTTCATTTTCCAATTTTTACGTTTTTGTTAATAACAAAAGAACCGTGATAGCTAAAGAATTAATTTTTTTTAGAAAATACAGGTAATTTAATTCTCTTTCGAATACCACCAACCCGATTTAGATACATAGAGCCGTTCTCGAGAAATTAGGATTTAAAAAAAATTGAAAAAAAATTTTAACCTCAAATATTTCTGAAATTTCTGGACTAATCATTTTGCCCAAAGAACTCGACCGAGAGCTATCCAAAATCTACCTCTACAAGGAATTTCAAGGTGATTAAGTCAATTTTACTCCCGTAATCGTTGGACATACAAAACTCATTTTCTTCACATATTGGAGCACCATAGGGGCGCGTTGCCTTACGTTGCCGGTGCCCTCTCGCATGTACAAAGAGGACGAGCCAGTCGTCGATCGGTGACGTGGACCCAGACCACCGACAACCCTCGTTATCCGGGGAGGATAGATAAGGTCACCGTAACTCCAGAGGAATATTCGACCTGGAAGATGGTAACAGGGAACCTCTACGTATACCATCCAAATGCCGAGAAATCCAAGGTTCTAGCGGATGATGATGCATGGAAGGTGGTAGTTCCACAAGAGCACCATCAAGCTGTCTTACGCGAGTGTCACAACGAAGCAGTGACAGGGTGTTTTCGCTGCGAAAAGATGTTTGCACAGGTAGCCAAGCATTATTACTGGCCGCAGTTTTACCCCAATTTACGCGATTACATACAAAAGTGCCAAGTGCGATAGCAATTAAAAGTAGAGCAGAAACCTACCACTCTTCACATTGGTACACGAGACGTAGAACGACTCTGCCAAGTCGTAGCAGACGCCATCGGCAATCCCCTTCCTCGCTCCTCCAAATAACACGAATATATTTTGGTCTTTCAATATTTATTTACCGGAGCGGTAGCGACTCTTGCTATTCACAAGGCAAACGCTAAAACCGCAATGGAAGAGCTAAATCGCAGAATCTTCTTATGTATTGACTGCGCGGAGGTCTTGCTATCAGACAATGGAAAGGAGTTCCAAAACCAGAGCATCGACGAATTTCTGAGAGAAAGCGGTGTGCACCACACCAACACTCCCCCGTATCATGCTCAGGCTAACTCCGTCGAGCGCGCAAACCGCACCTTGGAGACGCTTCTTACTTGTGTGAACGTCACAATACCTGGGACGAGTAGCTACAGGAACTAGTATTCGCCCTCCGCAAGAAGCGAGGATGGACGCGGAAAACCACCATCCTGGCTAAGCGGAAACCATCCAGCCTGAGGACCAGAGCCGGGTGACCGCCGAAAGCCCCTTAAATCACACGAATGGAGGCGAGCGCGGCGCGCCCGAAGTGTGTTCGGCGATCCACCGTAGCAGATTTTTTCTGTTTCAGGCCATGAACGTCGACTGAGGCACTTTCGAGCACCTCGCCACCGAGCTCAATAATATGCTGCTAGGGGCCGCCGCTCGATAGCACGTCAAGGTGATGCTCCGCGTTCTCGATGAGAAGCAAGAGGAGTAGCGCCGCCTGGAGCAAGAGGAGCGGGAAGCACACGAGCGGGTCGACCTCCAGGAGGTGAAAGACCACGAGCTCGGTACAGCGTAGTCAGTACGTGGAGTCCCGCGTCACTAAAACCGCCAGCGCCAACCACTAAGCCACGCCATCCTCAGGCACCGTTCGCCTTTCCTGAAGAGGGAGGCTGCCGTCCGGACTCCTACGATCCAGACGAGGGAGGCGGCTAGCCAGATCTAGCGGACCTCGAGCCTCCCGGGACCAGCGTGGATCACTACGAAGTATTTTCCCTCCTCCTGCAGGTAGACAGATCTCTTATAGGGTCGGTCAAGAGGAGGCGGATGTATTCGCTCTCCCCGATCGCTCTCTGGCCACACCACAATACGGGGAGTGCTGCCTGAGCCCGTGGTTCCGGACGTTCACGAAGGAGCGCCGAGATTTGGCCCACCTCGTCCAGTGGAGCTCTGCAGCTACCGACACCGCCACCTCGCCCTGCAGAGAAAATATCCGAGACCGCCACTCGAGGCTCCCTGGGAACCCGCGGGACACACGCCCTCCGATCCGGCCACAGCAGCTCACGGGGCTGTGTGCCGACGATGTTGGTTTTGCGACCAGCAGGGGTTCAAGGCGACCCGCCGTTGCCCCAGCCGCAATCGCAACAACTAGAGAGAAGTCATAAAGGCCTGTAGAAGCCAACAAGGCGGATTAGCCCATATCTTTTGTTGTTGTTATTGGTTTCTCAAAGAGAAAGCTTTGTAACGATGAAACATTTGGACTGCGAGATTTCGATGATTTTCGATATTTCTGAGCTCCCTGAGTCGAAATATGCGTTTTCTAAAAAATTGTCTGTGTGTATGTATGTATGCGTGCGCGAGTGCATGCGTGCGTGCGTGTGCGTGTGTGTGTGAGATAAATTTGTGTGCAGCATAACTCAAAAGTGAACAGAGATATCAAGTTCATCTTTAGTAGGTGTATGAAATTTATTTTAAAGTTGGGCAAGTTCAATTATATGGTTGATCAGATAACATTAAGGGGGCTAGGCACCTTTTTTTCAAAAAAATCTATTTTTTTGTGCTTTTTTATAGGAAAGTATCTATAGAATATGCTCCATTTTGCCCGAGAACGATATCTATTTTTTTCAAAGATATTGATAGAATACTGATTATACCTTTTATCGATTTTTCACTGTAATTTCGATTTTCTCCAATATTCAGTTTTCTCGACATACATGCTCTTATTTATTGGTACTATTTCTTTTTCCATCCGATTGTAAATATATTTTTTTAATTTTTATTAAATCTACATTAATATATTTATAAACATAAATAAATATTATGAAAAAACTGACAAAAATCAATCTAATGACATTTCGAGGAAGTGTAATATATGTATTATACGCGTGTAATTACGGGTATAATCTGTGACATACGTAATTGATAGTGTTTTATGGTCGAAATATCTCGAATAATATAAAACCATTGAATATAAAACGATTGAATATAAAACAATTATTATACTGTCGAATAAAATATAACAATTATAGTATAGAATGATTTGGCGCAATCGGGTGTGAACTATGTTGAACTAAAGATATTTGCACTAAGGTACAGCATGAATAGACTGACCACTCCACTTTTGTTCCATACAACACAAACATATGTAGAAAGGGCCCTGAGCATTTGGCATGGTAGCCTACATTTAGCCTTTAAGGTGATCTTATACCTAAAAATTTTCAAAAATTCAAATATTTTTTTATCCAATTTTTTAATTATATACTTGTCTGCTAATACCAGTGTAAACACAGTTTCATATAGATAATAGCTCGATATAAACATAACCATTAGCCATGTGATTTCAACAGAGTTTGTTGTCATGCATAGTTTCTTCTCTTAGTGCTTTAATATTTGTACTTATTTGTAGGTGAATCAAAAAGTGAAAATTTAATGTGTTATTATATGTAAAGGTATATCTGAAAAGTTTTTACAAGTTCAATAATATAAGCGTACACTGACAGTTTTTTTGTACTTGTAATGTGCTTCAATTCAAGACAGGATTATATGTAGGATGTGTGGGTGTGAGAGGTCGTGAATAAGGAGATGACGACGTCTATCCTACTGATTAAGTATTTATTGTATGATTCTCTCTCTCTCTCTCTCTCTCTCTCTCTCTCTCTCTCTCTCTCTCTCTCTCTCTCTCTCTCTCTCTCTCTCTCTCTCTCTCTCTCTCTCTCTCTCTCTCTCTCTCTCTCTCTGGCCTGACTGACTCGTGTGCAGGTCAGTGCGGAACTGAGCGGCGACGTCCGAGGCGCTCGCTCGCAGCTTGAGCTGTTCCCTTTCTCCTAGTGCCACCTATCGGTGGGGGCCTAGAATACTCCCCACGAATGGAGAAAAATGAGTATCTTTTTTATAGGTACAATTGTAGAAATATCCTAATGAGAGAGACTACAAATGTCCGAATAGGTAATAAAAATGTGAGTACAGCCAATGCACAAAGAGTTATACATTTCTTAAGTGTGAATTGCAACTTGGCAACGACATTAAACATTTGTTTTTCGAAACGTAAACATTACTTAAGGTCTAAAATCACAGCGTAGTGATTGTACAAGTGTTTTATTGTAATACAAATAGTGCAGACTTATGTTTGCAGTCTTTGGTTATGCAATAGGACAAGAACACAATAAGGTTTGTTAGGTAGGATCATTAATGACGTAATCGTTACTTAAACTTAGCCTAAGTTTAAATTACTGAGCGCAATCTGTGGTGTATTAAACTAAGCTAAAGTAGATTTTGGGCTCTGCATTCCCTCGAGGAATAAGTACATACTATTTATGGAAACGGATTGAGTCAGTACTTCTGTTCCGCCTCAAAATGTTGGGAACAAACTTTACGCGCTTAGGTTTGGGTAAAGGGAGTTGAATAGAAGGAACGGGTTGAGTATGTCCATTGACGGGAGGGATGAGAGGTGTAAGTGACTTAACTGGTGTTGGAGGCTGCAAAGGCTTGAGAGTGTCAGTTGGTTTCCGTGAATTGTTCTCAGTCACTGGTGAGGGAATTTTGATCGGTTCAGAAACGTTGTCCCTAGCGCCGTCCGGATCCTCTTGGAGAATAAACGCAGGCTTCAAGCGTTCGATGCTTACTATCCTGGTCCTGCCATTCACATCTATGATGAAGATGTGACTTTCGCGATTGCGTGAAATTACCTTGTGCGGGCCAGTGTAAGGCCGGTCTGATAGGCTTTTCTTGCAGCCAGATGTGAGTGCATGTGTCTAGACCTAGATGAAGAAAAGCTTTGATTGCGGTTTTATGACTAACGGCAACGGGTCTCAGTTGTTGCATGAATTCGCGAAATCGTTGTAAAATCTGCGAATGTTTGGTTCTACCTGATGTGAAAGGTGAAAAGTCACCTGGAATTCTCATTGCTTTGCCGAAAACTAAGTCGGCTGGACTGACTTCTGTGTCTAGGCGAATACGCATGCGTAATCCTAGCATAACTGTAGGTAACAGAAGGACCCAATCCTGATTGTAATTGTGACATGTGAGGGCTGTTCTAATATCCGTGTGGAGGCGTTCCACCATGCCGTTGAATGTATGATGATAGGAAGTGGTTCTGACTCTATCGATGCCTAAAGTCGATAGAAGTTCGGTGAACAATCTGGATTCGAACGGGACGCCCTGATCCTTCGTGATCGTGGTTGGTGCGCCATAACAACAAATCCAGTTGTTGTAGAATGCACGAGCTACTGTGGGTGCTGTGGTATCTGAAATTGGAATTGCTTCCGGCCATCTTGAGTAACGACCGATGATGGTGAGGATATGAGTATAACCTTGGCTGTTGACAAAGGGTCCTACGAGGTCCAAGTGTAGGTGGTAGAATCTAGCATCTAGAGAAACGAAGTGCTTGGACAAAAATTTATTGTGGCTTTTAACTTTAGATAGTTGACAAACAGTACACATTTTGCACCAAGCAGCGATATCATGGCTCATGTTCGGTCATACGTATTGTTGGTGAATGAGACTAGCTGAGATCTTTGCTCCAGGATGTGAAAGTGAGTGAAAGCTGTCAAAGACTATTCTACGCAATTTTTCTGGCACATAAGGCCGTATGGAGTCTTCATTGAAGTCACAGCAGAAAGGTGTATGATCAGGACTCCAAGTAAGCTTGCGAAGCTTAAGAGGGTGATCTAGGGTATTTAAGGGGGTTTCACCCAAAACGCCTTTTCTTAGAAATTTCTCTCAATTTTGATCAGGTGTTGATAATACTATTGTCTATAAGATATTTCCATCTAAAAACTCCCAGCGGTTTAGTTCTCGAGATATTAAACATCAAAGTCGCGCATTTTAACACAGCGTCTTATGGGACGGCCCGCGCGAAATGAACGTTTTCGTCTGTAACTCGAAAAGTTTTCTTAGCAATTTTTCTAAAAACCGAAATGTTATTAATGACATCTATTAGAACAAGACATTCAAATCTGAGAAAGCCCAGCGGTCTCGTTCGTGAGATACGTTAATTGAAAGTGCGGAATATCAGGTTAGATTTCACGCGCGCGTGAGACGCATGCATGGCAAGGGGTGAGAGAGCGGGAGCGCCGCTGGCGCGCACGCTTGTTGCGCACACACAGACAGGCGTCTCTCGGTGTCTGTGCTCAGTCCAGTAGCAAGCAACTCTCAACAGAAAGAGAGGGGAAGCGCATGCGAGAGCCTGTACGCGTCGCATGGGGCGCCGTGCTCTGTGAGTTCGGGCCTCGTTGGTGAGACCCCCTTAAGATTTCTTTGAGTTGTTCATCGTTTGTTTGTTCTTGACTAAACTGTGTTGGATCGAAAAACGTCGGGAATCTAAGAGTGTTGATGTCTGCAAGAATCTTCTTGAACTGAGGGTCTGCTAGTAATTCGGAATCGCCCAGTCGAAAAGAGTTGGGGAAGTGAAAGAGTTGATTCTGGATAAGGCATCCGCAATATCATTCTCTTTACCTAGGATATAGCAATGTCGGTATTTAACTGGGCGATGTAGGATAACCTGCGTGAGCGCACTGCTCGCATCTTCTCCGAATTTTGCTGCAGGGCATAGACTAGCGACTTATGGTCTGTGTAGATCTTAAATTCCACGCCTTCCAGATAGCAGGGGAAATATCGAATTGCTTCATAAATAGCTGTGAGCTCCCTGCCGTAAGTGGAGTACTTCTTTTGGGCAGGTGTAAACAATTGCGAAAAGAATCCTAATGGTTGCCAAAGATCGCCAAAGCGTTCCTCGATGACTGCTCCCACTTCAGTATCTGAAGCATCTGACTTAAGGCGCAACTCTGCATATTCGCTCGGGAAGGAGAATAACGTCAGGTTGGCAATGTTATCCTTGCACTTCTGGAATCCAGTCTTGGCCTCCTCAGTCCAGGGAACTGGACGTTTGTTTTTTTTCTTGGCACCTTTCAAAAATTCGTTGAGAGGATACTGCGTGTCAGCTGCATTGGCTAGGAGGCGCCTGTAACTATTTGCGATACATAAGAATGAACGCAGATCTTGGATTGTCTGTAGTAGGGGATATTCTTGAATCGCTTTGACCTTCTCTGATTTCGGCTTAAAGCCATTTGGCGTGATGAGATGACCCAAGAAGACCAGACCTGCGACGCCGAACTTGCATTTTTCTACGTTGACTTGCAATTCATACTCATTGAGGCGCAACAGTACTAAGTCTAGATGTTGCTTGTATTCTTCTTCTGAAGTGAAAGCGATCAGAATGTCCTCGAAATAGATGAAAATGAAGTCCAGGTCACCTAGCGCTGACTTGATGTACCGCTGGAATATCTGCGAGGCGTTGCGAAATTCAAATATCATGACCGGAAAAACGTAAAGTCCGAAAGGCGTGATAACAGCCGTCTTGGGGACATCCTCTTGAGCTATCAGTATCTGGTGATAGGCTCGACGTAAATCCAGAGCTGAGAAGATGCACTTGTCATGAAGCAAGGTCATGCAATCGTGCATATGTGGAATTGGGTAGCGGTCTGGGACTGTGACCGTGTTTAATTTGCGGTAGTTACCGCCAGGGTGACAATTACCATTCTTTTTAGGTTCCATGTGTAATCGACTGGTCCAAGGACTATTAGACGGACGAAAAATGCCAAGCTCCCACCATTTGCTGAACTCTTTTTTGACTGCTTTGAAATTGGCAGGTGAGAGGCGTCGAACACTCTGCGAGACTGGTGGTCCTGTCCTTAGTATGTGATGAAATACTTCCCGTTTCTTGAGAACTCGGAACTCAGCTGGTTCGAAAACGTTGGAATATTTGTTGATGACTTGTGCGAATTTGTGATCCGGTGCGAAAAACGAAATCTGAAAAGATTGCACTGTCCTGAGAAACGCAGATACATGTGTGAATTGGTTACCATCTATCAACCTCTGAAGTTTTAGATCATGTAAGAGGTGGTAATGAGTAAGAAGGTTAGCTCCAATTATGGGATGGGGAACGTCCGGAACAGTAAAATTCCATTTGAGCCTGTAAAGTAGACCTATGTCTATTTGCAGGCTTGCAATACCAAAGACGTCTGTCGTGGATCCATGAGCGGCATATAGCTTGAATTCAGCTGGACCTCCTCGCCAGTTTTTTGTTTTCGCCCTAACCGAGATGTCGGCGTCAGTATCTATCAAGAAAACTTCATGGAAAGTTTATCTTTAATGTGGAGACATACAGTAGTATTTGACCGGCTCTCAGTCTCGACGACAGCAGGTTGACCTAGTTTTCATGATTAGTCGGTGTGTTAGGATTCTTGACTTTGTACTCCTAACCGGATCCGGGTTTCCACCAGCTGCAGAGAAGGAGGCAGTTGCGCACGTCTTTCCTGAATTTGAGGTGATACTTGCAAGGACCCTTATTGTGACCACGCGAGCCGGACGACGATCTTGCGGGCGATGAGTCGCGCTTGTTCTTAGAATTTGAGCGTGGGCGTCGTTTTTGTCCGGAGTGGTTGCGTAATTCAGAAATGGCCGTTAAAATTTGGGCAATACCTTTCTTTGGTACTCTGAAGGCTGAGTTGTGTGATTTCAGGGCATTGATATTGTGCGACTGTTGAAGGACATCATGAGCCATATCCGCGCTTTTGAGGAGCTCTGTTTCTTTTTTGTACTTTATGACCATAATTTGAATTTACCTCGATTCTAAACTCAGCATTTCGGTCAAAAAGTCAGAAGGTCGTTTGGAGCCCATTTCTAGGTCCTTGCAGAGCCTATCGAGTTGTTGCTCGGGTGTTTCGGCATATCTCTCTGTTAAGATCTTCTTGATTGATTCATACTTTTGTCCTCTCACGAGGGTGTTGAGTTTATAATGCATCATTGTGAATGTCCTGGGTGAGATATCTGCCTACGAAATTGAATTTGGCTTCGTCCTCGGTAGCGATGTGTGCCAAGAATAGGTCTTCCAACTGTTTGAACCAACCTTGCGGGTCGTGTTTATAAAAATTCCAAAACTGCACGTGTTTGGTGCTTGCGAAGACTGAAGAGCTGTGTGATTAAAGGTACGTCGAGTTTCCTTGCGTTTGATTATGTGAATATGTGTTAGATCCTAGGTTCGATTGTACGACAGGGGAGGACGTTGGTCTCTGTGACTGTGTACAAGTGCATCCGGTCGAAAGACTCGGGCTGATAGTCACTACTGGTCAAGAATATGACTGTGAGAAAGGCGTTCCAGTCATGAAAGAATGAGAGAGGTTATAATCTGCCGACAGAGTGCTCTTAGGCAGACTTTGTGGCCATCTGAGAAAATTGCTGCCGCTGGCGTTCGCTGTAGTGATCGGGCTAGGTGATATTGAGACTGTAACCGCTTGAGACGAAATTATGAGAGGGGAAGACGTTATGGAAATCTCAGTCTGGAGAGCATGACTTGAGTGAAGTCTTCCTGGTGAAAAGGTTCATCAAACATTCTTCGATGAACATCACGAGTTCCTCCAATTTTCGATTCATTTCTTCCATTCGCTCATACGTTCGTTCCTCCCTTGACCTCAAAAGGTCTTGTAAACTTCCGCTGCGAAATTGACGCTTAAAGGTGCGTTCATCCCTCATCTGCTGTAAGGCTGTTTGGGAGTAGCACCTTTGTTGGTAAAGGGTGTGCAGGAGTTGCTGGTTGGCTGTTGATTCAGCAAGCTACTGTCGAGAACATTGTTTTTGGCACCAGGCGACTGATGAGCATCAAAGTCGCGTGGCTGCCGTCCGGCTGCAGCACCGGTAAAGTCTAACAAACCCAAGGTGGCCGTCGAGGTGGTGCTTGGTTGGGTAGCCAAATGTTCGGATGTTGGCAGTGTAAGTGCCCCTGTCCCCGTGTTAGTGGGCCGAGTTTGTGTGTGTGTCTTCACTGGATGTGGAGACATGGCTATTCTCATTTAGATTGCCGAGATGATTTGTTCTGTTGACGGGAAAGTATTGAATCATGCCATGTTTGCAGCTAAAAGAGCTCTTCTTGAGCTGCTGGTGGAGTGAGAGAATAATTTAGAATCCTGTATGAGTGAGTCCCGTAGCGGTTCTAATTCTCATCTGCTCATTTACAAGGTAATGCAGAGGTCTCTCTAACGATAATTAGTCGGGACAAACTTACAAAATTGTTAGAAAGATTAAAAAAAGATGTACTCGCAGGTACATACATAAATACAAAACAATGTTTGTCCGACTCATAAATGACAACTGTAAAAGAAATTAAAGTCAAAATTAAAAATTGTTTTTAAACTGAATGTGAGCCTAGTGGGTAGTAATTGCTTTCTGCGTGACTCACGAGTACACGTAGAAAGTAAAGAGAAAGACCGATCCCTCCTACGAGGTTTCGAAGTGCGCCTAAATTACCTTACGCCGATGCGTATTACAAGTTTCCTCGTTAGTGCTCGCAGGCACAAACAATAATTTCAAAAGCTAAGCCTATGCTTAAACTTCAATTTATATTGTTACTAGGCGACGCATTAATTCACAAAAGTCATGAAAATGGAGTATGCGTGCCTTAAGAAATGTTAAGATGTCTTTCTGCCTAACCTTGCTCAAGAATGAGCTTGAAAATAACAGCGCCTAAAACTGAAAATAGCCGCTGAGATCTCGTAACGCGCAACCGTTGCGCGCGAATTCTCAGAACTCGCAATCTCGCGAGTAAACGTGCGCCGAGCGACAAAAATTCTCGGAAGGCAGTGAGAAGGCAAACACTCCCCGGAACTAGCACTTTAGAAAAACTCAATAATTGCTGCTTAATAAATACGTCATGCCGCGAAATACGCGAATTTATTAATCGCACGCTAAGTTTTTAACATACGCATACCTTGGCGCGATGATGAAGTCATTGCTGAATGTCGAATTGTCTCGAAGACGACGTCTATTCTGCTGCAGCTGACCTTATGTTGCTCGACGTGTGCGTTGAAAAGGCGCCGGTAACGGTGGCTTCACGCAAGGACGCATCTAGAGATATACCTCGACGTAAGCTGCTTGTGGCGGCTAACCTCGTGTTGCTGTGAAGGCGCCGGTGATGGTGGCTTCACGAAAGTACACACCTGGAGATCTGCAGCGGTCGTTGAAGCGCCTCGGAGAAACTCGACGAGGTGGTGGCTGCGACGACGAAGAATATATTGGCCGCGAAGTACCGCAAATGTTGCCGAAGCTTGGATTGCGGCACGGTGAAACGTGCCGGTGAAGTTACGGCGAACTCTAGAATCGCGAGTGTGCCGGCGTGCCAGCATGCACACCGTGTAAGTTCCAGTCAAATTTTTCTCGTATGCGCCGGCGTGATGAAGGGTCGTTTAGCCGCTGCCAAGAGAGTTGCACTACCCTCGAAGGTCTAACGATGCGTCTCGAGTCGACGTCACCAATGTAGGATGTGTTGCTGTGGGAGGTCGTGAATATGGAGATGAAGACGTCTATCCTATTGATTAAGTATTTATTGTATGACTCTCTCTCTCTCTCTCTGGCCAGACTGACTCGTGCAAAGGTCAATGCGGATCTGACCGGCGACGTTGGAGGCGCTCGCTCACAGCGTGAGCTGCTCTCTCTCTCTCCTAGTGCTAACAAGTGCCGCCACCTATCGTTGGGGGCCTACATATACTGTATCAAAATTAAATACAGATATTCAAACCAAAAACATGAATTGTCATGATTTAGTTAAACGTATGAAGAAACCGCTGCCAATTCATTGGCCCGTAGCTTCCCCAACCGTAATTTGTTGATTCCTTTAATTAATTTTTAATAAAAAAATTTATAATTTTTTAAAAATTTATTGCATAATTATAATTAAATTCATTTATGAATATTAAAAATTGTTAATTTTTAAATTAATTTATTTATTTATTATTTATTTATATCAAATTTATATAAATTTTGAGCTGATAAATAAAGTTACCATTTGAAATAGAAGTAAAATATCTATATTTTATAATAAAACAAATATATAATAAAACAACGATTTTTTCGCGCTTGAGACATGAGACAAGAGACAAGGCACATGAGACGCTATGTGGACAGTCCCTTAGTGCTCTGCACCCTCGCTTCACCGCGCTGCGCCTCGCTGACTGTTCTTTTGGATCGCAGTGTAATTGGTTGACATTTAATTATTACGAAAGAGCCTATACGCCACCTCTCGGCACTCATAGGTGCCTACCAAATCGGAGTAGCCCTACGCACGAGGGCTCATGTACCGCATCTTTGGAGAGGTGCTTTGATAATTTGTCGCCGTATTGGGCTTAACCTAGAAGTGAACTTGATAAGGTAAATGCTTTATGGATTAGTTTGTCCCCATATTGGGAAATATAGCATTTACCTTTTCTTCATGACATCGATTAACCGCAAGAAGTAGAACTGGACTTGATAAGGTGAATGCTTTATGGATTTTTTATAAATTCTGCCGGGGTGAACCTTTATCTATTTAATGAATGTAAAGGTACATAAATCCATAAATAATTTACCTTATTAAGACCAGTTCTACTTCTTGCGGTTAATCGATGTCATGAAGAAAAGATAAATGCTATATTTCCCAATATGGGGACAAACTAATCCATAATTTCCTATGATATAATTTCCTATAATTTCCAATATGGCGACAAATTATCAAAGCACTAGAAAATCCCTTATATGTACGCACAACGCACGACGCACCGCACCGTGTAGGCGTGTATGCAGTACTGCGGCATTCGTGACTAACCCACAGCTTGTTGGACCCGGCCTAAATACATACTGCACTACACGCTACCCCGATCGGAGCGACACCTACTCTTATACTATTTTAATTATTCATCAGTTTTGAATACTTAAACTCAAGAATTCAATCTTGAAAATTCAAACATATTACATTTTGACGCCGATACTATATACTTTTATAATATACTGATGATAACATCATTGGAGTTATGAGTTTTAAAAAAAAACACGTTTTTGTTTTTGATGATAACTAAAGAACCGTGATAGATAGAAAATTAATTTTTTTAGAAAATATAGGTATTTTAATTCTCTTTCGAATGCCACCCACCCCATTCAGATGCATAGAGCCGTTCTCGAGAAATTACGATTTTAAAAAAATGTAAAAAAATTTTTAACCTCAAATATCTCTGAAATTTATGGACCAATCATTTTGCACAAAAACTCGACCGAGAACTATAAAAAATCTACCTCTGGAAGGAATTTTGAAGCCATTAAGTCAATTTTACTCTTGTAATCGTTGGACATACAAAACTGATTTTTTCATTTTTCAATTTTTTACTCAAAATCTAGATTACAGAATGTATTCAAATTTTGACAGATCATAGCTATTTATATTCTGTATTATCATGATTTTTTTCAAAAAAATTGATCATTAAGTTTAGGAGTTATAAGCTTCTAAAAAAGAACACGTTTTTGTTACTAACAAAAGAACCGTGATAGCTAGAAACTTTTTTTTTTAGGAAATATAGGTATTTTAATTCTCTTTCGAACGCTACCCATCAGATTCGAATAACTCAATCCTATCATTAAAAAAAATTAAAAAACAGTTTTGAGACAAAACTTATATGTCCAACGTTTCGAACGGTTTTATTCCGCCTCTTATCATATAAGTTTTGTCTTTATTCTTTAACCTGGGCAGTAGAACCGTTAGCGGCCTATTCCTTAGTATATTCTACCATTACGTAAACATGTCCAAATTACCACATTGATAAAGTCACCTTTTTGACATTTTAACGATACTTTAAAGCGATTTTTCGTGGATTGGTTATAATCGCACCCCAATCTACCCAAAGGCGTTCGAAAGAGGGTGAAAAAACCTTTCTATTTCACTGGGATATCATAAAAAAAGTTTAAAAATACAGTGCGTGTGTTAGTTTGAATTTCGCAGATTTTGAAAAAATAGCCATTTTTACGAAATTCAAACCAGTGCGAAATTTTTGTAGCAACTTTTATTTGGCTGAAAACTATTTGAAAGTGTTCTTAAAACATACCTGAAAGAAGTCCAATTGGTCCGAGCATGGATATCAAACGGTTTCTTATTGATTCGAGCTGATGAATTATGATATTTTTTCAATTTCGGTGTCTAAATTACTAAGCACTTTCTGTATTTCTAGACCATTTCCTTAAACCTTTCGGATAATTAAAGAAATTTTTGCATTATTGATTAATATATACTTCTGAAGTCTTTAATAAAGCTTTGTGAGATACATCTATGTAGTCTTAAAGCAGATATAGCGGTTTGAAGTTTAGAAAAAGAAATGGTACCATAAGATAAAATGCCTATTCTTTTACTCGCCGCAGCGCCCAGGTCTGTATAATAAATAATACTTTAAATTACTAAAATAATACTCTTAATTACTTAATATAATATTTTGATTAATGTAATATGTAAGGCAAAACTGTAGCTTAATTGGTCCACAGCAGCTTGAGGTACAGCCTTAAAAAATTGTAAAATTGGTTATTTTCTGCTATTTATAGTTCAGTTTTACAATTTTGCTAGATTTGAAATTGAGAGAGGCACATACATTTTGTGCTATAGTTTATAATAGCTATGTAAGGTATACCAGGAACTATGTTTATTTTCCCTGCATATGTAGGTATAGAAACAATGTATTTTATTATTCACTGTAACCAGCTTCTATTACGTATGGAGACCCTCATTTTCGCGGTATCTTCCTTCGTGAAAGGGATAGTGGCAGTGGCAGTATCTCTTTCCCTTTCGAATTGATGCAGTTCACATGTGTAAAGGAGTGTCTACATCAAGTGCCGTGTGCCATGTACTGTCTACAGTGTCACGAGTAAAAAAAATGTTGTCGAACATCTATTAATCGATGTAGCCACAGATTAAATAGAGCCGTGTTCTGACGCTGGATTGTCGATCTATGGTTGCATTAGATTATTAGACGTTCGACATTTCTTTTTTACTTGGAACATTCATACATTGTGTCCGGTAAAAGGCATACGGCATATAACATGGACACTCCTTTCAGGTTCCAACTGTGCGAGAGAGAAAGAAATCCTGTCGCTACCGGCTATCCTTCTCTTTTTCTAATGTCGATCCCTCTCATTGGATGCACAGTCTATCTTTCAAGTCTATGGTGCTAACCGACTGTGTTCATGTGGTATACGGAAACTCATTTATAACTGTTAAACTGTTATTATTTCGACTATTTAGATAGAAAAATTTGCAAGATTTACACTGAAGGCAAAATTTAAGATTAATATTAAATTTTTGTTGTTTAAACTGTTATTTAAAATAACAGTAATTGAAGACTTCTATGGAAAAAGGTGTATCTCAAAAAATCACATTTCGTGAAAATCATATTTAAAGTTTTATATATTTCTGTAGTATTAATATAAATAAATAAAATGCTTAACCCTTACAGATATAATCTACGTTATCTGAAAAATTATAAAGCATATTTATGAGTTTGAAAAAGAAGCTGCTATAATAACTCTACAAAAAAGCAAAATGTTAAAGATACGCCCTTTTTCTGTTCAACAGGTTTTTCTTTAAATGGAAGGGAATTTAAAGTTTCTTCTTGAACTTATATATTTTTCAAAATTTTTTTTAATAAATACAAATGTATAAGAAAAAGGTTTTAATACAAAAAATTCGTGGCTGCAATAAGTATAATAACAAATTATAATAATATATAATTTTGATACAATAAATTATTTGAAACGATATTGAAATGATATTGAAATGATACTGAAATGATATTCAAACAATATTGCATTATATTTCAAAGGCATTACATAAATAAATTTCTTTACTACTTATGTTTCAATAATTTGACGAAGTTTTTCTGCATTGTTTTTCTTTAAATATTTCAACAAACATTTCAAATTATTGATTTTAGCACTTTTTAGAAGAGCTTTTGAAACTCGTTTCAACAAAAAATCTATTGACAAAATGTTTTCTGGATTACTCGAAAAATATAAGAGATGAGTTGAAGTGTAGTTTCTTGACATATCCATCGATCCGTTCGGCTTGTATGAAAATGTCTTGTAAGATTGAATTTTAAATTGAACATTTTTTGTCATTGATTTTGGTTTAGATAATCCTAATCTTACGAATGCACTTTTCCAATCACGAATGAAAGGAACTTTGAAATGTTCTCGATTATTTCGACAATTTTTCAATAGTGATACGTAGGGTAGACGTACCGGTTTTGGTCACTGCTCCGTTTTTGGCCACATATCCATGTTCTTAAATGGATTTTTGGGTGGCCAACCGGTGAAAAAAGAATCCTTATGGTGGCCAGAACCGGTACATCTACCCTATTCCTTAACACTTTCCACAGTTTCAATTTTCTTCAACTTCCCGAATGGAAATAATAATCGTACGTCTATGTTGCATTCTAGTACAGTACTGTAAGTTCCCGTACGATTCGGTACGTTTCGGTACGTTGTGATTAAGATTCGGACATTTTGTACCAGAACGTACCGCAACGTACCGAATCGTACAGAAATGTAGGTCAGGGTACTCAAAGCTACAGCCTCGTAGAGAAACTTACCGAAACGTACACGTACTGAAAAAAAAAATTTTTATCTCAAAAAATTTCATACCTGCACGTACCGAAACGTACCAGAACGTACCGCAACGTACCGAATCGTACAGAAATGTAAGTCAGGGTACTCAAAGCTACAGCCTCGTACAGAAACTTACCGAAACGTACACGTACTGAAAAAAAAATTTTTTATCTCAAAAAATTTCATACCTGTACGTACCGAAACGTACCGAAACGTACGGAAACGTACCCAAGTGTACGAACACGTGTGAAAATGTAATACATTGTACAATATTCTACAGTAACCTACCGAGAGTTAACATAATTTTTATAATCTAATTATTTCATACAAAAACGTACGGAAACGTACGCCAATGTACGTGAACGTACGGTGTTATACCAGAAATTACAAAGACTTGAAATATATTAAAAATTTATTTGTTACTTAAAATAGTTTTATAAATGTAACTGTAAATTATTGCACAGTATTCTATATAATCCTACATAGTCGAAAATAAGGTACAGAAATGTATCAAGATTCTTAAAAGCATATTAAATAAAAAAATGAAGAAACAGTTTTTATTTATTTAGAAAATTTTATTATCAAAAGTTACAACGATTACATTGCAACGATTCATCTCGATATTATCTATCTGTATCAGGTACATAGTAACATAAATAATAAGTTTAGTTCATGACTAAATATACATAAAAAACTTTAGTTTGCAACTTTTAAGAAAATAATTAATTAATTTAAATAAATAATAAAGTTTCTCTTAATGTTAAGTACCACAAATCGTATGTACGAAGTACATAAATGACAAGTCTAGTGCATCACAAAATTAAAATAAAAAATATTAGTTCATGAGTTTTTCTTTTTTAAATAATTGACTTAATATTATTGGGCATTGCACAAAACTTGCTGAACATCTTTAGATTGACTTTAAAAACCCATCGGCTGCCATCGCTGCTCCATCAGCTTGTTCTTGAAGGCCAAAGTTTCTGCATTTTTTTCTCGCTTCTTTTTCAATTTTGCACATGAAATTTCATTGTGGTAATACCTTCCAATTTCTTGTAATTCCAATTTTATCAACTGCACATGATAATTATTAAGTCTTAAAAATCTGTACACTTCCCTTTCAATTGTTTCATTTTTTTTTTGCAAAGTGGTTGCATTTCTTCCGTTGCTTCTCCGTCATCCTTTATACAGCGCTTGACTAAGTCATCATAGCCATAAATGCCAAACATTAGTTTACGTACAACTTGTATTGGTTTAGACGACTTAAAAGCATCTTTATATGCAATTGTTTTACATTGAACTCCATGTAGAAGTTTAATATACTCCAACTCTTCAGAGAAAACTAAAGGCCCATCATATTTATACAGTTGGTCATAATATTTCAATAATCCTGAATCTACATTAAAATAACAAAATTTTATATTAACATATAACATTAATTAAGAAAGTTTTTGAACTATTATACTATATGTATATGTACAAAAATATATAAAAAAGTGAAATACCTGATACTTTATGTATTTCCACATTTTGTTGAATACTGCTCTCGTACTTTGCTTTCCACTCCAATGCCTGAGCTTGAGCATCTTTGTACTTGCTTTGAAAATGCAAGACTTGCATTTTGTATGCATTAATTGCATTTGAGCAATGAGAATGGTTATGGTCTTCTGCTTGAATGTCACTACAGACACTATCATTATCATTTGGATTGAAAGGTCTTAAAGATGGTCGATAATCTGCGACGTTAGATAACTCAACCTAAATTGATCAAAATTTAATGATGAAATGTATTTGTTGTGCTTCATTATTTAAACAGATGTAAAAAAATACACGATATTTCCTTATTCAAAGTAAAACGTGACTTTTTGTTATGTTTAAAAACTAAAACGTAATTTTGATAATTATTTTGTATTACTTACATCTGTACGTTTACCAAGTTCTCTGAAACTTGATGAAAATCTATTATCAATGAGTGGATTATTTAATACCTCTTCATCGATTACTTTATTTAATGGGTCCAAATTTTTATTCATATCTTTAGTATTAATAGTGCTAATATAATTTTTTAAAATATTGTCTGAAGCCTGATGAGCGGACTGTTTTTTCAAATTCTTTAATTCCTACATAAATTATAAAAAAGTTATATTTTGCTATTATAAATTGATTCACAAATCATATGTATTCTATGTATCATATTAAATAAAATTTTAGAATACTTTTCTCGCCTTTTTAGCACGTTTAACGTTTTCAACATGATCTTCTTCTTCATCATAGTAATCTTCTTCGTCATTAACAATATCTCTATCATTGTTATCTTTATTAGAAGAAGTGTTTGTCGAATCACTAATATCCAATAAGTTTTGTTCGATTTTAGGGATTCCAAATCTTTTTTTTTGAATTAACGAGAGCTTCTACAGAGATCAAATTATCTACCAAAGAAATGAATAAATATTAAACCCAATATTATTTAAAATATGTATATATACAGCATTCTATTATTACAATTTTTCATTTACCTGCTGCATGTAACACAAAACATTTAAGTTTTTTTCCTTCTGGATTCTTAAATGTAAATATTTTGTTTTTATAATTTTTTGCATTACTAATATACTCGTTGAAATCAAAATGTTTTATTCTTGAAACAGGAACTATGGTTCGCTGAAATTTGTTTCCAGTTCCTACAGGTGGTATATGGATGTAAGCATGTGGTTCATTATATTCTTGATCTTTTGACTGAAATTTTGTACGGGTGTTTTTGCGATTATTTTCAGTCATTTTTATATTTATTTTCAGATTAATATATATATATATATATATTATATATAACACTTATTTTTACAAAATATACATAGTAGTTGTAACTGATGCAATCAAAATCTATCGGCACATCCATGAACAATGCTTGCTTTTTTAATCAATCCACAATATCGATTGCTTAGAGATTATAGGCGGACTATTTTTCTAGTTCTACAATGTCGGTTAGATCGAGTGTACACTGGAACTGTACGGGCTATGACACAGAAAAACTGTACGGGCTATGACACAGAAAAAGGAACACCACACAGGTATAGGATTTAACATGGGTTACTATATCTATATATACGAGAAGATCTTGTTCCTTTTACCTATTCCTTGTTTATATAGATATACCCAATAACCCATGTTAAATCCTATACCTGTGTGTTGTTCCTTTTTCTGCGTCATAGCCCTACGCATGATCCGCGGATCTGCGTCGCACCGCAACTTGCGGGCAAGGCCTTGCACAAGCTGTCCAATCACAGCTTCACTCGAACGAACTTTTGTGATTGGACGACAGTGTGGAAACAGTGCCGAAACCGAAATTAGCAAGGCGCATGCCCTTCTATCACAGATAGAATTCGAAATTATTCTATTAATGTAAACATCACTAGAGGTGTACGTTAAAAGCCAACAATTGTTTCTTACAATTTTGTATGCATTTGTAAGTTAATATAAAGTTAAACTGTGTTCATGGAAAGTTGTGATTCTGATGTAGTTTTACTATTAGTAGAATTCAAATATATAAGTGGCTGTGCATATAAATAGTGTAATAGAGCCTCAAAGCAAAATATTGGTATCATCTTTTTAACTCTAATATTATACATATATGATTACGCGAATAAATGTTTCAGAAAGGTAAAAATAGTTATTTTTAGTTCAAAATTAATGATATAATATTATACGTAAGTAATGTATTTCAGTTTAGAGTACTCACATGTACAAGAGGAGTTCAAAATAGAAGTACTTATATACTGCAAATATTATTTTTAATAAAATGCCAAGAAAAGGACCATATAAATTATATTATGATAAAAATTTCTCAAGTGAGGTTCCACGAAGTACAATATCTGATAGGAAGAAAAGATTAAGAAGAAGGAAAACTAATGTGCCATGCCAAAATGTATTTTATGTCACAGATCTATCTGATAATTCAAACGTAAGATATTTTTTTAACATGATAGATTTGTTTATATTTAAGTATAAATAAAATATAATTCATCATTTTCATAAATATTAATCAGTCGTATTACTATTGAAAATTTCAATTGCATAGTTTTATTTATTATTATATTTACTTTATATTACATTACACTCAAATAATTTCTATTTTTAATAACCAGATTACGGTGCTGGATACGTTGTTTTGATTTTTTTGAAATTATATATACATATAAATTATATATTTTAATCATTTTAAATATTACATTCGTTTTAATCATAAATATGTTTGAAGTTACGTATGTTTAGCTGCAACTAGCAACTAAATATCTTTCTTCAGGAAATCCGCTGTAAATATGACATAAAAAAGTATTTTTTCTTTAAATTTCAACTCAGGCTTGCTGATTTAAAATATATTTGGAGAACACTTCTATTACATAAATGATTATTTACATAGAATAATAAATAGTAAAAATATTTTATTTATGTCAGAATCAAACTTCAAACATTTACGGTGTTGGAAATGTGATTGAGGCAGCATCTATGCAAAATGAATATAATCCAGCTCCGACTGAGGATATGGATATACCATTTGTCGAACTCGAAACTGAACCATCTGTACAGATTGATACAGATTTTGTTTATAAGGTAATGATTATTGTTTCTAACTCTAACATAATGAAACAAAAAATGTTTTATTTCATTAAATCTTACGGCAAAAGTGCATGGGCATCATTGTGTAGTTTGTGTTACTTAAGGAGACAAGAGACTTGGGTTAAATAATTAGAAAAAAGATTTTAAATTTATGCAGTTACTTTTTAGTGTAAGTATTTAAAAAAATATAAAGTTTGTCATCTTATTATTTCAATTTAATGTGAGACTCATAAATAAAAATTTTAACTCAATTTTATGATATAACAAATTATTTATGAATTTAGTAAATAACTTTTGTTTAATCTATTTGTAAATGAAACACTTGTTTACGCTTCAGAATAAAAGTCGAATATTTTTATGTTCATTGTTACGTAATCTTAATACACCATCTATATTTATAACCACATAACATAGTATTGTATATATTTTAGTTCATCTTCTGCATGATGTCGTCAAATTGTGCTTTTTCTTGAGCTTTATGCTCCCAAAGAATTCATGAAATTATTATTTATGATTTAAAATACGGTACATTCTTCATTCAGCTCTGTAAAAGTAGTGCTCTAATGCTAGTTGTCGATAACCCAGTCTTGGCATTGACTCTCATAACTAAACCTTGTCACTTAATCTGATATTTACTGTTTTTCATTCAATAGAGATTTAAAACAGTGCGTCTGGATGGTTAATATTGATTGTGCATTTTCTTCATCACTTCTAACAAATTTTGTTATTAAAAATTCTATTTTCTCATCACAATTTTTGTTTAATTCCTTGAAATATTTTCTGGTATGTACATTTATAAGAGTAGACTCTTATTCTCTATATATGTTCAATGCAATTATTTTTAATGACAATGTTCTGCGCGCCAAATTCAAACTGTATAAGGAGGTAAATTTTGTTACACCAGAAAATTCAATTCTGTATTTTTGAACTTATTTTACAAAATTCACCCAGATATAAATTATTGAAGTCAGTGGTTTATAATAGACATCAATACATTTAGTTGAAGAAAGCTACGCGTCAATCAGTTTGCAGCGGTTTTTAACTTATCAGCAATTAAAAATCGATTAATAAAATTACGTGTATTTTTAATGGTTTTCAATATGTAATTTTATCCTGACTTTTTTATTATTTTAGTATAGTGTAATATTTAGTATAGTGTATTCAAGTTATGGTTCAGAACCACAAGTTCATTTTTGCGTTGTATATTTAAAGTAAATATATTATTAGATATATTCATTTTAAAAACTAATTTTAAACTTTTTTTCAGAGAAAAAGAAATATATCTAGTAGTAAAGTACAAGAGAAGCTGAAAAGAAATTTGTGTAACTGTACAGATATAAATCTTGCAGAAGCGTTACTTTTATTCATGACAATTTCAAAGAAACATTCACTTACATGGACAGCACTTCTAGATATTTTTGAAGTACTTAATTATATTTTGAAAACGAAACTATTTCCTGTTACAAAATACTCTTTGAAGAAATTACTTGACGTTAAAAATGAAAGTTTAACAAATCATATTGTATGCCATACGTGTGACAATTATCTGGGAAAAAGCAGTGAGTCGAATTTTACAATAAATTGTCCTTGTGATACAAAAATTAATTCTTCATCTGTAGGATCATATTTTATTCAAATTAATCCTGAAAAACAATTGCAAAAACTATTTGAGGATCCAATTGTTCTTCAAGCCTTAGAGGAAAGATTTCATTGTATAAAAACAAATGAAAGTGCGTTAGAAGATATAATGGACGGTAAAAAGTACAAAGAATATTATAAAAATCCTAATTTCTTAGGAAACCCGTACAATTTTTCATACACTTTCAATACCGATGGTTGCCAATCTTCAGATAACTCCAGAGTGACAATATGGCCAATTTATATGATGATACATGAATTTCCGTACTATTTACGAAGAAAATGTATGACATTAGTCGGATTATGGGTGGCCAAAAAAGAACCAGACATGAAAGTATTTCTTCAGCCATTTGTTGATGAGGCTAATGGGTTATCTACGAAAGGATTTTCATGGAAATGTAACGGAAAGGTTGTGATTAGTAAGCTGTTTCCATTGGGTTGTTGTGTAGACACTCCTGCTCGATCTTCCATGTTAAATATGAAACGGTTTAATGGAAAATATGGTTGCACTTACTGTGAGCATCCTACGGAATACGAAAATATCCGATGCTTAGTGATCCGCCTTTTTCGCGAAATCATGATTCTGTTAAACAAAAAATGATAGAAGTACATGAAAATGGTAAGTCGGAAATCATGGGCATTTTAGGTCCATCTCCCCTCATGTATTTAAATCATTTTGATTTAGTAAAAGGCATGATTGTGGATTTTATGCATTCGTGTTTGCTTGGAGTTACTGAATTACATCTGATGCTATTAATGACAAATACTAAAGAAGCCTATTACATTGGTTCTCCAGCTTCCATATACTTATTGAATGAAAGGTTATTGCTAGACTCCCACGAGACATCGAAGAAAGAAACCAATGGAAAGCATCCCAGTGGTTAAGTTGGCTGATATTTTATTCATTAATTTGTTTTCAAGGGATATTACCAAAAAAGTATTATGATCACTGGGCTCTTTTCGTATCAGCCATGGATACATTATTACAAGACTCAATCACGCCTCAAGCGCTACAAACAGCTGGAATTGTACTTATTAAGTTTGTGTATTATTTCGAAATATTATATGGAAAACAGTATATGTTCTATAATATTCACTTATTATTACATTTAAGAGATACTGTGGAAAATTGGGGTCCTTTATGGGCTTACAGTACATTTGACTTTGAAAATGAAAATCAATTATTATTAAAAAAGAAAAAGTGTAATAATCGCATTGGACAACAAATTGTTTACAGAATTTTAATGTATCAACAATTACCTTTACTCGAACGAAGAGATTATGTCTCGGATAATGCAAGAAATATGTGTATTAACTTACGGAATAGAAATCGACTAAGATACTTTGAGAAAATTGGTGACTGTAATTTATTAGCACGTGGGCAGATTTATACGCTTTCGAATTTAGAAAACTTATGTCTAAGAACTTTTTTCAATGTTTCAAACATCACTAAATGTTTAAAATACAGTAAAATTATTTACAATGGATGTCGGTATACATCCTGCACATATAAACTAAGTACAAAAACTAATGATTCTGTATTCCAAACAAAAAACAACGAATTTGGTATAATTCAAAATATTTGTAAGGTAGAATATAATAATAGTAGTAAGATATTTATATTTTATAATAAATTGGACGTTCAAAATAGCTGTATTGTCGAAAATGCGGATGTATCTGTTCAACATTTAAAATATTGTAAAAAATTGCAAATAAATGGCCTAAATGTTATAACTTATAATGAGATATGTAGACCATCTATCATAATGAAAGTAAGAAGTCAATTATTTATAGGTACAATGTCCAAAGCAACAATAGCAAAATATGTTAATTAAGTAAATGTGTATGAATTTTGTATTATTTAAAAAAATATATTTTCATTTTATAATAAATATGAATTAAAACTAGCTAAATGTTTTCTTATATTTCTGATGATAAAAAGCCAAAAAGTTTTTGTAAAATAATTTTCGTAAAATATTTTACTTTTCTGTACATTTCTGTACGTTTACGTATATTGTTGTACATTGCTTTAGATTTTCGTATGTTTTGGTACGTGTCGATTCGTTTCGGTACGTTTCGGTACGTTTCGGTACGTTTTGGTACGTTTTGGTACGTTTCGGTACGTTTCGGTACGTTTCCGTGCGTTACGGTACAAAAGTATTTGTATATTGATATATTCATATTAATGAAACTAGGGAATTTCGTACATATAAGTATCTTTCTGTACATTTTCGTACGCACATGTATGTCGCCGTACGTTACCTTACGTTTCTGCAGGTCCACATACGATTTGGTACGATGCGGTATGTTTTGGTACGTTTCCGTACAAAATGTCCGAATCTTAATCAAAACGTACTGAAACGTACCGAATCGTACGCAAACGTACCGAAACATACTGACACGTAAGGAAAAGTGCCGAAATATACGATAATTTACGTTGAAGTACCGTTTTTTTTTTCCATTCGGGTTGTTTGAATAAACATCAAATTTAGGTACTGATTGTAAGAGTGTCCGCGCACAGGGAAAATATGAAAAATTTGTTTAATTGAACTCATCGATAACCAAGAACAAAAATTTGTCACAGTAGAGTTTTTGTTTTGACCTTGTATTTCGCATCTCAAGATACGCCCTTTTTCCATAGAAGTCTTCAATTACAATTATTTACTTAATACATTTTTACTTGAGGTTATTTATAATACTAATTGATTTCGACAGGATGGATGATATAAACAATCGTAGCATTTGTCAATGTTTAAAGAGTGACTCGGAATGTTCCTTTCTAAAGAAAGTTCTTCATAAAATTAGAGATCTTACAGGAGATGATAAAAAACTTCTGTGTTTAAGAGTACCTCGGTTACAAAACATTGATGATGGATCCATTTTTGATGATCATTACAGAAGATTTTTACTTTTATATTCTTCATACCAAAAAAAATGTATTGATCCATGGAATCAACAATCAAAAAATGTTACAGTTAATTTAAAAGAAGTGAGTTTAAATTTTTTAGAAAATGGTGGATATGGTTGTAATGTAAATATTATACCAGGACAAAAAGTTTGTAAAAACTTTTATAGCAAACTATACGATGAAGTTAAATCTTATCAAAACCAATCCATTTATTGCAGTGATCCATTTGAAAAACACAGGGTAAAGATTGTTAATGACTTGAATTATTTAGATCATGAGGATATAGAACACTTAAAAACAGTTTATGATAAGAATTTCACTTCTCAACATAAACTATGTAGAACTTGTGGTATTCGAATAAAATCATATATTTTAGAGTACAGAAACCAAGTCAGGACAGTTACAACTTTATCAGATGAGAGTAAAGAAAATTCTAGTCAAAGTAGCATTAAATCAACAAATGAAAGTACGCCAATATCAGAATTTTGTACAAATAGTCAGAACAAAAGAAGCCTTGATACAATTCCTGATACTTTTAACATTGCTCCTTTTAAACGACAAAAGATGAATGATAATGTACTTGTAAAGGAAAGTATTAGTATTATACAGAATGTCACGAAGCAGACCTCAGAAGCGTTTGAGAAAGTTTATAATATAAAATTGTCAGAATTTAAAAATGTAAAAGAAATGAGTGATGAAAGTTTGTGGTTTAGAAGTATGATTTCAGATATTCAAACAAAATTTGCTACTTCTACTTTTAATGAAAAAATTAGCTTATTGACTTTGTTGCCTAGTGAATGGAATTTTCTCAAGGTCAATATGTATATTAAATGCACATATTATATGTTCACTGAAGCCAGACTATTAAAACTAAAAGGTAGATATATATATTCATCAATTTTATAGATTTTTCTATTCATAACTTATTTCATCAACATTTATATATAGCAATACAAGCAATTAATGGTGTCAGACACCTTTAGATTTTTCTCCATGAAATGACCTGAAAAGAATAAATTTTGACAATTACAAATATGTAAAAGTAATATTCTAAATGTATATTCTGGCTCTGGCGTTACTTAGAGGTCCAGGATTTTAAGGGATTTTGATAATCAGAGTCTCAAAATGTTCGTATTTTATCTCTTCATTAACTGAAAAGTTGTGTGAATTTAAATTTATATCAGTAAATAATTTTTGACTACCAAGAACTGCTTAAAAAACTTAATAAAGCTTAAATTAGAGCTGTTTTTGGCCGTAAAAAATTATTTATTCAAATAAATTCATACAGCTCTTCAGTGAATGGAGAGATAAAATACCAACATTTTGAGATGCTGATCATCAAAATCCTTAAAGATCCTGGACTTGCAGGTTACGGCAGAGTCAAAATTTTACGTCGTGTAGAAAACATCTTTAAAGATACAATTACTAAAATACTTCTTTATTTCTTCTTCTTTATTTCTTAACTTTGTCTCTACCCAGACATATAAAAAAGTATTGTTTTGATCTTAAAATATTTTGTATTCGGGACCAATATTCTGGTACCTCAGTATACAGTCTATGAAACTTGTAAGCTATGAGCACACGTAGCAGCAACAATATCCACATGAGTCAGTCA
Source organism: Torymus aiolomorphi (assembly GCA_036365515.1). NCBI lineage: Eukaryota > Metazoa > Arthropoda > Insecta > Hymenoptera > Torymidae > Torymus > Torymus aiolomorphi. The sequence continues at coordinate 517,905 of CM070874.1, forward strand.
AGTTTGTTAAGTGGTTTAACGTAAAGATCCTTTGGTGCCTCTGAATCCGAATTTTTTTAATAATCTTTATTACACATATTAGATTATCATATACTGAGGTTAATGTAGAATATGTTGAAAAATCCAAAAATCTAAATGCATGTTATCAAGTCACACTTTGTGTAAAGAAGGTGCTGATTCACAGTGTTTATATGAAATGACAGCTGTACATATTTACACTGATGCTAGCAGACGGTTAGGTATATAGGTTACAATCATCTCTGCTACAATAAAGGATTGTGGCTGTCGATAAGTCAGATTTAGTTTCAGAATCAAATTATTTTTGTAAAAAATCCCGTCCATAAATTATATTATAGGTATTTATTTTTTATCTTAATATGAATGTTTAAAATATAATTTTTGGATTTCTCAAAATATATGTGAGAATTTTAAATATATTAAGAACAGAGACATAAAGAAAAAGAATTAGTAGAAATCAATAATATACGATTATATAAATATGTATATACACAGATGAAAAAAAATGTACGAAAATGTAGAAAACTGTAAGAAACTGAATAAAACCAAATAAAACCAATGGTTTTTGGACATTTTATGTGAAACGACTTTTATACATATTTACACGTTTTTATACATTTAAAAAATTGATAGCACTGCATGGCCTAAGGCCGCACTTAAGTCACGTCAATCTGTGACCTAAGTAGTACCTTTTACACTGTGTTTATCGCTAACCTCACAGTGCAAAAAACGACTACTTAGGACACGGATAGGCATGACAGTTGGCTTAGGGCAGGCAGTGATATAAAATGCTATACGATACTTGTGACCTAAGAGCACTCTGCACGGCGCGGAATTAGGGGCCGAGCACAGCGCGGGTCCTAATTTCACGCCGTACTAAAAAGTGCTACTTAGGTCACACGTATCGTACTATACTATAAAAGTTTTTTCCAGAAAATTTTTTCATATTCTACAAGTGATTTTTAATGAAAAATGAAAAACAAAAAATCGATTTTTCGTCATTTTAAACATGTCTGACCACCTTAAGTTATAGTCATTGCAAAATTATTATTTACATTTAATTAGTTACCAACACATAAGCTTAAAACAAATTTTTTCAATATTTGAACATTTTTCAGATATTTTAGGACAACGTTTAAGAAAAACTTATTTTCGTATTTCACCTGATGTTAACGAAGATATTGTTAAATATTATTTGGATGATTCTAATAGCATAAATTGTAGCGGAATAAAGGAATGTGTAACAGTAAAAGTTTCTGGCCAACCTTCAACATCAGTGCAGAAAAGAATATTGATCTATGACCTGAAAGATTTATATCAAAATTGGATAAAGGACACCAGATGCGATATAATTCCCTGCTTATCTTTTTTCTCTCAGCTGAGACCTAAGGAATGTGTTTTTGCTGGAGATCCAGGAACGCACAATATATGCGTATGTTCCATACATCAAAATGTGAAATTAAAACTTGCATCTATGAATGTGAAAAAAAGTTACAAAGAAGTAATTGAAGTTGGAGTATGCTCCATGGAAAACCCTGATTGCGTGTTTCACAAATGTATCCAATGTCCAAATAGGGATGGAATACGTAAATTATTATTTAGTACTGGAACTGACAGCAATAGGTGTATAAAATGCAGCAACTGAATATCTACACCTATATCTAGTAAAAACTCGGAGGGCTCACCAAGTACCCGAGTGATTTTACAAGATTTTGAAAAGCCTTTCGAAGAGTTTCTTGATGACATATGTAATGGCAGATGGGCTATAACTGAGCATCATTTTATTTCATGCAAACAAAAAGGTAGTTATGCTCACTTCAGGCAACATTTGAACAATGATACTGGACTATTAGTCATGAATTTCACAGAAAATTATGTATTTATCTGTCAAAACTCTACCCAAGGATTTTACTTTAATAATATTCATGCTTCGTTATTTACCGTATCCTTGTACTACGCAGATCAAATAAATAATCAGGTGAAAGTTGCAAGTTTCTGTGTTATTTCAGACAGTACGAGACACCAAGCATATTCTGTACATATATTTCAAGAAGTAGTACTCAATAAAATTAAAAGCATGTATCCCTGGATAAAAAGTCTGATTTATTTCTCTGATGGAGCACCAACACAATTCAAAAACAAGTAAGAACATATTACACAATCATATCTTATTTAATTCCTTTACTTTCCACTTTTCTTATTAGATTTTTGCTTTTACAAAAAAACTGAACCAAAAAAAGGAATTTTGGAGATAAAATATGTTTAAGAAAATATTTTAAGACTATTAGCATAAAAATCCATCTATTGTAGAGAATATTATCTTTTTGGATTTCTATTTTTCTGGATATTTTAATATCCATACACGTAATTATCATTTTATAACTTTTTTTTTAGGAACCACTTTATTAATCTATGTTACCATCAAGAAGATGTCGGCATAAAAATCACATGGTAAGAGTGCCTGTGATGGCATTGGGGCGGTAGCAAAACGCACCGCAAAAAAAGCTTCACTGCAAGGTGTCACAATTTTGACTCTCGAACAAATGTACAATTATTTAAATGACAACGTAACAGGAATAAGGTGTATACATTTACTGATTCTATAGTTCAATGAATTAAAAATAAAATATGTATAAATAGCTTTTCAAATAATGTTACAGATTTCTTTATGTCAGTGAGCGCAGAGTTGAAGCCTGAGGTAAAAAACTTCAAAAAAGATTTGCAAACACTGTGAAAAACACTCGACAATATCATTACTTTGAAATTATTGATGAACGCAAAATACGCGCCAAACTGTACTCAGATGATACAAAATCAGATATTATAAATTTATGAAGTGGCCATAAATTATATTCTCAACTATATTCGTAAATTGATAAATATTGTCTTCAATTAATTAATGTTGTTTCTAAAAATGTTCAATTATAAATTATTCTATAGGATTATTCTATAGGAAATGCATTTTCCTTTCAGGTTACAATATGGAATGTAACTTATATCATATTGTAAAAACATTATGTATATACGTTACTCTGGAAACAAATATACTAAGTATACTAAATTATGATTTGCTTGAGACTTCACTACTTCAGATAAATTTGAATTTTTGAAATTAAATTTTTATTCGTGACTATTCAAAACTAACTTATTAAATCAAATTAGAATAAAAAGAGTAATTAAGAGTATTATTTAAGTAACTAAAAGTATTATTTATTATACAGACCTGGGCGCTGCGGCGAGTAAAAGAATAGGCATTTTATCTTTTGGTACCATTTATTTTTCTAAACTTCAAACCGCTATATCTGCTTTAAGACCACATAGATGTATCTCACAAAGCTTTATTAAAGACTTCAGAAGTATATTTTAATCAATAATGCAGAAAATTCCTTGAATTATCCTAAAAGTTTAAGGAAATGGTCTAGAAATGCAGAAAGTGCTTAGTAATTTAGACACCGAAATTGAAAAAATATCATAATTCATCAGCTCGAATCAATAGGAAATCGTTTGATATCCATGCTCGGTCCAATTGGACTTCTTTCAGGTATGTTCTAAGAACACTTTCCAATAGTTTTCAGCCAAATAAAAGTTGCTACAAAGATTTCGCACTGGTTTGAATTTCGTAAAAATGGATATTTTTTCAAAATCTGCAAAATTCAAACTAACACACGCACTGTATTTTTAAACTTTTCTTTATGATATCCCAGTGAAATAGAAAGGTTTCTTCATCCCCTTTCGAACGCCCTTGGGTAGATTGGGGTGCGATTATAACTAATGCACGAAAAATCGCTTTTAATTATCGTTATAATGTCAAAAAGGTGACTTTAGCAATGTGGTAATTTGGACATGTTTACGTAAATTTTAGTTTTCGAAAAAAATATATCTATAAAGTTCAAGTCAAGACGAAGAAAAAATCCTGTGATAAATTGCAAATTGATATGAATGAACGTATTTAAAAAAAGTTTGAAAAACACCAAAAACGCATAAAAAATGACCTTTTTTGCACCTTTATGACGAGCTCCTAACGTCAATTTTGAATATTGGACCCTAAAAATTGGCAGAGATCATTTTTTTGATAAGTTCTATAAAATATCTCAAAACCAGAAAAATCGGGGACCCCCGTGCGTACGGATTTTTAAAAAAGTATTTTTTTGACCCATATATATATATATATATATATATATATATATATATATATATATATATATATATATATATATACCGGGTGTCCCATTTTAAAACCACCAGGCAAATATCTCGAAAACTAAGGGAGATGGAAAAAAACTTTTAATACAAAAGTTGTAGGGTTCAGAGGGGCCCAACTGATCGTGACCTTGGTTATGACCTTGAGGTCAATTATCAAGGTCATTTGAAGGTCAAATCGATTTTTTCAAATGGGAACCCCCACTTTTGACCTCGTAAATGGAAAGAGCGGAAAATTTTACGTTCAGATATGTCCTTGAGTCAAGGTCATGGTCATGGTCATGTTTAAAATCAAAATCAATCAACGCATCAAAACATTCCCATAATTAGGCATACGAGTGTTAAATACAGAAGTTGTAGTGTTTTGGGGGGCCCAACTGATCGTGACCTTGACCATGAACTTGAGGTCAAGGATGATGTCGTTTGAAGGTTAAATCAATTTTTTTTAACGGCAACCCTCACTTTTGACCTCGTAAATAGAAAAACCGAAAAATTCTGATATGACCTTGGGTCAAGGTCATGGTCAAAGTTATGGTCAGTTTCCGTGCAGTTAAGAGCAAAGTCGGAGATGATCCAGTCACCTAAGGCAAGGTCGGAGATTACCCGGCCAGTTAAGGCAAGGTCGGAGATGACCCGGCCAGTTAAGGCAAGGTCGGAGATGACCCAGCCAGTTAAGGCAAGGTCGGAGATGACCCGGCCAGTTAAGGCAAGGTCGGAGATGACCCGGTCAGTTAAGGCAAGGTCGGAGATGACCCGGCCAGTTAAGGCAAGGTCGGGGATGATCAGGCCAGCTAAAAATTCATTGGAAAATTCCACGTTCATGTGTATTTAGTCATAGGATCCAAGTGTTTCGGTCACCATTTACTGAAGAAGATGCTCAAAAGTTGCACCATTTACTTGTTGACAACATTCTATTCTCCTTTTAAAGTTTCTAACAGTATTTAATAATACTTGACGTGGAATACTTAAGCAGATTTGTGTAATCCTTTGAATCATGTCATCTCTTGTAGTTGGCCTGTTGCTGTAGACTGTATTTTTTAGGAAGCCCCATAAATAAAAATCTGGAGATGTCAGATCCATCGACCGTTAAACCTTTCATTAAGAAAATCTCTGACAATTCTGGCATAATGTGGAGGAGCACCATCTTGTTGTAGCCACATTCTGGCCCTTGCATGGAGATCAACGTTTTCTAGAAAGAGTGGCAGCTCGTCTCTCAGCAACTGTAAATAAGTATGTTGAGTTACGTGACCTTCAAAAAAATAAGGTCCAATCAGACATCCGTTAATAATACCACACCATACCGTTACATTCCAGCGATGCTGATGATCAACTTCTCGCATCCAATGAGGATTAACAGGAGACCAGTAGTGGCAATTATGGCGATTGAAGATATCAGTACTCTGAAATGTAGCCTCGTCGATAAAAAGAACATTGTTAAAGAAATTTTCATCATCAGTAATTTGTTGTGTTGCCCATTGGCAAAATGTTATTCTCCGTCGATAATCTTCCACAGTTAAAGCTTGATTTAGAGTAATGTGGTAAGGATGGTAACGCGCATATCGTAAATATCTACTGGCCGTAGATCTTGGAATACCCATTGTTAACTCGATTTCGCGTAAACTGACATGAACATTTAAATGTACCATGGCTAGAACAGCAAGAAAGCGAGGATTATTTTCATAATCGTGTTCATTCAGTGTCCTCCTTCTTCGAACGAAGTTTCCTTGTCGATCAGGATGTTGTCGATCAGGATGTTGTCGTTGAGGGAACCGAGCACGATACAATCTGCTTGCCTTTCGATAGTTTCGTCGACATTCTCCTAAAATAAGAAGAATGTCAACTATTTCATTAGCAGAATAGTCAGGCATCCTTTTTTAGTTGTAAATGCAATTATTTATCAAAACACACCACAAAAGAAATAATATGTTATTATACTATACAATATTTTAAAACGAAAAAGTTTAATTTTCTGTGCCAATATAAGTGTGCTCAATTTGAAAACAATTTGATGTAAACAGTAATAATTATTGACTATTACCGATCAATGCTGAATACTGCCGGTCACTATTGGATACAGGTGGTCAACACTTATTAACTTTTGTTATTATTTGATATAAGTGGTTAACCCTGGTAAATATTGATAATAGTAAAAATAGTAAAGTTTTCCGCTCTTTCCATTTACGAGGTCAAAAATAGGGGTTCCCATTTGAAAAAATCGATTTGACCTTCAAATGACCTTGATCATTGACCTCAAGGTCATAACCAAGGTCACGATCAGTTGGGCCGCTCCAAACCCTACAACTTCTGTATTTAACGCTCGTATGCGTAATTATGGGAATGTTTGGATGCGTTGATTGATTTTGATTTTAAACATGACCATGACCATGACCATGGCCTTGACTCAAGGACATATCTGAACGTAAAATTTTCCGCTCCTTTCATTTACGAGGTCAAAAATGGGGGTTCCCATTTGAAAAAATCGATTTGACCTTCAAATGATCTCAATCATTGACCTCAAGGTCATAACCAAGGTCACGATAAGTTGAGCCCCTCTGAACCCTATAACTTTTGTATTTAACAATTTGTCTCGTATGCCTAATTATGGGAATGTTTTGATGCGTTGATTGATTTTGATTTTAAACATGACCATGACCATGACCTTGACTCAAGGACATATCTGAACGTAAAATTTTCCGCTCTTTCCATTTACGAGGTCAAAAGTGGGGGTTCCCATTTGAAAAAATCGATTTGACCTTCAAATGACCTTGATAATTGACCTCAAGGTCATAACCAAGGTCACGATCAGTTGGGCCCCTCTGAACCCTACAACTTTTGTATTAAAAGTTTTTTTCCATCTCCCTTAGTTTTCGAGATATTTGCCTGGTGGTTTTAAAATGGGACACCCGGTATATAAATATATATATATATTGTTATGTGTTCGTCTACCATCGTCGAACATAAGAACAAAAGCGTTGCCAAGCGACAAGTTTTGTTGTTCTCTATTCGAGTTAGTTAGTTGATTCGAGACGTTGTTGTTGATAACATGTTTTATTGTGTGTGCTTATGATCTTAAATAAAGTTATTAATTATTGTATGTGTGTGTGAGTGTAACATTTTGGGGGTTCGTCCGAAATTTTGGGAACGAAATGGGCGGATTTGAAAAATCAGCAAAGAAAAAACGACGCATGCGCCGCTGCGTGTGCCCTTCCGATCGAAGGCCGGAGCACGGGTTGCTGCCGAAGTTTCTGTTGCCGAAACTGCTGCGGCTAATACTACCGACACCGTTTGATGGCATGCGCTTGGCGGCTGGTGGCGCACGCTTGGGGACTGATACACGTATGATGACCGATGACTCATCGACGCTGACATCTCACCGACGGTCGGTGTACTCCAGCCTACTCTTCTTCATGAAACGCTCTTGGAGCTTTAAAATTAAACCAGATGAGTACAACCCTACATTCTAATACACAAACAACACCAACAACCTCCGTAGTCTACACGAGTAACAAGAACACACAGCATATTAGGTTAAATGATAATTCATTTGGAAACACGAGATCACTTGTTGAAAATTCGGTAACACCAATCGATTTAAGGTTAGGTTATAACGTAAAATCTGATATTTATGATAACTAACTGATAGTACGTCGCCTTTGTCTGAGTATTTAAATCAGTTCAATTTAATTGCAATTGTCTATACGTATATTTGCTTTCTCTTTAAGTTCACACCGATCAGGGTCGTAACTTTGACTCTAAACTAGTTAAAATATTGTCCAACCTGCTAGGAATTCGAAAAACTAGGGCCACACCATTACACATATAACCGAATGATCAGGTAGAAAGACAATAAGACGATACTCGAATACTTATCTAAATATATATCAGATAACCAAGAAGATTGGGATCGTTTGATTTCCTTGTGTATCTTTAGTTTACAGATCATCAGTACACTCAACAATTGAGACCACTCCAGCGGAGATGTACACCGGGTCTGATTTGAGACTTCCTCTGGATTTTATTCGAGGATATCCTCCCGAAGGAGAAGAATATTCAAATTATGGAAGCTATGTTCGGAAACTGTCTGTTAAGAAGATCAATGATGTCGTTTTTTGCATCCAGAAGACACCAAAACACAAAAAGAAGATCATTCATTTTTATCAATGACGACTTACCACGATAGGTAATTTCTTCTGCTCTGCTCACGGTTATTTTGAGCCGTGGTTTTTCCCGTGAGACACAGGGAAATGCCAGAGCAGAGACAGAGGTGAGGTACCAGAGTATGCCAACTCCCCACTTGTGTCCAAGAATTACCAACAAAACTCTACCCACCGATAATGACATGAAGATACCCGCATGAGTCAAGGATCAACCCGCTTAAACGTAGACAATTTCAAAAAGATTTCAAGATGATTTCAAGATGTTTTCAAGAATTCAAGATGGACCAATTCAAAAGACGGGCTCTTTGGCGTGTGCGAAGGATCAGCCCGCTTGAAGATGATGCCATTTTAATTCGGTTTTGGAAGAGGAGAACTATTCTTCAAGAGACGGGCCCTTTGGCCATGTGCGAAGGATCAGCCCGCTTGAGGAAGACGCCTTCTCTTTCGTTTTATCTTAAGATTATCGGGACGACAATATAAAAGGATGGAGAATAATGCACGATAATACCCAAAAATGACGATTCTATTTTTTAAGAGACTGGTCCTCTGACCAGATAAGTTAAGGATCAACCCGCTTAAAAATAGATGATTTCAAGATAATTTCAAGATGATTTCAAAATGATTCAAAGAATTCAAGATGGACCAATTCTGATTGTCGGGACGACAATCTGAAAGAAGGGGGAATAATGTTATTTGTTCGTCTACCATCATCGAACATAAGAACAAAAGCGTTGCCAAGCGACTAGTTTTGTTGTTCTCGATTCGAGTTAGTTGATTCGAGACGTTGTTGTTGATAACATGTTTTATTGTGTGTGCTTATGATCTTAAATAAAGTTATATGTTATTCTTTTGTAATTATGGTTATTGTTAATTATTGTATGTGTGTGTGAGTGTAACAATATATATTTCATAACAAAGATGAATTTGCGATTATTGACTTTAGCTCATTATAGGATATAATTCAATTCAAAAGAGTTGTGCACTGCAATAAACGTCACCAACACGTAAAAGTGACAAATCTATTTGCGCCCAAGAAATATGTAACAAAGACTTAAATGCAACATATATAAAGACATTACGTATAATCAAGTGATCATAGGAGACATGGTCTTATCAACTTTTACGTACTAGTAGACTTTTGGCGATGATAATGTTGGTTTCTTAAGTTTCGATTGGGCTTTCGCATTTTATATGACCTGCTGCATATGCTAAATGTATCTTAGTATTACAAATAATTATATAACTCAGTATGATGTTTTAAAAAGTGAATTATCAGAGGATTAATGTAAAGTTCAAAGGAAGGGCAGGTTGTTAGAAATCGATTTCCCTGGACCCGGTGCTGCTGGGATAACATTACCCCAATAACAATTTGTGTGCATAATAACGGCAAATTGATATCACTGATTGCTTCACGGTTTATGTAAAATTGATTGCAATGTGAGTCCTCATTTGTCATAAATATTTTACCAAAGATTTAGTTTCAATCTTTGAAAGCAGGCTGATCTAAATATTGTAGCGAAGATTGCTTTTTCGTATAAACAATGGTTGTTGTCATTTTGTCGCCATATTTTTAGCAAAGATTTATACGACGATTTTAACTAAATTGCTGTCATAAATTTACATGAATTTGATGCAAATTTTAAGGAAATATACTAACAATATTGTTATGTAAACTTGATTCAAATTTGGTATAAATGTGTAAACTATTTTGAGAAGCATAATCAGCATCAATTGCAATAAACTTTGTAACAAATTGCCATCAATATATACGCGTGTGCGTGCATATGCTTTAAAATAAAATTTCATTTAAAATTTGTTGCAATATAATAGGGTAGTGGCACTAGTGGTTGGTCACCCCCTATAGGGCACACTATAGTGGTCGGACATTTTTGTCGAAATTTTACTTAAAAATAAGATTTGCTATATTAATACATTTCATATTATACAGTATGAGTTACTCATTTCACAATCGCTATGTTAAGATTCAAAATTTTCCAGTTTATCAATCGTTAATCGTAGAATAGAATGTGTCCGATCACTGGTCCCGTTACCCTATATAATTATTTTTAACAAGTATTAAAACCGAGCAAGATGGCACTATGCAAATATGAAGAAATCTGATCGTGAAATCTGAGTCAAGAGTCACTTTTAAGACGACAGAAGAGGTAAACAAAAAAAGGAGTTGTTAGAGTGGTCTAATGAAAACTGTATGCCCTTTAAAGGCTCTGATTACAACATGTGTACGGCTTTAGAATAGAAAAAACAGCATCCCATTTTGGACGACTGATTTTTCGAGCCTACAAAAACTACTTTTATTTTTGTTGTTACGCAGAATTTCGTTATTTTTATTTATCTTTGTTATTGTTTTATATTTCTTTTTTGTTATTATAATATCTTGACATACATATATTTTATTTTGATGTATTTCTTTATTTTGTTTATCAATGTTTTTTCTTAGTGTCCGGGTTCCCCAGGTGGAAGTGATACATTATACAAAATAACATATTTTTATTAGATAATTTTACAAAAACCATCACCACATACAAAAACCATCAAACAGACATTAACAAACAAACATTAACATATAAATAAACATTAACGTGATTTTGAATTCGATTTCGATCGAGATTTTGATTGTGATCGGAATAAAGATCTTGATCGTGTAGACCGACGTTTCGATAGCGACCGACGTCTTGAATGGGTCCGATGTTTTGGCTGTGAATGACGTATTGACTGTGACCGACGTCTTGACTGTGAACGACGTCTAGACTGTGACCGGCGGTTTGAGTGTGACCGGCGTCTTGACTGTGACCGAGATCGTGATAAGGATCCTGATTGCGATCGTGACTTGGATCGAGATCTTGATTGCGATGATGATCGTGATCGAGATCTTGATTGCGATGGTGATGAAGATCGCGGAGTTCGTCGGGAATTATATGTAGAATATCTTCTTGAGTGCGTTGTGTAAGTGCGAGATCTTCGTTGATAATTTTTTAATTCACCGTTTTTCAAATGAGACTTTTCTTGTTTTTTCAAATGGTTTCTATGCGTTTGCTTAGCACAACGCAAGCGCTCCATCAAAACTATTTTGAATTCATCTTCTGTCGGTTGAAATTTTTTGAAATACCTCCTATAACATAATCAATCAATAAATATCATAATAGTATATTAATGCAGGAGGCAAACTATAATTACATCTAACAGAAAAAATAAAATTTTCGTCATAAATTATGTCTATTAAGAACGTAATGATTTACAGAGACTTCTCACGAAATATAATGTTCGTTCCACGGCAATAAAATGTAACTTTCCAGCCTAGAACCGAAAACTATACTACTACTGAGAAAAGGATATCTTATAACAAAGATGGCATTGTAAGTGCTAAGCTAAGTTTATATATGACCAACAACTATGTATATTGTAAAGCTTAAGGTATCATCTGTGGTGTAACAATTTCAGTAGCTTTAAGTAAAACATTGATATTTTAATAGTTACAATATCATCCATTAACGATTACATGATGATCAGATACACAGTACATTTTATTATATCAATATAGATATCTTAAGTATTACAATATCAAAATTTTTCGTAACTCGATAAATATCTTAAAAATAAACATTTTATTTTCTCAGTATATTTCTAGAAATTAATATAAGACGTTAAAAGTGAAATATTATTCTAATTAAGAAACTTCTTATTATTTAAACATTTTTAATATTAAATTATTTCAAAGTAAGAAAACAGCACTATGATAGAAACAGATTTGAACGAGGCTTTAAGGGTTTATTATTTTTTTTATTTTTAACCAATATATTTAATTCTTTATAACCACTAAAGGAATTAACCTTTTGTTAACGAATATTCACTTAAATTTAAGCTTTTTTTCGGTATTTAAAAAAGAAAATTGTTATCCGTTTTTGGTAAAACAAATATTTCGAAAGTTGTGTTCAATACAAGAGGTATCGTTTATTAAAAAGTTAAGTTAACTATTTTCAAGTTTTCATGATTCATATCTTTAAAAAAAACAGTTAAAAGTTCGGATAAAGTTACCGGTACTGGGATTCATAATCAGGTACTAAATATTGACCCTTAAAGCTGTTTTAAGATCTGTTTCTTCAAGGTGACCGTCTCCTTGAAGAAAGCCAACACTAATTTCAATTTTTCAAAATAGAAATACTAGATTGTTTACTAAAAATAATAGCTTTTAATACAAAAAAAGCGTGTGCTATTAATTACCAAATAAGGTAACTATCACTAGTTTATAAAAAGATTAATCGACATATATTTTAAAAGGTATTAAACTACTGGGTAAAAAACGGGTGGTCGGACGGATGGACGGGCGGACGGATATTTTGGCTTTTTAATATTATTAAAAATATTATCTTACTGTAAAGAGCCTTCCGGAAAGTAGTATCATTTAACGAATGACTTTGATCAGTCCCATACATAGTGTAGTTGTTTGCACATGCCGGTGACATGCTCTCATTAAAACAATTTTTCAAAGCATCTTCTAAAGTATGTCCTCCGAGCCAACGATAATACGCTATAACTTTCTTAAACATCTCGGAATTGACTTTCTCAAATTTCGCAACTGCATCGGGATTACTAAAAGGTAAGCAGCTTGGCTTTTCTGGATCAGGCCCTTCGATGTGGTCCTCCAGCATTTCGTAAACTTTACTGGAAGTAAAAGATCATTAATTTAATAATTACTGTAAAAATGCTTATGATTTGCGCAAATAAACTCATTTGAATTTTTCTGAAACATTACATTCAAACTTTTGCAGTTGAAGTGACATCTGCCTGAAAATTATTAAGTAGTTTGTCACCGTTGAATTTATTTAATCAAATAAATAATTTATTTCCTAATGGTTCAACAAACGTTAAGTAGATTCTAAAAATAGAAAAAAATATTACATTACGATACAAGTAGCATAAGTCGTACTTTACGGCACGGCGTGTATAAGCGCCTGAGCGTAGCGAGTGCCATGAAGAATGACTTGTGACACGCATATCGTACATTATTTGATAGCACTGACTGCATAAATCCGCCATGTCATGCTAATCCGTGCCACTAGTAGTTTATTTTTGCACCGTGCAGTATCGCTCAAGCGATAGCGATGGTGATCAGCACGGTGTAATAATGGACTACTTATATCACGGATAGGCGTAACATAAATGCGGATTTATGTAATCAGTGCTATAAAATTAATTTATATTTATAATTACTACATAACGCTGGAAAAAATGTTAACCCTTTAGCGCCCGATAGATCGTGTACGTCTAAGCACTTTCAGGCTCCGAAATTGGATTACAATGAAATAAAATGAATTAGAAACCTATCCCATTGTTCGACCTAAAAAAGAATGGCTAATTACAATTAAAATAAAATAATAATAATAATCGTTTTAACTACCGCAGATTTGTTTTTTAATTTAACGAAAAATACCCTGGGCGCTAAAAGGTTAACATACAGTTAGTGATCTAATCGTAAATTTTTAAAAGCTTCACGCTATGATTATTTAATTATGAACAACAAATAAATATTTTAACATGCGAAAATGATATAATCTAGATGATTTTACATACACGGAGAAAAATCCCCACAGCTCTAGGCCGTGCTTATAGTCAATCTCACTGTCTGTGCCCCTCTACTGCGAGAGCGCATCGACATTGGCCCGCGCGGGGTCTGTCAGTTATCCGCGCCGAGCTTACGATCATTCCGTTTTTCGGTGATCGCAAGCTCGGCACGGAGAGCTGACAGGCATCGACGGGCCAGTGTCGGCGCGCTCTCTCGCAGTAAAGGGGACACAGACAGCGAGCTTGGCTATAAACACGGCCTAGAGCTATAGGGACTTTTCTTCATGTACAATCATAATTTTCCATAGTGCTCTAGAAAAAAGTCAATTTTCCTTCCCTGTTCCACAATGTACTATTACCTCCATCCATCAATATTTGTGGTATCGTTTTCTTGTATTGACTTATTGTGCTGCTGTGTTCCAGTATCCAATAAATGCTGATCTTTGTCAATTGATTTCGGAATTGAAGGAATGACCGTTTCTCCATTCGCCCTTTGATGAATTGTATTTCGTACTTCTGTTAAATTAAAGAATAAACATTTTTAAAAAGTTAATACTTCTAACTTTAAACTGAAAATGTATTAAATCTTTAAAAATGTTAATGATTAATTTTTATTATAATCAAGTCACTGAATGATAGATCAGACATAAATAACTTTACTCAACATATATTTTGACTAAAAATGTTTTCTGTATACTATAATTTTCTAAAAAAAGACAGAAGAAAAATTATATGATATAATATTTTTCTTTCAAGGGTTTATTCTTATCAATATCTTTTTGTATTCATAAAGCAATACGAATAAAATAATTAATCAAAACTACTTTTTCATATTTTTATACAATTTACAATTTTCTTAAAACTCTTAATATTTTAAAACATACATATATGCACTAGAACGTAAATAAACCAATAAAAATAAATGAAATTGAAATAACTTACCATTTGAACAATTCAAATTCCTGTTCGGATCATTTGAACGAGCATTTGAAACTGGTGGTGTTAATGGTACTGGTATGTACATTACGTTTACGTGAAGAAGATGGCCTACTATTGGTAGCAGTATGTTGCGATTCTACATTTGTAAATATTCGTTATAAATTGCTTAACAATTATTCTAATTATATTTAAATTTAACCTGTATTACTATTTGCACTAGTTGAATTCCAGTTCCGACCATTTGAAGGTGGTGTTAATGGCATCGGTACATACGGCTCTCCGCTAAAAGAAGTTGGCCTACCACTGGTAGCAGTATGTTGTGATTGTGAATCTGTAAAATGGTATTCAAATATGACTTGATTGGTCTGTATGAAATAGAGGCGAGGATCCGCTAGATTTGAATTTTGAAACTCAATTATTTAGAACATCTAAATAATTAAAATAGAAAAATAATAGATTTTTTTACTCAAAAAATGTATTAATAAATAAATTTAACCTGTATTACCATTTGAGTCATTTGAATTCTGGTTCTGATTATTTGAAGGTGCTGTTAATGGCATCGGTACATACGGCTGTCTACTGAAAGACGTTGACCTACTACTGGCAGCACTACGTTCTGGTTGTAAATCTGTAAAATGGTATTCAAATATAAAGATTGACTTGATTGGTCTGTATGAAACGGGGTCGTGGATCCGTTAGATTTGAATTTTGAAACTCAAGTATTTAAAACATCTAAATAATTAAAATAGAAAAAAAATGGATTTTTTTTTCTTAAGAAATATATTTAATTATCGTATCATTTAAACTAATTAAAACTAAAACATAATGAATAATAGCGTTCATAACCCCAGAAACAAAATAGTATGCGGGAAGTGCGTCTGAATTTTGCTAGGTTCATAAAATATGAATTTATGAAGTTTGCCGATTTCATATTATATCGACGGCTGTGGGGAACTTGGTGTTATTAAGCCTGCGGTCGAAGAGATGCTGCTAACATAAACGCGTTTTAAATCTTATATATTAATTTTTGTTAAAACATTTCAAATTATTCAATATTACAATTTTTGATGTCTTAAAATTTCCAATACTATAATATATTTTACATCTTAATGAAATTACGAACAAAATTTAAACAATATTCACCATTTGAGCCATCTACATAACTGTACTAAAAATTTGAAGATGATGTTGAAGGTTGATACAGTTGTTGATCATAAGCTGATGGATTTCCAATATCAAAACTGCTATTCTTTACTGCCGTCCAGTTACTATTAAGACTATTCTTAATAGTGTCTACGCTCTTTTTGCTGGAATAATTTTTCTGTTTTCTCTGTCGTTCTTCCAATATTTTTTCAAACGTGATCGTTTCTTGCCTTTGTCACTCTCTGATGCTGATATTAAACGACTTGGTTTTTTTGATACTCTTTTTGAATGTTTTGGGGACATCTTTCAAAATAATCTAAAAAATATAAATGCTATATTGATATATAATCTATTTTTTATCCTTACTCCATTAATAAGTATGTTTTTCAATTTAATTAAATTCGCTATATTTTCCTACGAAATTTAAAAAATACAATTACTTTCAATAAGAATACATTACTTGCACTTATATATCTGAAACTCAATTTAACGTAACATTTCATTAAGTACTTACATCATAAATAATTTTAAAAAAACTCTTGTCAACTATTTGAACTTGTATAAAAATAGAGGCGAATAATTAAAACCTAATAATGGAAGATAATAATTTTTGCGTGAAAGTTTAATCAATAAACTTTTTATATGAACATAATCAAGGAAAAAAAATGTTCATCAACTTCAGTTTATCCTAATTTATAACCGTTTCATGATATCAGTTTTCTCACTCTCTCTCACTCACTCACCCTCTCTCTCTGTCTCTCTCTTACTCACCCTCTCTCTCACCCTCTCTCTCACTCACCCTCTCTCTCTCTCCCCTTCTCTCTCCCCCACCCCCTCCTCTCTCCCCCACCCCCTCCTCTCTCTTCCTTTCTCTCTCAATCATGGTCGCGATCGTCTCCTCGCGACCAAATACCTCTAGGTATCCTCAATAGTAGTGTAAATATCACTAGCCCCAATGAATATGTATTTACAGCAGCGTCACCGTGGTAGCAAATTTTCTTTCTAGCTTTCCTTCCTCCAACGGCTTCGGTAAACTTCGGTAACTCTGTGGGTTGATAGTATTCTTCGTTTCCTCTGCTCTTTCTCACATCGCTTACTCTCCTGCTTCTCTCTTGTGCACGGCTTGCTAATAGTTCTTGAATAACCTTTCTTAATCTTGCGAAAGCGCTAATTATGTATACGATGAGCCAGCGAACATAGAACTGCAGAATGAAAGATATCAGGCCGGGCTCGAAACAAAACCCTGCTTATAACCTATTCGCTGCTCCGGTGGCTTTTGTTACATCACGCACGATTGCTTTCCCGATTGCATTATTTTTTATTCCATCTTCACCTTTTATCAGCATTATTGATTTTGCACATCAACTTGCATCTTTCTACTCACTACTCATCCATGGTCACTTTTTTTCTTCGCTCTATCGATACATTTTAAAATGAAGTTTAAATATTATAATTTTAAAATCAGTAATTTTATTCAAATTCTCGTAAACTGATTTTTTGTTTCTTACTACTATACTATACTATACTAAAGATAAATTCAATAACTTATTTTTAATATTTATTATAATATACAAATCCCAATCATGTATAGATCGTCAGAACTGAAATTTTATTAACATTTTTACATAATTATTTATCACCGTTTAAACGCCAAACTAACTTTTGATAGACTTTACGAGTCATGTAAGAAATAACTTCTTATATGTACATTATCGCGTAAAATTTTTATTTATCGACTTTACATTTTATTCCTTACTTCGTATATAGTTATTTAGATGTATATTTTATTTCATTCCCGTTTTGACTATAATAACGCCGATTGTATTGACCTGCAAAGAGGGATAAAACTAACGTTTCATTGAAAAATGCCAAAAAATATCTTTTTGTTACAGATGTACGATTTCCGCCGTTTTTCGCTCTAAAAAGAGATCCTTAAGTGACTTTTTTTTTACCAACTGGAAAAAAATACTCGTTTGCCCGGCGGGCGCAAAAGTATCTTTTAGCAGATATTATGGTAGTTTTAAGAAGTAAAAGAAAATGGAATTAATTTTTTTTTTTTATATTTTACATATATAATTCAAGAATATCATATCATTTTCCAATGTAACTTTAAGTACAGAAAAAATCAATTAAGCTCGCTCTTTAGGCTCGAAAACCCAGCAAATCAATACATTTGATACAAAAAATACGATGTCCACCTAGGTCTAGTGGACGTTTTGACCTCGTGTGTTTGCAGTACACGTACTACTAAAAAGGCGTACTTCACGTCCTAGGTACACAATACTTATACTATCTTTGTCCTCAGGCCGCAAATGAGCATTTTGCACCCCGTATAGTCATAGGGGCCACAAAATACTCAATGAAAGGTAATGTAATGTATTTGATATTTCGCCACTTCTATATGAGGCGCGGAAATTCATTTTGCGGCTTTCGGACAAAAATACTCTATACCTCCTCGGACGCATATGTATCATTCTCGCGAGTGCGAGCTTTGGCGAACATTCTACACGTCTATTTGCTAAGATGCAAAGAATCTTTTTTTTCTTCAGGCCACAAAATGGCTTTTCGCGGCCCGTATAGAGCTCGCGAAATATTAAATGTAAAACAATGTAATACATTTACAATTTCGCGGCTTCCATACGGGACGCGAAAGGCATTTTGCGGCCTTCGGACAAAAAATAGTATATGTCATCATAAAGTTCGTACTTTATTCCCGCCGAAGTGGGAAAAAAGTGCTACATTCATTCCCTACCCTCACTCCAGTTCCCAGCGCCACGCACATGTGCCTCTCGCCTTCGGCTCGGGCACAAACAGTGCGTTGCGCTGGAAACAAGAGTAAGGTTAGGGAATCAACTTGCAGCCTTTTTTCCCTTTTCGGCGGGATACGAGTACGAATTTTATGATAGTTGTGTTAAAAAGTCAAATATTGCACTCGTGAATATAGTGGGTTGTGTGAATCTGCGCGTTTGTCGCCTGAGCGAAGCGAGGGAGCTGTCACGCAGGGAGCACACAGCCCACTTTATTCCCTTGGTGCATAACATACTATTTTCCGAAGGCGAAAATGAATTTTCGCGTCTCGTATGGAAGTCGCGAAATTGTAAATGTTTCATTGTCTTACATTGAGTATTTTGTGGCCTCTATTACTCGCACTCTCCAAAAATGATATATTTTGTGTCTTTGGTGCATAATGTACGATTTTTATATTTTCTCCTTTTCCTTCAGTTCTAGAAACAGTACGCAGTAATATTTACATAAATAGGCATTATATCATCTTGGAAACTTTTGATATATATCAAATAACTAAAAATTCATCAAAAATTAAGATTGCATTTCCGAACGTCCGCATCCCAGTTCATCGGAGGCGCCTTCATTTTTGCTAAATTTTTGTTACGGAAGGCAAGACACGCAAGCAAAGCTAGTCTTCGAGCTATCGTTGCTTTGACGCTTTGCGTGCACTAGATGGTCTATTTTTTTGCTGTTCAGACTTTCACGTTTGACTATCAAATTTCGCTATTATTAAAATGTATTATAGACAATATTAGTAGTTGATGTGACCAGATTATATTTTAAAGATCGTTTTGTATTTAAAATAAGCGTTAATTTTTTTAAATCACGTGTTTTCAAGTCTGTAGATTCGTTTTATGATTATGTATGGATATAAATGTATTAGGAACATCGGTTTATTCGATCGATAAGATACTACTTATTTTCCTTCTTGATTGTATATACATAAATGTTTTTCCGAAAAACCATTTCAAATGATCATTTGAATTAGATTTAGATTGATTTTGCGCGCGAGTTGGCATCATTTTCGGCGGTGATTTTGAATAGAAGTTATATTGTATTGTCCCGAATTAGAATTTTAATGTGCGAAACCTCGAGTTAAAATTATATTGCATGGAATTTCAAGTTGGAAATATATTGCATGGAATGGTGAGTTAAAATTTGGTATACGTAGCTTTGAGATAGATTTGTACTGCTTGCTATTTCCAGTTAGAAGCATGCTTATTAACTATACTTGTTAAATTATGCAATCTTTTTTTTTAATTTCGTTATTTATCGGAGCTGCTTTGATTATAAAGGAACGTGCGCAGCGTTCCGAAGGCAAGTGTGAGCCACAGGAAACAACTCATCTTCTATACATTGAAAAGAAGAATGTGTAAGAGAGAAAGAGAGAGAGGGAGAGAGAGAGAGAGAGAGAGAGAGAGATAGAGAGGGAGTGTGAGAGAGAGAGAGAGAGAGAGAGAGGAATTTTTCTCCTATTTTCTAGTGGTAACTATTCTTAATATCTTAAATATATTTATATAGTAAAATTGTAAAGTGAAACTGTACCTCTTATATGATCACACAAACAATATAAGTGTTAAGAACTGGATCAACGTAGACATCTGTGCAACATGAATCATTATCTTCTACAGCTTTCCAAAAAGGCATATTGTAACATTTCTTCATTACAAATGTGTGTTCAATTAAATATGTTTCATTTTCCATTGATGAACATTTATATACACCAACGGATGATGAACGTACACCCACATCATATAGGTCTTCTACCAATCTGAACTTCTTTACTAGAATATAAATTAAATTATTTGTAATTTTGAATATATTTTCTATAACACAAACTGACAAATCTTCTAGTAAATATGTATTGTCCTGCAGATTGGTGCCCAAAGTAAAATTTTTCAATTCAAGGTTTTTATACATTTTCCAAGATCTCAATATATAATCTGGTACAGTACTGGGACAGTACAGTCCCTCATTTGTTGGATTGAAAAGTTTATTATAGGAATCAGGTTTTTGTATTTTTACAGTATTAAGATCAATTTTTTCTCTTTCTTTCAATCTATTATGAATCTGTTGTAATGCTAATCCGGGATTCCTATAAAATTTTTTAAATATGCCATATTATTTTCATAAGGCCAAGCAGCATAACTGTCGAGAGTGCCATATCTGGTAACATCATCAATTAAATGACTTAAGTTATGTACATTAATAGACATAAAATTAAGATCATAAATTAATTGAGCATCTAATATGAATTGTTCAAGAGCTAATTTTGCAAAGGATTTTAGAAAAGAAGAAGCATTTTGGATTGAAAGGCATCATATGGCCGTACTCAATAATTGATAGTGAATATTAACGTCTTCTGGTACTATTCCATTTATTGCTGCAATTCCAAAATATAGAAGGAATTGTCGATGTTGCGTGGCCTTGTAGTATTTAAAATCATCAAGAGTTTCTGGTCGTCTTGCAAACTCCCGAGGACAGTGTTTAGCGATTACAAGTATTCGATTAGACATCTCGTTGATTTGCATGGCTGACAATTTCGCTTTCTTTCCATACTTTCCACCAATCCAGGCTACTAACATCTTTTTGTGAACACCAAGGTAGACACAATGCATAGTATCTATGGGAACTCGGGTCACTAATCCGATTCCCAATTCAACTAAAGGGCTTATTTCAAGATGATGCTTTGCATCAAATGCTAACGCGTATTCATTGTCATCACGAGGTTGGTAGCCTACACCTATATACACTGACGTATATTTATATCGGAATCCTCGCACATGACATTTAGAGCATGGAAATTCAGCATTATGGCCTTTATGTCGTAAGAAAGAAGCACGAGTTACAAGATCAAAAATACCAACTCGAAATTCGATTGTAAAACTCTTACTTTTATATTGTAAACTTTTAGCTTGTAAATCTGTAGCTTCTGCTATGAATTTAGATAAAAATAACCCTACGCAAACAGGTTTTTTGCGACCTTTATAAACTCCTACATTCTCAGGGTCACTGTTAGAAATATTAGATACTCGAACTTGAATATGGATTATCTGACATTTTTTATTAAATTCACACCCATCAATATTAAAATCAAGAACTAACTTTTCAAAAGGGATAAACTCTTGTTGAGTGCGATTTAAAATATTGACCAATGCTTTTTCCAGAGATAAATTCAAATATTCTCCAGGAAAAACGTCCAAGATTTTCCCAGTAAAAACGCGTGGAGTTTGTAAAAGTGTGACACTCTTTTTAGGCAAAGAAGCTAGACATCTATGAGTCCTTAGAACACACAAAACTTTAGTCATTTGAACGTGATTAAGATTGCTCTCTAAAAACACACTATGTAAATCACTTCTGAATTCTTGAAAGCCAGTATTTATTTTTTGTGAATAATTATTAGTACACCGTTCAACAACAGTAGATCTTTCATTTTCTATAGTGTTTGTGCAGATTTCTTCGTTAAAACTAACTATATTTTCTCTATTAGATATTTTACTATTATTTACAATTTGAGTAGTATGGTTGTAGTGCTCTTCAACATCAATGTTAAGATTTTGTTGAGAGAATGTAGGTTCGTCACTGATAAGGGGTGTATTTCTAGGTACATTTGTAATTTGCTTATGATTATTCTCGGTTATTCTACAATTTTCGCTGCTATCATCTACGGTACGATTTCGTCTTAATTGAGTTTTAGCTGTTTTAGTCTTCAATCTGTCACTTTTTATCATTCTCGCAAGTCTCTCTTTATTTAATTTATTACGATATAATATTCGCCTTTTCTGTCGAGATGAAAGCAAGCTGTAGGGCTTTCTTGATAGCATAGGCTTTATTCTCCATCCTTTTGTCTTCATGATTTTTAAACTAGGAAAGAAATAAAAGTAATTTATTAAATTGTATCGATAAAACTCTCTAAAATAAATGATTTAAGGTTAAAAGTTATGTAGATGATATTTTCATGATAAATTATTTATGGACATAATTATCAATACAATAATATTGGGTCTACCGTGACTCATTCGTGGAGTGGAGGACTATTAGACGGAAGAATTGAATTTAAATATTGGTCTCTGAAAATAGCACAAGAACCGCTGTGAATATTTACAAGTACTATAATAACAAGCGTTCGCTTCGAAAAAGCAAAAAGAATGAACGGTATCTGAAGCCAAAATAAGACGTTTGAGTTTGTCTAAGTGACTGCTGCGAAGCTGTAGTGCGTAAAAATTCAGCTGATTGGATAAAACTAAACTGTGTATAAAACGACCTGTGTGTCTTCTATCTACAATGTACCGTATTTTGTGACAATGCCATTTATTCTGATAAATTGTTGTATCAAATCCTCTCTTTAAAAAAGTGATGGCAATAAAACTTTTACGCGATTATAGTTAAAATTTGGCAGGATTTTTAAATATTTAAACTTCGAATTTAAATAATAAGAAAGTATTAAGAAGAGATACAGACATTTTTAGTTAAAACCGTTTAAGGTTTTTATACTAAAAATATAATATTCGTTAATAAATTATTATGTATAAATCAAAATATAAGAAGTTAATTAATTAATAAGTAATCGTTTGTGATTCTAAGTTTAAATTTAACATCTAGCAAGAAGAAATGAAGTGCGCAAAATGGACATGATATTGCTAGTCAGATTAAAAGATAAATAAATAAATAAAAGATAAAAAATAAATATTAATAAATAAATATTAATTTTGAATAAATATTTAAATATTTATTTAAAAAATGGAACAATTTTCTAATTTTAGCTACATTACAAAATCACAACTACATTTTTATTATTTTATATTAAAGAAAAAGTATGTCTAGTAGTACATCGTAGACTTTTATTTATCATCGCATGGAAGAATTTAAAGGAATTCTATTTTTTAAGACTTTTTTACAGTATTTGTAAGTTAAATAGGACTAATCTTAAAATTTTATCTATATCAACCTATCATTTTGTACGATTTTTCACTTATTATCTTGATGAAGAATTTTAGATAAGCTATATATTAGTAGGTAAAAGTTAAGTTTTGGAGTGAAAGGCACCCTTAATTAATTATTATTTTAGCACAATTTTACCTTTAAAAAATTTTAATCGATTTAGTAGAGGCAATGCCGCAAACTAATACAAAAGATTTCAATCTATTAGCTTTATTCGATTTAAAATTAAATGAGAAACCTTCTTTTTCTCTCAAGATGTGTCCCATAATAGGGCCCTTTACCTTACTAATTTTCAGCCAAATATAAGCTCTCTTCGAATTTTCAACGTCATATTGGTTCCGCAAGTTTGAATTTCGAAAGTCCAATAACAAAATCTTCATCAGCGACCTCGAAAACTCCTGTATAGTAATTTTAAAAGAAATCTGCTTTATTCGAACTTTTGGCCGCCATTTTGTATTGCGAAAGACTGATAGCAAGATCGTGATTAGTGACCTCGAATTACTGTATTACAATTTTATAAAAATCTAAGCCTTATTCGAATTTTCCACCGCCATATTGGGCCGCCATTTTTAATTTCAAACGTCTAACAGCAAAATCTTGACCACCGACATCGAAAACACCTGCATACTTATTTCAAACAAAATCTAGGCTTCCCTCGAACTTTCGACCGTGATATTGGGAACTTTCGGCAGCCATATTCGATTCGCCATTCTGAATTTCGAAAATACCTATGTATTTGAATTATGGAGAAATCTAAGCTTTTTCGAATTTTTCGCCTGTATTCCAATTTCAAGCAAAAACCTAAGTATTTTTCGATTTTTTAACGGCCATATTTATTCCTCCATTTTCAATTCCGAAAACCCAATAAAATCTTGATCAGCGACCTCAAAAATCCCTGTATACTTGTTTTTTAACAAACTCTAAGCTCCCTTCGAACTTTCTAAGCCTCAATTTCGATAGTCCAATAACAAAATTTTGATCAGCGATCTCGAAAACCCCTGTATACTAATTTTCAATGAAATATATGCTTCATTCGAACAGTTTACTGCCATTCTCTCTCTCTCTCTCTCTCTCTCTCTCTCTCTCTCTCTCTCTCTCTCTCTCCGCTTCTCGCTTTCTCTCCTCCCTCTCGCTCTAGTAACTTCCGTTCTAGAATAACGACGGGTAATAATAAACTCCGAGAATATTTGAATTATACTTTTTCGTTTAAGATTAATTTACCTTGCCAAATCTACCACAATTTCCCAAATCATCCCCATATTCGTCGGGTGGGAAGAAAAAGGTGCCATCTCGCTTCTACGCGTAAAAAGGTGCGATCTCAGCTCGGCGCGTAAAAAGGTGAAACCTCAGGTCTCGCGCGCTTAGATTTTTCATCGACGTTTACGTTGAGAACCGCTGCAGTTCGTTCTCTACCCATGTTCTTCCGTTATAAATAGGTCTTGGTTTTCGTATAAGAATTCGCTTTACAAATTATAACATTTTAAATTCTAATATTATTTACTTTAAATTTTTTATAGCACTGTGTGACCTAAATCCGCTCTTAAGTAGGCCATTATAGCACTGTGAAATAATGAATTTACTTAAGTCACAGGCACGTCATTAACGCCAATTATCTACCAAAACTATTCTGAAATACGGTTTTACATATAAGAATGAACAGGAAAACAAGTAAAACTTCCTTAATTGTTGACAAACCACAAAGAATAAATAAAAGTGATGATAATAAGAGTAGTATACATCCTACTATGGAGAGACTAAACAAATAACGTCATCGTGCATCGCCCTGGCTATCTTATCTTTGATTACATAAACAGTAATTAAGATATCTTAATAGCCTGTTGTTATGGTTTGTTTACGTAAACAATCAATAAAGAAGCAATTAAGATATCATAATAGCTGTAAATATAAACAGAGAGGTCCCGTACGGGAATCGGTGACACATTTTCGTCTCTCTCCATAGTAGAATGGCGTTCTCGGAAGGCAGTGATGCGGCCCCTCTTATTATTATTATTATTGGTGTTCAACAATATAGTAATTAATGTGTCTTTATTGATTATTTATATAACAAGCAATTAAGATATTTTAATTACATGAACAAACATAAAAATGTTTTTACAAAACAATTAATAAAACACCGATTAAGATATTTAAATTAATGTTGCTAAATGAAATGTGTATGTGTGTGTGTGTGTGTGTGTGTGTGTGTGTGTGTGTGTGTGTGTGTGTGTGTGTGTGTGTGTGTGTGTGTGTGTGTGTGTGTGTGTGTGTGTGTGTGTGTGTGTCTGTGTGTGTGTGTGTGTGTGTGTGTGTGTGTGTGTGTGTGTGTGTGTGTGTGTGTGTGTGTGTGTGTGTGTGTGTGTGTGTGTGTGTGAGAAGATATCGAATAGTATGTTTTAGGTAATATTATATTGTGGTCCTGAAAAGGACCGTTATGATAAAAAATTAACAGTAAACGATTATTAAAATCGTTTGTACGCTTGTTTCTCTGTAAACGAGAAGGTGTTCTTGGAGAAGCTATTGTGCGATGACGATTTTGATGATGACAATGATGATGGCTGTATAAGCGGCTGCTTCTCTTTATCGCCGGTGTAATTTTTCGTAGCGTTCTTGCTTTGCGGTGGCCCCATACTTCTTGCTTGTTTGGCGTTCAATATGAAAATGGTACCTCTCGTTTCGCTCATCGCATTATAAATGAATATACTTTGCATCATGTGGTGTAGACACCATGCGTAGGATCTGGTGGCGCCAAAATGGAGTATGCAGAGTATATCTATGATATATGAATTTTATAAGAAAGGTTTGGTGGATAGGATAGAAGGTAAAAAATAAAAAGATTGTTGATTTCTAATTAAAAATTGAATATATATTGTTTAACTCTTTGAATAATATTACAAATTAATTTGCGAACATATAATCGTACATATCATGAGCCAAGTTGGATAAGCCAAATGCATAAAATTCCATAAGAAAAATGTCGTATAAATCTTTATTCATATTACCGAATTCCATGTGCAACTTTGCTCTATTATTAATTTCATTTTTACGCAATGAACAATATTGTTTAAACGCAGCAGTGTCTTTCAAAATATTTTTCGCTTTTTCAGTGCTTTCTCTCTTTAACTCAACTTTTAAAAACTCAATTACGTTATCGATACCGCAATTTATAAATCCGGCACTTTCTTCTAAACGTTTTAACCACTCATCGACACATTCGCGCACTTCTCATAGGCCGTTCAAAGTTGCTTGCTGCATGACGATCCCGGGTGGACTTTCGTATTTTCTTTTCTTCTGTGGTCTCTCGATCTGTGAACAACTGTTTGGAAACTGCGTCTCCACGTCTATTGGTTGCCCTTCGAGGAAGTCTCCTCTGACGAGCTTCGGTGTCGGTACACTAGGTCTCTCGTCGATAAGGATGGACCTCACTCCGTACGCCGTTGTAAAATTGATGTCATGGTTTGGAAGAAATATTTTTGAAGGCTTACCGAAGTCTTTGTAGAAGGTGAATGAATCTAGCACATACCCCATCATCGCGTCCATTCGGTTGCTGATCAGTTACCAGCTGTGTTTTTCGAGAGTTACGTACTTTGCAGGAGACCCTGTACTACAGAGTTTCACCACAGCTCTATAAAATCCTGCGTGGTGTTCCAATCCAACAACGACTCTTTTGGAATTTGATTTATTGATAGCGTAGGTCGTAGACAGGAAGAGATTTGGCAGATCCATGTTTTTATTAACTCGCGATGTTACTGCTGCTGCTGCTGCTGCTGCTGCTGCTGCTGCTGCTGCTGCTGCTGCTGCTGCCGCTGGTGGAGGTAGTGGTGGTGCAGCTGATGGCGGAGGTAGTGGTGATGGAGTTACTGCTACTGAAGCTGCTGCTGCTGATGGTGCAGGAAGCACTGCTGATGCTTCGTTTTTGTTCATTTTAAAGTAAGATTATACTTAGAGATTGAACGGACACTGGAATATCCACGCGGGAGCGTACTTTCAAATGGAATGGATACTCGTGACTGAAGGCAAGCATGTCGGGCTCCAGCTTTTACACGTATGTCCCCACCATGCTCTGTTTTCCCATTGGCCGATGAATCCGTTACGTACCATTCCCTCATCCAATCAGTGAACGGAGTGATGCCGTTGTAATATATAGAATGCAACAAGATGAAAGCGATGAATGTAACATAACCTTACTACCTGTTTCGTATTCGCGATAAAAAAGTACGTTGGAATGACGTGAGCTTAGAGAGTAAAGAATACGCGATAAAAATAACGGTTTCCGAGAAAGAAATCGATGAATGTAACATAACCTCACTTTTCGTTTCGTATTCGCGATAAAAAAAGTACGTTGGAATGACGTGAGCTTAGAGAGTAACGAATACGCGATAAAAATAACGGTTTCCGAGAAAGAAATCGATGAATGTAACATAACCTCACTTTCCGTTTCGTATTCGCGATAAAAAAGTACGTTGGAATGACGTACGTTTAGAGAGTAACGAATACGATATAAAAAAAATAACGGTTTCCGAGAAAGAAATCGATGAATGTAACATAACGTCACTTTTCGTTTCGTATTCGCGATAAAAAAGTACGTTGGAATGACGTGAGCTTAGAGAGTAACGTGAATACGAGATAAAAATAATGGTTTCAGAGAAAGATTATGATGAAAGAAATCCTTGAATGTAATGTAACCTCACTTTCCGTTTTGTATTCGCAATAAAAAAATACGTTGAAATGACGTGAGCTTAAACAGTAACGAATACGAGAAAAAAATGACGACGAAATAAATTCTTATATGTAACCTAACCTTACTTTTGGCTTTGTATTACGCGATAAAAATTTCGTATGATATGAAAATAAGCAAAATAGAGATACTGTTATAATATTAACGTGATAATTTCTTGAATGCATGCAGGGGAATCAGGTAGGTAAGGATGTGAAAAAGAGTCTAACACTAAATGTAAATTTGTTACAAATACAATTTTTATTTTACGAAGATCTTACAGAAGTATACATATTTTACTCTTACATCTATGATTACAAAAAGAAAAAATTTATAATTTTGCGTTACATGTTTGATTACTCTGCTCAGTTCCCAATGAAGTGTCTCTTGGAAGAAAACGATTTCTGTAAGGATTCGCCTTTCTGGCTCGCTTTTGTGAAATAATTTTAATTTAGTAGCTATGTTATCGTTTTTGTATGTATTATATGAAAAGATGTGACAAAACGCGCGTAAAGAACTACCACTACACATATGATACAAAAACATAATGCAATATTCACCGCACATTTTTGAATCAAAACTTTGTAATAGTTTCTTGTTCCACTGGAAACGCACGCAGTTTCTTCGTAAGCGATCAAGATGGAGTGCTGAGGTGGGGGCGATCCCGCAACTGTCGAAATATACTCCGTCTCCATTTTTTTCTATGTAAATGGCAACCCAATGCGATCCTGGTTTATTTGCTGTATCTAGATTGGTCACAATAGCCACAGGTGGACTTAAAATTTTTGGAATGTGATCAGCAGCATACACACCTATTGTATTCGCTCTTATCACACGTATAGCATGCATTATTGTCCTTGTATCCATCATGTAATTGATTCTCCCTGAATATATTTGTATTTACAGACTTTTCACTGGGAACGTTCTCAGTGAATACGATGTTGAAGTCGTCGTCGTCGTCATCGTCGTCGTTTGCTTTTACCGCGTGTGTGCTACTGTCTTCGTCGTCGTCATCTCCGTCGGTTACATCTACTCCACCTAGTTCACCAAAGCGAAAAGACTTTCTGCGTTCGTGACAATACTTGCAAAGAGCAGCATAAAATCTTTCGCTTTGTATGGTTTCATTTACTTCGCGCCACTCTTCTGGAATTATACTGTACATCCATTTTCTTAGTAGGTTTGCTTTGAAAAGTGCACATAAGTCTTTCTTATTTTCTATATGTTTTTCGATATGACTTGTACACACTAATGAATTCGGAAATAGTCCTTTAATTTACTAAACGATGGCGACGTCCACTCTTCGAGGTTTATAACGCACCTTCCAAGCACGTTCTCGAGATACCTTCGTTTTTGATCCCCTTGCACGTAAATATTTCTCCCCTTCTTGTAGTCCGACAAGTTTGTAGAGATGATGGCGCAATCGTCGTAATGATACGTCACCTTCGAACCACTCTATTCCGTGTAAGCGAACTGTGCAATAGCTGTTTGTCGTCTTTATGTCTGGTGGCAAATACAAAAAATTACAAGGTGGGCCTACTATCCAATGACCGACTATGAGCTCTTGCAATGCGATCACAGCCACTTCCTTTGGCAAAAAATTTCCGTTAACGTCGCGAAAACCTTGTATGTCGACAATGAAATCCATGATTTAAGGAGTAAGCGCGAGAGTGTATTGCTATGTAAAAGACCAAATGACAACTGATCCTCACGCATAGGCGTTTCATTTCTGATATACGCGTATCCCCACTACTCTTGTTTCTCCTTCTTCTCCTTCTTCTTATATTTACGCGCTAAAATCCCATAGGATTTGCCTACTCGAATCGATTTCCAGTACGTTATCGTATTCTGCGTAAATGATGCAATTTATGGTACTAGTGAAAGCGCCCTCGAATCGTACTTCCACGCGCACGCTACCCGACCGCACGAGGTTTCAGTGTGTAGCACAATGAGCTGATAAATCTGGTGTTAAGTCAAAAGCCGTCAAAAAATTTCCTCGCGTATAATTGTGACGATTGATGCCGTTGCCTTCGTTGAGAAAATGTATACCTGTATCCGAGAACAGCGTATGATAAGCATCTATGTAGAGACCGCTGTTGCCGGTAAAGGGAGGTTGTAACGGTTTGCTTGGAATTTGCACTCCGTCGACGTAGAAAGAAAGATAATTTATCGAAAAGTGTTGAAAATTGAACGGGTTGAATTTACGATTTCCATTAAACGCTTTGTTGTCGACGAAACCTATAATTATTCTTTTAGGCAGCTGCCCGAGGATAACGTTGTCGAGAGTGTCCCCGAGAATTCCAGTGTGAAGCGTGAAAGACTTAACTTCGACACTTGTTATCGGATACTTGGATGTAGCTTTAGCTAAGGCATTGGCGTGTCCAAGTAAAACACCAGGACTTATCTTTACTCTGCGTATGATGAGACTGACTTCTTTGATTTTGACACGGAATTTACCATCATCCGACACATCCATCAAGCAAAATGCATCTTTGTTTCGTACGAGGCGTACTCTCATCTTAACTCCGTTGATAAGCATTTTATCTTGATTAAATACGTCGCAATGCAAATTTCCAATCATATCGACGGTTTTCCCTCCAAGTATGTAATGTTGACGATATAGGGCTCCTTTGTTCGCGGTAGCATTTTCTATAGAAATATTTGGAGCAGCTTCAAAGTTGTCAAACGTATCATCGTACCAAAGTGCTGTAGTTAAATGCGATTCTTTAGCAGCCGGAGAATAACTCAACAATGATTCAATATAAGCTCTATAGGGGTAGGCGTTATCGGGAGGCGAAAAGAGTTTTTGATTAAAAAAAACGTCGATTTGATTAAATAGCGAATGAAAAGAATTGTTAACTGGAGCGACTTTGACGTTTTGCGCTTCGCCTTCTTTTAGTTCAACCTTTGCTTGAATGTAAAGCATCGTGTGCGCAAGATCTATGTAATATTCACTACCACTTGGCACCACAAACTCTATGGGAGCATCTCCTTCGTCACTGAGCGATGATACGGGCTTGTAGTGTAAGAAACTGCTACGCTCTATGGAAGTTTGAGTCGCTGGTAGAGAAAAAATGTCTAACTCACTGGACATACATTCTGTCGAGTGCGAATGTAAGAACTCCATTTTTTTTTTCTATTTCTGGCCGAAGATGTCGTTAATATTTCTAAACGTGGGCTTCTTCCTCTTCTTGTTGACTCTCCCGCCTTTTCTTGCAGTTGTTCGTCCCTTCTTCTTCTTCTTTTTTTTGTTCTCGGTGATGCGAACTGTACCGCTTGTCTTCCTCAACTGACGTTTTCGTCTGTGAGCAAGCATCTTATAACCCGAGCCTTTCATCATCTCAGATATTTTTTCGGCTGCTTTTCTCTTCAAGTTTTTTCTAGATTCTTTGGCTCTGACCTTCACTGCTTCTTTGAAATTGACACCGTTATTTGTCACGTCATCGAAAATATTTAACCCCGCTCGTATGGTTTATTTTCCTACAGCTTTCGCTCCACTGGAGATGTAAGGCAGCATTTTTCGAAACAGATCGCCTAATCATGCTCCCACTCCTCGCCCTCTTTAATAAGTAGAGCCAGCGAAAACTCTCCTAACTCCACCACCCCCGACTTGCTCGTCGTCGTCGTAGCATTGAATGTAGTAACTCATATTGGCTATAATTTATTAGCGGTTGCGTTTGAAATGTAGCGTAACCGTCAACGTACCATACTCAAATGGTATAGGTTGGCCATGCTGATCCCTTATATCTATGACTATATTGTGGAAATTGTGATAAAGTAACGGAATGTAATGTATCGGAGCAAAACGCTGCACGTAGTTACAACAAAATTTGTAATTTGGATCTGTGACTGAAACTATACGTAGAAGAGATGCTTGAGTGTCCTCGGCTGTGTATGGTTCGCAAATGTCCGTGTAAACGTACATTTGATCAGGGACAGCGCGAGACAATGAAGCAGGTCTAACACCCTCAATGTCTCTGGTGCCTTCGTTGACGGTTGTGAACATTCCTTTGGTCACGAAATTTTCAATACCAAAAATACGACAAATTTTATCATTGAATTCCGTCACGTGAAACTCTTTACAATGGCATGTTCGCTTTATGGCGTAATATCCTAAGCGGCTTTTCATCGGTTCCAGCACTTGATGCTGATATACGTCGTTCGATCTATTTATCTCGTCAGCTAGCTATTCTATAATTTTATAAATACCGTCGGGAAAGTGGCAAACGTCTTTTCTTACTACCTTACCCCTGTCGTAGGAACAAAACGAATAAGAAGCTCCAGTATTTTGTACGTGGTTTATATAGTACAAGGCACGTAAATTTCAGCTAGACCTATGAGCCATTCACCGTGCAGCCTAATCTCGCGCTGTAAATGCGTGGTGAAGCAAGTTGTAGTATTATCGCTGAAATACATCATACTGCTATTACTCGGTAACACCATGTAAAATTCATCTTGGCTCTCCATTTCTTTTTTCTTTTCAGATACTATCGAGATCGCTCGCCTTTATCCAAGAGTTGAATTTGTCAGGGTATCCTAACCACTTGACTAGTAGTTGCTTATTTACCCCTCGTCGCGCATACGAACTATGCGATCCACTTTAAATGTTTGATGGTTTGTGATGCGTTCTCGGCCAACCAATACAAGTTCTTCCGTGTAAAAAAATCCGTCGATAATTTCACCGTTTAAGTCTTCGAGAACGTACGTATAGATATTCTGTTGTCGCGACACCCTTTTTATCTTGAACACTTCCTCGCTGGAATTTTTTCATAACCGCGCTCGAAGGTATTTTTAGTCCGACTGATTCGAACGAAGTCGCCCACCTTGAATTTAGGTATCGCTTGGTGAGCCCTCTTGCGGCCGTTTCTCTGCACTGCGCTTTGACGAAGAGCACGCTTTTGCAAATTTTCACGGGCTTTCGCTGCGTTGTACAGATTTACCTCTGATGGTTTCATTTTTGTTCCACTGTGCAATGTGTGGTTGTAGGCGTATATAATTTTTTGTTCTACGTCGACATACCTTTTTGTATTTTTGTGAGAGAAATAACGCCACTTACGCTCTCGTATTGTTCTGTTGAGTCTCTCGACTATAGCCGCTTTGATATCGGGATTTCACGCTACTCTAAATTGTATGTCATATTTTTTTAGAAGGCTTTGAAAAGCTGACCCGACAAATTCTTTGCCACGGTCGGATTTTAAACACACCGGTACCCGTGGGCTTGCGCTGTCTAGAATTTTTTCGAACGCGCTGGCAACGCTGCGCGCTGTTTTATCGCGCAATGGTTCAACCCACGCATACTTGCTGAGCACATCCACAATAACGAGAATATAGCAGAAGCCGTCGTTGTAGTCTTTTATCGAAGTTAACTGTAGTAAATCACACTCCCACACATCGTCCACGTTGGTGACGTTGTAGCGCAGTCGCGGAAATTTTCGCTTTATAGGATGATGAAGCGTGTAAGCGTCTTGATTACTGAGCCATGCGTATATTCTAACCTTCTCGTTGGGCTTACCTTTCTTTTTATTTACACGCACAAGATTACGCGCACCCGCGTATCCTGCCTCGTGCGAGAGATCGTAATACTGTTTCTCGTACGCCATATCTGCCCGCGTGCATGTGTGCGTGTGTTTGTACGCGTGTGACTTTTATATTTGGAATCGTAACCACTTTTTTTTACTTTGTTCGGCCTTTCTTCTTCTCGTAAGCACGAGAGAGGGCTCTGCATTAGAGTCTTCCTTATTCAGTCGTCGTTTGGCCGTATTTAAAGGCGCCGTGAGTACTCTGCCAATTTTTAAAACTTCGCTGTTACCTATTAAATTTGTCGGAGTATCGGAAGTTTTAACATATTTAGAAAACTCCATGCGTCCAACTGGAGCTTCCTCGTCGTCATTTTTTCACCTTTTTCTTCTAACCACATCGTTCAGTAATTCTATAATATTTGAACGCTCTACCGTGCGGCCATCTATACTCACTGTACCGGCATTGCTCCACTTAAGACGTTCGGGTGCTACTGTTTTCCAATGACGTAACAAGAGACGCACCTTGCGCTGATACGCCTTGGGTACATCATCGATAATGGCTTCTTCGGTGAGGGGTGCTAGTGTCTCGTCAATTTCGTCGATTTCTCGTAGTGCATCACTGCTGCTGCTGTACTCGCTTTCACGGAAAAAGAGATAACGTCGCAAAACTTGTAAGTAATTTAGACATTTTTCGTGAACGTCCTTCACCCCTTTTTCGAGTGAAGAATATTGAACATTTCGGCGTCTAATCTGGATAAATTGTCACCGGAAGTTTGCACAGAATTTTCGCCGGAGAATTCGCTCGGGGCAATTGTTTTTGTTGATTCAGCGGGTGTAGACTGTGCGCGTTCGATTGCATCTTCGGGCACGATTACCATTTTACGAGCACGTTCCATACTGCTTCTTCTATTTACTGTTTTCCTCCTCCTCCAAATAGTTTAGATATGAGCGCACCTACGATGGGGGCTAGAAGAGCTGGCAAAAAAGATCCTCCGTTCTGTACTATTGCGCGTTTTTTAATTTTCCAACTTGATGACTTTCGATTTATTAATCTGCGCAATACGATCTTGTGCTTATTCAGCTGTTTCTTCTCCGAATCTCTTAATTTCACTACGCCGTGTAAAACGTTTAATGCGCACTCGCATATGCACTTGACGAGCGATTTATCAGCCGTGCGAAGTATGGCCGAACGCTGTTTGTCGTCGCAGTGTGAGAGAGCTCCGAAAACCGCCAAATGTTTTTTGGAAAAATGTTTAGTACAAGGCGAACAGCGTCTAGAATTCATCCGTGTTGCTCCTGCCATTGTTATCACTCGACTGGGGGTTGAAGGCTCGCGCATCTGACGTATCTATTTCTTTTTTTTCTTCACTCCCCCTCTCCTTCTTTCAATATAATTAGACTATCGAAACTTTGAATATTTCGGTACATAAGCGTAGTGCGTTTTGTCGTCGGGAAATATGCAGGAGCTGAATCGAAATTCGTCCAGACAGTCTTGTGATAAATCGAGAAAAAGATACGTGTGTGGGGTTCGCGTGGCGTCGAGGTAGATCTCTTGCAGAAATTTCGGATCTTCCGGATATACTTGACGCGCCAAGTATTGAGCCCGATCACGCGGGTTTTTATAGAGTATGAGATATTTTGTGTTCAGGCTTATATCGCGTTGCGATTTTCCTTTGTGAAAAATATTTTGCGTTATGAATATAACGCTGATATTTTTATGATGACTACCTTTCGTAAATAGATCTAGTATAACATCGCACGAAGATTCTCGCATTAAATCATCCAGAATTAATAACTTTTTTTATTGCGGTCGCAAGAATAATCACTCACTTGAGGCAGACCCTCCCTAAATTCGATACTCGGTGCGTCACACCCGGGTCTCAGCTCCGTGCGGTAGGTTTCTTGCCATTCGGCGTAATAAAAGAGTATGCGATCGAAGCATACGTTACCGATTTTCGGTAAATTAATAAGAAACTTTTTGACGAACTGAGTTTTGCCACATCCGGTAGGTCCGCATACACAACATGTAAATAGATGTTTCCAACGCGTATCCATTTTCATGAATGACGACAAAACCGAATTTGTTCGTGCTTTTATAGCGATAACATATTTTTTTTTCAGCGTGAAAAAAACCAACGATCCCCGGGCGGCGGCGGCGGTGCCGCGCGGCGCGGCGCGGTGCTCATCAGCTGATATGCACCGCGCACCAGGGCGCGTGTACAAGCTTGTACTCCGCGCGGTATAAGCTGATACTCCCCGCTTTAAGAAGCAAATACTTTGCGCGCGCGCGCATATCAGCTGCTACAGCGCGCGTGGCCTTGCGTGTGGACAAGAGAGCGCGCGCGCGCGCGCGCGAGAGAGAGAGAGAGAGAGAGAGGAAGAGAGAAATAAAAATAACTACAATGAACAAGAACAATATTTACAAATAAGTCTTATTTTTTATTAATAAAATGTATTAACGCTTATAGCCAAAATGCAATGACAATTCTTTTATTGAATGGTAGCGCCGTTTTTTTAACACTATACAACGTGTCTTGTATTCGTCTCGCGTGATAACATCGTGCTTGGGTGTGCGTCTTATGGCTTTAAAATATAATTTAATATTACCCGTATCGTCGCCATTCATAAAGGTATCGATCAATTGTTTAATACTATCGAAATTTATTTTTAAAGAATTAGCATAATTTAACCTTATACCTTTGATTTTACAACATTCAAATGTCTCTCCTGTCGATTAATCGATTGCTTTATAGGCGTAAAATTTAGGACCGCCCGATAAGAATGTTTCAATATGTACATTTGGTCCGTAACTCTTCAGTTCGTCATATCACCTAATAGCGTGCCAAGGTGGCGTCTGTATTCCTCATCCTTCGCGCGCTCATTACAAAAGAATATGTAAGAGTCGGTATCAAAGTATAAAACTCGTCGATCTAGTTTCTCAAGATAATCGTACAATTTGAGTCGAGCTTGCGCCGTAGTGTATGCTGCGATTACTACATTTGTATTGGACGTCTGTGTCACAGCATCGGCGATATTTTGCCAGTTTACATATAAAAGTTCGTCGTTTACAGGCAATACGCTAAATACTTCTTTTTCCGGCGCAACTAAAAGTTTAAGGAGGGCCTCGCGTGTTTTTACAATTTCGGTCTGTTTCAAGTTGCTACGCTGCCAAAATTTTCCCCAAAAAGAATTAAGACAGAGTTTTGCCACTGTGCGCAAGCCAGCATTTTTTCCGATTTTTTCTCTCTCCATTCGTATACCCTCGTCTCGCTCGTACTCTAACAAATAACTTTCCTTATCTACATCGCTCTCGCACCGCGATGGCCATCCGCTAGCTTGTTGTTTTATTTTCAAAAACGCGTTCACGTAGTCTGCAAACAATCCTGCTGTGCCACTCTGTTGATCGTATTGCGTTACTTTATATCGCCATATTATGAATATTTCCGTTATTTGGTAACCCAACTCGACTTCTTGTCGCATCTCCTCGCAACAAGAGCGACAAAGAGCAAAGACTAATCGTCCATGCATTTTTATTGGTAAGAGAGGAAGAAACAAATTACGAGGAGGCAATATTTTACATTTGATCAAAACGTCTACTCGTGATAAATCATTGTTATTTCCTTTCGTCAACGCGTCGTACTGACTGCCAACAAATATATCTGGGTGTCCGAGCGGAAACCGGCCTCGTTTACAGATATACAGATATAAAGAGCAAATATCCGTATATCTTATTGTTTCTCCTTCTCTTATTTTATAATGTACAGCTATATTTTCCGTGCGACCCCCGAAAAACGCGTCTCGCGGATTTAAAACCATTTTGCTTATTAACGGATGATTATTCACCTATTTTCGATCCGAGGATTTTCAATTTTACGCCGGTCAAATGTGCACTCCCAAATTTCGCGAACCTCGTAGCCCAGTGACTTTATTTTATCTATTTTTGTTTTGAAAACATCGCGGACACCCATGTGTGTAGCACCCTTGATACTGGAATACTATACCTTTATCTGTGGCCGCGGTACCGTCGCTTGACGTCGACGAGCTCGGAAGCTCTGACGGTGGCAAATATCCATCTACCAAGAATCCTTCGGGTAATCTATACTCGCGCGCCCGACCTGCGTGAATAATCCCTCGCCCGATTTCGCGCTCGCACTCCAATAGCCACTCAACAACTTTTTGAGAGTGGTTATCAGCGCGCCTGTAGCCAGTAGGCGGTAAAATTCCTATGGTGTTTGGCTTGAGAAATTTTTTTCGATACAAATAAGAGCAAGCTGAGGCGATAGTAGTTGCCGAAAAGAAGGGGGTCAGTGCCGCCAATATCAAGAAAAATTTTTCGAAAAGCTATACACGCGCGGCGTAAAATTTGTACATCCATGCGACAATACTCGACGATTTCTGTTTTATGTAGTTAATTGTCGCAAATGGCAGTCATAGTAGAAAGTCAAGTAAGTTAGGAAGCTGATGGTTCTACTGCCTAGGTAGTAATTAAATAAAAACAAAAGTTTTTAAAAAATTTATTCCGACGTTTCGGACGGTTTATTTCAGTCCCTTTTTAAGGTCTGTGAAAATACACACGAAATACAAGTTTTATTAACATAAAAAAAGACACTAAAATTGATAAACACTCGCTTAACAACACTTACCAAAAAACTATATATACAAATATAAATAAGTGGACACAATAAGAGACCACTAGTCAAAGTGAGACGGCGCACGCAATTTTCCAGTATTTATCATCTCTAGAGTATGTATAGGAGGGGTAAGAACTACGAAACACTTTAGCCATAAATACACAATAAGATATGTAAACCTATAATAGTAAGCCTTGTTTATATCAACTTATTATTATTAATAAAAATTTTATAATCTGACTTCAAAAAATTAGTGTCAAACTGTCTATTCAAACTATTGCATTGGGAATGGATATGTAGCATTTCAGATAGTAATCTTTTCTGTAAATTAGGCTCTTGATCTAAAATTTTAATATTTTTGAAATCGATTTTATGATTAGTATTCGCTATATGTCCGTGTAAAACTGACTTGTCTCTCTTAAATTTACAATCGCTAACATGTTCTTTGCTTCTTACAATCAATTTTCGAGAAGTTTGTCCCACGTACGACGCATCACAATCGCAACAATTAATTTTGTATACAACTTGAGATTTTTCATTTTTATGGTATCTATCTTTTCCTAGTCTAATTATATGATTGAATTTATTGGAGATTGAATTAATCATAATTAAGTTGTAACACTTACAGATATTTTTTAATTCCGGGTTGATATATTTAATAAATGGGAAAACTAAAATGCTATTAAAATTTATGTTCTTAGAATTACAAGTATTTTTATTATTATTTTTAATATGTAATATACGTTTATTGATATGTTTATTAATGAAATCCATAGGATAATCATTCTCCAATAATAAATCTCTAATTAGATTAAGATTCTTATCATGGAAGTGTGTATCAGCTAAATTAATACATTTGTCAACTAAAGAACATATTATACCAATCTTATTACTAATCGGGTGGTGAGAATTAAAATTTAGAAATCTACCAGAAAAAGTTGGTTTCCTATACCAATCCGTGGAAATTTTTTGTTCGTTATGAATAATAAGAAGATCTAAGATGTGAATTTATCGCCCTCCATATTATTCATGTTTGAAAGATACTTATGGATCAGGATGGGGCTTTTTTAATACAAAAAAAGAGACTTGATCTTTTTATCTGTAAATGCTTCAAAGCGACGTTTCGTCGGCTTGGTCTGCCGACCTCTTCAGGCTAGATGTTTATTAAATAAAAATACAGAATTACAAATCACGTATAACATTCGGTAAAAAAACCAATGATATATAAAACAAGGAAACGAACCCTATTTACCTTAAACGTTGGCACAAGTCAACGAGTCAAAATTTATAACGATGTACAGTCATATTAACACTTACGGCTAGTGGCAAAGAACATTAACGTACATATCAATTTATACACAACGCTATCAAAATAGACGAAAGTATTGAAGTAGTCAATCATAACAAAAACAATCATGACGTTAGCAGTTCAAATTTTCGAAAGTAATGGAAAATAAATGCGGTTAAGTGTATAAATATCCTCTTTCTTGTTTATACTGTGTTTGTTACATTTTATGTGTATCATTTCCGATAAGAGTCTTTTTTATAATTCCGCTCAATGTCTATAATTTTTGTGTCGTCCCAATTAAATTCATGATTCAAACTATTTTTGTGGGTGTGTACTACGGACTCGATGTTTTTGTTTTTCTTATGTTCATTGATTCTTGTTTTTAAAGAACGTTTGGTTTCACCAATGTACGTAGCTGGGCAATTTTTACAAGTAAATTTGTACACCACACCTGTTTGATCCCATTTGTCAGACTTATCTTTCCCCAATTTAATCACGGAGTTCATACTTTTATTCACTGTGGGAATCGTGGTAATATTGTATTGCTTAAAAATTGAAGAAATTCTTTCGTAATTGTTAGTGAACGGTAATTGAATCTTAGGCATTTTTTGGAACATTGATTTTTTATGTGTGTTTTTGTTGATGAATTTTGATTTATATTTTAGATACTGTAGACGTGTTTTAATATTTTTATCAATGAAAGTAGAAGGATACTCATTAAGAATTAACATATTTTTAATTTTTTTCAGATTCTCGAAATGAAATCGCTTGTCTGAAAGTACAATCGCTCTGTCAGTTAAGTTATAGATGATATTTCTTTTTTGCTGGATTGGATGTTTTGAAAGAAAATTGATTACTTTACTTGAAGAAGTTGGCTTTTGATACCAATTTGTACTAATTCTATTGTTTTATTTAATTAATGTCATATCTAAAAAGCTAATACTATTATTATTTTCTATTTCATATGTGAATTGTAAACTTTTGTGGTATGAATTAAAAATGGAAACTACCAGATCAATGTGTTCTCTTTTTATGCACATAATAGTGTCATCAACATATCTATAATAAAAAAGTGGTACACAATTATATTTATTCTTCAAGGTTTGTAAACACATTTTTTCCAAATCATCCATAACAATATCAGCAAAGAGTGGAGAGATTGGAGAACCCATCGGTGTACCGTATATTTGTTTGTAAACCTTGTTATTGAAAGAGAAGTAAGTGTTGTCATATAAGAAACGGATACACTTTTTTATTTCATCTATGGGAATTAAACATTTGTTCATGATAGAACGCACGCGTTTATCGATACTGTCACATACAAGCTCCACCGGAATGCTAGTAAATAACGATTTGACATCTAAAGATAATAAAATGTGCTCATCCTGTAATTTGAAATTCTTTAATTTAACTTTTAGTTCAAAACTATTATTGATGTGGGATTCCGGTAACTTAATTGAATCTTTTAATTCTTTATATATAATTTCGGCTAAAAGGTGAGTAGGACTATTTACTAGTGATATGATCGGGCGAAGTGGCGCATTTTCCTTGTGTATTTTTGGCAGGCCGTAACCTTTTGCTAAAGTTGTGTTCGTGAGAGTTAGTTGATTTTTATGGTATCTATCAGATAAAAACTCGTTATTGTTAAGATTATTAAGTATTACTTTAGTATCTAATCTTAATTTACTAAGCGGGTTTCTACTGACATTAATATAAGTATTTTGGTCCGACAAAAGTTCAAGCATTTTTGAGGTGTAATCAGATTTATTTAGACAAACAGTCACATTGCCTTTATCAGCTTTTGTGAACATTATATTAGGATTATTTTTTAAAAATTTTTTGGAAGCTATTAGTTTTTTGGTGAAATTACGTTCTTCTGTCGAAATCTGGGTTTGTTTTTTAAGGGTCCAATTCAAGTTTTCCGTAACTTTTTCTCTTATGTCATTTTTTATCGACATTTCCACATCCAACGAATACAAACGTTGTTCTATGTTTTTGATTGAAGATACAACGTCATTTTTAGACACACGTCTAGTATGACTGAAATTCGGACCTAATGATACAATATCTATAACCTCCGGGGGAACTTGAGTGTCACTTAAATTCTTAAACCAATTTTCCCTTTCATGAGAAGTGTTATTTCTATTCTTTCCTTTTATTAAACTAAGAAATTTGTTTGCGTGTATGTAATCGTGTCGTTTTCGTAATAATGAGAATTTTTTTTGTGAAAAGTCAAAAAATTTTACTTTTGTAGAGAAGTCTAAGTTTGTTTTTGAAATAATCTTGTTTAGTTTTTTAAGATCAATATACACAGAGTTAATGTGTGCATTGATGTTCTTAATTTCCAACTTCAATAATTTCGACGCAAAGTAATTATTCATATGTTAATATGACTGTACATCGTTATAAATTTTGACTCGTTGACTTGTGCCAACGTTTAAGGTAAATAGGGTTCGTTTCCTTTTTTTATATATCATTGGTTTTTTTACCGAATGTTATACGTGATTTGTAATTCTGTATTTTTATTTAATAAACATCTAGCCTGAAGAGGTCGGCAGACCAAGCCGACGAAACGTCGCTTTGAAGCATTTACAGAAAAAAAGATCAAGTCTCTTTTTTTGTATTAAAAAAGCCCCATCCTGATCCATAAGTATCTTTCAAACATGAATAATATGGAGGGCGATAAATTCACATCTCAAACATACACGAGTCTCGGATTGGACATGGACTCTAACTCCCACAAGAGTTTCTTCAGTTTTATCAATTCACACTATGGACATTCGATGAAAAACTATTTGAAACAATGGATTGACTTACA
This sequence comes from Torymus aiolomorphi, assembly GCA_036365515.1. NCBI lineage: Eukaryota > Metazoa > Arthropoda > Insecta > Hymenoptera > Torymidae > Torymus > Torymus aiolomorphi. The sequence continues at coordinate 560,637 of CM070874.1, forward strand.
ACAACGCTTAGCGGAGCTCACTTCCCAACGAGTATTCCTTCTTCGTTGCAGAAGTAATAACATCCTTCCACGGCACATCACCAACTTAAGTAGGAAGTTCTCGTACGTTACGTTTCAAAATAAGAAGTGTAAATCTTTTTTGATAATTTGAATAATTACTTTGCGTCGAAATTATTGAAGTTGGAAATTAAGAACATCAATGCACACATTAACTCTGTGTATATTGATCTTAAAAAACTAAACAAGATTATTTCAAAAACAAACTTAGACTTCTCTACAAAAGTAAAATTTTTTGACTTTTCACAAAAAAAATTCTCATTATTACGAAAACGACACGATCACATACACGCAAACAAATTTCTTAGTTTAATAAAAGGAAAGAATAGAAATAACGTTTCTCATGAAAGGGAAAATTGGTTTAAGAATTTAAGTGACACTCAAGTTCCCCCGGAGGTTATAGATATTGTATCATTAGGTCCGAATTTCAGTCATACTAGACATGTGTCTAAAAATGACGTTGTATCTTCAATCAAAAACATAGAACAACGTTTGTATTCGTTGGATGTGGAAATGTCGATAAAAAATGACATAAGAGAAAAAGTTACGGAAAACTTGAATTGGACCCTTAAAAAACAAACCCAGATTTCGACAGAAGAACGTAATTTCACCAAAAAACTAATAGCTTCCAAAAAATTTTTAAAAAATAATCCTAATATAATGTTCACAAAAGCTGATAAAGGTAATGTGACAGTTTGTCTAAATAAATCTGATTACACCTCAAAAATGCTTGAACTTTTGTCGGACCAAAATACTTATATTAATGTCAGTAGAAACCCGCTTAGTAAATTAAGATTAGATACTAAAGTAATACTTAATAATCTTAACAATAACGAGTTTTTATCTGATAGATACCATAAAAATCAACTAACTCTCACGAACACAACTTTAGCAAAAGGTTACGGCCTGCCAAAAATACACAAGGAAAATGCGCCACTTCGCCCGATCATATCACTAGTAAATAGTCCTACTCACCTTTTAGCCGAAATTATATATAAAGAATTAAAAGATTCAATTAAGTTACCGGAATCCCACATCAATAATAGTTTTGAACTAAAAGTTAAATTAAAGAATTTCAAATTACAGGATGAGCACATTTTATTATCTTTAGATGTCAAATCGTTATTTACTAGCATTCCGGTGGAGCTTGTATGTGACAGTATCGATAAACGCGTGCGTTCTATCATGAACAAATGTTTAATTCCCATAGATGAAATAAAAAAGTGTATCCGTTTCTTATATGACAACACTTACTTCTCTTTCAATAACAAGGTTTACAAACAAATATACGGTACACCGATGGGTTCCCCAATCTCTCCACTCTTTGCTGATATTGTTATGGATGATTTGGAAAAAATGTGTTTACAAACCTTGAAGAATAAATATAATTGTGTACCACTTTTTTATTATAGATATGTTGATGACACTATTATGTGCATAAAAAGAGAACACATTGATCTGGTAGTTTCCATTTTTAATTCATACCACAAAAGTTTACAATTCACATATGAAATAGAAAATAATAATAGTATTAGCTTTTTAGATATGACATTAATTAAAGAAAACAATAGAATTAGTACAAATTGGTATCAAAAGCCAACTTCTTCAAAACATCCAATCCAGCAAAAAAGAAATATCATCTATAACTTAACTGACAGAGCGATTGTACTTTCAGACAAGCGATTTCATTTCGAGAATTTGAAAAAAATTAAAAATATGTTAATTCTTAATGAGTATCCTTCTACTTTCATTGATAAAAATATTAAAACACGTCTACAGTATCTAAAATATAAATCAAAATTCATCAACAAAAACACACATAAAAAATCAATGTTCCAAAAAATGCCTAAGATTCAATTACCGTTCACTAACAATTACGAAAGAATTTCTTCAATTTTTAAGCAATACAATGTTACCACGATTCCCACAGTGAATAAAAGTATGAACTCCGTGATTAAATTGGGGAAAGATAAGTCTGACAAATGGGATCAAACAGGTGTGGTGTACAAATTTACTTGTAAAAATTGCCCAGCTACGTACATTGGTGAAACCAAACGTTCTTTAAAAACAAGAATCAATGAACATAAGAAAAACAAAAACATCGAGTCCGTAGTACACACCCACAAAAATAGTTTGAATCATGAATTTAATTGGGACGACACAAAAATTATAGACATTGAGCGGAATTATAAAAAAAGACTCTTATCGGAAATGATACACATAAAATGTAACAAACACAGTATAAACAAGAAAGAGGATATTTATACACTTAACCGCATTTATTTTCCTTTACTTTCGAAAATTTGAACTGCTAACGTCATGATTGTTTTTGTTATGATTGACTACTTCAATACTTTCGTCTATTTTGATAGCGTTGTGTATAAATTGATATGTACGTTAATGTTCTTTGCCACTAGTCGTAAGTGTTAATATGACTGTACATCGTTATAAATTTTGACTCGTTGACTTGTGCCAACGTTTAAGGTAAATAGGGTTCGTTTCCTTTTTTTATATATCATTGGTTTTTTTACTGAATGTTATACGTGATTTGTAATTCTGTATTTTTATTTAATAAACATCTAGCCTGAAGAGGTCGGCAGACCAAGCCGATGAAACGTCGCTTTGAAGCATTTACAGAAAAAAAGATCAAGTCTCTTTTTTTGTATTAAAAAAGCCCCATCCTGATCCATAAGTATCTTTCAAACATAAATAAGAAGATCTAGAAAACTTATTTTATTGTTGCTTGGTGTCTTGACTGTAAATTGTAAATTCTTATCAAAACTATTAAATAAATTTGCTGTATAATCTATCATGTTCGCAGGAACACATACAATAATATCATCAACATATCTATAGTAAAACGGTACAGGAAAGCAAATTTTTGATAAGGCTTGATTTTCTAAGTCTTCCATGACAATATCAGCTAAGATTGGACTTAAGGGGTTGCCCATGGCAGCTCCAAATATTTGTTTGTAAAAAGTATGATTAAATACAAAGTAATTGTTGTGTAGGATAAACCTAAGAACATTTATGAATTCGCTACAGTTAAGCTCGCAAAGATTATACAATTGATTCCAACGTTTTTCTATTGAGTCGAAAATTAAATAATCCGCAACATTTGTAAACAAACTAACAACGTCTAAGCTGATAATGGTATATCCAGCCGGTATAACTATGTTTTCAATTTTTTGTTTTAAGTCTAAACTATTAGTAACGTGTGAATTAGGCCTTTTTAAATTGTTAAAGAGAAACTTAGCAAGCATTTTGGATAAATAATATATAGGAGTGTTAATAGCAGAGATTATCGGTCTAACAGGAAAATTGATCTTATGTATTTTAACGAGACCGTAAGCTCTGGCTATTGTACATTTATTCGAAATAGGTTGTAATTTTTGAAAAAATGTTATTTGTCTTAGGTTTTTTATAAGTGCGTCTGTGTTTTTTCCAAAGAAGGGAGAGGATTTTTCTTAACCATACAATAATATTTAGAGTCAGATAATAAATTCATCATTTTTTCACCGTATTTTCGTTTATCAATAACAACAGTACTATTTCCTTTATCTGCTCGTGTTACTAAAAGATTATTGTCGTTCTTTAGAAATTCTTTTGTTCTTTTTAAATCGATCTTGAGCCTTTTATCGAAAAAATCTAAACTAAATTTTTTATTCTGATGTTTACTTAAAATATTCATAATCTTATTTCTTATATTCTTAGAAAATTCAGAATCTACAGTTTTGTCATTTAAAAAGTATTCTAAGTTTTTTATAATTTCTAAAACATTATTATTCTCTAATTTCTCCGTGAAGGTGAATTTATCACCGAGCCTTAAAATGTCAATTACAAACGGAGGTAGTTGGACATTAGAAAGGTTCACTAACCATTTATCATTAGATATATTATGCGAAAGTTCATTGACATGCGTATTGTTGTGGTTGAGGTCAATAGCCCTTGCGTTATATGAAGTATCAGATCTATATGTGTTTTTAGTTAAAACTGTATTGTATCTTTGTAAATATAAATTTTCTAATTTACTATCGAGTTTCTCTTCAACTTTTTCCATTATAAACATTAGTTTTATATTATAAAAATGCGTGAACAAGTTAGTCAGATTTGGATTCGTGTGTTTATTTAATAAGTTCTTAAAGTTCGATATTTTATTTATAAGAAATCTCTTATGGAGGTTTATGTCTGAAATCTCTATATTTAAAATTCTTTTTTCGGTTATTCTAATAATTTTTTTCAGACTACGGAGTTCTTTACAAGAATGCAATGAATAAAGAATGGCTATCAATTTAAAGTGTCGAAAATTTAAGTAATAAAACTTGCGTAAATATTAGTGACTCGGCATACAATATCTTGCCGGAAGTCAAACACACGAATCCAAATCTGACTAACTTGTTCACGCATTTTTATAATATAAAACTAATGTTTATAATGGAAAAAGTTGAAGAGAAACTCGATAGTAAATTAGAAAATTTATATTTACAAAGATACAATACAGTTTTAACTAAAAACACATATAGATCTGATACTTCATATAACGCAAGGGCTATTGACCTCAACCACAACAATACGCATGTCAATGAACTTTCGCATAATATATCTAATGATAAATGGTTAGTGAACCTTTCTAATGTCCAACTACCTCCGTTTGTAATTGACATTTTAAGGCTCGGTGATAAATTCAACTTCACGGAGAAATTAGAGAATAATAATGTTTTAGAAATTATAAAAAACTTAGAATACTTTTTAAATGACAAAACTGTAGATTCTGAATTTTCTAAGAATATAAGAAATAAGATTATGAATATTTTAAGTAAACATCAGAATAAAAAATTTAGATTAGATTTTTTCGATAAAAGGCTCAAGATCGATTTAAAAAGAACAAAAGAATTTCTAAAGAACGACAATAATCTTTTAGTAACACGAGCAGATAAAGGAAATAGTACTGTTGTTATTGATAAACGAAAATACGGTGAAAAAATGATGAATTTATTATCTGACTCTAAATATTATTGTATGGTTAAGAAAAATCCTCTCCCTTCTTTGGAAAAAAACACAGACGCACTTATAAAAAACCTAAGACAAATAACATTTTTTCAAAAATTACAACCTATTTCGAATAAATGTACAATAGCCAGAGCTTACGGTCTCGTTAAAATACATAAGATCAATTTTCCTGTTAGACCGATAATCTCTGCTATTAACACTCCTACATATTATTTATCCAAAATGCTTGCTAAGTTTCTCTTTAACAATTTAAAAAGGCCTAATTCACACGTTACTAATAGTTTAGACTTAAAACAAAAAATTGAAAACATAGTTATACCGGCTGGATATACCATTATCAGCTTAGACGTTGTTAGTTTGTTTACAAATGTTGCGGATTATTTAATTTTCGACTCAATAGAAAAACGTTGGAATCAATTGTATAATCTTTGCGAGCTTAACTGTAGCGAATTCATAAATGTTCTTAGGTTTATCCTACACAACAATTACTTTGTATTTAATCATACTTTTTACAAACAAATATTTGGAGCTGCCATGGGCAACCCCTTAAGTCCAATCTTAGCTGATATTGTCATGGAAGACTTAGAAAATCAAGCCTTATCAAAAATTTGCTTTCCTGTACCGTTTTACTATAGATATGTTGATGATATTATTGTATGTGTTCCTGCGAACATGATAGATTATACAGCAAATTTATTTAATAGTTTTGATAAGAATTTACAATTTACAGTCAAGACACCAAGCAACAATAAAATAAGTTTTCTAGATCTTCTTATTATTCATAACGAACAAAAAATTTCCACGGATTGGTATAGGAAACCAACTTTTTCTGGTAGATTTCTAAATTTTAATTCTCACCACCCGATTAGTAATAAGATTGGTATAATATGTTCTTTAGTTGACAAATGTATTAATTTAGCTGATACACACTTCCATGATAAGAATCTTAATCTAATTAGAGATTTATTATTGGAGAATGATTATCCTATGGATTTCATTAATAAACATATCAATAAACGTATATTACATATTAAAAATAATAATAAAAATACTTGTAATTCTAAGAACATAAATTTTAATAGCATTTTAGTTTTCCCATTTATTAAATATATCAACCCGGAATTAAAAAATATCTGTAAGTGTTACAACTTAATTATGATTAATTCAATCTCCAATAAATTCAATCATATAATTAGACTAGGAAAAGATAGATACCATAAAAATGAAAAATCTCAAGTTGTATACAAAATTAATTGTTGCGATTGTGATGCGTCGTACGTGGGACAAACTTCTCGAAAATTGATTGTAAGAAGCAAAGAACATGTTAGCGATTGTAAATTTAAGAGAGACAAGTCAGTTTTACACGGACATATAGCGAATACTAATCATAAAATCGATTTCAAAAATATTAAAATTTTAGATCAAGAGCCTAATTTACAGAAAAGATTACTATCTGAAATGCTACATATCCATTCCCAATGCAATAGTTTGAATAGACAGTTTGACACTAATTTTTTGAAGTCAGATTATAAAATTTTTATTAATAATAATAAGTTGATATAAACAAGGCTTACTATTATAGGTTTACATATCTTATTGTGTATTTATGGCTAAAGTGTTTCGTAGTTCTTACCCCTCCTATACATACTCTAGAGATGATAAATACTGGAAAATTGCGTGCGCCGTCTCACTTTGACTAGTGGTCTCTTATTGTGTCCACTTATTTATATTTGTATATATAGTTTTTTGGTAAGTGTTGTTAAGTGAGTGTTTATCAATTTTAGTGTCTTTTTTTATGTTAATAAACTTGTATTTCGTGTGTATTTTCACAGACCTTGAAAAGGGACGGAAATAAACCGTCCGAAACGTCGGAATAAATTTTTTAAAAACTTTTGTTTTTATTTAATTACTACCTAGGCAGTAGAACCATCAGCTTCCTAACTTACTTAGATTTCTGTTTTAAAATTGAATACATAGTCTCGTTTGTTCTCTTCGTACCATTTAAAAAAATCTTTTCTCTCATCGATACTCATAGAATTCGGCGCGTAGAAATTCGCATCTGGTAAAGGGCCTGCGTATTCTTGATTTTGTAGAGTATTGAATAAGTGGGGAAAATACCCCTTTTTACTGTTTTCCGGCAAGCCAAAAGCAGCGGGAAGAGCGCTCAACTTCATTTGGAAATAGTTTAGACTATTTATGAATTTCGTTCGCTCGTATTGCATAGTAATAATATTCTGTCCACTTAAAATAATACTCGGCAAAACTTCAGATTTACACTCTGCCAATTCTTTTAATTCTTTTAATATGAATTGCGCATCGAATGCTCGTGCATTGTGCGCAATGCATATGATTTGCGCAAATTTTGTCTTATCTCTAATACACAATTCGATCAACTGAGTGACAGGATTCTCTCGAAAAACATGTTCGCGAACGCCGCAAGTATTACACCAACGCGAAACATCGTCATCATCGATGCAATCCGAGCACGCTTGCTGTGCGACACATAAATTTGGAATGGGCAGATTTGAAGTCTCGTGATTAAGATAAGGCTCATCCAGTCGTGTCTCAAAATCATAAAAAACAAACAAAATTTTTTTTTCGTGATTAATCTCATTACTTATCGGTTGCATGTAACAGAATTCGTTGATAAAATGTTTTCTTTTACAATATTTACACCAAATCATTCCGCACGTGTGTTTCGAACGAAAACAATTTGTAACTTTATTGCATCTATTGCAAAGTTTAACTATATCGCACAATTTTTTGTTCTTTTTTTTATAAGAGCCATCTTTTAAATGATTAGCGTAGCACATATTTCCAAAAAAATTAATTAAATCGATATTATCTGTTTTACACGCGGGAGAGACAAAACACTTGGAACATGTTTTTAAACATTTGTGTTGGTCTATGAAATTAAAACATTTGTTACAAAAAGTGCAAAAGAATTTAGTTCGCGCAACACCGATTAAATTCAGTATTGTATCATAATGTTTTGCGTTAGAATTATAACAAAGATTAATTATACGCTGTGTTTCACATCCTGTCTGTCTTTCTACAACAGCACGCCCATAAAAAAAATGGGGGCTCACCGCTGCCAAAAGTTTTCTTATCGTATACTACTATAGCTATACCAGTGTGTAAATAATAATTTTGAAATTGCTTAATTTCGAAGAAACCTGCTCCCGTGGGTGGTATACGAACATTAGCATCCTGCATTAATTTTTCGGCGCGTTCTCGTTGTAGTTTACGTCGACCGTCGCGCACGACACCCCATTCCTTTCGAGCTTCATCCATATCGTTTGCCCGCAATTTGATATAAGTTTCACCTACAATTAACGAACGCGTTAGGCATAAATTATCGATATTTACATTAGACAGTATTGATCTTTGTGTCACCGAATTGATCGTTAATTTTCTTGCTCTACGCGCGCCCATCCCTTCGGGTATACTTATAAATGTAATGTGTAACACAAAACTTTCGTCGATTTGGAAATTTTCATTACTTTGTGTCAGATTTGCAATCAAATCCCAAAGATCAGCGTAATGAAAATTTTCAATCGGTCGAAAAGATAATCCACCTGCGCCATTCGCAAAGTATTCGCTCTTAACGACCACACCGATCAAAAACCTTTCTTCATTCGGTATCAACGAAATAATATGCGCATGAATGTCGCGCATTGCTGCCTCCATCCAAACAAGGGGATTATCGCAATCGGTAGGCGGGTCTTTGATACGCAGTTTAATACAGCGCCCGACCACTCTAAATCGCTGCACATGGTTTTCGGTTTCGTCTATCACAATAAATCTTACTCCGGGCGGTCTTATGTCGAGATTATTCGCCTCTTCATCCTCCTCCTCCTCCTCCTCCTCCTCCTCTGCAGCATCATCATTGGCTCTGTTCTCCTCCTCCTTCTACTCCTCCTCTTCGTCGCCTCCGTCGTAATCGACGGCCATGCCATCATCGTTTTGGCCGTATCCCACTTGCAGAGCTTCTCCACTCTCTCTTATGCATGAATTTGCGTCTACTGTAGGCGATGGTGGGAGCGATGGCCATACTGAGCTTGTAGACAACGAGTCGTCCGCTGTAATGTTTATTAAAAACGATTAATAAAAAATAAATGTTTTTTGTTTTCACAATTATAATACCAAAAAGTTAATCTTCAGGTTTTCCGTTGAAACTATCGCGCACGCGCTCCAACAAATCTTGTAGTTCGTTCGACGTATATAATGGAGAATCTCCATGTTCGGCCTGGTCGTGAAACCATCGCAATTCTTGCACACGCCGAACATGCAAAATTCTCCTCGCGTAAATCAATAGAAATGGTATGCCAAATCCCGGAGTGGCCAATCCGCCGTCGCTATTGTTTCTTCTCCGAATAACTTTTTTGAAAAAAGAAAAAGTTGTAAAAACAGCCTTAACATGAAAAAAAAATATTCAAATTAAAAAAACCGCTGCCAATTCATTGGCACGTAGCTTCCTCAAACTTGATTTACTGATTCCTTTAATTAATTTTTACTTCCAATATTTAAAATTTCATACTTTATTTTGTACGATGTAAACGGCTTAAAATCGTTTTTATAAGTCTAACAACTCGTCAGGAGTTGATTTTACACGAGAATATTAAATAGTAAAATTTTTTGTTTTAATATTATCCACAACTTTTGTATTTAACATTTTCGTGTAAAACTATCCAAAATCCACCTCTACGAGGAATTTTGAAGCGCTTAAGTCAATTTTTACTCCCGCAATAGTTGGACATACCAAACTCATTTTTTTCATTTTTCAATGTTTACTTTTTTATTAATAACAAAAGAACCGTAATAGCTAGACAAATAATTTTTTTAGAAAATATAGGTCTTGAAATTCTCTTTCGAATACCGCCCACCCGATTCAAATACATAAAGCCGTTCTCGAGAAATTACGATTTAAAAAAAAAGTGAAAAAAATTTTAACCTCAAATATCTCCGAAATTTATGGATCAATCCTTTTGCCCAAAGAACTCAATCGATTGTGATACAAAATGTACCACTAAAAAAAATTTCAAACTGATTAAGCCAATTTTACTCTAGTTATTGAACGACAAAAAAAAACACCTTTTTTTATAAATTATTTTTTTTCTCCAAAAATAATGAATAAAAAAACCTAAAAATTTAGTAAGTTATAGTACTCAGTATTCTTTATAACCAAAAAAATATTCTTGTTGATATCTTTTTTTAATTTTGAAATATAACCTATTTACTAAAAATGACGTTTTCATGAATAACTTATGACGAAATATAGCTAACGGCTTTTTTTTTTTTTTAAATTGTAGAAAATTTTATTCTGCATACAGAGAATTTATCGTATATAAATAATATTTGTTCTAAATATAAAAAAAATTGAAAATAAAAATTTTGAAAATTTAAAAATGGCGATAAAAAATAAAAAAATCGATTTTGACAAAAATAAAATATTGACCCCAATTGTTGAAGCAAAATCTGAAAAAATGATCACTCTCTCGTTAAAATCGGTTGAGTAGATCATGAGATATCAGAGTATACGGACATACATACATACACACACACACACACACATCCATACGGACATTTTCTAAAAATGGTGTATTTCGATTCCAAATTTTCTATACAACATTCCTAAGACATTATCTCACAAACTTTTTTTTTTACTATCACAAAGCTTCCTCTAGGAGGAAGCAAAATTCTTACATTCATTGACTCGTCGATCTAGAGGACTAGTTTGGTCGAAACTGTTCCAAACGAGACGATGGCTATCCTCGATATTATGAAAACTCAGCTCCGACGGGTGCTCTAGTTGAATAAAAATTATGAAGCATCCCTGCGCGCGGTTGGCCGATGTTTCCACTAGTCGACGGCTGCGGGCCCTCGCTCATTATGGCTCTCTCCACTGCGACCCGTGGTTTCCGATAGTGGTTGAGCGCCAAGTTTAATCCGCACGTTAAAACTGTGTGATTATCTTCTTCATCCGACGAGTCCATTCTAATCATGCTTTCGCGCTCGTTATCGGATTCTAAAATATTCGAGCGCCTATCATCATCTTCTTCGTTTGCTACATGGATTATTTGTCGTCGTCGTCGTCGTCGTCGTCGTCGTTGTCGTCGTTGTTGTTGTTGTTGTTGTCGTTGTCGTTGTCGTTGTCGTTGTTGTTGTTGTTGTTGTTGTTGTTGTTGTTGTTCTTCTTCTCCTTCGCTACTTGAGATATCGGGTTCGCTTGGGCTCGTTACAGCCTCATTCTCGCTCTCGTACTCTAGTTGACGTGCTACGGGATTTTCACGCCCGCTGTAGTTCATAAAAATTGTTGACGCGTCGCTGTCATCGGCGAGAAGATTTTCTAAGGCTTGAAAATTTTAAAACATATAACAAATATTTTTTTGTCATAAAAAATGAGTATAAAATCTTTTACTTACCAATTTGTTCGCTAAACGCCGACATCATGTCATCGAGAACATTTGCATTCTCCATGCGTATTTCTCTGACAAATTCGCCCGCTATCATCAACCCCGATCGATTATTGCGAAAAAATCGTTCGTAATAAACGGAGATTCTACGAAGACCACTATGGGCGAGTAAAAATCGCAGTTCGTGACGTAAAAGCGAATAGTGCACTGTACGCAAACGCCGTCGCCACGAATCTCTACACTTACGCCATACAGGTTGACTGTAAAAACGTAAAGTAGAAGCGATGCGGAAAATAATCTCACGCAAATCGCTATGTTCGTCGTTCTGCATCTCTGGCAAAAAAGCGTTACTTCTCGCCATGATCCGCATTGGCACACTGACATGATGCGTACGCGATGCAGGGTATTTTATAATGCTTACGGATATGCTCCAAACAAAAAAATATAATTCAAATGATCCACGCATCTCACCCTTCTTATCTCTCGCTCAGAGGACACAGTGTAAGAACAGAAAGCCGTTACGTTTCGGCGAAATAATGAAAAGCATGAAAAGCACACGAGGCAGGGATTCATATTGCACATAGCGACAAATTTTTATCGAAGCTCCAGATATAAATATCATTTCTTCGAATTCAATTTTATTTTGGTGATGTGTACGCAGGGTCAGATTTGATAATGCTTACGGATATTAGCTCCAGACAAAATATAATTAAAATGATCCACTCACCATTCTTATCCCTCGCTCAGTGTACACAGCGTAAGAACGGGAAACCGTTACGTTTTGACGAAATAATAAAACATGAGAAGTACACGAGGCAGGGTTTTCATATTGCACAGAGCGATAAATTTGTATCAAAGGTGCAGATTTACATATAAAGATATATATATGTACGTAACTAATACCCTAACGTACTATCGCGAAAAAACATCCTGCGCACGTGTTTGAATTATAAGACGAAACTGATATAACGTGAGCAGATTCATTTAGGCGGTACGCTTTTGGTGTATTCTCTTACACACCCTATTGATGCGGGCTTTTATAATGGCCAAAACGATAAGGCTGTGGCCAGGCATCGCACTGGACCCGAAATTTTTTCTATCTTGAATAAAAAACGCGAAATAACACTGCTCCAAAATACAATCAAGAGCGAAGTTCTACTACTGGAAAGCGTACGTAAAGAGATTGCGGACTTTTCAAGACACAGTAATCGTGCTCCATCAAACTATAATCAGTTTAACATACTAGCGAAATGCTTAGTATGCGATAGAGTGTTAGTTAAAAAACAGAAAAATTGTGCGTGGAGAAAGTGTGAAGGGTGTAATATGTGGGTGTGTGGCGTATGCGTCCGAAATCGGTAGCACACATGCTTCCACGCGATTCAACAGTTCCCGCAGCAGTACCAGTAGCACCACCACCACCAGCACCAGCAGCACCAGCAGCAGCAGCAGCAGCAGCAGCAAGAACCCGAGGTGGACACAAATGCAGGTGACTTTGAGTACCACGGGTTATATGCAGTAAATGACGAAGAAGAAATATATGTTATAGATTAATAAGGTATGTTGTATACTTAATGTATAAAACTGTGAAAAATAATTTTTTGTAATTTTTTTAAGTTTGTTTTTTAACGTAAAAAATGAAATTAATATAATATGTAGAACTATAATGTTTTTATATAAAATAATTTTTGTAATTTTTTGTAATTGTTTAAGTCAATTTTTTAACATAAAAATAAAAAAATTATGTAATTTTTTTTATTCTCCTATCTTTCATTGCCATTCTAGTCTTCCACTCTTCGCGCACGCACACACACACACACACACACACACACACACACACGCATGCGTGCACGCACGCACGCACGCACACACATACACACACACACACACACACACATTTCATTTATCTTAATTGATGTTTTTATTGTTTATTATGTTTAAACAATAAGAATATTGATTAATTAAAATTATAAATCAGTATACTTTCTACTATGGCGTAGGCTCGTGACGTCATCGATCCCGATACGGGACAATCTCTTATCTATTGTTTAGCAACATTAATTTAAATATCTTAATCGGTGTTTTATTAATTGTTTTGTAAAAACATTTTTATATTTGTTCATGTAATTAAGATATCTTAATTGCTTGTTTATATAAATAATCAATAAAGACACATTGATTACTATATTGTTGAACACCAATAATAATAATAATAAGAGGGGCCGCATCACTGCCTCCCGAGAACGCCATTCTACTATGGAGAGAGACGAAAATGTGTCACCGATTCCCTTACGGAACCTCTCTGTTTATATTTACAGCTATTATGATATCTTAATTGCTTCTTTATTGATTGTTTACGTAAACAAACCATAACAACAGGCTATTAAGATATCTTAATTACTGTTTATGTAAACAAAGATAAGATAGCCCGGGCGGGGCACGATGACGTCATTTGTTTAGTCTCTCCATAGTAGGATGTATACTACTAATAAGGCTTCTCTATATTATAGGTTAGTTTCATCTACTATGGGATAGCAGACCGCGCGCTTTTTAAATATTCAATATTAAACTGTATGAATTTTAGTTTTAAAAGTCTTTCTCTTTGATGATATAACGTATAAGAATCCTTCACTTTCATAAATTTCAACTTATTGTTAAAAATACACATCAAATTGCCAAGAATCTAGTTTTATGATATTTTTATGTATATATTCAATATTCTAGATTCAATAATAACCATATTCTATATCAGGTATTCTATTATTTAAATAACTTTTTATTAATTTGAACCCCCCTATTGAAACCCCCTATTTTTTTAATCGCCCCCCCCCCCCCCTTCCTTGCGCCCCACACTCCCCCAGTTTCAACTATCATTATAAATATGCACAAATAAATAAAATAAGAATATGGCGGATTTATGTTACATGAGCTATAAAATAGTATACGATACTCGTGACTTAAGTGGCTACTTAAAAATTAAATAAAAATTTGTGTATCTATAAGCAAAATATAAAATTTATTTTTTAACAAAATATTTCCTTTTTAATATTGATTTTAATTACATAATATTTAATTTAAAAAATGTATTCAGTTAACAAATCTAAATAAAAAAATATGATCTAGATTACCAACATATTAGTATTTCAATAGATTAGCTATTTATACAACAAAATAAATCATTAAGAGATTTGTTTAAATTCTGAAGCGCTTTTCAACGCAAACGTCGATGAAAAATCTAAGTGCGTGAGATGGCACCTTCTTACGCGCTTATAGCTGAGATCGCATCTTTTTACGCGCTAAGTCGAGATGGCACCTTTTTTTCCCACAATATATTTTATTTGATTGATTGCAATTGAGGGTCTGTAAACAAAAAGGGCATATACGGCGAAATTCCCGAAAAACTATTGTCCAACAGATAGAAAAATAAACTTATTTAAATTGGAAAACAAAAAATAAAGGCATAATGCATATGATAAACTGCACAGTTTTTCTCTTTGTAGTTTTTCAATCGAACCCGTATTTACCGAGATAAAAATTAATTAATGCAAAAAATGATAGATCTGTATAAATCAATGTTTTTCAAAATATATATCGCTCTAACTCACTAGAAAGTGTACGAAATGCTTTGAAATTTGATATGTACACTCATGAAGCAATACCGATGATGACAGTTCAGCCGAAATAGCGAAAAAGTTTAATTGTTTATTAACAATATTGATTAAATCATGGAACGCGTGCACTCTTGTCGCAAAAATTTTGGCTAAAAAAAGTTTGTTATGAAATTTGAGTTTTCTGCAAAGTATCAAACCTGCATCTGCCAAATTTACTGAATAACAGCGATTTTACGAATTCCGCACGGCGCGCGTCGCGTACATACAGCGCGCCGTACGGAGTTCGAAAAATTGATGTTATTCAATAAATTTGGCAGATGCAGATTTGATACTTTGCAGAAAACTTCTTTGTTTATAAAACAACAACTTTCTCGCTGACAGTTTGTTCAAACTCAAATTTCATAACAGATTTTTTTCGGCAAAGTTTTTACGACGACAGTGTACGCGTTCCATGATTTAACCAACTAGCTACATTCAACGCGCTTCGCGCGTATTATTTCTCTATTTGTTTTTTGTTATAAACATGATCAAGTTAGTCAGTTTCATTTTAAAAATTTGTTTCAAATAGTTTTAATTATACATTAATAACGTAAGTTTGATGAATAAAGCCATGAAATGTTTCTTATACTATTTTAATTATTCGGTTTTAAATACTCAAAGGCAAGAATACAAAACATATTAGTGACAATCAAAATAGAATCTTCATTGGATATCAAAGCTGTAAGGTATGGGATTTAATAAACATCAAGCCCTGCTTAAACTGTGGAAGATTTGGACATAACACATTGAAATGCAAAAATACTCTATGCTGCTTAAAATGTGCAGGTCCGCATAAGACTGTGCAATGTGATAATAACCCATCCAACATTACATGTGTCAATTGTTTTTACAGCAACTCGAAATATAACACAAATTTCGAGGTTAAACATATGGCCAATGACACAGAGAAATGTACAATATTTAAGAATAAGCTCAATAGATATGTAGATATGACTGATTATCCGATAAGACCTACTATACCAAGATACTTAGGTAAAGTAGGAAACAGCAATCAAGCCACTACGATGACCAGCTCGACTAGCGCAACTATGCTGACTTCGCCGTCTAGAGACAACTGGACTAGCGCAACTTGCTGACTTCGCCGTTTAGAGCC
The DNA here is from genome assembly GCA_036365515.1 of Torymus aiolomorphi. Taxonomy (NCBI): domain Eukaryota; kingdom Metazoa; phylum Arthropoda; class Insecta; order Hymenoptera; family Torymidae; genus Torymus; species Torymus aiolomorphi. Next base: position 576,881 of record CM070874.1, read on the forward strand.
AGCACCGCATCTCTAACACATACGACACCAAGGAAACAGTAAACTACATAATGGAGCAACACGTCGATCTCATTGAAGAATTGCAAAAAGAAGTAATACAAGAAGAAACGTCATTTCTTGATCTTAAAACTCTCAATAAAAATATAAATAAAAAAGATAGTTTGATATTACAGGTAAATATTAGAAGTCTAAATCACAATTATACGAAATTGAATATTTTTATTAAGAGCTTGAAGATCAAACCATATATAATTGTATGTACAGAAACATGAAATTTACCCAATCCTCACTTTTTTGCAATACAGGGATATAAATTGTACTACAATAACGGTAACTTAAATCAAAATGATGGAGTCGTTGTATATATAAAAGATTGTGTATCAGAAATTACTGAAATAATCGAAATTGGTAGACTCAAAGTATTAAACTCACGAATAAGTCTAAATAACAACAGTAATCTTGAAATTTCCGCATTATATCGATGCCATGATTTACCGCGCCTTGAATTTATTTTGAATGTAAAATCATTTATCAATAGCAAAAGAAATATAAAAAACCACCTGATTATTGGTGATTTTAACATCGATATTATGAAAGATGATGAATATAGCTTAGAATTATTAGACAATATGATGGAAAAGGGTTTCTTCCTGGGTTTTATACATACAACTAGACCAAATGATAGTGGCGGAAGCGGTACATGCATTGACAACATGTATATAAAAGCTACATCTATAGACACTAAAACTTTTAAACTCTCGATTCCTTTTACTGATCATTATCCACTTTTCTTGAAACTGAATAAGTCACCAAAATTAAAACAAGAAAATATCCAGTATCACTATAATTACTATAAACTTTCAAGTATAGCCATTACAAAAAATTGGAATGTTATAGAGGCAATGCATGATCCCGATGAAGCTACCGCATTCTTGATAACTGAAATACAAGACTGTTTAAAAAAGTCTAAAGAAGCGCATAAAACAAAAAATAACAAGAGATATCCAAGGAAGGATTGGATATCTAAAGCAATAATGATCTCGTGTGAAAAGAAAGAACAACTATATATTAAAATGCGCAATGAACCAAATAATAATCTAATAAAATTAGAATATAAAAATTACACAAAGAGGCTAGACAAAGTTATTAAAGAGGCAAAAATAAAACATGAAAGAAATTTAATTAAGAACAATATCAATAATACCAAGCAACTTTGGAAATACATAAACAAAAAAATGGGAACCAACTTGAAAAAGAATAACACAATAAATAAGATCATTTTAAATAACAATTGCACAATAGAGGATCAGACACAAATTGCCAATCATATGAATTCGTACTTTTGTAGAATTGGAAAAGATCTAACTAACACCATTGTAAAACCCCAGGGTAAGCTTTTACAATTACCAGCAATGAACATGAATACAATTTACATTAAACCGACTAATAACGAGGAAATTCTTCAAATAATTGATAATATGAAAATAAAAAATGGTGGGGTAGATAACATTACTACCAAAACACTAAAAATACTATCATATCAAATTGTTAATGCACTAACACATATCTTTAATCTTTGTATTGAAAAATCAACATGGCCTCAAGCGCTTAAAACAGCTGAGGTAGTTCCTATTTTTAAATCGGGTAGTAAAATGGATACATCAAACTATAGACCAATATCTCTAATTTCTAACGTAGCAAAGATATTTGAAAAAATTGTATATGTTCGTTTACAATCATTTTTGGACAATAATAATTTGTTAGCGCAGAATCAATTTGGATTTATAAAAAAGAAAGGTACCAAAGATGCTCTTAGTTACTTAATCAACATAATCTATAAGAAATTAGACAAAAGTAAACCAATAGCTATTGCATTTTTAGATCTAGCAAAAGCTTTTGATACTGTCAACCATGCTATTCTTTTAGACAAATTATATAATTATGGAATAAGAGGTAAAGCGCATGCACTTATATCTAACTATCTTAGTAACAGAAAACAAAAAGTAAGAATAGGAACAACTGAAAGTTATTATGAAACGATAACTACAGGTGTGTCGCAAGGTACTATACTAGGGCCACTCTTATTCATAATTTACGTAAACGATTTACTAACAAACAGAACAGATAGTACCATCTCATATGCGGATGATACAGCTATTATTTCAACAGATGATAACTGGGAGAAAGTTGAAAATAAAATGAACAAGTACTTAGAAGATATAAATATCTGGCTAGCACTTAACAAACTATCACTAAATATAAAGAAAACTGTGTACATAACTTCTGGTAACTATTGTGATAATGTTCTCGAAGATATGAATATACGCATACAGGGTACTAAATTGAGCAGGGTTGAATACTGTAAATATCTAGGTATAATTATTGATTATAGGCTAAAGTGGGATAAACATATTGAATATATAATAAAAAAAACTAAATATATAATATATATACTGTACAAGTTATCAACATATATGCAATCTGACACGCTTAAGATAATATATTATGCATTTTTTCATAGTGTCATTAGCTATGGAAATATTGCATGAGGTGGTGCATATAAAAACAACATAAAATTACTACAAAACATCCAAAATAGGATTTTAAAAATTATAAACAAAAATATTTTCAATCGAGACAACCCCTTGAATCTAAAACAAATTTTTGCTTACGAATGTGTAACGTATCATTATAATGAACTTAGAAATTTATACTTAACATCGACTAGCAAAACTAGAAATAAACTTATAATACCACCAAAGTGTTCGAAAACTGTTAGTGATAAAGATAACTATGTCAGGGCGATACAAGTATTTAATTGTCTTCCGAAATCTAATCCAAATCTTAAAGTTCTAGATATCGCAAAAAATTATAATAAGAAAAAGCTAAAAATTTGGATTGGTACTAATATATTCTAGAATTAAAAAAAATAAATAAATAAATTAAATAAATAAATAAATAAATAAAAATTTAACCTTCCAGTATGGGTGAGATAATCAATGTGGACAAAATATATTATTTATAGTGGAATCTTTGATTCCATGCCTAGTTTATAAGTTACTTAAGTTTTTTTAGTTTTAAGTACACCGGACCTATGTACAGGTAGCTATGTCTACCTCTATATGATGTTTGCTGCTTCAGACATGTAACTATGTCCTGAAGTAAGCAATAACATGTAATACAACATGTACTACTCTGGTTTAAATAAATAAATAAATAAATAAAAGAATCCAATCTTCAAAATTCAAACATATTCTATTTTGGCGCTTATTCTATGTACACCAATCAAATGAGCGAGCAACAACCAATCAAAACAGTCTTATTGTGATGACAGATTTCCTCCATCACTTTTTTAACAGAGGATATTGTTAATAAACAATTAAACTTTTTCGCTATTTTAGCTGAATTGTCAACATCGGTAATGCTTCATGAGTGGACATATCAAATTTCAAAGCATTTCGTACACTTTCTAGTGAGTTAGAGCGATATATATTTTGAAAAACATTGTTTTATAGATCTATCATTTTTTGCATTAATTAAGTTTTATCTCGGTAAATACGGGTTCGATTGAAAAACTATAAAGTGAAAAACTGTGCAGTTTATCAGACTGTATATGCCTATATTTTTTGTTTTCCAATTTAAATAAGTTTATTTTTCTATCCGTTGGACAATAGTCTTTCGGAAATTTCGCCGTATATGCCCTTTTTGTTTCCTCTCTACGCCACGCTATCGTGCATCTAGTTACTTATAGCATGCTAGAATATCAAATTCTGAAGCTACCACAAACAAATGACAGCCGTCATTTATAAACATAGTTCATTAGGTTTAGTGTGCCGGTCAAGATATTCTTGTTCTCACAACATTAGTATTAATAATAAGCAGAATGGACTGTCAATGTGAATCCTATAATTGTAGTTGTAGTAAATATTCATATGTTATATACTTTACTAAGGAGAATGCCAATAAAAGTTCAGTAAGTAAAGATGCGCATGTGATCGTATAAAACTAACCTTATTTTGTATAGCTTGCCAGAATACGAAATTCAAAATAAAAATTAATTAGAGGAAATACGCGTTCGACATTCTCAGTAATACAATTTGAAAAAACATCTTTTTAAATAATTTCCATATTTATACATTGATAAATTTTTACCAAATTTTGTATAGATCGATATTTATACAGAGTATTAGCATTCTCCTTTGATTCATTTATAATTTTTTAATTTTCTCAGCAATTTAAATTTCATAATATTTCAGTTCATTGTTATCGAAATGCGGAAGTTATTGGCAAGCTTGATTATATCATTGAGAAACAAGAGCAGCTTGAAAAAAAAAATGAATTCGATTCTCCAATACATTCAATGTATTAAAAATATTTTTAACTTCATACACAAAAACATTCTACATGGTGTACATTTATTGACGGACCACCTTAATATAAAATTATAAATATACAATTATATTATACATAATGTTGTTAAGTTTTGAAAAATAAAGAATATACTTTTATATTTTGTTGATAATTATAATTTGAATTATATTACCTTTTTCCTTTAGGTGGGTTTTCTAAATGAATCAATCACACTTTTGGAATTAATTCAGATTCGTTTATTGGTATAATATTTCTTCTATAAATTGACCTGGCTCATAATTGCCTTTACAATAACTTTATTCGATTTATTCCATTAATTTGTACAATATATTCGTTAGTTTGCGCGATTAATTAGTACAAGTGAATTATTTTTTTTTTATATGGAAAACTACTTCTGTTGTCGGGTGGAGTGATACAGAATTCGTGTTTGGGTGTGCGCGAAAAACTGTCTTGTGTGGACGCATTTCATTTTTTTATAACAGCAATAATTTGGGTTAAAGATGATCTTAATGATGAGTCAAGATCATCTTTTTAAATAAAATTTAAATGAACATTTAAACGTAAGTCGTTAAAAAACATGCTGACTCTGAACAAAATTACGACGCGCGTATGCTTTCGCGAGATCGGTGGCTCGCTACCTCACGCTGTTGCATAGCCGAAATGCTGCGTCGTTAAAATTCGGAATCACATCATTTTGTGGGTGAGGAAATTGCCGATTAGAGTATGAGTTTCAAATTTAATTTTAAAAATATGTCACAGACGTAACAATGTAATATGAAAAAGTTGTACATTTGTATTTAAGACTTCCTTTTATTAAAGTGACGAATCAAAATCTTTTTGAAAAAATTTTTCAGTTCATTTATTATGATTTAGCCTGTAGTTATCAAAAAAGTAAAATAAATGTTTTAATTACATAAATAAATAATCTAAACGAGCGGTGTGACTGTATATGTGCGTGTGCGTGTATGTATGCGCGCGTGTATGTGTGTGGGCGCGCGCATCTATATATACGGGCGAATCTGAAAATCTAAGTATCCAAGCCATTTTGTCCTGGTAAAACTCTTGATTTGCCCTGGTAGAAATTTTAACTAAAAGCTAGCTATTTTTTAACTTTATGACTAAAAACGAACTTTGCTTATATTTAATAATTATGTATCAATCCGAAATATAGTATGGAACATACATTTCATAAAATATTTATTTTAAGTAATAGTAGAACTTTTAGAAGAAATTTTTAGATGAACTTTTATATGATTTTTTCGTTACGATTATTGCTAAAAATGCTTCCGTATAATTGACACGTTAGATATAAATTATGGTCAATTTTCTATCAGGGTGTTTTTTTTTCATAATTGGGGAAAAAATCATTTTCGTTTACATAGGTTTCTTTTGTTTTATAGCGATATTTTGATTTTTTTTTAATTTTACTAAATTTTTGTACTTCAAAGTTAAAGTGAGATACTTTCCAATTCCTTCCGATTGGTAAATAATTACCCCCTGAGTAAAATTACCGTTACAAATGGCGCAGCCAATGTGGGCCCCGGAAAGCCCGAATGATAATGTGCGCGAATTAAATAATCGAAATTTAAGCGATAGAAAGTGTGCCCAGGCGGAGTCACCTTGTAACTCGAAAAAAAAAAATGAAACTCGAAATCGACTCGTCATTTCGCTCGACGCTCGACACGTGCCCTGATAAGAATAAATATAGATAGCCATTTTTCGCGTTTGGCGTCGTGTTGTATTTTCCACAATTCGAAAATTAGTTTTATTGATATTATTGGAAAAAAGTGATGAAGATTTTTATTTTTGGATTTAGTTTTGAATTCGCAACTTCGAATTAGGTAACATTTTAAAATACTCAAATATTCTTATGTTAACATATAATATTCGCATACCATATAATCATATATATATATATATATATATATATATATATATATATATATATATATATATATATATATATATATATGACTTGCTCATGCCCCCCCCGACCATTCTAACCCTCTACCGCTACATTATCGCACACCTTTTTTGCCCCGCCCCCTCCTTTTTTAAGAAATTTTGTTGATTAGTTTGGCTTGTTGTGTTATTTTTGCAGGAATAAAAATCGGCAGAAATAACAATAATTGATACCAATAGTAAAAGCAAATGACCATTATCGATAAAAAATCATATTACAATAGGAATAACGTAATAAATTCGGTAATAAATAAGTACATAGAATTTATGTGTAAATAATTTTTGTTGGAAAGACTTCGAAAGATTCATAGAATAAAATTCTAATTTAAATTCGTGAATTAAAATCTTTCGATAACATCGAAATTTCGAAACTTACATGTACGAAGACATTGTTTACGTCAGAGGATTAACGCCGAGTAGCACCTCGAGTGTTGCTCTAGTCTACCGCATGATAATATCTTTGAAGAAATACTTTGCAGAATTTATGCCCAGAAATAATTTGAGATTTTGCACTTTGAAATTTTATGAACATACCATAATTAAATTAAAGAATTTATTGGGAATAGTTATTTATGACGTTTGAATAATCTTTTTTTTATTAGTCTCGGTACCACTTGTTGTCTAAAAAGATTTAATATTCTGATAAATTTTAGTTAAATAATTTAATAATTAAATTATTTATTATAAATAATTAATAAGGAAATATTTCTTTTTACATTTCTGAAAAAAAACTCATAAACCATAGAATTATATATTGATGTATATAAGTTGAATTGGAATTGATTTGAAAATTTATTGTATTTTTTGTGTATATCGAATTTTGAAAAAAAATATCATTTGAAATTTAGTAAATGGTTTGTAATGATTTTGATATTAGTGCGTGAATGTGATTTTATCCTCGTGTCGACGTTTGCGTCCGAGCGAAGAGTAGGTGAAAAGGTCACACGAGGTTAAAATTACCGTCTTGCTCGCGTATCGAATAGTATTTTTTGATACGACGTGTCATGTGCGAAATCGAACTTTGCGCGTGGTGTAAAAAAAATAATATTAATTTTAAATTTGTTCATATCGACAGAAATAAGAAAAAAATGTCCATTTTTTCATATGTTAAGAAATATTGAAATTAAGAATGAATAAAATTTATGGAATCCTATTTACCGTGCACTATGAATATTAAAAAAAAGCCAACAAATTTTTTACCAGTTTTGAGGCCGTCATAAGGGCTTCTTATAGATTTCCTCATTATGTATACAAACCTGATACGCACAAGTGTATGAAAATCGTTATGCAAAATTTTAAAAGAAATTGATTAAAGTATATAGTTGTCACTATAATAACCTATAGGTAGTGTTACCTATGTATGTCCAGCAGTAGGTTAACAAATTTTAAAAAGCATTTTTTATTATAAATTTGCAGGATATTAAAATAATTATCATTAAAAAAAAAAAAAGTAGATTGAAACAGTAAAAAAGAAATCATTTCTGGGAATACGTATATTTTAAATGTTGAAATAATATCAAATTTTAACAATAACATGTATCACTATGTATTACTCTGGCTTAACTAAATAAATAAATATCTAAAATTAATTAACTAACCAACAAATTTGTATGACATATTTATATATATATATAAATATGAATTGAAAATAATATTAAACTTTACTTACATTATTGACCTCCAATCTTGAATAAAATAACTATATAACTTCTGTAGTATAATTACATACTATTAAATCGAATAATGATAACTGCGAACTCTCATTCGCCGTAAAAAAACGCACGTCCTCCGTCGTTTATACTTCAAACTTAACAAAACAGCCGTAAAGCAGCGCATCACCTTCCGATTCCTTCGGCACCAATCGTACAAATGCGGAATACTTATTTACCTATTTACAGCTCTCACTGCTATCGAAAAATTTCATACACATAGTTACGTAATCACATTTTTCTTTTCAAAATATGAGCTCATGTATGTGAAAGTTGTACATATACACAATAAATATAAGCCGCTGTCGCTCCTTGAAATATTCGTCATCTGATTTTGAAACAAAAGAATTTAAAACTTACATTCTATATCAGAAACTTGTAATTAATTAGAGGAAAAAAATTGTTTACAAATGTTTCTTAACATTATTTACAGATAAATAAATAAAATAAATAATAAAAATGTAGCAAATTATTTTTTTTTTGTTTATTTTCACCACTTCTCGAGGTACAAATAATTTCAAAAGCTACACTAATATAAGTGGACGCGAGAAAATAAAAATAAAATTGTAATTCAAATTTTCTGATATAAAATTAAATATATTCAAGACATTTTATTATTCATTTATGATCTACGTCTAGCACTTTATGCGTGGCCATCTTGACCCTAAGCGTATAGCTCAGAGTACGTTATTCAAGCCCTGACTTACATTCAAGCGCGTCGAATCACATTTCTTTTTTGATTACTTGATTTAATTAAATATTATCTTATCCCACACATTATACTAAGCTGCTCCCACTTCTCTGGTTTTACGAGATTATCTGATTCTCCGGTTATCATGATAATCTAGCTCAGTAATATTCGTAATCTTGTATAAGGTATTTTTAAGAGTTGATTTTGGGACAGTTTTAGAATAGTTTTGGGAGATTTTCACAACTGTTTTATAAAACAAAATATAATATATACTCGCGAGAGACAGCCACCAAGATCATACCCATTAGTTAAATAAACATAAGTTGTATTCAACTTTAAACCAATTAGCTTAAAATAATTGAAAATTTATTAACACTTCAGAATGACGGCAAAATGACAACAATATGTGTTACTTTTTACTTCAATATTGTGAGAATAAATTGCTTCTTTTTTGTCGATGATTTGTAGGAAATGGATGTTTTTTATATTTCTTATAGATTTAAGGAAAAACACATAATATTTATGCAAATTTATGCAGAAATATTGCGCAGCAAATTGAGGTAAAGGTGCGTCCACATTTTGCTATGAATCTGATAGCAATACATTTTGCTGTAAATTTGTTGCCAAACATACATAAAAAATTGATATCTAAGGAAACGAAAACATATTCATCAACAAATTTGTAACAAGTTGCTAATATTAAATTATTTACACAGTTTTGCTACAGCAACTTTGGTTATTGGGGTATAGATTAACACATGCAAGCTACCAGTCCTTATATTTAAACCCGTTCATATGAGAGAATAGATCTCAGGTACAGAAAACTGAGTTTCAAGAAGAGAAGAAATGGGAAATCCCATGGCTGGTAATTATTGAAGTTTAATTTACTTATTTCATATATTTATTTTTCTTTAAAGGCTCATTTCTCAAAATATGATATTTCGAACTTTTCACTTTGCTCACTTTGCTTGGCAGCTGATCGATAGATTTTGATGGGAGAGGTAGCAAATTACTTGTAATACATAAAACTTTAGCACGAAGCTCTGGAATAAAAAACTTTCGTGTTTCAATTTTATCAAGTTTCTTTATACTATTGTTTTTTAAACCAAAAATTAAAAAAGATATTGTATGTGTTTCAGTGATTTATAGGTAAAAACACTGATTGACAGGCACATCGTGCGACTACAGTGGGACCATGGGCTTGACAGATGAGGTTAAGGAAACCACTGGCAACAAGACACACGTACAAGCTTTTGACCTGGGGCGAAAAAAACGATAAGTATCTAACAAGGAAACGTCCCGAACTGTCAAATTAAAAAAATTATAAAAACTATACTTGGTAGTAGTCCTCGATGAGACATTCACAAATATATTTTTTATCGACAACCAATGCCTTTTTGAGCGTTAAATCAACGTTCAGCGTTATGCAACATTCAAAATTAAAAGTTTTTGCAATTTTTGGTTAAAATCGAAGTTTATTCATTTTTTTACTCAAAATTTTGAAACTTTTTATATAGAACGTTGATTTGGAAAAAGATTGCATTTTATATGTATAATACACCAGTATTTTTTTTATGACCCCATTTTGAAAGTCTCTGATTGGTTGGTTTTTGGTATACCTTCATCGACCAAAAGTAAGGACTACGCCAGTACGAAATTTCTCCATTAAATTTTTTTCAATTCTTTGGACAAAATACTTTAATTTAAAAAAAAAAAGTTTATGGCTGAAGCTAAGGAACAAATTCTACAGCACATTGAAAATTGATAAAAATCATATAAATGTTAAATCATGCAACCGTTAGCCATTCTGTGCTTGAGTATCATTTGAAGACTTCACGTCACTTATCTTGCTACAAAATTTTGAATTAGCAGTAAATGTACATTAAAAAACTAATTTGATTTGTCGAATACTTCATACAATATATTTAGCAATGTGCTCAAACCTCACTTACTTTGAATTTTCTGAATAGATATCCCTCATAAAAATATCCTATAGAAAATCCTGTAGGAAATGCTATAGGAAATCCTGTAGGCATTCCGTAGAAATCCTATAGGAATCCTATAGGATACTCTATAGGCAGTCCTATATGAAATTCTATATAGGAAGTTCTATAGGAAATCCTATGTGAATTTCGCGCTTTTCCTGTAGGAAATCCTATAGGAAATCCTATAGGAAATTCTGTAGGTAATTCTGTAGGAAAACTGTAGACAATTTTACATGGAAAATTCTGCAGGGAATATTCTGGAGTATTTTCGTGAAAACAGTTTATAGAGCATCTTATTTAGCGCTGTAACATCGCACAGCAAAATCAGTGGCAAACAGTCCTAGGTAAGGAGTTTCACCTAGGGACTGCCGTGCACGACTGCCGGCGCTTACCGATTAAGTCCAATGAGCTCAGATATCAAAATCAAGGTAATCCTTGTCACATTGACTTTCCGTAAAGTCGTTCAAACGGTTGAATCTCATGGCTTTACATACCCTCGCGGTTCCAATGTGTTTATGAGAGTCCCGACTGCTGCGCCCCATAGCGGCATAGCAGCGAACATACATAAACGAGGCTCTGGAGAAGCAAGCTTCTACCGCATGCCGCAGCGCAGCGCAGCAGTCGGGACTCTCATAAACACATTGGAACCGCGAGGGTATGTAAAGCCATGAGATTCAACCGTTTGAACGACTTTACGGAGAGTCAACGAGACAAGGATTACCTTGATTTTGATATCTGAGCTCATTGGGCTTAATCGGTAAGCGCCGGCAGTCGTGCACGGCAGTCCCTAGGTGCAACTCCTTACCTAGGACTGTTTGCCACTGATTTTTCTATGCGATGTTACAGCGCTAAATAAGATGCTAAACCTCTATAAACTGTTTTCACGAAAATACTCCAGAATATTCCCTGCAGGATTTTCCATGTAAAATTGTCTACAGTTTTCCTACAGAATTACCTACAGAATTTTCTATAGGATTTCCTATAGGATTCCCTACAGGAAAAGCGCGAAATTCACATAGGATTTCCTATAGAACTTCCTATATAGAATTTCATATAGGACTGCCTATAGAGTATCCTATAGGATTCCTATAGGATTTCTACGGAATGCCTACAGGATTTCCTATAGCATTTCCTACAGGATTTTCTATAGGATATTTTTATAAGGGATTATAACTGATTGACATCAGAGTTACCGGTACCTGGATCAAGAATTCATTCTAAACTTGAAACACTACTTTCTTAATATTATATAAGTATTTCTATAATATACTACAGCAATACTATATAAGTACTTTTTATAACGATTCAAATTATTTAATACTGAAAGTCAAGGAGCGCGGGAGCGCTCCAAAGGCAAGTTATAGAAGAGCCTTAGGACGAACGCGCGATGATATACATTGAAATGGGTGCCCGATATTTTGAAATATTTACTGCAATTTTCAACGCTTTTATATTAACTCGAAAAAAATAACAACATGCTTTATATTGTTATACTATGTTGCAAAAAAAGTTTCATGTAAAAAGATGTTCTCATATTAGAGATATTAAATAGAGAAAAATTTTATATTCTGGTTTCCGATTCTAAAATTTTCTCCATTTCTCCATTCGATTCTTCCGACTTCCGATTCTTCCGACCTCCGGTTATATATATATGTAGACTATACACACACCTATATGGCCATATCTCTGGTTCACACACATATCATCTCACGGATAATATTTTGCTTATAATATATACATATATACATGCGTGGCGCCCTTGTTTACTATATGTTTTTCATGATTTGAAAGTTTTTAATATTATAACATAACCTCTCTATATGTATATGTGAAAATATACATACACATATAACATAATATAAGTAGCAAACTTTTATTAGAAAATAAATATCGTGAGTTAGTTTAAAATTATTAGTTAATTAATATAAATTTCATAGATCTCAAGCAGTCAACTGGTGATAAGAAGAATTCATCTATTCATGTTTCAATCAACGGAGGAATAACTTTTATTAGATAAGTACTTACTGGCTAAATATTAAATTGCTAAAACATCTTTTAAAAATTGATACTTTGTGTGATTTTTTACTTTTAGAGATACAAATATTACACAAGAAGAGTTATGAAGACATTTTGGAGATATAGCCAATAATTTTTTGGATATCTAATTTTTACAGATATTACATAAGATTCTTTGGAGTTATTTTGGAGATATAGCCAATAATGTTAAGGAGTTTTATGTGTATCTTAGAAAAGATTATGTCATATGAAAAAAACGAAAAGGACGTGTTATTGTGAAAATGTCAACAAATAAAAGTGCTCAGTTATTCTCATATGATTTTCCCAGTGTGGGAGACGTTAAAAGTTTAATCTATACAAGAATATCATCAAGAAACCTTTGATTCTCAGTGTTTCCCAGTTCATAAACTGGTTGTGTTTTCTTACAAGATTATGTGTGGATAATGAGGTGTTATTAATTTACATAGTTTCAATTCAAGAACTTTTATCTAACTTATATCTTATCAAAGATTATGTCAAACGAAAAAAGGAAAAAGAATGTGTTATTATTGTGAAAATGTCAACAAATAAAAGTGCTCAGTTATTCTCATGTATGATTTTTCCAGGGTGGGAGACGTTAAAAGTTTAATCTATACAAGAATATCATCAAGAAACCTTTGATTCTCAGTGATTCCCAGCTCATAAATTGGTTGTGTTTTCTTACAAGATTATGTGTAGATAATGAGGCATTATTAATTTACATACTTTCAATTGAAGAACTTATATCTAACATATTTCACCAAAGATTATGTCTAACGAAAAAAGGAAAAAGGATGTGTTATTATTGTGAAAATGTCAACAAATAAAAGTGCCCAGTTATTCTCATATATGATTTTCCCAGGGTGGGAGACGTTAAAAGTTTAATCTATGCTGAAACGAAACTGAGCTGTTGTAAAAACAACATTCACATCTCGCTTATGTTTTCAAGAAAAAAACAAGCAGCAATGCTTGTTTGTAAAGAATTGTGCAGCTGGGATCTACTGATCCAACGACATACCTGCGTTAAGATCTTTTTTAATTTGACAAAATACAATAGTAAATGGACCGGAACGAGTATTTTGTGAAAAAACTTTGCACTACCTGCCTTTATGGATATTGTAGTTGGCATAAGAAATAGAAATGGCATAAATTGAATCGATCCTCACTCTTACATAAAACATAGTATACCAATTTGAATGAACTTTCAAAGGAAGATAAACATGTGATACTATATAAAAGTACATTAGAATCTTTGTTTATGCCAGAAAGCTATACTATCATCAAACATCGACTGAACTCACTATGGTACAACTGACATTTTATTTTCTGAAGTGGAAACAGTTATGCACTGCAATGAATTTATGAGTCGTGTGAAGTTTGCTGCTGTAAACATTTTTATGAAGCATTTGGCCACAGCGATATTGGTTTGGTAACATGCATTCTGAAGTTTAGATTGCTCAACATATTCTACATTTATCTATGTATATACACGGATCGAGAAAAAATGTGTAGGAAAAATTGCAATTTTCTATAGTAACCGTGGGACAGATGCGAATTTTTAAGAAAAATTTGACTACAATTTATAGTGAAAATTGGTATTTTTGTAGTAAAATTTACAAAATCATTCGAATTTTTATTGGTATTCTTCCTAGCGGAAATATTTTTGTTCAGAAAAGTTGAAAACTGTTAATAAGATTTATTATATATAAAAGTTTGTAATAATAGGCTGTATAGTGTAAAGAAGACACAGAAGATTGCAGTGATTTTTTAGTAATTGATACATATTTCTAGTACAAATTTTTATTTGTAAGATTCATTCATTTGTAGTACAAATCTAAAAAATTTGTTTACAAAAGTAAAAACTTATAGGCAAGAATAAGTTTGATTACTATTCCATGTAGTTTTATACTTAACAAACATTATTTAAAATGTACTTTTACTCTTAATTAAAAAGTTGTGAAATCTCGATCTCTAAAAAATTTTTTTACAAAAGTAAAAACTAATTTAAAACTTTTGTGAATAACAATACTACCATTTAATAATGATATTAAAATTTAGAATTCTACATTTACAAAGCCTATCGGTAAACTGCAAACCGTCAGGCCCGCCAAGTATGTGTGGGAGATTGGAGAACCACCCCTGCTAGAGCAGCTCTACCCTATTAAAAAAAATCACGTGAGTACTCACGTGATAAGTGAAAAAATGGTTTCAAAAAAATAATAATCAATGTTTTTTTTACCGAACTATTACATAAATATTTGAATTTTTGCGTATAAGTTCGAATCCTTAAATAGTATAGGGAGATATAAAAAACGAGGCAAGCCTCGTAATTACAACTCTTTTAAAAGAGTCGCGTTATTGACTAACAAGGAGTGCATCTCAGATCCGGGTCATGGATCATCACCAGCTCGCAAGATCTTTCTTCTTTTACCTAAAAATGAAAGCCTGTGCGATACCAGACTCTAACGCTTTGAGAATTCTGAGATACAAGCCCTTGAATTATTTCAAAATTGAATAGTATTTTCCACTAAAATTACAGTTTTGGCGGGCGAACCTTCCTCTAATACCTATAAACAAGCATACAGACATGATTACTTGCTTGATTATGGTATCACACGGTAAAATGTATAAAAATCTCCAATGTAAGTATTTATATTTATATTTATTTCACCAGTACTTAAAGTAATTACAATATAAGTATATAAGAAAAATACATTGTAATGCCTACAGAGGTAATCCAAGGTACCTGTGCGTAGGACTGGTATGTCTAAAAACTAACTTAAAAACTAGTTATTATAAATAGAATCCTAGTATTAACGTTTAGAATGTTATATAAGTATACATCCATGCTTTAATACAATATTTAACAAAATATATTTCTGGATTAACATTAACAAATATATATATTAGTGTATTATTATTAAATTATTAAACTATAAAAAAAAAAAATATATATATATATATCTCACATAACCTTTGATTGGTATGACTTTCGCTATACATTATCCAAAATCCAGCGTTTTAATTTATTTTTCCTAGAAGTTAGCTTACAAATTATTTTAAGATCATTAGGTAGGCTATTAAAAAGACTGATTGCCTTAATGCGACTACTTTTACTGCTGACCGTTTTATATTTTTGTGGTATTAAAATACGCTTTTTCCTGGTAATACTGTTTGAACTTAGAAATCTGTCACTTAATTCTTTATAATGAAAAATAAGAGATTCATAAGCAAAAAGTTGTTCTAGATTTAGTGGATTCTTGTCTATTATAAGTTTGTTTTTATTAACTAATTTTAGTAATTTATTTTGTAATTTTTGTAACATATATTGATTAGAGAATAAACACCTCCCAATGCTATGATACCATAGTTAATAATGCTATGGAAAAGAGCATAGTATATCATTCTTAGCGTGTCTGTTAGCATAATCTTTGAGAATTTGCGGAAGATGAATACTAGGTATTTAGTTTTATTTATAATATGTTGGATGTGCTCGTCCCATGTCATAGTTGAACACGATGCCAAGATATTTAGTTTGTTCAACTCTTTCAATTCTACAACCATTAATCAGTATATCAAAATTATTAGGGACACTGTTTGAGTAACTCCCAAACGTCATGCACATTGTTTTATCAACATTTAAAGATAGTTTATTTATTGCAAGCCAGTTGTATATTATGCTAAGGTAGTTATTCATTTTGACTTTAACGGACGTCCAGATTTTATCGGTAGCTAAAACTACCGTGTCATCCGCAAAAGATATTATGTCGTCTGGCATGCTAGTTAACAAGTCGTTTATATATAATATAAAAAAAAAAAAACAGTGGCCCCAGAATAGTACCTTGGAGCACACCTGTATTTACTTAGCAAAATTCACTGACTTTCCCATTTACCTTGACACGCTGTTGTCTATTTTGCAGACAGCTAGTTATAAGTTTATGCGCTTTACCTCTAATACCATAATTATACAATTTGTTTAATAGAATCTTATGGTCAACCGTATCAAACGCTTTGGCTCGGTCTAGAAAAGTGGCCGCAATCGGAGTACTTTTATCAAGTTTTTCATAGATTAAGTTTGTTACATAGTTCAAGGCATTCTTAGTTCCGATGTTTTTCATAAAACCGTACTGTTTTTTTGACAAGATTTTTTATTTATTGAGGAAACCTAGGATTCTGTGATAAATAATTTTTTCAAAAATCTTTGCTATGTTAGAGATCAGCGATATTGGTCTATAGTTAGAAATAAAATGTCTACCCTTAGCCTTATATATCGGTTTTATATCGGCACATTTTAAAGCATCGGGCTAAGTTGATTTTTCAATGCTTAGATTAATTATATGAACAATAGGCTCAACAATGTGATCAGAAAGAATTTTTATAGTTTTCATATTTATGTTATCGATACCACAATTCTTCATTTTCATATTATAAAAATAAAAATGGTCTTGATGTTGCTAGATGGTAAAGTTAGTTTGGAATTAAGTGGTTTTCGAATTTTATTGCTAAGTTTAGAACCAATATTACTAAAAAAAAGAATTGATTGAATTAGATATATGTAGCGGATCTTTAATTTTTTGCTTATTTTCATCATAAATGTAGGTAATTTCATCACTATTTTTAATTATTTTACCAAGTTTTTTATTTATAAAATTCCACAACCTCTTAGAGTACTCAGTCTTAGTTTCATTATTATCTGGATTGATTTTCCAGATTTGGTATAATAATTCCTTTTTCTTACAAGAAATTAATATTGCTTTGGTTATCCATTTACTTCTAGGAATAAAATAGATTTATTTTTAAAATTTTTGCTACCAACATTAGTTAAGCCTGTACATTTTTTAATTAGATTAATGAATGAGTTCGTGGCATCATTTGGATCATGAATTGACAATATTGATGACCAATTTAATTCATTAGCTATTTTTCTTAATTTACGATAATTAACAGATATAAAAGTATTATTGTCGAGATGATACTTTATTTTATTTATTGATAAGAAAAGAGGATAATGATCAGTTAAGAGATTCTGTAGTTTAAAAGGTATCGCATCAGTAGAGCTATTTTTGATAAATATATTGTCAATGCATGAACCTTCATTTATGTTGTTTACAGATGGTCTAGTAATCGTTTGGAAAGGCATAAAACCTTCCTCCAAGAGGTTAGTTAAGTGCTCTTGGCTAACGCAGTCATTCTTTAATATATCAATATTATAGTCCTCAATTGTAAGGTGATTTTTTATATTTCTCTTACTTTTCAAATATTTTTTTATATGAATCATATATGAATTCATATATGAATTCAGTTTTTGGAAGATCATGGGCTCTATATAATGCTGAAATAACTAATTTTTTACTATTTTCAAGTTTGATGCTTGTTTCTAGGATACAAAGCCTTCCCTCATTAATTATTTCAGTAGTTTCTACCATATTATTTTTAATAATGTATATCACTACACCATCTGTAACATTAATTTTGCTGTTATTGTAGTATATTTTATATTCCTCTAATGCAAAATACTTATAGTAGTCAAGAACTCTTGTTTCAGTACATACTATAATACAAGGTTTGACCTCAAGGCCTTTAATAAAAACTTGTATGTTTGAAAGATTCGCATTTGAGCTTCTAATATTAACAAGTAATATATTTTCTTTGTTAATTTTAATAAAATTATTAAAGGCGTTGAGGTAATAAAAAATCTTTTCTTGTTTAATTATTTCGTTTTGTACACTTTCGACAAATTGAATATTCTTGTCCATTATCGGCGATAACGCTGTGTAGTGTTTTGTTTTGATGCTTTTCTCCCTATATTAGTAGTAGTAGAGGTAGTAGAAGAGGTGGTGGTAGTAGTAGAAGACGATTCTGGCTCCTTAGGTGTCAACACTTGGGATTGGTTATCCGGGGCTGTATGATCGACTGTTGAAGATTGATTTTGAATTTCATTGTTGTTGATATTGCTCATACTAGATGGCGACCTTGGTCCAATGTAATTAGGCGTTACTGCCTGTCTTGGATATTCGGCGTTTGAAATATATACAGCTATCTTTTTTTTTAATATTTCACAAACTTTGGCATCACTGGCCGTATGATCCGTACTGTATTTTTCACCAAATTTCTCGTTTGCATAGTTACAATTTGCACATTTATGTTGATTTTTTTACAGTTCTTTGCATGGTGATTTTCAGCAAAGAAAACACATTTTGGAGCATTAGTACACTTGTTTTCATTATGATTAAATCTAGCATACTTGGAGCATAGTGAGATATTTATTTCATCATATACCTTGAAGCATTGATAGCCAATATAGATTTTGTATCGATCGTTTGCTATGTGTTCATAAAGATCCATTTTCATCTCAATTATTGCACTTTGTTTATCGTTAGCACATTTAAAAGTATGGAGAACTTTACATTTATTGTTTAAATGGCTGAAATTACAGATATTTATGTCACTTTCCATTTCCTCTTTGTTAAAATCTTTTGAAATACCTAAGATTTTCAATCTTGGTTTGTTTGGTTGTTGCATTCTAACCTCAAAACCTTCTCCAAGTTTCTGCCTTAGAATGTCACATGCTTTTTGTGCGTCCTCACTGTTTACACACTTAACTATGGTGCCGCTATTTTTGGTATTTATAATTCTATTTATTGGTATGATTATTTCCTTTTGCAAGACCTTATTAATATTACTCACAGCGCATTCATTGCTAAGGCCCTTTGATTTCTTAACAACATTTATATCTGGTATTCTTACATGTTTTGTGTACCTGTTTTTAGTCGTTTCCGCACACGTAGGTTTTTTGTTTTTCATAAGTTCAATAGTGTTTAGTAGTAGATCACTTTTGCATTTTAACTCTTCGTTTAATTGTCTCAGTAAGATATTTTCAGTGATAATCGATTTTTTACATCCGGATCTGCATCATTCAAGGTTTTATTGCTATTTCTGGATATCGATAGATTTTGTTCAACTTCTTGATCTAATTTCTGTTGAACTCTTATAATTTCATGTTTTCTTATTTCAGCAATTAGTAACCTAACTTCACTGTTCGGATCTATCTCTTGTGCATTTGAGGTTAGGTTTTGATGAGAGTTGCATATTGCAAATATTTCGCTCACGATTTTAGCTTTTTTCAGTCTGTTAAAATCATTTAGATGGTATACTTTCTCACAGATGATACAAACGACAAAGTTAAATCTTGTACCTGGATGACACTTGAAATATTTTTCACGAGGTTTGTCGGGCGAATCTGGATCATCCGCCATGTTGACTTTTTTGCATTACCTTATATCGCCGGCTCGGACGAAAACAATCCCACATGAATATTGGCCATGAAAAGAATCTCACCTAGAAAAAGCCACGAAAACTATCCTCCATCAGCATTCCCGTCTACAAAAGTGCCATTAAAACTATCCCGCATCAATGTTCGCCACGAAAAGAATCTCACCTACATAAATGCCGCGAAAACTATCCCTCTTAGAAAGGTTAGTTGGTACCCGTTTTCGCTCGGGTTAAACCTAGGTAACGTGAGTCTATCTAGCAAATAATAATTTTTGTTACTTTTTCACTATTTTATTAAATCATAAATTTATTTTTAAACGTAATAACCTGCTAACTCTTATAAAAAATCCATGTCTGATTGATTGTATTGGGTATATATTGACCGAGAAAAATGATAAAAAATGATAAATATTATTTCTAGTGGATCCGACGTATAGCAACGGACTACTTAATATTGATGCGAATAGTTTTCGTGTATTTTTTTTTTTTTTTTTTTTTTGAGGTTTTTTTATGGCAAATAGTGACGCGGGATAGTTTTCGTGGCACTTTTGTAGATGGGATTCTTTTCGTGGCGAATGCTTATGGGGGATAGTTTTCGCGGACATATTTTTAAGCGGGATAGTTTTCGTGGCGTTTTTGTAGGTGAGATTCTTTTCATGGCGCATATCGATGCGGGATAGTTTCCGTGGCACTTTTGTAGATGTGATTCTTTTCGTGGCGCATATCGATGCGGGATAGTTTTCGTGGCACTTTTGTAGATGTGATTCTTTTCGTGGCGAATGCTAATGGGGAATAGTTTTCTTGGCGTATTTTAGCTAAGATTTCTTTCGTGGCGAATTTTGATGTGGGATAGTTTTAGTGGCATTTTTGAGTGGGATAGTCTTCGTCGGCACCGGCGATATGATAACGTAAAAGCCCTTAAATTGCTTATTTGGCGATAAAACCTTGCATTTATACATGTAAATAAGCATTCAGACATTATTATCACTTAAGTTATAGTTTTATTTGGTAAAATATATTATGATTTTTCACAAGAATACTATTATTAAATTTACATTACCTTGTTTGAAGTCATACAATGCCTTCAAGGCGACCAAGGCCTCCAAGGCGGCAATTGCTTATATTGCAATTTAAATGAGAAATATTGGGAAAGAAGGCATTGTATGACTTCAAACAAGGTAATGTAAATTTAACAATAGTATTTTTGTGAAAAATTATAATATATTTTACCATATAAAACCATTACTTAAGTGATAATAATGTCTGAATGCTTATTTACATGTATAAATGCAAGGTTTTATCGCCAAATAAGCAATTTAAGGGCTTTTACATCATCAAGTAAGGTAATGTAAAATAATTAAGGATACTTTCATTAGATTTTTATACATTTTACCATGTGATACCATAATCAAACAAGTAATCATGCCTGTATGCTTTTTTATAGCTATTAGAGGAAGGATTACCCGCCAAAACTGTAATTTTAGTGGAAAATATCATTCAATTTTTAAACAATTCAAGAGCTTGTATCTCAGAATCCTCAAAGCGTTAGGGTCTGGTATCGTACAGGCTTTCATTTTGAGGTAAAAGAAGAAATATCCTGCGAGCTGGTAAGGATCCATGGCCCGGATCTGAGATACACTCCTTGTAAGTCTTACCGCTTTATGTATCCTCGTCGGCGTTCATTTGCCTATGGAAAACGAGAAATGGGTTGCCGCCTGGCGGTTAAAAGAGTTACTAGGCGTGGAGCTCAAACGGGCCCCATCAGTAATCAGTTCCGCTGGTGTCCGCCAGGCGGCAACCCCTTTCTCGATTTCCATAGGCAAATGAACGCCGGCGAGGATACATAAAGCGGTAAGACTTAGTCAATAACGCGACTTTTTTAAAAGAGCTGTAATTACGAGGCTTGCCTCATTTTTGATATCTCCCTATACTATTTAAGGATTCGAAATTATACGCAAAAATTAAAGATCAAATATTTATGTAATAGTTCAGTAAAAAAAATTGATTATTAATTTTTTTTAAACCATTTTTTTCACTTATCACGTGAGTACTCACGTGATTTTTTTTAATAGGGTAGACTTCTCTTGTCCTCCCAAGATGCGTAATATTATAGAAAGTTCAAAACTTTGACTTTTCGTAAATATCTGAAAAAATTCTTATGAATTTTAGAAATGAAAAGAAAGCATAATAGTCATAAAATAATTTTCACCTACACGGGCGTAAAGTGCATAGGTTCTATAAGGTATTGTATAGGAGTATGTGAGCTATTGCGCCTCTTAGACGTTAAGTAATACTTTATACCCACTGGCTGAATATTTTTGAAGATACAACGTGGACATAAAATGTAATTTTACACGCAAGGTACGAAAAGTTCTATTATGTCAGTCAAGTTATCTTATGGGTACTTGACTACAATAAATTGATTTCAGTACTTTCATGTGTTTAATTTGTATAGAAGGATGAACAAATTTGAATACATTTCTGAAAACAGTCATACAGTTATTTTCGGCAGATGTTTGCATTACTTGACCATCGATAATTGATTTCACAACTTTCGTTTGTTTGATTTGCAGTAAACAATTTGAACGCTTACATATAATTTGTTCAGCATACAATGACTCAAAGAAGTGAAAAACTTTTTGACTGGTATTTATTTGATTTTTTAAAAAAAATCATAAATATTATTATTTTATAGATTATACCGAAAAAACGTCTATACTTGCCTTATTTTATACTTTCGTAGAAAGTTTTATATTATTTTTGGGTATACAAATAAGTTTCCGCCGTTTTCAAGAGATGGCTCGAGGGACAAGATTACTTTGAAATCGTCAGATGTAAAATGTCACATAGAAAGTTTGGATACCTGGCAACAACATAACCTTAAAATACTATTGACTTTGTATTGGCAGTATACATTTTTTTTTTGTTCGAAAATGTCGAGTTTTGTACCGAATAAGCGTCATTTGCGGGAAGTTTTGATTTATTTATTTCATTGAAAGAAATCTGCTGCTGAGGCGCATCGGTCGCTTGTAGAAGTTTACGGCGATACTGCTTTAAGTGAACGAAGTTGTCGTGAGTGGTTTCAAAAGTTTAAAAACGGCGAGTTTGACGTGGAAGATAAAGAACGCGAAGGGAGGCCAGTCAAGTTTGAAGACGCTGAGTTAGAGGCATTATTGGACCAAGACTCATGCCAAACTGAAGAGCAGCTCGCAGAAAGCTTGGGAGTAACTCAACAAGCGATTTCACACCGTCTCAAGACCATTGGTATTGTACAAAAGCAAGAAAATTGGGTTCCACATGAACTGAAACCCAGAGACTTCGAGCGCCGTCTTTTCACGTGCGAACAACTTCTCCAAAGACAAAGTCGAAAGGGTTTTTTGCATCGAATAGTGACGGGGGATGAAAAGTGGATCTACTACGACAACCCAAAGCGTAGGAAATCATGGGGTAAGCCCAGCCATGTACCAACTTCAACGGCCAAACCGAATATTTATGGCAAAAAGTTAATGTTGTGCATTTAGTGGGATCAGCTCGGAGTAATCTATTACGAGCTACTCCAGCCTAACGAAACTATCACTGGAGAACCTTATCAACAGCAACTGTTGGAATTGAGCAGAGAATTGAAGCTTAAACGCCCCCAATTCTCTATGCCAAAAGAAAGGACAACGTGATTTTTCAGCACGACAACGCTTGGCCACATGTTGCAAAAGTCGTCAAGGATACTTTGGAAGCTTTGCAATGGGATGTCTTACCCCACCCGCCGTATTCACCAGATATTGCTCCTTCGAACTATCACTTGTTCTGGTCGATGGCTCACGCCCTGATCAAGCAGCACTACACTTCTTACGAAGAAGCCAAAAATTGGGTCGATTCATGGGTAGTAGCCAATGACGGACAATATTTTGAATAAAATGTAACGTATATTTTTTTTACAATAAATTGATAATTTTTATAAAAAAACGGCGGAAACTTATTTGTATTAACAATAAGTTAATCTTTATCGAATATTCACTAAAAATCATGTTTTTTACTACTAGATGAATTTAAAATTTTAAATTACTATCTTACTGATAATGAATTAACTCGTACTGGAATTGTAAAACTAGTGATTAGAATGCGATAGTACAGGTATTTAATTCAGTTATAAGATATCAAAATCGATAATTTTTCATATGGTTCTTTTGTATGAAATATATGAAGTGTTTTTGTCCAATTATTTTTTTTTTTTTTTAATTTCCAAACTTCATATCAATCAGATAAATTACACAGCTATTTTAATGTAAGCTTTCAATGTTCTGGTTTGCTACATTATGTTGACCTGTTGCAATTAACAATTATTTATCAGTAGTCTTAGTACAATTATTTTTATGGAATTTATGCAAAGGCTTATCCGCAACATGTTTGAGTTTCAGTATTAAATAATTTGAATCATTATAAAAAGTACTTATATAGTATTACTGTAGTATATTATAGAAATACTTATATAATATTAAGAAAGTAGTGATTCAAGTTTAGAATGAATTCTTGATCCAGGTACCGGTAACTCTGATGTCAATCAGTTATAATATCTATTCAGAAAATTCAAAGTAAGTGAGGTTTGAGCACATTCCTAAATATATTGTATGAAGTATTCGACAAATCAAATTAGTTTTTTAATGTACATTTACTGCTAATACAAAATTTTGTAGCAGGATAAGTGACCTGAAATCTTCAAATGATACTCAAGCACAGAATGGCTTACGGTTGCATGATTTACCTTTTATGGTTTTTATCAATTTTCAATGTGCTGTAGAATTTTTTCCTTAGCTCCAGCCATAAACTTTTTTTTTAAATTAAAGTATTTTGTCCAAAGAATTGAAAAAAACTTTGGTGGAGAAATTTGGTACTGGCGTAGTCCTTACTTTTGGTCGATGAAGGTATACCAAAAACCAACCAATCAGAGACTTTCTGGTGTAATACTGGTGTAAATACTGGTGTATTCTACATATAAAATGCAAACTTTTTCCCAATCAACGTTCTGTATAAAAAGTTTCAAGATTTTGAGTAAAAAAATGAATAAACTTGGATTTTAACCAAAAATTACAAAAACCTTGAATTTTCAATGTTGTATAACTTATTTATTTATGCAAATATCGACCTAAAATTTGAGAAACATGCTTTTTTCATAAGAAACTAAAAGTAAACGAGTATTGAGCGATTTTAAAATTTTGACCTGCTCACTTCACCTGAAGCATGCCATAGATATATATATATATATATATATATATATATATATATATATATATATATATATATATATATATATATATATATCTGCAACGGTTATTTCTGGTAACAAATTTGGTATATAAGCGTTATTTCCGGAACCCGCTCGTTATTTCCGGGACTTACCGGAATTTCCTATGGTATATAAGCGTTATTACCGGTAACCGTCTAGAGTCAATAACCCCAGGGTCCATTATTTCTTTAGTCACTTGTATAGAGTAACTCTGAAGAAATAAACTATAGGACCCTGTATAATCCCGGAAATAACGGTAAAAGCTCTTTATATATATATATATATATAGGTATATGTGTTGGTACTTTTGGGGTATATATACACCATAGATTGCTACTTTTGGGGACTTTTGTCCTTTTTGGGGACCGGCTTCAAAAATACGATGCATCTATCGCTACTTTTGAGGTCTATAAGGCTTCGTCTACAATACATCTTAGGTACTTTTCCGGGCTTTTGTTCCGGAATTTCGGTACTAAAAGCGGGCGCCGCAGGCGTCGTGGTGTTAGGCAACACTCTGAGGGATTTGATTATTTCAGAGAATGGTGGCGCGCAGCGCCGCCCTTACCTTCATTTTGGGATCTGGAGAAACAAACTCTAGGTCCCCAAAAGTACCGGTTCACCCACTTATATATATATATATATATATATATATATATATATATATATATATATATATACACACATACATACATGTGGGTGAACCGGTTTTGGAGAGGTATAGTTCTTTTTCTCAGAGTTGTCTATGATAACGTGGCTAAAGAAATATGGACCCTGGGGTTATAGACTCTAGAAAATGGCCGACAACTCTCCAAAACCGGTCATATATATCTCTGCCGGTGTGAAGAGGCTCTTCAAAACCGGAGAAACTCTTCTAACCGGTATATGGTACCTCGAAAAACTCGTCAAAACCGAGAAACGACATATATATATATATATATATATATATATATATATATATATATATATATATATATATATATATATATATATATATATATATTGTAACGGGCGCCGATATAAGTTATGAGAATCACGTATACTGCGTTGCGAGATCTGAATCTAGCGCGCTTGCACGTATCGTGATCGACAGAGCGCCACGCGGAACAAGCCAGAAGCAGATGGAGAAGAAGACGAAGCCGCCACCATGTTGTTGACCGCCGTGACACGCAACAAGTCGTCGTGAGTGAGCTCCGCGCATCGGAGAGTTATTGGTGTTTGTGCCGCGCCTCCACGACTGCAGCCAATCGCGCGACTACGCCGCCACCACTGAGAGGAGTGGGAGCGAGAGAGAAAGAAGCAGCGTGCCTCGCCCCCAGCACATCGAGCAGCCTGCGGGAGCGCCAGAGAGAGAGAGAGCCAGCTCTGGGTAGATTCGCGTGCGATGGCTGGCCAGCCACGAGTAAGTAGGCTCTACACTGGTATCAGCGTTTCTTGGTGACGGGAGCGCGAGATAATTCCCCCCGTCACCCGCAAATAAGCGGCTCCGCCGTAACCGTGAGCGTGCGTGCGAAAGTTAAAGTCTCGGCCTGTCGCGTTTATGTTATAGCATTGTCCGGGTTTCGCGCCCCTTAGCGCGATTAACTCTCAGGAATAAACCTCTTTGTCCTATTTTATCTTAAATAGTCGAATCACGAGTATTTACTGAGCGCGCCTTAACCTATGCATGATTTCCCGAATACCGCCCTCTACCCTTTTCAGCAGCTGCAGCTAGTCTCAGGCATTGCCTCCTAGAGGAACATCCGTAGCGGGAGTAAGTATCTCAATAGCCGCTCGAGAGGTTAGACCGAGGGGGGTTGTATGCGGGAAAGACCGGCTGCGCTGGAAACGCTAGGTCATAGCGAGCAGCCGGTAGTTCGCGGGCAGCAGTTGGCAGCAGCGGCAGAGCGCAGCGCCTGTTCTAGGCGAAAGCGGCATAGGCTTTCTACAATAGAAGCCGGGCTCGCATGTTCGGAACCTGTGCGGTGTGCCGAGGCGCTTCTGCCGGGCTACAGGTAATTCTACAACGGTGAGTTGCCTGGGCGTAGAATACCCCCGTATATTACCCCGCGAGCCCCTTAGAGGGATTAATACCCTCTCTATAACTGAACCCCGTTACAACTGGCGCCCTTGCCCTATTGGAAAGCATAGGTTAGAGATTAATTAACAATTATTTATTTATTATCCATTACACTATTTATTAATTCTTGTTTATCAATAATAGGTTTTTAGCGTTCGATCTCTTTGTTGGGCAACTCACGTGCACGCCGGGGCGTAAAGTAGCAGATTACGCACCGAATTCGCATTTTGAGGGATATTAGCGGAAATTTCCGCATTTTTGGGGAAATACGCGTGAGCGTGGGCGCGAGGGACGGCCTAGAGGTCGCGCGCAGTAATTTTGAGGCCGCGCATGCACAGAAACCGAAAAAAGAAAAGTGGAAAATCACTATCGCGGAATCGTTAGCGCATCTCACGGGGAGGTGCGCGCATGCACTAATTTGGAGTTTGCGCATGTGCAAAGGGCCGAAAAATTAAAATTTTGATTTAACACGCGGAATCGGTAGCGCATCTCACTGGGAGGTGCGCGCATCACTAATTTCGAGTTTGCGCATGCGCAAAGGGTCGAAAAGTCTAAATTTTGATTTAGCACACGGAATCGTTTGCGCATGCGCTGGAGGACATTTTGAGTTCCGCGCATGCGCAGTACGCGGAAAACGCAAATTTCGATTTTTCGGCGCGGAATCGTTTGCTCGCGTGCCGAATAGATTTGCGCAGATAAAAAAGTCAATTAGTTTATTTGCAATTCGCAATCAAAGACTTATAACTCCGCGGGAACGCTCACGCATCCGCGAAATCGCGACCGCACCGATTTTATCGTTTGCGCAGGCGCTGAATCGTTTGCGCATGCGATAAAAACGTGTGCACATTGCGCAAACAAGCGAATTACGTTTGCGCAATAACCATAAGGCGACATAACCTCCAAGCAAGCAGGTTAAAAAGCGAGTTACCCGGGTCTAGCGATTAGAGACTGTTGAATAAATTGAGCCGTGTAAAAAAAGGAATAGTTTATTTAAGATGAATAAGTATATACAAGTATGATGTAGCGAGCCTCATGCTCGCGGCGCGAGGTGCTTGTCGCTTGGAGTCCAACGGTCGAGAGAGAGTTTTGCGCGAGTCAGCCGCTGCTGCTCGCGCACCGATCACGTGATGCGCACTGGTGGGGAGCACACGTACACTTACTTGTGTGAGTGCGCGTATACAATTCATACGCGACCTTTCATCTTATATTACGCAATATAGAATGTACAATGTTTAACACGCCTCGTAACATTTATATTGCGTACTTATTTTACATTTAACAACATTCTGAATTTTACAAACTTTTCTTTACATAGCGCTTTCGTTAAAATATCTGCAATATTTTCATTGGTATCGATTTTAATCACTTCAATTTCCTTTTCTTTTACGCTTTCATGAACAAAGTGATAGTGTATTTCAATATGTTTTGAATTCTTTGTAAATTTCCACAACTTGCTATGTTAATCGCACCTGTATTATCCTCGTAAACTTTAATTGGTTTATTTACTTTTACATCGAAAATATTTACTAACTCTTTTATAAATTTAATTTCACTCACAGCTTCTGATAATGCTACATATTCAGCAAACGTTGGTGCTTTTGCAACACATTTTTGTTTTCGTGATTTCCAGTCGACTACATTTCCAAAAACTCTAATTATATAGCCTGATGTAGATTTCCTATCAGTACTATCATCTGCCCAATCTGCGTCTACATAGCAATCAATTAAATCACAATTTTCATTTCGTTTAAATTTTAAACTTAATTCTTTTGTCGCATATAAATATTTTAATATTCGCAATGCATATTTCCAATGTGTTTCAGTATAACAATTTTGAAACCTACTTAAGTAATTTACACTATAGTGTGACGTATTTTGTGTCACAGTTCTGCTCCTTGTGGTTTTGCAGTTGCCTGCATTAAACCGGGACGAGCAATGGCTAGTTACTCAATATTTGTATTAGATTGTGGGAAAAATTTATCCTAACTCTATTCCCTCAGTGTAGATGAGTTAGTTTTCCGATCCTTGCTCTTCCGTTTCTTAGGAGGCCGAATGCGAAATTCCAACTCACTCACCGCTCTGATCCGTCGACTTTAAGAGGCCGAATGCAGAGTTAGTAAGCTATGGGACAATTGATCCTATCGTTTCCGACAGAAGAATTCAACGTCCCGGAATTAGGATAGGGGAGGGTGAGGTATAAAAGATGAGATAGAAAAGATAATGATATTTGATACAAACTTACTTTTTATTTCGGTCTTCTCTCTCTCTCTCTCTCTTACAATGCTTCGACTTACAATCTACAGAGCTTTGCACGCTCTTTACAAAAAAAACACAAATAATTTCCTAAGTCCGTAGTGGTGGTGATGGTGCTGATCTTCCTTGGCTGTGAGTGTTCCGTCCTGCTGGATGGTGGTGGCGGACTGACCTCCGGGGCCGCGTGAGTCCCGTTTGATGCTTCGAGGGTAGTGGGCGGGAAAACTCCCTTCCCTTGATCCGTCGCGATGGAGAAAAACGAAGTTAGCTTCATTTCCCTCATTGGTGTAATCGTCCTCCTCCTCTTTTCTTGTCTAATTTTGGCCCCCTAATTGGTTTGGGGGCGCGAGCGCGGAAGGGCGTGAACTCTAGGGTTCAGATCTTTACGCAAGAGATGGCTCCTCAAGCCGGTTTTCTGTGCCTTCTTATTTTAACATTAATTTGTTGATTTGTATGCGCAAAACTCTGTTAATTTAATTCAAAATGAGTTGAGAAACGTCTTATTAACTATTCTACAATACTTCTAATATGCAAAATTCAATTTTTACGTTTAATTATCCTTTAACTATGATTAATTGAAATTATAATGTCCCAATCATTTTTTAAATTGATAAACAAATGAAAGTACCTACACGGTAATAGGATTGTTGAACCTCAACGTAAAAATTCAATTTTTCTTAACATTAATAGTATAAAATAAACGTATCGCAAACATTATGTAACGCACGCTTTCTCGAAAGAAAAACAAAAGAAAATCTTAAAATACTTTCCATCAACTCGCTATGGTCTTAGACTAATTATGTTAGAAAATAAAACATCCAAAATTAGGGAAAATCGCAAACATTTTGACTAAGTTTAAATTAAACCTACAGCAATTGCATTGACGAGAGAGATTTTTATTCTTATAATTTTAAAATTATTATTCGAACTACCAAGCACTATTATCTTATAATTTATTGTTTAGGTTGATTCTTTTAACTTCGAATACTTTCTTCCTAATCGATACAACATGAAGAGTACATCTATTGTTAATTATATAAATTGCATCTCCTAGAGAAGGTCATAAAATATCTTACGTGATTCCGCGGAAATAAGTAAACATTACGCATTATTGTTCGTAGTAAGAAAATTAGGAAAACCGGTGTCGATTTTCCAACTTAGAACAAGCGGCTACGCGCAGGAATTTTTATGACTCTCCCTTTCTCGCTATCTTGTTTGGCTTTCTCAAGTGTACACAGATGTTTTTTTCGGCGTGGGAGAAAAACCGAGCGAGGGTGACTGCTTTTCCGAGAGAGTCAAGTCGTAAAACGTTTTTTTTCTCATATAGTTTTCACTATGTTCCTTCGTCCTCGTCAGAAACATTCTGCTCGAAAACGCGACTCTGGGTTTCCTCAACGATAATGCGCGGCGACATTCTAGGTGACAATAGTGCTCAACTTATTTTTTTCATAAGAGGACAGAAGGTTCTCAGTTTAAACTACAATATATATTTATTTTTTTCCTTACTTTAAATTATATAAAAAAAATTAAATTGAAGCATCCGCCGTCACAATAGCTAATATCTGGTCGCGTACCAGAACTTATGTACAATAATGCGCCAATTAAATTTCTATACTTTAAATTTGGTTCACATTTATCGGATTTTTCAATTTTCAAACTAGTTTCTATAGGAGTACTATATAATCTGCTATCTTTTATTTGATATTTATCGGCTAATGAATCAATATATTTTTCTTGACTAAGTGTCATTTTACAATCTTTATAATTATAATCAACATTAATTCCTAAATATTCCTTTATTTTACCTAAGTCTTTCATTTTAAATTTATCGGATAACAATTTCTTAATTTTGTGAATATTCTTTTGATTTCTTCCACATATTAATAAGTCATCTACGTATATTAGAAGATATATAATATTTTCTCCTTCTCCTTAAATATACAAACATAAATCTACATTGCTTTTTATCAAGCCTATTTTTGTTAAGTATTCATCCAAACACTCATACCAGTCTCTAGGACTTTCTCTCAATCCATACAAAGTTTTATATAATTTTAACACTCTTTTCGTGCCATCTTCATAACCTTTAGGTTTATTAACATATACCTCTGTAGTTACTTTGCCATTTAGAAATGTAGTTTCAACATCCATTTGCTCTATTATTAAACTATTTTGAGAACAGTATGAAAGAAGTATTTTTAATGTTTGACTCTTAGCTACTGGAGCGTATATGTCATCAATTACATCAGTTTGCTGAAAGCCTCTTACAACTAGTCTAGCCTTATATCTATTATCTGATTTCTTAGTGTAAACCCATTTCACATCTAGTACTTTTTCCTTTCTTTTTTATCAACTAAGGACCAAGTTTTATTTTTATTAATACAGTCAATTTCTTTATCCATGGCTTCTTGCCAATTTTTACTATCTTTGCTATTCATCGCCTCCTCAAATGTACAAGAAGTATCTACACTATATAATTTACAAAGATATTATACGTTTCTGGTTCCGGATATCTTACAGTACTTTTTCTTTCACGTTCGGATCTACGTGGAATTCTCAACCCCTGATCTTTATTGTGTCCATCTTTTATTTTATCATTTGGTTTTTCAGACTCATCTGCGCTTTCAAAGACATTATCATCCGGAATATCGTCCTTATCATTATTTCTTCTTCTACTTTCCCCGAAGGTAGAAGTAGAAGGAAGAGTATAATCAGTCTCGTTTTCATCGAGATCTAGACCGATACATTTTACATCGTCTTCAACTATATCTAAATGTCTCGCGACTACTATTTTTCTATCTAAAAGAACTCTATATCATACTTCACTATATCCAAGTAAAATTCCCATATTGGATTTTTTATCCCATTTCGAAAATCTTTTTTGTTCTGGATTTCTTACAAAAACTTTACTTCCATATTACCTTAAATTTTTAACATTTGGTCTTGTATTAAAGAAGATTTCATAAGGTGTTTTCTTTTCAATTGTATTTGTCAAAGTTCTATTTTTTAAATATGCAGCCGCGCAAACTATTTCTGGCCAATAACATTTATGTACTTTTGCTTCGGCTAATAAACAACGCGCCATATCCGTAATTGATCTATTAAACCGTTCGGCTGTTCCGTTTCATTCATGAACATATGCTATATTTTATTTATAAATAATTAAGCATTATTTATCTTGGTATTGGAATATACATTGCAAAACTGTCTGTCACCTAATTTATGCACACATAATAATAGATTACCCGGTTGAAATGGTCTCATAAAAACTAATACAAATTTGCAGTTTCTGGTGCAAAACCCGCATAGGTTATTAGGTCTCTGCACCCTTTTTGTATGGTTTTATAAGACCTTTTCAACCGGATAATTATTAAATTTAATTTTAAGCAGGTACGAAATGTGTATTCGTAAAGAAAGTGCTTTTTTATCCAATATTCAGAAAATTCAAAATGAATGTAATTAATAACTGATAATTACATAAGGCTTATTGTATAAGCTTAATATTATTGAAAATAGATGTTACGTGTTCTATTTGATGCTCTAACAAAATTCAGTGATTTGATTCATTGCATAGGATGTATGAATAATATTAAGTTTCTAAATCAACCATATTATCAAAAATGCTAATTCTTGGTTTTTCTTGATATTTAAAAAAATCATAACTTTTTTCAATTAGCTTGACCGTATTTGGTTAAAAAAGCATTTTGAAGAGTTTTCAAAGTAGAATTCAAAAAAATTTTGTCGAACAAAAAATTTTATGGCGTACTGCTGAATATTCTACGATGAAGGTATATCAAAAACCAACCAATCAGAGACTTTCAAAAAGGGTTATAAAATAAATACTGGCACATTCTACAGATAAAATGCAAACTTTTTTGCAATCAATGTTCTCTACAAAAAAATTCAAATTTTTGAGTAAAAAAATGATTAAAGTTGGATTTTAACCAAAAATTGCAAAAAATTGGAATGTTCAATGTCGCATATCTTTTTTATTTATGCAAATATCGATCTAAAATTTTAGGAACATGATTTTTTTCATATAAAACTATAAGTAAAAAAATTTTGAGCGATTTTAAAATTTTTAGCGGCCGACTTCACCTGAAATATCCCATATATATACACACACACACACACACACACACACACACACACACACACACACACACATACACACACAAAATATATGATTTTTTTTATCCAACGATTTAGATGTTTTTCCTCATAAAAAGTACCAGTAGCATATAGGCCACATATAATTTACTCGTAAACCCATCAGGGTTGTATCCCTATTTATTTAAGGTGCGTCATCATCTTTTTTATAAACAAATTTTTATTTATAATTGATAAAAATCAATAATTTGATTCAAAATTGACGAATTTTCAATTTTTTTTTAATTTACAATAATAATTATGATTAATAATGTTGTCGTTATACGAGGGTCATTTGACAAGTACCTAGCCTCACCGCCAGATGGTGCCACTATCGCACCAGAAATACACTACAGTGCAGTATCTTCCTGTAAACGGTTACAGACGAAATTTCAGCCGGATCGGAGTTGTAGTTTATTTTTGAGAGCGTGTGAAAGCAAATGTGTCCGTTGATTTTTGAAAAAATGGAGAAAGAACAATATCGGTCGGTGATTCGATTCTTGTTTTTGGAAGGGAAATCGCGCAGTGAAATTAAAGAACGCTTGGATGCAGTGTATGGGGATGCTTCTCCTTCGATGGCGACCGTTAAATTTTGGTATAACGAGTTTCAACGTGGTCGTACGTCGGTTTTTGATGATCCACGCCCAGGTGCTCCGAAAACAGCCACTACGGAGGAGAACGTGACAAAAATACACGATATCGTTTTGTCAGACCGCCGATTAAAGGTGCACGAGATAGCTGGGATAGTAGGCATCTCAGAAGAACGCGTGTGGCATATCCTACATGAGATTTTAGGCATGAGGAAGCTGTCAGCAAGGTGGCTGCCGCGTTTGCTGACTGCAGACAACAAGCGCATCCGTGTGACCAGTTCAGAGCAGTGTTTGGAGCTGTTTAATCGCAATCCAAAAGAGTTTTTGCGTCGTTACGTGACCGTCGACGAAACATGGATTCACTACTACACTCCAGAGACCAAGGAGCAGTCAAAACAGTGGACCTTACCCGGTGAACCTGCTCCGAAGAAGGCGAAGACGGTCCCGTCGGCCGGAAAGGTGATGGCCACTGTTTTCTGGGATTCTCAAGGTATGATTTTTATTGACTATCTGGAGAAGGGCAAAACGATCACAGGACAGTACTACGCCGAACTATTGAGCCGATTTGACGCCGTGTTAGAAGAGAAACGGCCCCATTTGTCTAAAAAGAAAGTGCTTTTCCACCACGATAATGCACCGGCTCACACTTCTGCACTCGCCACGGTTAAATTGGTCGAATTACGCTACGAACTGCTGCCCCATCCACCGTATTCTCCAGATTTGGCTCCGTGCGACTTTTTTTTGTTTCCGAACCTAAAAAATTCGCTCGCCGGGAAGAGATTCCACTCCAATAACGAAATAATCGCCGCCATGGAGGCCTATTTTGCAAACCAAGAGAAAACATTTATTTCAACGGGGTTAAAAAAATTGGAACACCCCTGGACCAAGTGTATTCAACTAAAAGGAGACTACATTGAAAAATAAATTTTATTTTTTGTAAAATTTTGGTGTTTTTATTTGTAGGCTAGGTACTTATCAAATGACCCTCGTATCTATTAGATTTACCTTTTTTTTTAAACATTTCAATATCACTTTTTCAAAACTGTCTACATATATGTTTTGCGCTAATCATTTAATATGAAATGTTTAAAAATATTTGAAAAGTTATATTATTTATACAATTTTGACTTTGAGTGGGACTAGAGTGGGAGGAGATCAAGTATGTACTGTTGATTAATTTGAGACTAACAATAAGGAAAAGAAGACAGTATCGAAGCTCGAGTGACTTTGAGTCACTAGAGTGGGTGGAGATCAAGTATATATAGTGTTGATTAATTTTATACTAACGGTAAGGAGAAGAAGGTAGTTCCGTATAAAAGTTCGAGTGATACACCACGGCGCTAGTTGTACATTAATAAAGTATTGCACAATCTTAAGCGTTTCATTGATTAAAAAAATAGACGTCAGAATAATCAATAGTTATCATTGTCGACTCATAAAATCGTCTCCGAAAGAAAGTAAATATTTTCTTGCAATTAATTTAGAGAGAAATACCTTAACAGGTAAAACAATTATTATTATTTTTACTACTTTTATTAATTTTATGACTCTAATTAAAAAAATAGATGAAAAATAATATAATCTATCAGCCAGAATAACTATTTATATATCTGTATTTTGTATAATCTGTATGAATGGAATTATTCTCCATTCGTCATAAAAAAAATTATATTATTAACTTATTTTATTAAAGTTATTCATAAAATATCAAGTAAATTTTAGTCCTACGTTTGGACGTAAAAAGAGTTGAATCAATTTACAATTGAAATTTACCGCGGAACTATATTAACATTGAAAAAATTTAACTATTTGAAAATAATATATTAATAATTATAATTATAAGACTTATAAAAAATCGGTTGTATCAAGGATATTCTTTTTTGCATTTATATTAAATGTTAGTCCTACGTTGGGACGTAAAAAGAGTTGAATCAACTTACAATTGAAATTTACCGTGGAACTATATTAATATTGAAAATATTTAACTATTTCAAAATAATATATTAATAATTATAATTATGAGACTTATGAAAAACCGATTGTACCAAGGATATTCTTTGTTGCATTTATATATTATTATCTTTTATAAGAGTTTCATGCTTTAATAAAATTGTTTGCAGCACTACATTTTCATACAAACTATCTAAAGGAAAAATAAAAGTACAATAATTATCCAGAAAGATGAATTTAATAAATGCGATGAATGTCAAGATGTGGAAGTGAGTCAAGATGGCGGGGCAGCATACAGCCCCCGCCGGTAAGCCGCCTGATAAATATTATAAGTGTCATTCTAGTGCCAGATTTGGTGCGATAGTTTGTTTTTTTTGTGAGGATCCTTACCACTTTAGTTGTTTTGATAGATTGAAAAACACAAAAAGAATTGGTGAAATCTTGGCAGTATGCCCGAAGCATGCGCATCTGAAACTAACCTCAAATTTCAACGTGGATACCTTGAGTGACGATGTAAAATTGATAATAGCGGAAATAAAAGCTACATGAAAAGAGGTAATACAAAAAGAAATACTAGATGAAATTGCAGCTGCCAATAGTACTAACGTTGAAGACCCTCATAATGAAACAATCTTTGATAATAACACTGAACTGGAAAATTTAAAAATTGAAACAACTCTATTAAGAGAACTTAACAAGGAGCTACAAGAGAAAAATTATTTACTCAGGGAACTTCTAAATGCTGAAAAAGAAAAAGTAAACTCAGAAGTAACAACTAACAAGAAAACGTTTGCTGAAGCTACAATTAACAGTAAACCCTTAAAAAACGCATACCGAAAATAATTATTCAAATGAAAAATGAGGACGACGACATAAACAAAATTAAAAAAGGGTTACCCACTATTTAACGAAAGAAAAAACAATCAAGACGAAAAGTTTACAGGTAAAAAATAACAAGGAAATCAACATTAACTGCCTTAACGAAGATAGTACCAATAAAGCAGCCAAAATTTTAAGTAGTAAAATGTCGGATAAGTGTAAAATAGGAACAGAAAGCATCTCTAAACCGAAAATAAAGGTGGTGGGTATAGACAATTTTGAAAATATGAATGATGAAGAATTAGAAAGTGACATCAACACAAGAAATTTTAAAGACTGTGATGGAAAATGTGTAGTGTTAAGTACTTATAAAAATACCAAAAATAATACAATAACAGCTATTATTGAAGTTCCTTCGGAAATATACAAGATAATAAGAGAATGTTATAATAATAAAATCTACGTAGGATTTCAAAACTGTAAAATATATGACTTAATAAATATCAAGCCATGTTACAAGTGTGGACGTTTTGGACATAATTTAAATAAGTGCTCTAATGATTTAACATGTTTAAAATGTGCAGGATCTCATATATCAGCACAATGTCAAATAAAAGATAATTTCACATGTGTAAATTGTTTCTACAGCAATACTAAATATAAAACGAATTTTGAGGTTAACCACATGGCGAATGACAGTGAGAAATGCAAAATCTTAAAAGGTAAAATCAACCGAGATATAGATATGACAGATTACCCAGTGAGGCCTTATGTACCCAGACTCATCGGTAAAGTAGAAAACATCAAAATTACAACTAATCAAACACAGCCACATACTGTTACTGCAATGGATCAAGTCCAGCAAGACATTGAAAACTTCTTACAACGTGAATGTAGCTGCGCTAACATGCAGACTCTCAACAATAATCTAACAGGCCAAAATAATCTAATTATGTATGTAAATATAAGAAGCATAAATGCTAATCTAAAAAATCTAGAAATTATTATTGAGAGTCTGTATGTTAAACCATGTGTAATTGTTTGTACAGAGACTAGAAAACTGGAAAACTATAAACAATATCAATTAACTAATTACAAAATTTTTTATAATAATAGTAGAATTAACCAAAACGACGGGGTTCTTGTATATATAAATAGTAAAATATTTGAAGACACAGAAACAATAGTAATTGATAGAGTTAGTTTTCTATGTTCCAGAATTAGACTAAAAAATAAAGATGAGATAATAATCTCGGCTGTCTACAGATGCCATGACATCTCGAAAACAGAATTTATTTTGAGTGTAAAAAATACATTATGAATTATATAAACAGTAAAAATCATTGGTTAATCGGAGACTTCAATATTAATATAATGAGCAAATCTCTTGATAGTGCATATGACATGACTTTAAGCCAAGATTTTTTGAATCATCTTTTAGAACATGAGTATACCCCATGTTTCCTTGGAGTCACACGACCAGACCCAGAAAATATTTTCGGGGGTTCATGTATCGATAATATGTATCTAAAAAGTAAAAATCTAACAACAAAAGCCTACAAAATAACTACTCCATTTACTGATCACTACCCTTTGTTTTTAACTTTCGATCATATAATACATAGCGACTCAAGAAAGCAGAACAATAAAATCATAAATTATAAAAAACTAATTAACGTAGCTAGAAGCATAGACTGGAATTCGATTTTGACTATACAAAATCCTAACTCTGCCTCAGAGTTATTAGTTGAACTAGTGAATGGATGTGTTGAGAAGGCAACTTTTTCACAAAAACAAAATAAACAAAAAATATGATTCCTAGAAAGATATGGATCACAAACGCAATTATAATATCATGTAAAACTAAAGAAACTTTATATAATATTTTTAAAAGAAACCCAACTAGTGAATCCGCAAAAAAAGAATACAGGGACTATTGTAAAATATTAGATAAGATTATTAAAGATGCCAAACACAAATTTGACTTCGAAACGTTTAAAAAATGTGACAACAATCCTAGACAACTGTGGAACTTAATAAATAAGAAATTAGGAAAAAACAAATTGCAATCAAATAATATAACTAATATTTACGATCAAGACAATAAAAAAATAGAAGATCAAAGGGAAATTGCTAATGTTATGAATAAGTATTTTTGTGAAGTAGGATCTGAAGTAAGTAAAAAATTATACA
Organism: Torymus aiolomorphi; assembly: GCA_036365515.1. Lineage (NCBI taxonomy): Eukaryota > Metazoa > Arthropoda > Insecta > Hymenoptera > Torymidae > Torymus > Torymus aiolomorphi. Next base: position 616,193 of record CM070874.1, read on the forward strand.
ACCTACAAATAAAAGATTGAATATGCCTAAACCAAATAACAAATCAATGTTTTTAGAACCCGCTGATGCACTTGAAATAAATACAATTATACGTAACATGAAAAACAAAGCTGGAGGTGTAGATAATATAAATACAAAAATTTTAAAGACGTTAGCAAACTACATAATTATTCCTTTAGAACATATATACAACTTGAGTATTGAAAAGTCTATCTGGCCAGATAATCTCAAAAGTGCCGAAGTTGTCCCTATCCACAAAGCTGGAAGCAAATCATGCATTTCTAACTACAGACCAATATCTCTAATATCCAATGTTGCCAAAATTTTTGAAAAAATACTTTATAACAGACTTTATACTTTTTTGGAAAAACATCAAATACTTTCTGAACACCAATATGGCTTTGTTAAAAACAAAGGTACGGCGGATGCACTTAACTACATAACACATAAAATCTATCAAAATCTAGATAAAAGCAAACGTATTATTGCTACTTTTTTAGATCTGGCAAAAGCGTTCGATACTGTTAACCATGACATATTACTTAGCAAATTAGAACGTTATGGAATAAGAGGAAAGGTCTTACTTTTGTTCAAAAGCTATCTCTCCGATAGACAACAAAAAGTTCGAATACAAAACCAAATAAGTGAATACAAATATGTATCTTGTGGGGTGCCACAGGGAACAATATTAGGACCGATACTTTTTATATTATATGTAAACGATCTATTGAGAGATATGCCGGAAGGGTCTATTTTGTCCTACGCTGATGACACTGTCATCATTTCTAGTGAAGACACGTGGTCAATGGCGCAGGATAGAATAAACAAACTACTAGATCAAGCGGCGGAATGGCTTGCTTTAAATAAGCTATCCTTAAATATACAAAAAACTAAGTTTATAACTTTTGGTAACTATCGTGATAGTGTCCCAATTAATGTAAATATAAATATACAAAATCAGCAAATAACTAGAACAGAATGTTACAAGTACTTGGGATTAATTTTCGACTTTAATATGAAATGGGATAGTCACATTAAATATTTAATTAACAGAACAAAATATTTAATATTTATACTCGCAAAGCTAAGAAAAATTATGGATACAAACACATTGATGATTATTTATTACTCCTTCTTTCATAATGTTATAAACTATGGCATCATTGCTTGGGGGTGCTTGTAGAACAGAAATTAAAATAATACAACAAATCCAAAATAAATTGCTCAAAATCATTGCCAAAAATAAATTCCAGGTGCACAACACTCCGCTAAAAATAGAACAAATGTTCACTCTAGAATCCTTATGCTATCATTATAATAATCTAAAAGATGCTTTTCTTACAATAAAACGCAATACTAGAAAAAAATCACTACAACTACCTAAAATGACCAAAGCTATTAGTGATAAAGATAGTCTGGTAGAAGCTATGAGGGTATTTAACGAATTGCCTAATGATCTCAAAATTTTAAATTATAAGAAGAGTACAATTAAGTACAAATTAAAACAAAAGCTCTTTCGACAATAACATTTAATTGTAACATTACGCACAACTTCATATCATTTTCACTGTTTACTTTTGGAAAAATGAAGATTATAATATTACGTTTTGGCGGATTTTATTTATAGAATATATAAATTGTTAAATGAAATAAAGTTTTTGAAAATGTTTATGTTACTCGAATGAGTAATCTGTTAGTTTTAAGTTATAGATATAGTATTAGTTGTATGCAACCAGACTATTGTACAGGTAACAATGTTTACCTCTAATAGATTTTACTTTGTAAACTGCATTGTAACTTTTCTGGTTAAATAAATAAATAAATAAAAAAAATGTATTATTCATCCTAAATAATATGTTTCAAGGACAAGAAAAGAGACTACCTGTGTTAACAATGCAGAAAAATATGTTGCCAATATAGTGTACAATATTATTGTATCTAGTTTAGAGGATAATAGTATTTTCGAGGAAACAGATGAATATTTATATTACGATAATTCATATGAACCTCGTAATGATATACCTGCGGATGACTCACATGTAGCTATAGATTTTGAAGATACAGAAATATCTGAAACCGAAAATCAGTGCAGCAGCAAGATGGAATTTATTGATTTGAACTATAAAAAGTGGGCTGTAGAATTATGGTCAAGCGGTAAAAAGAAAAGGAAATTTACAACTGTCCAAAATAAATTTGAGAAATTGAAAACGGAACGTCAACTGTATAGGTGGAGAGAGCAAGTAGCCGCGGAAGGAAGCCGAATCGATAAATTGAAATAAATTGAAGAACATTGTTTATGTATATTTGAAAGAGCCAGATTGGATAGAATGCGTATTCACGATATCGATATTAGACGTATTGCAATAGAAAAAGCACAAGAAATAAATTTGAAAGGATTTTAAGCTTCTTCCCATTGGTTACTTGAATTTAAACGTCGACATAATATCGTTTCTCGAAAAATAACTAAAATTACTACAAAATAATCTCTAGATAATACAGAGAAACATTAAAAAAAATAGAGGAATTTCGCAATGAAGTGAAAAATGCTATAACAAAATATGATGCAGAACCTGTATACAATTCCGACCAATCTGGATTCAATTACGAATTACATAGTGGACGAACCCTCGCTAGTAAAGGAGAAAAAGAAATCGATTGTGCTGTTCAACCAACACATGCTACCACACATTCGTACACCATTCAACCAATCATATCTGACACAGGAAAACTTTTATTTCCATTTTTATTAGTTTTACGAGAACCAAAAGGAGAGTTTGGGCCAGTAGTAGAGCGAAATTTATTCAAAGCTGAAAACGTTTACGTTATGGCTTCGAAATCAGGTAAATTGGCTAAAAATCACCTTGAAGCTTGGACCAGAGATGTATATTTCCCATATACTACGATAACTGGTAATCTGCTGCTTGATTCATGGAGAGGTCATCGCCAAAATACCATTTATGAAGTTAAACCAAAACACAAAGCATTAATGCTTCTACAGATTCCAGAAGGGACAACAGATGAACTTCAACCTCTTGATGTATACGGTTTTCGCATGTGGAAGAACTTTGTTCGAAAGTTTTCAGATATGATATTGTTGACGAATGAAGCCATCAATTTACATAATCGGAATGATATTATTAAAATGCAGTCATTAGTGCATAATCAATTATCAAGTCCAAGGTTTAGAAATTTATTTAAATATACGTTGACAAAAGGCCAGAGAAAGTTGAAAATCACCAAAAGTTTTGTTTCAATTCTAATTTTGTTACATGCGATATTTGCGGAAAAAGTGTAATCATAAACTGCTCCTAGTGCAAAAAAACGCTATGTTTACAACATTTTTACCATGAATATCATTATTGCAAAACATATAATCCATGATCTCATGAATTGGTACGATGTAACACATAATAATTTATATTTATAACAAAAATCTCCTCTGTATCATTTGTTCTGGTATTATTTGCTTTACATATCTAACCGTCATGTGATAAAATTTATTTTAAACAAGTTTGTATGTAAAATTGGTTACTACAGTATGTATTCGTATATCTAATTATGTAAGGTAATATAAAGATATGGATAAGAATTTATGAATGATAGTCGATAATAAAATGGATAACTAAAAAAATATATAACTTTTTTGAGAGCTATCTTAAAGGTAGCTTTAACATCTTTTTAGGGTATTCGTTAGTTAATTGTAAAATGAATCAACGCCATATACTTAATCTTCTCCCACTCTGTCACTGTGCTCTACAATAAAATTAAGTCAGGAACATTAAGTATATGTGCGTGTTCGGCTTTCACA